>OU026076.1:0-600000 GCA_907269065.1 Crocallis elinguaria
CTAACCTAACCTAACCTAACCTAACCTAACCTAACCTAACCTAACCTAACCTAACCTAACCTAACCTAACCTAACCTAACCTAACCTAACCTAACCTAACCTAACCTAACCTAACCTAACCTAACCTAACCTAACCTAACCTAACCTAACCTAACCTAACCTAACCTAACCTAACCTAACCTAACCTAACCTAACCTAACCTAACCTAACCTAACCTAACCTAACCTAACCTAACCTAACCTAACCTAACCTAACCTAACCTAACCTAACCTAACCTAACCTAACCTAACCTAACCTAACCTAACCTAACCAACCTAACCTAACCTAACCTAACCTAACCTAACCTAACCTAACCTAACCTAACCTAACCTAACCTAACCTAACCTAACCTAACCTAACCTAACCTAACCTAACCTAACCTAACCTAACCTAACCTAACCTAACCTAACCTAACCTAACCTAACCTAACCTAACCTAACCTAACCTAACCTAACCTAACCTAACCTAACCTAACCTAACCTAACCTAACCTAACCTAACCTAACCTAACCTAACCTAACCTAACCTAACCTAACCTAACCTAACCTAACCTAACCTAACCTAACCTAACCTAACCTAACCTAACCTAACCTAACCTAACCTAACCTAACCTAACCTAACCTAACCTAACCTAACCTAACCTAACCTAACCTAACCTAACCTAACCTAACCTAACCTAACCTAACCTAACCTAACCTAACCTAACCTAACCTAACCTAACCTAACCTAACCTAACCTAACCTAACCTAACCTAACCTAACCTAACCTAACCTAACCTAACCTAACCTAACCTAACCTAACCTAACCTAACCTAACCAACCTAACCTAACCTAACCTAACCTAACCTAACCTAACCTAACCTAACCTAACCTAACCTAACCTAACCTAACCTAACCTAACCTAACCTAACCTAACCTAACCTAACCTAACCTAACCTAACCTAACCTAACCTAACCTAACCTAACCTAACCTAACCTAACCTAACCTAACCTAACCTAACCTAACCTAACCTAACCTAACCTAACCTAACCTAACCTAACCTAACCTAACCTAACCTAACCTAACCTAACCTAACCTAACCTAACCTAACCTAACCTAACCTAACCTAACCTAACCTAACCTAACCTAACCTAACCTAACCTAACCTAACCTAACCTAACCTAACCTAACCTAACCTAACCTAACCTAACCTAACCTAACCTAACCTAACCTAACCTAACCTAACCTAACCTAACCTAACCTAACCTAACCTAACCTAACCTAACCTAACCTAACCTAACCTAACCTAACCTAACCTAACCTAACCTAACCTAACCTAACCTAACCTAACCTAACCTAACCTAACCTAACCTAACCTAACCTAACCTAACCTAACCTAACCTAACCTAACCTAACCTAACCTAACCTAACCTAACCTAACCTAACCTAACCTAACCTAACCTAACCTAACCTAACCTAACCTAACCTAACCTAACCTAACCTAACCTAACCTAACCTAACCTAACCTAACCTAACCTAACCTAACCTAACCTAACCTAACCTAACCTAACCTAACCTAACCTAACCTAACCTAACCTAACCTAACCTAACCTAACCTAACCTAACCTAACCTAACCTAACCTAACCTAACCTAACCTAACCTAACCTAACCTAACCTAACCTAACCTAACCTAACCTAACCTAACCTAACCTAACCTAACCTAACCTAACCTAACCTAACCTAACCTAACCTAACCTAACCTAACCTAACCTAACCTAACCTAACCTAACCTAACCTAACCTAACCTAACCTAACCTAACCTAACCTACCTAACCTAACCTAACCTAACCTAACCTAACCTAACCTAACCTAACCTAACCTAACCTAACCTAACCTAACCTAACCTAACCTAACCTAACCTAACCTAACCTAACCTAACCTAACCTAACCTAACCTAACCTAACCTAACCTAACCTAACCTAACCTAACCTAACCTAACCTAACCTAACCTAACCTAACCTAACCTAACCTAACCTAACCTAACCTAACCTAACCTAACCTAACCTAACCTAACCTAACCTAACCTAACCTAACCTAACCTAACCTAACCTAACCTAACCTAACCTAACCTAACCTAACCTAACCTAACCTAACCTAACCTAACCTAACCTAACCTAACCTAACCTAACCTAACCTAACCTAACCTAACCTAACCTAACCTAACCTAACCTAACCTAACCTAACCTAACCTAACCTAACCTAACCTAACCTAACCTAACCTAACCTAACCTAACCTAACCTAACCTAACCTACCTAACCTAACCTAACCTAACCTAACCTAACCTAACCTAACCTAACCTAACCTAACCTAACCTAACCTAACCTAACCTAACCTAACCTAACCTAACCTAACCTAACCTAACCTAACCTAACCTAACCTAACCTAACCTAACCTAACCTAACCTAACCTAACCTAACCTAACCTAACCTAACCTAACCTAACCTAACCTAACCTAACCTAACCTAACCTAACCTAACCTAACCTAACCTAACCTAACCTACCTAACCTAACCTAACCTAACCTAACCTAACCTAACCTAACCTAACCTAACCTAACCTAACCTAACCTAACCTAACCTAACCTAACCTAACCTAACCTAACCTAACCTAACCTAACCTAACCTAACCTAACCTAACCTAACCTAACCTAACCTAACCTAACCTAACCTAACCTAACCTAACCTAACCTAACCTAACCTAACCTAACCTAACCTAACCTAACCTAACCTAACCTAACCTAACCTAACCTAACCTAACCTAACCTAACCTAACCTAACCTAACCTAACCTAACCTAACCTAACCTAACCTAACCTAACCTAACCTAACCTAACCTAACCTAACCTAACCTAACCTAACCTAACCTAACCTAACCTAACCTAACCTAACCTAACCTAACCTAACCTAACCTAACCTAACCTAACCTAACCTAACCTAACCTAACCTAACCTAACCTAACCTAACCTAACCTAACCTAACCTAACCTAACCTAACCTAACCTAACCTAACCTAACCTAACCTAACCTAACCTAACCTAACCTAACCTAACCTAACCTAACCTAACCTAACCTAACCTAACCTAACCTAACCTAACCTAACCTAACCTAACCTAACCTAACCTAACCTAACCTAACCTAACCTAACCTAACCTAACCTAACCTAACCTAACTAACCTAACCTAACCTAACCTAACCTAACCTAACCTAACCTAACCTAACCTAACCTAACCTAACCTAACCTAACCTAACCTAACCTAACCTAACCTAACCTAACCTAACCTAACCTAACCTAACCTAACCTAACCTAACCTAACCTAACCTAACCTAACCTAACCTAACCTAACCTAACCTAACCTAACCTAACCTAACCTAACCTAACCTAACCTAACCTAACCTAACCTAACCTAACCTAACCTAACCTAACCTAACCTAACCTAACCTAACCTAACCTAACCTAACCTAACCTAACCTAACCTAACCTAACCTAACCTAACCTAACCTAACCTAACCTAACCTAACCTAACCTAACCTAACCTAACCTAACCTAACCTAACCTAACCTAACCTAACCTAACCTAACCTAACCTAACCTAACCTAACCTAACCTAACCTAACCTAACCTAACCTAACCTAACCTAACCTAACCTAACCTAACCTAACCTAACCTAACCTAACCTAACCTAACCTAACCTAACCTAACCTAACCTAACCTAACCTAACCTAACCTAACCTAACCTAACCTAACCTAACCTAACCTAACCTAACCTAACCTAACCTAACCTAACCTAACCTAACCTAACCTAACCTAACCTAACCTAACCTAACCTAACCTAACCTAACCTAACCTAACCTAACCTAACCTAACCTAACCTAACCTAACCTAACCTAACCTAACCTAACCTAACCTAACCTAACCTAACCTAACCTAACCTAACCTAACCTAACCTAACCTAACCTAACCTAACCTAACCTAACCTAACCTAACCTAACCTAACCTAACCTAACCTAACCTAACCTAACCTAACCTAACCTAACCTAACCTAACCTAACCTAACCTAACCTAACCTAACCTAACCTAACCTAACCTAACCTAACCTAACCTAACCTAACCTAACCTAACCTAACCTAACCTAACCTAACCTAACCTAACCTAACCTAACCTAACCTAACCTAACCTAACCTAACCTAACCTAACCTAACCTAACCTAACCTAACCTAACCTAACCTAACCTAACCTAACCTAACCTAACCTAACCTAACCTAACCTAACCTAACCTAACCTAACCTAACCTAACCTAACCTAACCTAACCTAACCTAACCTAACCTAACCTAACCTAACATAACCTAACCTAACCTAACCTAACCTAACCTAACCTAACCTAACCTAACCTAACCTAACCTAACCTAACCTAACCTAACCTAACCTAACCTAACCTAACCTAACCTAACCTAACCTAACCTAACCTAACCTAACCTAACCTAACCTAACCTAACCTAACCTAACCTAACCTAACCTAACCTAACCTAACCTATCCTAACCTAACCTAACCTAACCTAACCTAACCTAACCTAACCTAACCTAACCTAACCTAACCTAACCTAACCTAACCTAACCTAACCTAACCTAACCTAACCTAACCTAACCTAACCTAACCTAACCTAACCTAACCTAACCTAACCTAACCTAACCTAACCTAACCTAACCTAACCTAACCTAACCTAACCTAACCTAACCTAACCTAACCTAACCTAACCTAACCTAACCTAACCTAACCTAACCTAACCTAACCTAACCTAACCTAACCTAACCTAACCTAACCTAACCTAACCTAACCTAACCTAACCTAACCTAACCTAACCTAACCTAACCTAACCTAACCTAACCTAACCTAACCTAACCTAACCTAACCTAACCTAACCTAACCTAACCTAACCTAACCTAACCTAACCTAACCTAACCTAACCTAACCTAACCTAACCTAACCTAACCTAACCTAACCTAACCTAACCTAACCTAACCTAACCTAACCTAACCTAACCTAACCTAACCTAACCTAACCTAACCTAACCTAACCTAACCTAACCTAACCTAACCTAACCTAACCTAACCTAACCTAACCTAACCTAACCTAACCTAACCTAACCTAACCTAACCTAACCTAACCTAACCTAACCTAACCTAACCTAACCTAACCTAACCTAACCTAACCTAACCTAACCTAACCTAACCTAACCTAACCTAACCTAACCTAACCTAACCTAACCTAACCTAACCTAACCTAACCTAACCTAACCTAACCTAACCTAACCTAACCTAACCTAACCTAACCTAACCTAACCTAACCTAACCTAACCTAACCTAACCTAACCTAACCTAACCTAACCTAACCTAACCTAACCTAACCTAACCTAACCTAACCTAACCTAACCTAACCTAACCTAACCTAACCTAACCTAACCTAACCTAACCTAACCTAACCTAACCTAACCTAACCTAACCTAACCTAACCTAACCTAACCTAACCTAACCTAACCTAACCTAACCTAACCTAACCTAACCTTTTTTTTTTTTTTTTTTTTTTTTTTTTTTTTTTTAACGTGAGGGGAATGCATTTACGCACACCCCCGCCTGAGGTGCAATGGCGGGGGTAGTGTGGGACTCAATCCGGCTTCCGCCACCGGCAATACCCACTAAACCTAACTCACGAATTCAGCATCATTGTCAGCTGAAGACGAGGGCGCGGGTCCAATTTTCATATGCTCCGCACGCCTCGTCACTGTCGTCCACTTGTGGACACTTCTTGGGATGTGTCTCCCTGTTTCATCACGGGGGACTTTGAGCAGCGGATGTCCCACCATCCGGCGGCCCTGCTGGTCCTCCCAATGGAGTCGGAGCGCCATTACCGCGCCTCCTTACTCGCGCTCTTCGGAGCGGGAGAGAGAGGGGATCAATCTCCCTCTCTCGCTCCTGGGCCTCCCTTTGGGACATAATTATGTCGCAAAACGACGCCATTGCCTCCCATGACCTCTCATCTGCGACCATCTTGACGATGATGGTCGGCAATGAGAGGTCTCCTCCCACGACCGCGGCCAAGGCTAGCCGCGGTTCCGCACCTCCAGGGCACACCTCCAGCGCGTGCTGTGCCGTGTCCTCGGCACAGCCGCACTGGTGGCACGCCGGGGACGCCTCCCTCCGGGCGACGCTGTGCAGATATCTCCCGAGACAGCCGTGCCCCGAGAGTATCTGCGTCAGCCTGAAGGTTAGCGCCCCATGTCCGCGCTGTAGCCATGCAGTAAACACAGGCTTGACTGCCTCCAAGAATCTGAGGGCTCCAACCCCTCTCCTTGTTGGCCCTGTTAAGAGCCGCTCTTCCCACGACGCTATTGCTGCCGTTCTGGCGTCTTGTCGCCACCGTACGACCTCCTGTGGAGCAGGACGGAGATCCTCCTCCCTGGCTCGCGCTCGCCGCCAGTAGAGCGCGGATAGCACCTCCGCCTCGAGGTCCCAGGGCATGGACCCGGCGAGGACGCAGGCCACCTCATGGGAGAGGGTGCGATAGCCTCGACACACCCTCACCGCCATTGCCCGTTGTGCCCTGTGTAGTAAGGCCGTCTCCGTGGGATTCAGGGATCCCGCCCATATTGGGGCTCCATATAGGGCCATTGACCTAACCACCGCCATATAGAGGCGGCGGCAGGTCTCATCGCCTCCACCCAGGTTAGGGAGTAGGCGGCCCAACGCAGCGGCAGACCTCATTAGTCTGGGCGTCAGCTGCTCTAAGTGCGCCCTGAATCGCCATCTACTGTCAAGCACGACGCCTAGATATTTCAGCGTCGGCTTGACAGCAATGGCGGTTCCGCCAACAACTATGGTTGAGCCTGCAGGTGGCGCTCGTCGTGGACCGTGGAAGCAAATTGCCTCCGACTTGTGGAGCGCCACCTCCAGGCCCAGCCGTCGGATCCTGTTCACGACTACTGCGACTCCAGCCGTGGCCAGGATCGACGCCTCCCTGTAGTTTGCTCCCTGGGCAGTCACCAACGTGTCGTCGGCGTAGCATACGATGCCGACTCCACGAAGGTTAGCGCCTCTCAACACATAGTCATATCCTATATTCCACAGGAGTGGCCCAAGGGCCGACCCCTGTGGAACTCCACGCGTCATCGCGTTTCTCCCTTCTCCTGACGTTGTCGGGTAAACTACCTCTCTATCGGAGAGGTAGTCCCCGATGAGGCGTTGGAGGTATTGGGGTACCTTGTGGTACCCCAGTGCCGCTTTTATTGTGTTCCAGGGCAGGGTATTAAATGCGTTAGCAATGTCTAGCGACACCGCTAACATCACCCCACCACTGGAACACGCTGTCTCGGAGAGGCCGCGGACGCAAGATATTGCGTCAATTGTCGAGCGGCCCCTCCGAAAGCCGAACTGAGTGTCGGCCAAATCAGGGCCAGCTCCTTCCAGGTGCCTGACGAGGCGGGCGGCGACCACTCGCTCTAAGAGCTTGCCAGCCTCGTCCAGCAGAACTATCGGCCGGTATCCTGCCGGCTCGTCCGCTGGTCTCCCCTCCTTTCGGATTAGGACCAGTCGGCCCCCCTTCCACCGCTGCGGGAATCTCCCTTCCTGGAGACAGCGGTCAAAGAGGGCCCTCAGTCGTGGCTCCAGCGGCTCGGCAAGGGCCCACGCACGCCCGGGGATGCCGTCAGGGCCAGGGGCCGTGTTTTTCAGCTTCATTTTGAGGACGGCTGCGCCCAGCTCTCCCTCCGAGATTTCGGGTGCAGAGCCGTCCTCGTTTTCCTCACTGTTGGTGCTTCTTGGTGCTTCCATGGTGGGAGGGGTGAAATCGGTCCCCGTATTGGGGAACAATCCCTCGACCACTCTTTGAAGCACCGGAGGCTCCAGCGTGCTGGTGACGGGGGGAGCCCAGGGGCGGAGCTTTTGTCGCGCCAACCTGTAAGGTCGCCCCCACGGATCAAGGTCCAGTGTCGCCAGCAGCTGTTTCCATGCCTCCGCTTTGGCCTCCTTAATCGCTTTACGCAGAGCCTTCGACGCCTCTCTGTAGGCCGCATAGAGTGCGTCCGAAGTCTCTGTCTCCGTGCGTCTCCTCCTTCTATACCTTTGGTATCGTCTCCGTTTGCGGACGCACCTTCGGCGAAGCTCAGCGATCTCCTCCGTCCACCAATAAACCTGGCGCTTGGACGGAGGAGCTCTAGCACGTGGCATGGCCGCGTCACAGATCTGTGCCATGGCAGCACATAATTCGTCTGCTTCGTTGTCCAGGCTTGCTGGCTCTGATGTTGGGGCGCTCCAGGCCTGTACTATGGCCGCTTCTACCAGCAGCTCCGGGTCCAATCCTTTCAGTACCCATCTAGGGCCCGATGTTGTCGGCGGTCTACGTCCATCCAGACTCGCTGGGGACGATGAAACGCTAAACCGTATATAGCGGTGGTCGGATAGCGTTTCATCGTCCACCAGCACCTCCCAGTCTCTCACGCGCTGTGCTAGCTCAGGTGTGGCGAAGGTTACATCAACCACAGATCCTCCCGAGCGTCGCACACACGTGTTTTCGGACCCCATATTTAGGACACAGAGGCCCAACTCTGCCAGCCATTCGTCAACGGCTGTCCCCCTCGCATCGGTCGTCGGAGACCCCCACGCCGCGGACTTGGCGTTGAGGTCCCCAAGGATGATGACTGGCCGGGGACGTAATTGACCCACCAGGGTTCCCACCTCGTCGAGAAAAGCCTCAAACTCAGCGAGAACCCTGTTCGGGGAGAAATACGTCCCCACCACTACTACTTCCCCAGCCTGAGCTGCGACGTATCCGTTGCCTTTTTGCACCACTTTGAGGATGGGGGAGCGGGCCGAGGACTGAGTGGTGATAGCCACTAGCCCGTCCAAGTCCCCAACCCAGTCAGATCTATGCGGAACCCTGTATGGTTCCGCAACTACTGCAACATTGATCAACCACTCCGCTAGGCTCTGCAAGAGGAGATCCTGCGCGCCAGCGGAGTGGTTGAGGTTCGTCTGGAGGAAGGTTAGGGCCATACTAACCCTCCTCCATTTGGGTCTCCCGCACCTTTCCAGGGCCAGCCGGCTGTGACTTGGCCTTGGCCTCAGTCGCAGTCGGCTTTCTTCTCACCCCTTTCTTAGACGGGGGCTTGGCGCAAGCCTTGCCCCCGCAGAGGTGTTCTGCGGGTTTCCCCGCATCTGCACACAAGGTACAGTGTGGGGCCGCAGTGCAGTTACTGGCCTTGTGGCCATTTTTGCCGCATCGAAGGCAGTCTTCATTACGGACCACCTCCGATCGGCACTGGGCCCAGACATGGCCCGGCTCTAGGCAGCGGAAGCACCGCCTCGGCCTTTTCTCCAGAACGCGTACCTGAGCCGCCACCCAGCCCACGAGGACTCGGCCGCCGCTAGCCTCAATTTTCTTAGCTGCCAGCACCGGGCAACGTACTAGCGCAGTGCCCATGCCCGAGGGGCCGCGCCTTATCTCACCAACCCTGAGCGAGTCTGTAGGGCAGTCTCCGATTTTGGAGAGGGCTTCTGCCAGTTCCGCTGGCTCTACAGAGTCGTCCAGACCGAGTACCCTCAGATCTACCGTGACGGTCGGTCTGGACACTCGTATGTCTTCGTCTTCGGCGAAGACCTCCCGGAGCTTTTCTGCCAGGGAGTCCGCCTTCTCTGCCTTTTCTGCTCCGACAACTTGGAGCACTCTAGCCCCGGTAGCTGCTGCCTTAATCCTCAGCGAGGATACGCCAATTGCCGGAAGGTCAATTCGCCTCTTGGCTTCCAGCAGCACCTTGGCGTATGATGCCCCCTTTTCCACTGCCCCTGGCTGAAGCGTAATGACCACGGCTTCAGTTCGGGGTGTGGACAGCTTCGGCTTCTTCGCCTTAGGTGGCGGGGCCGGCTTCTTGGCCTGAGTTGGCCTTGGAGCTTGGCTCCTTTCAGGGCGGGGTTGGGCTGGGCGGGGTTGACTCGCCTTCGATGGCGCCGCCGCCTTGCCCTTCCGTCCCCGTTTAACGACGTCAGTCCACGGCTCCTCTCGTGGAGCCGGTGGACGAGGCGCTGGGACATCTGGGATGTTAGGGGTGGCTACGGCCTTCCCCTTCCCTTTCACCTTCTCTCCACTCTTCTCCACCTTGCCCTTTTTCGTAACCGGGGCACGGGGAGCAGGTGCTGGCGGCAATGCCACTGGTGCATCGACAGCCGGCGCCGGCGGCGTCATTTCCTTTCTCCGATCGGCGGCCAGTGGAGGCCTCATTCTTTGCTTGGGGAGCAGCCGCTCCTCAAGTCCTTCGAAGCGGGCGGAGATCATGGTGCCCACTTGCACCATGATCGCCCGCGATACATCTTCCAGGTTTGGAGCCTGGGTCGGGGTGTTTTCAATCGGGGTTGGAGCCGATTGTGTCGCCCGCAATACTTCTATCTCACGGCGCAGCTCTTTGAGCTCCGCCGTGAGTCTCTTGTTCGCCTCTACCAAGAGGGCCATTTCCTCCGATACGGTTCGCGCTCGGACCTCCTCAAACGAGGTTTTAATGGCCTGTGCCGCCTCCTTCAAGTCCCTCATAAGAGGTCCTTTCAGGTTCTTGGACTTTCCGGCGATCGATCTTATGGTGTCGAGAGAGTTCTCGACTAGGAGATCGATCGCTGCTAGGTCCGTTCCTGTCACTTGCGGCAGCTTTTTTAGGTACTCAGCACGCTTTTCCCTTTTCTTCCGCATCTCTTCATCCAGGTCTGATTCTGCCTGGAGCCGAATCTCTTCGCGTTTAGCTCTATTGAGCGCAGCTTGGGCTTCTGCCAGCCCGACATACTGGCCCGTTGTTGGGGGCCGTCCTCTGCCTCTCTTAGAGGGCTTGGCTCGAAGGAGCCTTTGAGCCTTATCAGGCTCTGCCTCAGAGCCACTGCTTGACTCAGACCCTGTTCCGGAACGCGGTCGTCGTTTCCGCCAGAGTCTTGCTGCATTGTCTTCTGCAGAGCTCACCGTAACCATGCTCTGGGCCGAGTCAGACTCAGAGAGCCTCGTGCCCAGAACAACACTACAGTCCTTGAGGACCACTGGAGCGATCTTGCTCCTCGTCAACACTGGCGATTTCGCCACGGTGCGTTCGCTGTCCACACCAGACACGCGAACCTCCTCCACACCACCCATTGTAGGACAGGGTGCCTTGTCCATCACCGATTTTACTGAGCTCTTTGAGCTCGCCTCCCGCTCATCCATCTCCACCACGTCAGTTTGTTTTTTTAATGTAGCCATATGATTCCCACGAGTATGGGGGAAGTGTGTGTCCACCCGAGCAGTGCCCCCTGTGCCCGGGTAACCCTATTACTCACTGAGGTCGGGCGGTATCAGTGGAAAATGGCGCACTAGCGACTGATCTACCCCTCAGCCATGCATCCCCTCACGGTGCGCCGCCGCTTGGGATTGGGGGTAATTTTTTATAGAGGTTTTCTTCCTCGCGGCCCGGCCGGTTAAGGCAGGGCCCTCGTTCCTAGTGCAAACGCCACGAGACGTGACCGCAGCCACACCTAGGGTTACGATATTGACGATAGTGCCCAGCAGCGGGGTTAGCGCATACTGGGCTCGTCTCTCCCCGTGTCCGAAACACGTGGGGCCGGTCAATAAGCCAAGCCCCAAAAACCCATTGTATAAATATATAATAAAACAAAAAACAAAAACAAAGCAAAAACAACACAACATTATATAAGTATACAGGCATGCTCCCGGCATCTCCCACCAGTCCCGAAAACGAGAGCCAGCGGAAGGCCACCGGGAGCAGCGCAAACAACCCGCGAGTGTAACCCGCACGACCCAACCCCTCTGAAAACAAAGGGGTCGGGTCAATATAAATATATACACATAAATAATAAATACTATACATACATAATACAATAGATATAAATACAACAAATACATAAACACATAAAACACCACACAGCGCCCCACTGGCCTACTGTGCCCGCCGCATCCGGTACCCTCTGAAAGCAGAGGGACAGGAGCGGCACCAATATAAATATATACATACAAATAATACATAAATACATACATAAAATAATAAATACAATATAATAAATACATAAACAAAATACACAAATACATAAGCCGGATTATCAGCTACCTGTCGGCGGCGACCCGGGATCAAAACGATCAACCGCGGCCGCCGCCGGCAGGCACCCAGGGTGCACCACGAGGAGGTTATCCGACAAAGCACCCCAACCTAACCTAACCTAACCTAACCTAACCTAACCTAACCTAACCTAACCTAACCTAACCCAGTGCCCCCCCGCAGGTCGTACGGGTTACGCGCGTGCCAACCTCGCTCCGGCAATTTTTCGCGATTTTTTAGCATTTTTTATTCTTGTAAAATCGCTAAAAGTGGTATAAAGTGTGTGTGGATAGGCGTGTGATACACCAAAAGATGCGTCTTGATGAGACGCATCAGCTGGTGAAAAGTGCCTGAGGATTGGTGGTAAATCCACGAAGATATAACCAAAAACAGTGACCAAAATAGGGTTAAAATTGTGAAAAACAGTGAGAAACGCGCGACCGTCCGAACAAAACCATCTATTAAAAATAGAAAACGAAATAGCACAGTGACGTGTTATATGTCAAAAGACGGGGTCTGAAAGGACCTACAATAGTGTCAAAGACAGTTCTGACCTAGGACCTAAACCGGAGGGACACGATCCAGAAAAGTGAAATTTTCCCAGATTTCTGACTTTCAAAGTCGAATAACTTTGAAAACTTATCGACAACCTGAAAATCGGCAATTGCTATTCTGTGGAGTCCTGAAAGCCCTATCCATCCCCGTTGAGTTCGGATTTTTCCTGGACTCGCGGGCTGAACTACAGGGCAAAAACCAGCAGACGGGACAAAACTCGAGGCCACGTGCAACCCCTTCCAGGGCTGTTCCGGGAGGGTGAACGGGTGTCCTCGAAGGATCGTCACACAAGGATCCTAGAACAATTTTTTGACTGAAAATCGGCCCACAGGAACGCCATTCATAGGGAAAACAAACTTATCAGCAGTTTATTTGCGGTTGGTGAAAACGGGAGAAAACCTAGTACATCAAGACTTTCAACGACGACCTAGGCTGGAAAAATTAGATAAGTTGCATAAAATCCTAGTCTATCTTTTGGTGAAAACCGCATAATTCTATCTTCAATAGTTTTTGAACTAGGACCATATTAGTGATAGACACCAACCGCAAAAGCATTTTGTATTGCATAACGTAAAAACGGTCAAGGGTGAAGCGGTTTTAACAACATTATTATTCATTTTTTTTTATAGTAGTTTTATAGATAATTTCAAAATTTGCCTTTTTCGACTAGACGTAACTTCTAAACGGGAAGAGCTATCGGGACGCGGTTTTCGGTATAGTATTGAGAAAAATTAGGACAAACCAGACTCGACAAACTCACCCCTTCAAACCCACCCCAACCCACCCCTATAAAATTTTTGATATTTTAATTTTAATTTTTATTTCTAAATTTTTATTTGATAAATCGATATAGCTGCTTATTTAGAGTCACCCCTCCCCATTTCACCCCTTTCCACCCTTAAAAAATTTTTCATCAAAAAATTTTTTAATTCTCTTTTTAGTTATTTTAGTTGTTTAAACATATAAGCAGTTGATTTAGAGTCACCCCTCCCAATTTCACCCCCTTTCATCCCTAAAAAATTTTATTATTAAATCTCACATTTTTTGTGATTTCACAAAAAACTTGAGATTTGATATTTTAGTTAGTTTATTTCCTCCTAGTACTAGTGAATTCCCCCGTTGGACAATTTCATCTCTTTTCATTTTTATTTATAATTGTCCAATATTGTAGTCTAGCTTTAAATACTTGTCCAAGACCGCGGACCGGTGTTCTTAGAAGTTGTAAATTCTTAGTTACTGTTATCGTTTGTTTGTTTGTTGTCTATTCATCCCGTTGAATAGACCCACCCCTTCACCCCCGCCCCCAACCCTCTACCTTAGTAATTATTTTCTTTGTATTTGTTATTAATTTGTATTTGGAATCCAATTGTTATTTGTAAAGTGTAAATTAAAATAGTCGGGCTCATTAAATAAGGTTGCCCCGCCCCCTCACTGATACCCCCGCAAATACCGGGCGCCGTATCTCGCGAACCGACGGTCGGATTCGAGCGCGGTTTTCGGGAACGGACAGGGTTCGAGCGGGACTATCCGGTGGACCGTCACCCGCGACTCTACGTAGAGTCGAAGGTAGAGCGCGGGAAAGTTGTGCAATTTTAAAATTTTATTTTATTGTTTTTGTTTGTAAAAATAGTGATTGTTACTTACCTGACGCGAAGACACCGCAACTGGAGTAGGGAACCGCACCGCCGGGACCTGAAACAGAAAATTAGATTAGTAAATTTAGATTAGTATTGACATTGAAAATTTTATTATTATTTGAATTTGACATTGGGATTTTATTTTTATTATTATTATTATTGAATTTGAATTTATTTGTTATTTTAATTTGTCCTCAGTGTTTGTGTCTTTCGTGTTAGTAAGTAATATTGTGTTTAACACATTCAGACAGTACTTATTTAATAAGCACTCATCTTTTTAAACTATAGTTGACCACCGATATTGTAGTAGGGAACCGCCGCGCCGGGACCTGAAACAAAAGAAATAGATTAGTAGACTTAGGAAATATTGGATTTTATTGCTATAATTGTGTGTGTCGAATTTAATAATTTGTTTATTTGCGTGACGAGGTATATACTATTGTGTATACCTCATAGTTTTAAGAATCATTTTATTAATTCATTTTATTGTTTCAATTTTAATTAATTCAATTCTTTTACTCATTTTATTGCTTTTATTATTTATTATTTTAAACTGTAATTGTGATTAATTACTATTGAATTCAATTCAACTGACGTTTTTTCCTGATCCGGGCGTAATTAAAGAATACAAACATGTTTGGGCTCCGCACTCCAGCGAAAAAAGAGTCTCATGAGCGGAGGGCGGGACCCTCCGCTGATGAGACCTTTAGAATAAGGAGGAGCTTAGACATGGAGATTAAAGAATCGCCAGAATGCGAATCCCCAGAACCTCCGGCCGTGGATTTTACTCCGGAGACGATTTTGGAGGTTGTGGGTGGCATGGAGAGACGAAAGCTTCCACCGCAGGAACCGGACATGCCCTTGACACCTTCGGTGTGTCCGTGGACGGGCAAAGTCTATAAATCCAGGCCGCTGGAGGCAAAGGCCTGTCTAATAGCGGCAAAGCAGCAGCTGAAGCTCTCCCGCAATTTAAAAACTGAAATAAAAGACGCATTTCTCCGTTCGCTTGACCGCCTTTACCAATTGGTTAAGGAGGAGGCGAACGGGGCGATTTGGATAAGGAATGAAAAGAGGCGACAGATGACTGAAGAGGAAATAAGAGAGACTTTTGTATCGCCGCCGGGGTCGCTGCCTATGCCTCCAGCTTGGCGGCCCGTGACATACACACCTTTTGCACCGGTGACGCCCGCGCCGGCTCGCCCGATGCGGGTGGCGTCGACGCAGACGTCGGAGGTGGCGGCGCCGCCCGCGCCGGCTAAGTCGGTGCGGGCGGCCTCGACGCAGACGACGGGGGTGCCGACGCCGCCCGCGCCGGCCCGGTCGGTGCGGGGTGCGTCGACGCAGACGTCGGAGGTGCCGGCGCCGCCCGCGCCGGCTAAGCAGGCGCGGGTGGTGGCGACACAGACGACGTCGACCGACGCTCCCCTCGCTGGAAATACCGAAAGGGACGATCACACTCTCGCTGAACTCCGCACCATGCTGGCCGACCACGGTCGGCTAGTGAGGGAGAACAGCGAGAGAGTGACCGCCCTAAGGGAGGAAATGGAGCTACAGAGGGCGTCCTCGGGGTCGTCCACTTACGCGAGTGTGGTAGCGGGACCTCACAGGGAACAGCCCCCTGTGCAGGCCGCATTGCACTCCGTCGTGGTGACCTCCAAAAACGGTCACGACACAGGTGAACAGGTCCTAAACAAGGTTAGGGAGGTCATAAATGCTAAAGAAGGCTGGGTGAAAGTAGAAAGAGTAAGAAAGGCTAAGGACAAAAAGGTTATAATAGGCTGTAAGACTAAGGAAGATAGGGAAAAGGTAAAAGAGAGGTTAAAGACAGCGGAGGCACACCTCGGGGTCGAGGAGGTCAAGAACAAAGACCCTCTCCTGGTCCTCAGAGATGTCCTGGCAACAAACTCAAACGAGGATGTTGTCGGGGCTCTCTGGAACCAGAACAGGGAGGTTCTCGGCGACCTCGACAGGGAGGGTGCCATCGAGGTCAAATATCGTAAGAAAGCCAGAAGTCCACACCTATGCCACATAGTAATGAAGGCCTCCCCGGGCATATGGAGAAGGCTGACTGCCGTGGGGGTGGTCAGCATCGACCTACAGAAGGTCAGAGTGGCTGACCAGTCCCCGCTAGTACAGTGCTCGATATGCCTGGAGTATGGACATAGTAGGCGTTTCTGTACACAGAAAAAAGAAAAGTGCTGTCACTGCGGTGGACCGCACCTAAAATCTGTGTGCGCGGATTGGCTTGCTGGAAAACCTCCAAGCTGTGCTAATTGCATTTGTGCGAAACTCGACAGGGCGGAGCACAATGCATTTAGCACAGAATGCCCGGTAAGACGGAAGTGGGACGCGCTAGCGAGGGCAACAATTGCCTACAGCTAGGGCGTCCCGCCACCATCTGAGCATATGTTTCCGGGCGGAGCGCTGCTCTAGGGCGGCGCTCCGCCCGGAAACAAAACTTGGAACTGGGAAAGCGCAGACCACGTAAGCAAACAATGAAAAATGGTAGCTAATTAGTGGGGCCATGTTAATGCATGGCCCGCTATTTAATAAAACAGTACGAAAGCAACGTGGTAGGCGCCAAACCATCATTTGACCGTAAGCCAAAAAGTATAGTCACCTTAGCGCACTTTCTTTTAACAGTAGATTCCGGAAAATACAAATATTACTGCGCTTCACGCAGTAATATTAGATACTACACCAAAATTATAACACAACAACATATTAGACAACCACAAATTTATATTCAGAGTAGGCAATTATATGTTGTATATATAATAGCTTATACAAAACAGCATAAAATTAATTGTCTATAAAATTAAGTATATAATGTAAAATCTGTTTGTAAAAATTAAAAGTTTAAATAAATTATAAATTATTAGTAGTAAATAGACATAACATAGAAATAGTTAAATTATAAAATTGTATTGGTAGAAATTAATTAGACTCAGGATAAATGTAACAGTGCAGTAAATTTCATTTGACCCTATTCGCCCCTCCTGTCTTGCCATTCTCTTAAGAGAATGCTACCTGGCAGGAGGGGCACAGCGGTCAAATTACGGAATTGGCGATAAGAAAATAAATTTCTTTCGTGCAACTACTAGCTGTAAACAATAAAATAGTAAAATCAAAATTGTGTTAAATTTAATAATAGTAAATAATTTTCTTTTTAATAATGACATTTGTAACTATGAATAGTATTAATGTAGAGTAGTCTCAGTATAAATGTAATAGTAAATAGCCTCAATTTGACCCCCCGCGCCCCTCCTGTCTTGCCTTTCTCTTATGAGAAAGCTACCTGGCAGGAGGGGCCCAGAGGTCAAAACAACGCAATAGCGAGATGAAAGAAAATACTTTCGCGTAATTAGTCGTAAAAAATATTGTAAATGTTCAAAGTTCACTTTCGTTTTAAATAACCTTATAGTACACCTATGCACTTCTGCCGCCTACCTGGGTCTTATGAGCCAGTGTTTGGTAGCAGAAGTGCAAAAACCAGTAAATGTAGAAATTTAAATGTAATAAAAACTTAACTAGATAGATAAGTACAGAATCGCCTTGATGATATATTGAATTATATAAAAATAGTAATAAGAAAGAAATGTATCGAATCACCTAATTTTATTATTAAATAAAGCAAAACCTGTGTCCAATCATTACCTAGTAAATAAGGTCTCTGACCAAGTCAGAGGTTTAGCTCGCGGGCCGGGACACACTGCTCCCGGACAGGAAAAAAAAAAAAAAAAAAAAAAAAAAAAAAAAACCTAACCTAACCTAACCTAACCTAACCTAACCTAACCTAACCTAACCTAACCTAACCTAACCTAACCTAACCTAACCTAACCTAACCTAACCTAACCTAACCTAACCTAACCTAACCTAACCTAACCTAACCTAACCTAACCTAACCTAACCTAACCTAACCTAACCTAACCTAACCTAACCTAACCTAACCTAACCTAACCTAACCTAACCTAACCTAACCTAACCTAACCTAACCTAACCTAACCTAACCTAACCTAACCTAACCTAACCTAACCTAACCTAACCTAACCTAACCTAACCTAACCTAACCTAACCTAACCTAACCTAACCTAACCTAACCTAACCTAACCTAACCTAACCTAACCTAACCTAACCTAACCTAACCTAACCTAACATAACCTAACCTAACCTAACCTAACATAACCTAACCTAACCTAACCTAACCTAACCTAACCTAACCTAACCTAACCTAACCTAACCTAACCTAACCTAACCTAACCTAACCTAACCTAACCTAACCTAACCTAACCTAACCTAACCTAACCTAACCTAACCTAACCTAACCTAACCTAACCTAACCTAACCTAACCTAACCTAACCTAACCTAACCTAACCTAACCTAACCTAACCTAACCTAACCTAACCTAACCTAACCTAACCTAACCTAACCTAACCTAACCTAACCTAACCTAACCTAACCTAACCTAACCTAACCTAACCTAACCTAACCTAACCTAACCTAACCTAACCTAACCTAACCTAACCTAACCTAACCTAACCTAACCTAACCTAACCTAACCTAACCTAACCTAACCTAACCTAACCTAACCTAACCTAACCTAACCTAACCTAACCTAACCTAACCTAACCTAACCTAACCTAACCTAACCTAACCTAACCTAACCTAACCTAACCTAACCTAACCTAACCTAACCTAACCTAACCTAACCTAACCTAACCTAACCTAACCTAACCTAACCTAACCTAACCTAACCTAACCTAACCTAACCTAACCTAACCTAACCTAACCTAACCTAACCTAACCTAACCTAACCTAACCTAACCTAACCTAACCTAACCTAACCTAACCTAACCTAACCTAACCTAACCTAACCTAACCTAACCTAACCTAACCTAACCTAACCTAACCAGTCGCGTCCTGGCCGCGCTCGAGAGCGGACGTGTTTTCGCGGAGCTCCTACTAATAAAATGGGACGCACAGAACTCTCAAAAGTCACCAGCATTGTGCACATCTGGCACAAAACGCGCTCCCATTTGTAACAAAAGGCACACGCGATCGTGTGACTTATGTGCATCCAGTGACTTCGATGACTTGGTGACTTGTGTGACTTGAGTTACCTATAGTGAGTGAAAAGTGCGGTGAATTGTGCACATTACTCCCGTAATGTGCACATAGTTCGTAGAATCAGGGACTTTTGTTCTCAATTTTGCCACTTATGTGAGTTGTGTGCGTAAGGATTGCAGTGTGAAGGATGTGCGTTTAGTTCACAGTGTGGGACTTTTGTTCCAAACTTGTGACTTCGGTGACTTGTGTTCGCGAATCCCACTCGCATTGCGCACATTGTGCACAGAACGCGCGCTCCCACTTGGAACAAATGGCACATGCGATTGTGTTACTTCTGTGCGTCTGGTGACTTCGGTGACCTGCGGGCGGAGGTGCGGTGAATTGTGCACATTGCTCCCACTAAGTGAACTGCGCGCGCGCGAGACTCTCAAAAGTCCCAGGCATTGGGCACATTGCGAACACTGTGCGCTCCCACCTCTAACAAAGATCACATACGACGTGTGACTTCTGTGCATCCAGGGACTTCGATGACTTGAGTGACCGGTGTGCCTACATCGTGCGGAAGGTGCGGTGATTTGTGCACATTACTCCCACCTGCGGGCACTGAACTAGCATTGCGAACATTTGTAACAGTCCTGCTAACATCGTGCACGCATTGCACATTTGGCACATAACGCGCTCCCCTTCATAACAAAAGTCACAGCACGTGCGATTTTTGTGCAACCAGTGACCTCGAAGACTCTGCCACGCGAATTCGGGTACCTCTTGACATCTCGGTGAACGGCGGAGGTGCAAACTGGGACTTTCTCGGGACCTCTGTCGGATTTAAGAACGGATGTCATCAGCCCCGAACGGCTGGACGGAATCCCACAACCACCACAACTTGGCCGCGTCGGACGCGTTCAGGACAGCGAAGACCCACTCTGGGAAGCTGAGACTGCGCGGATCAGACTGCCTGCTTCGGACACCTGCTTGTGGACCCCTACTCATCTCTCTCATTCGCCCAATAACCGGTACAGTGAGCGACGCATCGGTAAGTCAGCCAACCCCTATTTTAGTTTATACTTTGCGTAACCACAACTTCTTTAACAATCAACTTGTACAATGGCTCATGCCACGCCCCCTTTGAACATCGCCAGAACGAACCTCCCTCGCAAGACTTTCAGCTGTGTTCAGGTTAACCTCGGGCGGTCTCGCAACGCGCAACAAGAACTTGCTGTCCATGCAACGGCTAACGGAACTGACATCATTATCGTAAACGAACAGTACAACAACTCCAAATACTCACCTATAAACATACCAGGGTACCACACACATCAAGCCCGTGTGAGCAGCCCCTCTAGCGATTCCAGACCCCCCAAAACTGCTATTCTCATTAAAACCAACACGTTTGCTTCTATTAATAACAACCCCTACTCCAATGAAAATATCACCATTTGCCAAGTTAAATGTAAATCAGGCAGGAATATATACATCATAGCGGTTTATATCGAACCCCGAGAAGACAAACACAAAACCCTAGACCAACTTGACTCTTTCATTAGACTAACCAACGGTTCCACCCACCTTATCTGCGGCGATTTCAACGGATGGCATACCGAGTGGGGATCGTCCGCGAATAATAGCAGGGGTAACGAGGTCATTCAACTCATCACCATGCACGGTATGCAGATCTGCAATACCGGCAACACCCCCACCTTCCACACAATAACACATGGAACCCCCCGCAACTCTATAATAGACCTAACACTACTGAATCACCCGGCATCTTCGGCACGCATCAACGTTGTCAACTGGAAAGTTGACCCAGGCATCTGCCCCTCATCTGACCACTCAGCCATCACCTACACACTTGCTCTTCAGAACACCGAATTCACTAAGAATAAAAAGCAAACCACCTTTAGATACAATACAACACCCGTTAAATGGGAGAACGTGGAGGAAGTGCTAGCCACTGAAATCGCATCTTTAATTCCACCCACTACCCCAACACAAATAAGAGAACTCACACCGGAGGGCATCGATCTTCTCATCAACCAAATTACCAAGGGCATCACCAGAGCATGCGACAAACACCTACCGCGCGCCGGACCCAGACCAACGCGCGCCCCCTGGTGGAGCGACGCGTTGGAGGAACTCAAACAAAAAATTATTAAAAATCACCATCTATTAAGTAGGCTCGCTAAACAAAAACTCCCACTCACTGATGCCATTAACGATAGAGACAAGCTAAGAGAGGAGTACGCCGCAGCCATATGCAGTGCATCCACCGAACATTTCAAGGAGTTTTGCCAGAAACAGGACAAAGATGACGTTTGGACCATCACCAATAAAATAATACAAACCAAAACTCCACAACTCCCCCCAGCAACTTTAAAACTCGAAGACGGCACATACACCAAGGACTCTAAGGACACTTCAAACGCATTACTAAAAAACTTTTTCCCGGACGACACACTAGATACCCCCCACCAACTTAATATCAGAAATTTAATGCATCAACCTATAAACACCGCTAACGAGCCACCGTTCACAATCACTGAAATAGAAGAGACGATCAAAACCTTCAGCCCAAAAAGAGCCCCCGGCTCTGACCACCTAACATCGGATATCTGCCACCACTTTATAAGACACTTCCCCGAGATTTTTACAGCCATCGCCAACAGATGCCTAGAACTGGAATACTTTCCCCGACCGTGGAAAACAGCAATCACTAAAATAATCCCCAAACCAAATAAAAACGAATACACCAACCTCACCTCCTACCGACCGATAGGACTCATCAATGTCTTTGGCAAACTCCTAGAGAAACTAATCATCAACCGCTTAACACATCACCTCCACGCCACCAATAATGAATGCACTAAGCAATACGGATTTAAAACACAGAAATCAACCACCCACGCCATTAATGCCGCCCTCGAAATTATAAATAAAGCCAAAAACAAGGGAGAGCAGGTCATCGCAACGTCACTAGATATAAAAGCGGCGTTCGACACCGCGTGGTGGCCTGCCATCTTTTCAAGACTCAGAGACGTAGAGTGCCCCAAGAATATATATAACACCCTAATTAGTTACACCAAGGACCGAACGGTCAAACTAAACTACTCTGATGCCAGCGCCTCCAAAGAAATGACCAGAGGATGCGTACAAGGATCTGTCTGCGGACCCACCCTTTGGAACCTTCTACTCGACCCCCTACTTCTAATCCCCCTACCGACAGGATGTCACATCCAAGCATACGCGGACGACGTGCTTCTGATCACCCACGCTAAAGACATCCGCACACTCGAAACCATCACCAATGCAGCACTCAAAATCATCACCGAGTGGGGAGACAACACCAAACTAAAATTCGGCTCTGATAAAACGCAGATCGTCCCCTTCACCAACAAAGCCAGATCCTGCCAAATAACCATCAACCAAACACAAATTCCCTTCACCAACCAAATAAAATATTTAGGAGTAATCATCGACCACCAACAAAAGTTTATACACCACGCAGAATATATCATGGACAAAGCCCTCAAACTATTCAACAAACTAAACATCTATACCAGACCCACCTGGGGAATCCACCCAGAAAACACCAAAACCATCTACCTACAAGTCATCCAACCCATCATCACCTACGCAGCAGCCATATGGACTAAAGCCCTCAATTATAAGAAAGTCAGAGACAAACTCCTATCACTTCAACGTGTCTTCGCCATAAAATGCATCCAGGGATTCAAAACTATACGAACAGCCACCGCCATCTCACTGGCACAATTAACACCAATCACTGATAAAATTATCGAAGTAGCCGAGATAGAAAGGACTAAGATCACCCTCACCACTAAATTCGCACCAGACGACCTACCCATCGAAATCCCAACCAAACCAGTGGACCTTTTACACCCAGCGGACAGAAAAGGCATCAACTTCATCAAGATCCCAAGCCTCCAGGAATACGATTCTGTCTGTAGGGATCTCGACGGAGCGTGGCAGATCTTTACAGATGGGAGTAAGCATGACAACAAAGTCGGAGCGGCCTTCGTGGCCATCAACCCCCAAGGAACCATCAAACACACCAAAAAACTCAAGCTACACGACCTCTGCTCGGTGTTCCAAGCAGAGGTCTTGGCAATCGGCAAAGCAGTGGAATGGACTAAAAACAGCAACCACCAAATCACACGAGCCTGCATCTTATCCGATAACCTCTCTGGACTCACTGAACTCACGAACCCCAATACAAAGTACGCCTTGGCGGTCGACACTCAAAAGAACCTAAAACGCATCGCAACCAACACCAACCTAGACATTTCATTCGCTTGGGTCAAAAGCCACGCCGGAATCGAAGGCAATGAACTCGCGGACATTGCCGCTAAAAGCGCAGCCAGCCTACATAAAACCCCAGACCACTACCACATCCCAATCAGTTACATAAAATATCGAGCCAAACAAACCTCTGCGACGAGCGCCCAAGAATTCTACTTAAACTCCAGCCTACACACACTGGCGCTACTCCCACTGCATGAAGATCTCACCACTTACCTGTCCTGCGTCAAACCAAACTTCGCCATCACCCAAATGCTAAGTGGACACGGATACCACAAGACCTACCTGCACAGATTCCGGATCACGGATAACGATATATGCCCATGCAGCCCCAACACTAGACAAACAATGGAACACCTCATCAAGGATTGCCCAAGATTCGCCAAAACTAGACAGGACCACACCATAGCATCATCCCGACTCGCTGACCCCTACAAGCTAACTGAAATTATAAAAAATAATACCACCACCGATACCTTCCACCACCATCTAACGTATATTATTAAAAACCTTAAATCTTATAACGGCACCTAATTAATCTCCTAGGGAATGTAAACACTATACTCACACTACTTACCTCTCTCACGTTACTAACATTATCACGTCGCTCACACAGCTCACACACACATTTTATATATCTAACACCGCCTCCACCACTTGCACTTTGCAACTTACATTAGTCACATTGCTCACACCTCTCACACAACTCACACCTCTCGTTACTCACACAACTCACACCTCTCACATAGCTCACACCTCTCACATAACTCACACCTCTCGTTATTCACACAACTCACATCTCTCACACAGCTCACACCTCTCACACAGCTCACACATCTCACATAACTCACACCTCTCATACTGCACGCAAGTCACACTTTTCACACAGCTCACACCTCTCACACAGCTCACACATCTCACATAACTCACACCTCTCATACTGCACGCAAGTCACACCTCTCACATAGCTCACACCTCTCACATAACTCACACCTCTCGTTGTTCACACAACTCACATCTCTCACACAGCTCACACCTCTCACACAGCTCACACATTTTATATATCTAACACCACCTCCACAACTTGCACTTTGCAACTCACATTGGTCACATTGTGCACATCTCTCACACAACTCACACCTCTCATTGCTCACACTACTCACACCTCTCACATAGCTCACACCTCTCACACAGCTCACACATCTCACGAAATGCACCCACTCACACCTCTCACACTGCACGCAAGTCACACTTTTCACACAGCTCACACCTCTCACACAACTCACACAACTCACACCTCCCACAATACTAACATCTCTAACATTGAGCACACTAACTCATTACTCACAATATGCACATTACCTATATCATCCGGTGCACCTGCCCAATACACAAACTGGGAATAACTAACATCGCGCACACTACTCACAGTGCTCACATAGCTCACATAACTAACACCTCTCACTCTACCAGCGACTCTCACATACCTCACGCACACACTGCACATATATACCATTCCGCAAACTAAACGAACATCCCTCACGCCGCGAACACCGCTCACACAGCACACACAACGCACACTACTCACACTAAATAACACACAAGCTTTGCGAGCCGCCCGGGTCTACGGGAGGTGGGCGGGGCGACTAACTATTTCATCTGGCATGTAGGTATATAACCTGGCTGACTTGCCGGTGGCGCACCACCCTCATCACTTCTAACACACCTATGGTGACTAAATTTAAGTAAAATGTTATGCCGATTGATTTTTCTGTTATGTTGATTGATTTTTCTGTTATGTTGATTGATTTTTCTGTGTTCATTATTACTAGAAAAGTATTAATTAGTTACTTTAAATTAAAATTATTCACACAGATGTCCTACTAATTTATGTTAAATCTTATAGTAATGTTGATTGAATTTTTGTTTTTTGTTTTTACTACTATTATATCTTGTGTTTAACTGTTCAGAGTGTAACTCTGTGTGTGTTTAATTGTTTACTATATATTATAAAAAAAAAAAAAAAAAAAAAAAAAAAAAAAAAAAAAAAAAAAAAAAAAAAAAAAAAAAAAAAAAATTGGGGAAAAAAAAAAAAAAAAAAAAAAAAAAAACTCAGTTATGTAAGTTTGTGTAAGGCTAAAATTAAATTAAAAGTAAAATTTAAAGTAAAATTGTGTAAATTTAATTCAAAGTAAAATTGTGTAAATTATTGATTGATTGTAAGTGTCATAAACGTATTTATTATATGCTATCTATTCACATTATATTTTGCCACATATACACTGACACGACAGACATGCACTCACACACCACACTAACTTAAATATATATAAATAAGTATAAGTACAGTTTATTATAAACCTATTTACGTACAAACTTTTTACACGATCAATTATCTTTATTTATGTATCTAATTCTATATTACCCCCCCCTTCCCCCACCAAACGAACCCTAACTTACTTCAACCCCCACTCACTTAGTGTGGTAGGGGAATGGAGTAATCCATAGCACCGGACCTCTACCTATACACATCATCCACTATACACACGTGAGTTCAGGTTTAGTGGGTATTGCCGGTGGCGGAAGCCGGATTGAGTCCCACACTACCCCCGCCCATTGCACCCAGGGCGGGGGTGTGCGTAAACGAGGCATTCCCCTCACTTTAAAAAAAAAAAAAAAAAAAAAAACCTAACCTAACCTAACCTAACCTAACCTAACCTAACCTAACCTAACCTAACCTAACCTAACCTAACCTAACCTAACCTAACCTAACCTAACCTTTTTTTTTTTTTTTTTTTTTTTTTTTTTTTTTTTTAACGTGAGGGGAATGCATTTACGCACACCCCCGCCTGAGGTGCAATGGCGGGGGTAGTGTGGGACTCAATCCGGCTTCCGCCACCGGCAATACCCACTAAACCTAACTCACGATCTGGACGGCTCGTCGCTTTTGTGACAGAAACACGGGAATGGCATTTGCACTACTACCGCGATTCTGCCGGCGATTTTCCGCGACTGCGAAATGTCGTCACGTACGTGTTGTCGTACGTTAATGCCGCCACTGTGTTTCTTACTGAAGGTAAGAAACGTGTTCCATCTCAGGGATCTATCTCTGTTCGGGCAACGATCTCCCCAGACCCGTTGCCCAGAGGTCCCAGTTATGGGGGAATACGCCGGTCATGAGCCAGGCGCCTTTGCCCGGTTCTTCGTCGGCGAATCGGCTGTGACGAGATGTCGACCTCTCTCAGCCGTTCCGCCTCCTCCTTTTGGGACATAACATTCCCACAGAATGTTGTTACCGCGTCCCACGATCTCTCGCTTTCGACCATAGCTTTTACTACGGCCGGCAGCGAGAGATCGGCTCCCACCACAGCAACGAGCTCAGCTCGTGGTATCTCCCATTCTGGACACATTTCCAGTGTGTGCTGGGCTGTATCTTCGATACAGCCGCAGTCATGACACGTCCTTGTGGGTTCTCTTCCTGCCACCTTGCAAAGGTATTTCCCAAAACAGCCGTGTCCTGTTAGGACCTGTGCAAGGTGGAAGGTAAGCGCTCCATGTTTTCTGTTGACCCACGCTGAAAGCATGGGTCTTACTGCCTCAATGGTCATATGACCAGCGTTCGGCATCTCGAGCCTTTCTTCCCAATGCCGAAGGAGCTCTCTGCGGGAGTGTTGCCTCAACCGCACTATCTCCTCCGGCATCAAGTGTTCACCTCGAGCATTAGCTTCTGCCTTTAGCCGATATACATCAGCTAGTACCTTAGCCTCTAGTTCCCAGGGAGGCGTTCCTGCAAGCAGGCACGCCGCCTCATGGGATACGGTACGGTAGGCTCTTATAGCTCTGACCGCCATAACCCGTTGCGGTCTCCGCAATCGGGTTCTATTGTGGGACGACAGAGCCGAGTCCCAGACAGGGGCTCCATACATCGCCATGGAGCGGACTACTCCCGTGTATAGACGTCGAGTGCTGATGTCGGGTCCACCAAGATTTGGGAGTAGTCCGCTCAGAGCGCCAGCCGCTCCGATCAGCTTAGGAGCTAGGCGATCAAAATGCTCCCTAAAACTCCAGCGTCCATCAAGTACGAGGCCCAAATATTTCACAGCCGGGCTCACATTAATGGAAACACCCCCCACCATGAGGCTGGCTCCAGTTGGTGGTGCCCTCCTCGGCCCGTGGAAGCATAGGGCCTCGGACTTATTCAAAGCCACCTCGAGCCCCAGCCGCCGAATTCTAGCTACTACTTGGGCAACGGCTGCCGTCGCCAGTAGAGCAGCTTCCCTGTATGTGGGAGCACGAGCCGTAACAAGGGTGTCGTCAGCATAACAGATGACGTTCACCCCTGCTAAATTGGCACCTCGCAACACCCAATCATATCCAATGTTCCACAGGAGTGGCCCGAGGACCGACCCCTGTGGAACACCGCACGATACTCTCTTGATACCCCATTCTTCGCGCATTGGGTACTTTATTGATCTCTCTGAGAGATATGCCTCCACAACCTGGCGTAGGTATCGGGGCACGCGGTGATGCCTCAGCGCCGTCTTGATGCAACTCCAGGGGAGAGTGTTAAAGGCATTAGCGATGTCCAGGGACACCGCCAAAACCTGCTCTCCCTGGGATACCGCTGCTGTGGTCAGGTCCTTCACGCGCAGGATGGCGTCTATGGTCGACCGACCCCGGCGAAAACCAAACTGGTTGTCACTGAGGTCGGGCCCGTGTCTTTCTAAATGGTCGACGAGGCGAGCAAAAACGATGCGTTCGAAGAGTTTGCTCACCTCGTCGAGCAGAACAATCGGCCGGTATGCCGATGGAGCATCGGCCGGGCGTCCCTCCTTCCTCAGTAGAACCATTTTCCCGGTCCTCCACTGGCGCGGGAAACGTCCTTGTTCTAGGCACTCACTAAAGAGGCGCCTCATTCTAGGCTCCATCAGAGCGTTTTCGCACGTTAGTGCCATAGCCCATGCCTTTCCGGGTATGCCGTCCAGTCCTGGAGCGGTATTCTTTGCTTTCATGCGCAGAATCGCCGCTCCAAGTTCTCCCTCGGACACTTCGGGTGCAGTGTCATCTTCCTCTTCCATATCCGCTAAAGATAGCGAAAGCGTCAGAGGATCTAGCGCCGTTCTCTCCGGGAATAAAGCTGACACCACCTGCTCCAAGAACTGAGGCTGTAGGCTTTTTGTCAGGGGAGGAGCCCAAGGACGAAGCTTGCGCCTGACCATTTTATATGGGCGCCCCCACGGATCCCGATCTAGGGTCTCCAGCATCTCCAGTCGCGACGCGGTTTTGGCCTGGCTGATCGTGGCGACAAGGGATTCCACTGCACTCCTGTAAGAGGCGTACAGTTGGTCCTCCAGTTCTTCGTTTCGATGCCGTCTTCTCCTGGATCTGGTGTACTGGCGTCTTGCTTCTACGCATACTTCACGTAATCGCGTGAGCTCCGCTGACCACCAGTACACCTGTTTTCGGGGCGAGAAGTGCCTAACCCGTGGCATAGCCGCGTCGCATATATGCGACATGGCCGTGACGAGTCTTTCAGCCTCTGCTTCGACCTCTACTGGGCTCTCGTCGTCGGAAGTCTCTAGCCAGGCCTGTACTAAGGTTGCCTCGATAAGGGCGTCTTTATCAAGGCGCTTGAGCGCCCAGCGCGGACCGTCACCCAATAGGGATCGGCTCCGCGCTGTTTGGTCATTTCCGGGTGTGAAGATGTCGAAGCGAATATACCTGTGATCAGATAGTGTTTCGACATCTTCTAAGACTTTCCAGTTTTGCACACGGCGGGCTAGGGCGGGCGTCGCGAATGTAACATCCACAATCGACCCACCCTGTCGCCGCACGCACGTGTGCGCAGAACCTTGGTTGAGCAGATTAAAACCTGATGCAGTTGCCCACTCCATTAATGCTTCGCCGCGTGCGTCAGTTGCTGGAGATCCCCACGCCATGGACTTGGCGTTGAAATCCCCAGCAACGACGATGTGATCTGGGCGACTCTGCAGAAAGAGGGTCTCAACCTCAACCAGAAACTGCTCGAATTCCGCCAAACTTTTGTTGGGCGAGAAATAGGCACCGATTACCATTATGCCGTCTATAATGGCCGCAACACAACCCCTGCCCTTCGCTGTTCGCTCAAATGGTGCCGCCGTTTGCGTAGCTATGGCCACCGATCCCTCGTGGTCTCCGACCCAGTTGTCCCTATTCGGGACACTGTACGGTTCACTCACAACTGTTATGTTTATCAACCACTGCGCCATGCTCTGGATCAAAAGATCCTGAGCTCTGGCGCAGTGGTTGATGTTTGCTTGCAGAAAATGAATGGCCATCAAATATCGGTGGTCATCGGTACCACCGCAGCCCGCTGTTCAGCAGGGCCGGTCAATTGCCGGTTAGTTTTAAAGACAACCCCGGTTCTGTTACCTCTCTTGGCAGCCTTTGAGGCAGCACAGATTTTGCTGCCTATTTTGTGGCCGGCTGGCTTGTTGGCTGCTTCGCAATACGTGCAATGCAGCGCGTCCGTACATTGATTGGCCTTATGGCCTGTTTTACCGCAGCGATAGCATTGATCGCTGCGGTCTACTTCGCCAGCGCAACACACCCTGACGTGCCCGACTTCCAGACAACGGTAGCAGCACATGGGTCTGGGCACAAGTAATTTAACTCGCGCCGAGACCCACCCCACCAGGATTCGACCTCCGTCGGCCACTTTTTTGGCGGCCATGACCGGGCATTTCAGCCACATCGTTCCTAGGCCACCGAAGTCTCGCCTTATTACTCCGCTTTTAATGGAGTCGACGGAGCACTCCCCAATCCTGCTCACAGCAGCGATCACCTCATCCGGAGTCACGGAATCATCGAGACCCGACACGCGCAGGTCAGCACATTTGCTGGGTCTCGAGATCCGGACTGCGTCTGCGGACAAAGACTCGCGCAGTTTTTGGGCCAGTTCGTCAGCCTTTGGCCCGCTAGTAGCGCCAGGAAGCTCCAGTATACGGGCTCCTGTGGCTGCCCGTCTAAAACGCACCGCCGTGATGCCAAGATCAGGAAGCTTGACTTTCTCCCTCGCCTCGGCTATAACTCCTGCGTATGTCATACCCTTCTCTACAGCCTCCGGCTGTAGAGTTATGACCACGGCCGATGAGCGAGGGGGGCGGAGTTTCACCGTCCGATTCCGGGTCTGTGGTTTAGCTGTCTGTGGTGGGGCAGCATCAGCCTTCTTTTTCTTTCCCCGTTTGGCAACAATATTCCATCCCTCATCCGTTGATGCAGGGGGAGGAGGCAGCGCCCGGGGTTCCTTCTCTGTGGTGGTTGTGGCCTGAGAAGACTTCACACCACCTTTCTTTTTCTGTTTCTTCCCCTTTTGGGGCTCGGGAGTGGGGAGCACAGCAGCTGCGGCACTCGACGTTTTTGCTGCAGCTGTGGCAACCCGTTTCTCAGTCGTAGTCGCGACCACTGGTGGTAATGGTCGCGTCTCAGTGGGTTCGGGCACTGCGCTAGAAGTGTCCTTCCCCTTCTTTCCCTTAGCCCTTCTTATCAGTGTTGGCTGCGCACTGACGGCCGTGGCCGTCTTAGACTTCGCCATACCATCTGACATAGAGGCAGCAGCCGCTTCGTTTCGGCGGTCCGCGGCAAGCGGAGGCCGGAGACGCTTCTCAGGTAGTAACCTGTCTTCGAGCGACTCCAGTCGCGTACTCACCATGGTCCCTACCTGGACCATAATGGAGCGAGTTATTTCCTCTTGTGAAGGTGCTCTCTCGGCCGTCTCCATCCTTTCCGGGATAGAGGTGATACGGCTGGAGAGCTGCTCCACTTTAGCACGGAGCTCTGCCACCTCTTTCTTTAGGCTTTCATTAGCCGCCTGTAGTTTTACAGTCTCTTCTGTAGAGGACTTGTTGTTCAGTACCTCTACTGCCTGCTTGATGCAGGTAGCCGCCTTCTTTAGAGCACCTTGAAAGTTGCCCTTCAGGTGCTTCGATCTGTCAGCGACGACTTCAATAGCGGAAAGGCACACGGAAACCTTTCCGGTAATTTCAGAGGCCAGATGACTCTCATCCACGACACAAGTCGACAGGTCCGGTAGGCTTGACCTGGGCTTGGTCTTATGGAACTTTTGGACCAGCTCACCCAGTTCTCGCTCGGCCCTCAGTTCCATTTCTTCTCTCTCGGCTGCGACAAGAGCCCTCTTGGCTTCAGCCAGGCCCACGTACTCACCGGTGGTCGGGGGACGTCCACGTCCCCTCCTGACCGATGCTACGGGTGTGGCATTGTCGTCGCAGCTGTCCAGCTCGGCGTCGTCCACACGACGCTTCTTCCAGAGACGGCCAGGATCCGGAGATACAACCCCGGAGTGCCATGAGCCGACCGTCTCACAACTCATGTCTGATTCAGAGTCGGAGAGGTCACGCAGCCTCGCCAAACTCCGAATCGACCTAGCAGGCGATCCCGCCTTACTACTCTCCTCGTCACAGCGTGATAGTATCACGCGTACCTCGCTCGTACCGCTCATATCGGTGTCCAATTTCTTGCCATTGTCGCTCGTACCGCTTATATCAGTGTCCAGTTTCTTGCCTTTGTCGTCGTTTTTTATAGTTTTATTTGTATCCATACTTATTCCCACGAGTATGGGGGAATGGGTGGTCCACCCGAGCAGTGCCCCCTGTGCCCGGGCAAGCCTTGCGTGACCCGCCACGGAGGTCGGCCGGTATCCGGGCGGGGTACGCACTAGGAACTGACAACCCCTCAGCCATGCATCTCCTCGCGGTGCGCCGCCGCTTGAGATTAGGGGTAATTTTTTACAGAGGTTTTCTTCCTCGCGGCCCAGCCAATTAAGGCAAGGCCCTCGTCCCCGATGCTAACGCCACGAGACGTGACCGCAGCCACATGCGGGATTACGATGTGTGACGATTTGCCCAGCAGTAGTGTTAGTACATACTGGGCTCGTCTCTTCTCGTGTCACATGACACACCAGGAGCCGGCCAGTAAAGGCAAGCCCGGAACAAACTATATACAAATATACACCAGAACAAAAACAATATTTACAAACAAAAAACAAAACAATATATAAAAAAGTGTAAAATGCACGGCGCTACTCCCGGCAACTCCCACCTGACCCGAAAACGAGTGCAAGTAGAGAGCCACCCGAAGCAGCGCTTCCAACTCGCAAGTATTACTCGCATCCAACCCCTCTGAAAACAAAGGGGTTGGATCAATATAAATATATACACAGAAACAATAAATACTATACATACATAATACAATATATACAAATAGAACAAATACATAAACACTTATAATACCCGCCGCATCCTTTGCCCTCTGAAAACAGAGGGACAGGAGCGGCGCCAATACAAATATATACATACAAATAATACATAAATACATACATAAAATAATAGATACGATATAATAAATACATAAACAAAATACACATATACATAAGCCGGATTATCTGCTACCTGTCAGCAGCGACCCGGGATCAAAGCGATCAACCGCGGCCGCTGCTGGCAGGCACCCAGGGTGCACCACGAGGAGGTTATCCGACAAAGCACCCCAACCTAACCTAACCTAACCTAACCTAACCTAACCTAACCTAACCTAACCTAACCTAACCTAACCTAACCTTTTTTTTTTTTTTTTTTTTTTTTTTTTTTTTTTTTTTTTTTTTTTTTTTTTTTTTTTTTTTATCGTGAGGGGAATGCATTTACGCACACCCCCGCCTGAAGTGCAATGGCGGGGGTAGTGTGGGGCTCAATCCGGCTTCCGCCACCGGCAATACCCACTAAACCTAACTCACGTACTCAGCATCATCGTCAGCTGAAGACGAGGGCGCGGGTCCATTCATATTCTCCGCACGCCTCGTCACTGTCGCCCGTATTCGGACTCTTCTTGGGGGTGTAGAGTCTCCCCAATTTCATCACGGGGGACCTTGGACGGCGGATGTAACACCATCCGGCTGCCTTGGCCCACCCTGTGGAGACGGAGCGCGGCGACCACGCCTCCGTACACGCGCTCTTCTGAGCGGAAGAGAGAGGGGATCAATCTCTCTCTCCCGTTCCAGTGACTCCCTTTCCGACATTATAATGTCACAGTACAAGGCCACTGCCTCCCATGACCTCTCGTCGGCGACCATCTTGGCAGTGATGGTCGGCAAGGAGAGGTCTCCTCCTACGGCCGCGACCAAGGCTAGTCGCGGCTCCGCACCAGCAGGGCACACCTCCAGCGCGTGCTGAGCCGTATCTTCGGCACAGCCGCACTGGTGGCACGCTGGTGACGCCTCCCTTCGGGCGACGCTGTGCAAATATCTGCCGAGACAGCCGTGTCCCGACAGTATTTGCGTCAGCCGGAAGGTGAGCGTCCCATGTCTGCGCTCGACCCATTCCCTAAGGATGGGTTTTAGCGCTCCAAGGAGCCTGGTAGCCCCATCTCCTCTCCTTGTGGGCCCTGTAAGGAGCCGCGCCTCCCAGGACGTTAACGCCGTCCTCCTAGCGTCCTGCCGCCATCGGACAACCTCCTGCGGTGCAGGACGGAGGTCCTCTCTCCTGGCTCTATCTCGCCGCCAGTAAATTGAGGCCAACGCCTCAGCCTCAAGGTCCCATGGTATGGACCCGGCGAGGGCGCACGCCACCTCGTGCGAGAGGGTGCGGTAGCCTCTGCACGCCCTCACCGCCATCGTCCGTTGGGCCCTATGTAAAAGAGCAGTCTCTTGGGCACCCAGGGAACTAGCCCAAATCGGAGCCCCGTATAATGCCATCGATTTGAGCACCGCCATGTAAAGGTGGCGGCAACTCGCATCTCCTCCTCCGATGTTGGGGAGTAGGCGACCCAGTGCGGCAGCAGACCTCATTAATTTGGGGGTCAACTGCTCCAGATGCGCCCGAAATCGCCATTTGCTGTCAAGCACGACGCCGAGATATTTAAGCGTCGGCTTGACAGCGATGGTGGTCCCACCGACAACTATGTTTGAGCCTACAGGCGGCGCTCTTCGTGGGCCATGGAAGCAGATGGCCTCCGACTTGTGAAGCGCCACCTCCAGTCCCAAACGTCGGATCCTGCCTACTACTACTGCAACTGCAGCCGTGGCCAGGACCGATGCCTCCCTGTAGGTTTCACCTTGGGCGGTAACCAGCGTGTCGTCGGCGTAACAAAGGACGCCGACGCCACGCAGATTAGCGCCCCTCAAAACCCAATCGTAACCTATATTCCACAGGAGTGGCCCAAGAGCCGACCCCTGTGGAACTCCCCGCGTTACCGGGCTCCTTCCCTCTCCGGTCATTGTCGGGAAGACTACCTTCCTGTTGGACAGGTAGTCCCCGATGAGGCGCTGGAGATATTGGGGCACGTTGTGGTACTCCAATGCCCTGCGTATCGTGCTCCACGGCAGAGTGTTGAACGCGTTCGCGATGTCTAAAGACACCGCTAACAACACTCCGCCGTTCGAGCACGCTGTCTCAGAGAGGCCGCGGACGCAGGATATTGCATCGATTGTCGAGCGGCCTCTTCGAAAGCCATATTGGTTGTCGGCCAAGTTTGGCCCCTCTTCATTGAGGTGCTTGACGAGGCGGGCAGAGACCACTCTTTCAAGCAGCTTGCCGGCCTCGTCAAGCAGTACAATAGGTCGGTATCCTGCCGGCTCGTCTGCTGGTCGCCCCTCCTTTCGGAGCAAGACGAGTCGGCCCTCCTTCCACCGCTGTGGGAATCTCCCCTCCTGGAGACAGCGGTCGAAGAGGGCCCTCAATCTTGGCTCTAGTGCTTCCTGTGCCAGTGCCCATACGCGCCCCGGGACCCCATCCGGGCCCGGAGCCGTATTTTTCGTCTTCATCCTCAGGACGGCTGCGCCCAGCTCTCCCTCCGTGATTGCAGGGGCGGAGTCGTCGTCATCACCGATTGGGTTGCCTCCTTGTGGTGCCGCCATGGCGGGAGGGTTGAATTCGGTCCCCGGATCACCGGGGAACAAACCCTCGACCACCCTATGCAGAACCATTGGCTGCAGCGTGCTGGTGACGGGGGGGGCCCAGGGGCGGAGCTTTTGTCGCGCCAGCCTGTACGGCCTCCCCCAAGGATCTTGCTCCAACGTCGCCAGCAGCTGCTTCCACGCCTCAGATTTAGCCTCTTTTATGGCCGTGCGGAGGATTTTAGACGCCGCTCTATAATCCTCGTAGAGAGCGTCCGAGATTTCGTTCTCTCTACGCCGTCTCCGTCGGTATCTTTGAAACCGTCGCCTTTTGGCGACGCACCTTCGTCGTAACCCAGCGATCTCCTCCGTCCACCAATAGACCTGGCGCTTGGACGGAGGAGCCCTAGCACGACGCATCGAATAATCGCATACATGCGCCATCGCTGCACATAGCCCGTCAGCCTCAGTGTCCAGGTTCACTGGCTCGGAGGGTGAAATGTTCCAAGCCTGGACAATTGCAGCTTCCCGTAGCAGCTCTACGTCCAAGCTCTTGAGCACCCATCTTGGTCCCATGGGGGACGGCCTTCGTTCGCCTGCGTCCGCCGTGGACGGTGAGACGCTGAAGCGAATGTACTGGTGGTCGGACAGCGTCTCCTCGTCCACCAGTACCCTCCAGTCTTCCACACGGCGTGCGAGCTCAGGTGTAGCAAATGTGACATCTACCACCGATCCTCCCGAGCGTCGCACGCACGTGTGTTCGGACCCCTGGTTTAACACACAGAGGCCCAACTCCACTAGCCATTCCTCGACTGATCTGCCCCTCGCATCAGTCGTCGGAGACCCCCACGCCGTAGATTTGGCGTTGAGGTCTCCAAGTATGATAACGGGTCTGGGACGCGTTCGCCCGACCAAGGTCCCCACCTCGCCAAGGAAATCCTCGAATTCGGCAAGGACCCGGTTCGGGGAGAAGTATGTCCCAATCACTACTATTTGCCCAATCTGAGCTGCGACAAAACCATTGCCCTTGTGCACCAATTTGAGTGTTGGGGAGTGGGCCGTAGACTGGGTGGTAATAGCCACCAGCCCGTCCAGGTCCCCGACCCAATCTGCTCTTTGCGGAACCCTATACGGTTCCGCCACCACCGCAACCTGTATCAACCACTCCGCTAGGCTCTGCAGGAGAAGATCCTGCGCCCCAGCGGAGTGGTTGAGATTCGTCTGGAGGAAGGTTAGGGGCATACTAACCTTCCTCCATTTGGCCCTCCCGCACCTTTTCAGGGCCGGCCGACTGCGACTTGGCCTTGGCCTCAGTCGTCGTCGGCTTCCTACTAACCCCTTTCTTGGACGGGGGCTTGGCGCAAGCCTTGCCCCCGCAGAGGTGCTCTGCGTTTTTTCCCGCATCTGCACACAGGGTGCAATGCGGGGCCGCAGTACAGTTGCTGGCCTTGTGGCCCTTCTGGCCACAGCGCAGGCAGTCTTCATTCCGGACCACGTCCGACTTACACTGGGCCCAGATATGGCCCGGCTCGAGACACCGGAAACAGCGGCGTGGTCTCTTCTCCAGTACGCGGACCTGTGCGGAGACCCAGCCTACCAGAACGCGGCCACTACCCGCCGAAATTCTCTTTGCGGCCGCCACAGGACACCGCACGACGGCTGTGCCCATCCCTGCCGGGCCACGCCTTATCTCCCCGACTTTGAAGTCCTCTGCAGGGCAATCTCCAACTTTGGAGAGAGCAACAGCCAGCTCCTTTGTTCCCACGGAATCGTCCAGACCTAACACTCTTAGATCTGCCGTGACGACTGGTCTGGACACCAAAACGTCCGCATCCTCGGCGAAGACTTCCCGGAGCTTCTCCGCTAGGGTGTCTGCCTTCCCCACCTTTTCAGATCCGGTAACCTGTAGTATTCGGGCACCCGTAGCCGCTTTCTTAATTTTCAGCGGCGGTACGCCGAGGGCTGGCAGATCGATTCGGCCTTTAGCCTCTGTCAGCACATCGCCGTACGTTTTTCCTTTCTCTACCGCCCCCGGCTGAAGCGTGATGACCACGGCTTCAGTCCGGGGCTGAGAGAGCTTAGTCCCTTTTGCCTTTGTGGGCAGCGGGGTCGGCTTTACAGCCCGTATTACTCTTGGAGCTTGGCTCCTTTCACTGCGGGGTTGCCTTACTCCTTCAGGCTCCGCCGCTTTGGCGCCCTTCTTTCCCCTTTTGGCCACCACTGTCCATGACTCCTGTGCTGGGGCTGGTGGACGAGGTGCCGGAGTGGGAGGGACATTAGGGGCAGCTGTTGTGGCGGTCGCTGCCTTCGCCTTTCCCTTTCCTTTCCCCTTTTCCCCGTTCTTCTCCGCGTTGCCCTTCTTCTTCCCTGGGTCACGCGGAGCGGGGACTGGTGAGGGTGCCACTGCTGTATCAGCAGCAGGCGATACCTGCACCGCTTCTTTCCGCCTGTCAGCGGCTAGAGGGGGTCTTCTCCTTTGCTCGGGGAGCAGTCGCTCCTCAAGGCCTTCGAAGCGGGCGGAGATCATGGTGCCCACCTGCACCATGATCGCCCGCGAGATTTCCTCCAGTGACGGAGTATGGGCCGGGGTCGGCTCCTCGGCAGGCGCCTGAGCAGCCGCGGCCATAACCGGAGCAGTACGCGCCTGAGCGGCCCGCAATTCATCAATCTCACGGCGGAGCTCTTGGAGCTGCGCCGTGAGCTTCCTGTTGGCATCTGCCAAGAGGGCCATTTCCTCGGTCACGGTCCTTGCCCTGACTTCCTCAAAAGAGGTTTTTATTGCCTGGGCTGCCTCCTTCAGATCCCTCATCAGAGGTCCCTTCAGGTTCTTGGATTTGCTAGCGATCGACCTTATGGTATCGAGAGAGTTCTCTACCAAAAGGTCGATCGAAGCCATGTCCTGTTCTTTCTCCTGCGGTATTCTCTTAAGGTACTCGGAGCGCCTTTCCCTTTTTTCCCCCATCTCCTCGTCCAATTCGGCCTCTGCCTGGAGTCGAATTTCCTCACGCTTTGCCTTGTTTAGCGCAGCTTGGGCTTCTGCGAGCCCGACGTATTGGCCCGTTGTTGCGGGCCTACCCCTGCCTCTTTTCGAGGGCTTAGCCCGAGGGGCTACTAGCTTGGAGGAGACACCACCCGGTCTCCCCTCGGAGCCGCTGCTCGAATCGGACTCAGTTTCCGAACGCGGCCGTCTTTTTCGCCACAACCTGGCTGAGGTGTTATCAGCAGAGCTGACTGTCACCATGCTCTGTTCAGAGCCCGACTCTGAGAGCCTCAGGTCGTGTGCAACAACATTGTCCTTCAGGACTTCGAGGGTGACGCTACACTCCTTTATGGTCGACGCCCTCCTGCTTCTCGTCATTACTGACGGTTCTTGCTCACGCTCGCCGTCCTTAGACGGGCGAGCCACCTCCGCACCACCCATGGTTGGACAGGGTGCTTTGTCCACGTTTATAGAGCACTTTGTGCTCTTCTCCCGCTCCTCTCTCTCCCTAACGTCAATTGTTTTATTTGATGAAGCCATATGATTCCCACGAGTGTGGGGGATATAAGAAGTCCACCCGGGCAGTGCCCCCTGTACCCGGGTAACCCTACTACTCGCTGAGGTCGGGTGGTATCAGCGGCAATTTGACGCACTAACGACTAATCTACCCCTTAGCCATGCATCCCCTCACGGTGCGCCGCCGCTTGGGATTGGGGGTAATTTTTTATAGAGGTTTTCTTCCTCGCGGCCCGGCCGGTTAAGGCAAGGCCCTCGGTCCTGGTGCGATACGCTATAAAACGTGACCATAGCCACAACCAGGGTTCCGAGATTGACGATATTGCCCAGCAGCGGGGTGAGCGCATACTGGGCTCGTCTCTCCCCGTGTCGAAACACGTGGGGCCGGTCAATAAACCGAGCCCCCAATACACACTGTACAATATATAAAACAAAAACAAAACAAAAACAAAACAAAAACAAAATGACATTATATAAATATACAGGCATACTCCCGGCATCTCCCACCCGTCCCGAAAACGAGAACAAGCGAAAAGAGACCGAGAGCAGCGTAAGCAACCCGCGAGTATAACCCGCACGACTCAACCCCTCTGAAAACAAAGGGGTTGAGTCAATATAAATATATACACAAAATAATAAATACTATACATACATAATGCAATAGATACAAATAAACAAATACATAGACACTTATAATACCGCACAGAGCCCCACTGGCCTACTGTGCCCGCCGCATCCTTTGCCCTCTGAAAACAGAGGGATAGGAGCGGCACCAATACAAATATATACATATAAATAATACATAAATACATACATAATATAATAAATACAATATAATAAATACATAAACAAAATACACATATAGATAAGCCGGATTATCAGCTACCTGTCGGCGGCGACCCGGGATCAAAACGATCAACCGAGGCCGCCGCCGGCAGGCACCCAGGGTGCACCACGAGGAGGTTATCCGACAAAGCACCCCAACCTAACCTAACCTTTTTTTTTTTTTTTTTTTGGTAACCGGTGGGAAAACTCCTTTATGAGCCAGCCCCCCCGTGCCTGGGTTCGGTCACGGGGGGAGTGTGGGCTTCCCGCTCGCCCTCTGCGCAGCGGACTACCCACCAAAAACCACACCGGACGTTGTACGGCATCAGCTATGGGACGGGGTCGCGGTGCCGCTTTCGCACTCCACGCGGAACCCCGTCAGCCGTCGTCCGCCCCCAGGGGCGGACCCGCCTCGCGGTGAGCTCTGCTCCCCCGCTCGGCTCGAGCGGCGCGCCCACGCTAGACGCGCCGCCCCCGCCTCGGGAGGGCCCTTGCCTATAAAAGGTGAGGGACGCCTGATGCCCCCGCATCCGACGCCCCAGGCCCTCCCGGAGGAGGCGGGGAACGATGGGTACCTCGTCCCCGCCTCCGTGCTCTCCTGAGCGGAAGAGAGAGGGGGTCAATCTCCCTCTCCCGCTCATCGGTCTCCCTTTGCTCGACAATAGTCTCACAAAAGGAGACCATGGCGTCCCAGGCCTGCTCGCTACCGACCATCTTTCGCAAGACGGCCTGCAACGAGAGGTCCGGGCCCACGACCGCGACTAGAGCTCGTCGCGGTCCATCGCCCCCCGGACATGCCTCCAGTGCGTGGCGCGAAGTATCCTCCGCGCAACCACACTGGTGACACACCGGGGTTGCCTCCCTTCTCGCCACGTTACACAGGTACCTCCCGAAACAACCATGTCCCGAGAGGACCTGCGTTAGGCGGAAGGTGAGGCTCCCGTGCCCTCGCAGGGCCCACCGTTCGAGTACGGGACGGATCGCCTCCAAAAACCGGACGGCGCCGTCCCCCCTCCGTGCAGGCCCCGCGAGGAGCCTCCCCCTCCAGGACGCCAGTGCCGCTGATCTGGCGTCCCGCCTCCACCGCACCACCTCCTGCGGTGCGGGAGGCTGACCCCGCTCTCTCGCCTGCGCTCGCTGCCAGAAGACCGAGGATAGAACCCCGGCCTCTAGGTCCCATGGAAGGGACCCGGACAGCGCGCAGGCGACCTCGTGGGAGAGTGTCCGGTACCCACGGCACACTCTCACCGCCATGACCCTCTGCGCCCCATGAAGGACGGCGATCTCTAGCTGATGTAGAGACCCCGCCCAGATCGGGGCCGCGTAGAGGGCCATCGAGCCTACCACCGCTGTATAGAGGCGGCGGCAGCTCCCGTCTCCCCCCCCGAGGTTGGGGAGAAGCCGGCTCAGCGCGGCAGCTGTTCCCGAGAGCTTGGGAACCAGCTGCCGCAGGTGGGCACCAAATTGCCATCGACGGTCGAGAACGACGCCAAGATATCTCAGCGTCGACCCGACCGCGATGGTGACCCCGCCCACCACTATCGTTGCGCCTGCAGGTGGCGCTCGTCTCGGACCGTGGAAGTAGATGGCCTCTGACTTCCCGAGCGCCACCTCCAGGCCCAACCTCCTGATCCTGGCAACGACCGCAGCGACGCCGGCCGTCGCCAGGATGGACGCCTCCCTGAACGTCCCTCCCCGGGCGGTAACCAGCGTGTCGTCAGCGTAACAAAGGACGCCGACGCCATGCAGGTTAGCGCCCCGGAGCACCCAGTCGTACCCGATGTTCCAAAGCAGGGGCCCTAAACACGACCCCTGTGGAACACCGCGCACGACCGGGTACCTCCCCTCGCCAGCTGCCGTCGGGAAGACTACCTGTCTGTTCGAGAGGTAGTCTCCCACGAGGCGCTGCAGGTACTGGGGCACCCGGTGATACCCCAGCGCCCTCCTTATCGTGCCCCACGGGAGGGAGTTAAAGGCATTGGCGATGTCTAAAGACACCGCCAATACACCCCCGCCCGCGGAGCACGCCTCTTCGGAGAGGTCGCGGACGCGCGCAATAGCGTCGACAGTCGAGCGACCTCTCCGAAACCCGAATTGGACCTCCGTCAGGTTCGGGCCGACCCTCTCCAAATGGTCGACGAGGCGGGCAGCTACAATACGCTCCAGTAGCTTGCCCGCCTCATCGAGCAACACAATGGGGCGGTATCCCGCAGGTTGGTCCACGGGGCGTCCGTCCTTCCTTAGAAGGACGAGTTTGCCCCCCTTCCAACGCTGCGGGAACCGACCCTCGCGGAGGCACCGGCTGAAAAGGGACCTCAGCTGCGGTGCCATGAATTCGTCCGCGAGGGCCCAGGCACGGCCCGGGATCCCGTCTGGACCCGGGGCCGTGTTCCTCGCCCTCATTTTGAGGACAGCCACCCCCAGCTCCGCCTCCGACACTTCGGGTACGGGGCTGTCCTCATCGACCTCCTCCACCTCCACCTCCGCCATTGTGGGTGGGAGGAATCCAGTCCCCGGATCACCGGGGAACAATCCCTCAACCACCCGCGCGAGGACCGGCGGGTCCAGCGTGGTCGTCGTGGGGGGAGCCCAGGGGCGCAGCTTACGCCGCGCCAACCTGTACGGCCGCCCCCAGGGGTCCCGCTCCAGCGTCGCGAGCAGGTCCCGCCACGCCTCCGCCTTGGCCTTCTTGATGGCCGTCCTCAACGCCTTCGACGCCTCTCTATACCGGGAATAGAGGGCGTCGGAAACCGGCGTCTCGCGCCGCCGCCGCCTCCGGTACCTCTGGTACCGCCGCCGTCGTGCTCTGCACCGACGGCGGAGGGCAGCGATCTCCTCCGACCACCAGTACATGGACCGTTTGGCCGGAGGAGCCCGCACCCGAGGCATGGCCGCGTCGCAGACGCGGGCCATGGCCGCGACCAGGGCATCGGCCTCCTGGTCGACGGTCATCGCCACCGGCGACGGGGAGGACCACGACTGGACTATGGCTGCCTCTCTGAGCAGCTCACAGTCCAGTCGCTTCAAGGCCCACCGCCTCTCCTCCACCGCCGATGGCCCTCGACCATCGAGGCTGCTCGCGGACGAGGCGACGCTGAACCGGATATACCGGTGGTCCGACAGCGTCTCCTCGTCCACCAGCACCTCCCACCCGCGTACACGCCGTGCGAGCTCAGGGGTTGCTAGGGTCACGTCGACCACCGACCCCCCCCCTCGCCGCACGCACGTGTACTGGGCTCCGCGGTTGCACACGCAGAGCCCCGCCGTCACGAGCCACTCCTCCAGCGCCCTCCCTCTCGCGTCGGTCACAGGGGACCCCCACGCCGATGCCTTGGCGTTTAGGTCCCCCATGACAAGTACGGAGCGGGGGCGACTGCGGGCGACTACGTCACCCACCTCATCGAGGAAGTTCTCGAATTCGGCGAGGGGCCTGTTGGGGGAGAAATACACCCCCACAACAACCACCTCGCCGAATCGGGCAGCAACGAAGCCGCTGCCCCTGATAACCACCTCGAGTGGCGGGGAGCGTGCCGGCGTCTGGGTAGTGATGGCCACCAAACCGTCGCGGTCCCCCGCCCAGTCAGGTCTGGGTGGGACCGCGTACGGCTCGGCCACAACTGCGATTTGAACCAACCACTCCGCCAGGGACTGCAGGAAAAGATCCTGAGCCCCGGCGGAGTGGTTGGCATTCGCCTGGAGGAAGGTAAGGGCCATACTATCCCTCCTCCATGCGCGCCGCCTGCACCGGAGAGGAGCCGGCCGGCTGCGACTGGGCCGTGGCCTCAGTCGCAGGCGGCGTACCCCTCACCTTTTTCTTTGCTGGGGGCTTGGCGCAAGCCTTGCCCCCAGAAAGGTGGTCCGCCGGCTTCCCCACCGCTGCACATAAAGAGCAGCGCGGGGCGGCGGAGCAGTCGGCCGCCTTGTGGCCGTTGCGACCGCAGCGGTAGCACTCCTCGCTGCGGTCGACTTCGGCCTCGCACTGGGCCCGAACGTGGCCCAGCACAAGACACCTAAAGCAGCGGCGCGGCCGCGGATCCAAGATCCGCACCTGCGCCGCCACCCACCCCACCAGAAGACGGCCGCCACCCGCGGCAATCTTCTTTGCGGCCGTCAGTGGGCACCGCACGAATGCAGTGCCCATGCCGGCCGGCCCCTTCCTTATTGCGCCGGACTTTATATCCGACGCCTGACACTCTCCTGCCCTAGCTAGGGCAGCGGAGAGCTCTTCCACTCCTATAGAGTCGTCCAGGCCGGTCACACGGAGATCCGTAGTGACGGTCGGCCTGGAGACTACTAGATCTTCCCCTCCAGGGAAGATCTCTCTCAACTTAGAGGCGAGGGTGTCGGCCTGCGCGACCCGCTCGGCGCCGGGGATCTCCAGTATGCGAGCCCCGGTCGCCGCTGCCCTCACCTTGAGGGGGGGGAAGCCAAGGGCCGCAATGTCTATTTTGGCCTTGGCCTCCCTGAGGACCTTCTCGTATGTGGCCCCCTTTTCTACGGCCCCCGGCTGCAGCGTTAGCACCACTGCTGCAGTTCGAGGGGCGCGGAGTTTTGCCGCCTTCTGTTGTGTAGAGGGCGGCGCCGGCTTCGGAGCCTGTGCTGGCCTAGGGGCCTGGCTCCGTGGCGCTGGGCGTGGCGGTTGCGCCCGCGCGGGCGCCGCCGCCTTAGCGGTCTTTTTAGACCCGCGTCTCACCACCTCCGTCCACTGCTCCGTCAGCGGAGCCTGTGGAGGAGGAGCCGGCACAACGCGGGTCGCAGGGGCAGGAGTTGGGGCTGGGGCAGGAGCAGGGGTCTTCCCCTTCCCCTTTCCCTTCCCTTTCCCCTTCCCCTTATCGGCCGCTTGGGCTATCCCACTCTCCTTTGGCGCACCCATAGGCACCGGGGCGCGGCGGGGAGAGGGGATAGGCGGGGTCGCCTTGGAGGTGCTGGCGACAGCTGGCGGTGTCGCCTCCCTCCTGCGGTCTGCTTCCAGCGAGGGCCTCAACCGCCGCTCGGGAAGCAGTCTCCCGCTAATCTCGAGGCCCTCGAGGCGGGCACTGAGCATGGTGCCCACCTGCACCATGACCGCCCGCGTGAGGTCCTCGGTGTTGGGCGCAGCCGGGGCCACCTGCCCCTGCGCCGCGCGCAACTCCGCCATCTCACGGCGGAGCTCAGTGAGCTGCGCCGTGAGCGCCTTATTGGCTTCCGCCAATAGGGCAACCTCCTCCGAGACCGTGCGTGAACGCACGGTGTTGAAGGCAAGCTGCACCGCCGCTACAGCTTCCTTCACATCCCGGATGAGGGTGCCCTTCACATTTTTGGATTTCGTGGCGACGGTGACTATGGTGGAGAGGGATTTCTCCACCAGCGTCGTCATCGCCCCTAGATCCACACCGCCCTCAGAGGCCTTCGGGATTTGAGAGAGGGCAGCAACTCTCTCTTCCCGCCTCTGGGCCATCTCGTCCATGAGCTCTTGCTCCGCTTGGAGCTTGAGCTCATCCCTCTTAGCACGGTTTAGTTCCTCTTGGGCCTTGGCGAGTCCGACGTATTGCCCAGTGGTGGGCGGACGTCCTCGCTCGCGCTTGGCCCTGGCCGGCTTCTTTGACGACATCGCGCCATCGTCAAGAGCGGCCCCCTCCTCGTCGACATCTAGCCGGCGCTTGCGCCACCTGCTAGGTGTCCCGGTTCGCGAGGTAGACCTCGCCTCCTCCGTACTCATACTGGACCTTTCCGACTCGGAAAGGTTCAGATCCTCTCGCAAGACGTCCTCCCATTCGGGGTCGTCTTCGATCGAGGGTCTCTCCGCACTAACGCGGGGAGATCCTCCCTCCATCACGTCCTTAGACGCGGCTCTCGCCGCCCTCGTCACTACTTTTTTATTTGCATATTTTTTTACCATACTGTTCCCACGAGTATGGGGGATGAACTACGTCCACCCGGGCAGTGCCCCCTGTACCCGGGTAACCCTACATACTGCGGAGGTCGGGCGGTATCCGCAGGTGACCTCTAGCTGACTGGCGTTAACTCCCCAGTCACCCCCTCGGAGGCGCCTCACGCGGTAGGTCGACGCGATCGGCGTTTGAGTGGTTTTTTATAGTGGTTTGCTCCACGCGGGCCGGCCAATTAAGGCAAGCCCCTCACCAGCACGGCGAGTCGGCCGACGGTTGGCATAATGCCTGTCCGACCGGCTGTGCGTTAACACAACCGGCCGAACCCGCCGCCCTCGACCCGCGTCACCGCTACCCAGCTTACCGCCGGGGCGCCGACCGGGACCCTGTCTCCTCAAAAATCGGTCTCACGACCGAACCAGCTCGTGTTCGTGCCCGAACACGAACGCACACAAAAAACAAAAACAAAGCAAAACAAGTAAAACAGAACACAAAACCAAAAGAACAAAAGACACAATAAACCAAAAATACACAAGACAAAATAAACACACAAATTTGGAGCACTCGCCAGTACCAGCAAGCGCAGCCCGCGTCCCTCTCTCACGAAAGTGAGAGAACGAAGCGAGCGTACGCGTACTGCCACCGCGAGGCTCCCCCTCTCAATGCACCTATACGGCGGTGCACGGTCCGTCTCACAGCACCCCACTGGCCTGCCGTGCTTGCCGCATCCACTGTCCTCTCTGATAAGCAGAGAGATACTTGGAGCGGCGACTCCCCCCGTGACCAGCTATTCCCGACGACAGCCGCAGCGCCCATGACTTTTTCTCACGAATGAGAGAAAGACAGGGCGACAACGGACCGCCGCCAGGAACGGCACCACCGCAGAGATAAATATATACATACTAATAATAAATAGATACTATAAATACATAATAAATAAATACAGATAGGATAAATACATAAACATACATATACATAATAAGGATACGCGGCGCCCGGCGTTTCAGTTACGTCTATTTCTGAAGGAAATAGACCAATAACAGGCAGCAACCACGAGAAGGATAACGCCGAACTTGCCTTGGGGATCTACACGACTGTTGCGCTCTCCCCCAAGACCGAAGCCTCCTCACTCACCGAGGGATGAGTGAGGAAGGTGAACGTCTATCCAAAAACAAGCAGCGCGAGACTGCGAGCTGGGCCGAAGCAACCACTAATTGGATAAACGTCCACCCGCCCAACCTTTTTTTTTTTTTTTTGGTAACCGGTGGGAAAACTCCTTTATGAGCCAGCCCCCCCGTGCCTGGGTTCGGTCACGGGGGGAGTGTGGGCTTCCCGCTCGCCCTCTGCGCAGCGGACTACCCACCAAAAACCACACCGGACGTTGTACGGCTCTAGCCTTTGGACGGGGTCGCGGTTCCGCTTTCGCACTCCGCACAGGACCCCGTCAGCCGTCGTCCGCCCCCAAGGGGCGGACCCGCCTCGCGGGGAGCTCTGCTCCCCCGCTCGGCTCGAGCGGCGCGCCCACGCTAGACGCGCCGCCCCCGCCTCGGGAGGGCCCTTACCTATAAAAGGTGAGGGACGCCTGATGCCCCCGCATCCGACGCCCCAGGCCCTCCCGGAGGAGGCGGGGAACGATGGGTACCTCGTCCCCGCCTCCGTGCTCTCCTGAGCGGAAGAGAGAGGGGGTCAATCTCCCTCTCCCGCTCATCGGTCTCCCTTTGCTCGACAATAGTCTCACAAAAGGAGACCATGGCGTCCCAGACCTGCTCGCTGTCGACCATCTTTCGCAAGACGGCCGGCAGCGAGAGGTCCGGGCCCACGACCGCGACTAGAGCTCGTCGCGGTCCATCGCCCCCCGGACATGCCTCCAGTGCGTGGCGCGAAGTGTCCTCCGCGCAACCACACTGGTGGCACACCGGGGTTGCCTCCCTTCTCGCCACACGGTGCAGGTACCTCCCGAAACAACCATGTCCCGAGAGGACCTGCGTGAGGCGGAAGGTGAGGCTCCCGTGCCCTCGCTGGGCCCACCGTACGAGTACGGGACGGATCGCCTCCAAAAGCCGGACGGCGCCGTCCCCCCTCCGTGCAGGCCCCGCGAGGAGCCTCCCCCTCCAGGACGCCAGGGCCGCTGTCCTGGCGTCCTGCCTCCACCGCACCACCTCCTGCGGTGCGGGAGGCTGACCCTGCTCCTTCGCCTGCGCTCGCTGCCAGAAGACCGAGGATAGAACCTCGGCCTCTAGGTCCCATGGAAGGGACCCGGACAGCGCGCAGGCGACCTCGTGGGAGAGTGTCCGGTACCCACGGCACACTCTCACCGCCATGACCCTCTGCGCCCCATGAAGGACGGCGATCTCTACAGGGTGTAGAGACGCCGCCCAGATCGGGGCCGCGTAGAGGGCCATTGAGCGTACCACCGCTGTAAAGAGGCGGCGGCAGCTCCCGTCACCTCCCCCGAGGTTGGGGAGGAGCCGGCTCAACGCGCCAGCTGTCCCTAGGAGCTTCGGTGACAGCTGACGCAGGTGGGGCCCGAAGCTCCATCGTCGGTCAAGGACTACGCCGAGATATTTCAGCGTAGACCCGACCGCGATGGAAACCCCGCCCACCACTATCGTGGCGCCTGCGGGTGGCGCCCTCCGAGGACCATGAAAGAAGATGGCCTCGGATTTACCGAGCGCCACCTCCAGGCCCAACCTCCGAATCCTGGCCACGACCGCAGCGACGCCAGCCGTGGCCAGGATGGACGCCTCTCTGTACGACGTCCCCCGGGCGGTAACGAGCGTGTCGTCGGCGTAACAGAGGACGCCGACGCCACGCAGGTTAGCGCCCCGAAGGACCCAGTCGTACCCGACGTTCCACAGCAGGGGCCCCAAACAGGACCCCTGCGGAACGCCACGCACAACCGGGTACCTTCCCTCGCCAGCCGACGTCGGGAAGACTACCTCTCTGTTCGAGAGGTAGTCTCCCACGAGACGCTGCAGGTACTGGGGTACCCCATGGTACCCCAGCGCCCTCCTGATCGTGACCCACGGGAGGGAGTTAAAGGCATTGGCGATGTCTAAAGACACCGCCAATACACCCCCACCCGTGGAACACGCCTCCTCCGAGAGGTCGCGGACACGCGCAATGGCGTCCACTGTCGACCGACCTCTCCTGAACCCGAACTGTATGTCGGCCAAGTTCGGGCCGACACGATCAAGATGGTCGACGAGACGGGCAGCCACAACTCTCTCTAACAGCTTGCCCGCCTCGTCAAGCAAGACGATGGGGCGATACCCGGCGGGTTGATCCGCCGGGCGCCCGTCCTTTCTCAGAAGGACGAGCTTCCCCCCCTTCCATCTCCGAGGGAATCGACCCTCGCGCAGGCAACGGCTGAATAGGTCTCTCAGCGGCGGACCTAGCGCCTCCTGCGCGAGGGCCCACGCGCGACCGGGAATCCCGTCCGGGCCCGGCGCCGTGTTCTTTGCCCTCATTTTAAGGACAGCCCTGCCCATCTCTACCTCTGAGACTTCGGGCACCGGGCTGTCCTCTTCTTCCTCCTCCGCGGGTGATGACGCCGTCATGGGAGGGTCGAATTCGGTCCCCGGGTCGCCGGGGAACAGACCCTCAATGACCCTCGTTAGGACCGGCGGATCTAGCGTGGCCGTGGTGGGGGGGGCCCAGGGTCGCAGCTTGCGCCGCACCAGCTTATACGGCCGCCCCCAGGGGTCCTGCTCCAGCGTCGCGAGCAGGTCCCGCCACGCCTCCGCCTTTGCCCTCTTTATCGCCCCGCGCAGTGCCTTCGACGCCTCTCTATATCGAGCATAGAGGGCGTCGGACACTGGCGTCTCACGGCGCCGCCTCCTCCGGTACCGCTGGTACCGCCGGCGTCGTGCTCTGCACCGACGCCGGAGGGCCGCGATCTCCTCCGACCACCAGTACATCTGTCTCCTGGTCGGAGGAGCCCGCACCCGAGGCATCGCGGCGTCGCAAACGTGGGCCATGGCATCACAGAGGCCGTTGGCCTCCTCCTCCACCGTCATGGGGCCTCTTGAGGCGCAGTTCCACGCCTGGACTATGGCTGCCTCTTTGAGCAGCTCATAGTCCATCCGTTTAAGCGCCCAGCGCCGTTCCAGCGCAGGAGGCCCCCTTCCGTCCGCAGTACTCGTCGACGAGGAGACGCTAACACCGAACCGGATGTACCGGTGGTCCGAGAGCGTCTCCTCGTCCACCAGTACCTCCCATCCACGTACACGTCGCGCGAGTTCGGGGGTGGCGAGGGTCAGGTCGACCACTGACCCACCCCCTCGCCTGACGCACGTGTACTCGGACCCGCGGTTCACAACACACAGGCCCGCTCCGACCAGCCACAGCTCCAGAGCCCTTCCCCTCGCGTCCGTCACCGGGGATCCCCACGCAGATGATTTCGCATTGAGATCCCCTAGGACGAGCACGGACTGAGGGCGGCTCCGAGCAACTTGGTCCCCGATCTCGTCCATGAAGACCTCGAACTCGGCGAGGGGCCTGTTGGGGGAGAAGTATACCCCCACAACAACCACCCCGCCGACTCGAGCCACCACATATCCGCCGCCCCTATACACCAGATCCATTGGTGGGGAGCGCGCCGGCGATTGAGTCGTGATCGCCACCAAGCCGTCGCGGTCTCCCACCCAATCGGATCTGGGCGGGACCGCATACGGCTCGGCTATCACAGCGACTTGCACCAACCACTCCGCCAGGGACTGCAGGAGAAGATCCTGCGCCCCAGCGGAGTGGTTGGCGTTCGCCTGGAGGAAGGAGAGGGCCATAACTATACGACCTCCATGCTGGCCGTCTGCCCCGAGGAGGGGCCGGCCGGCTGCGTCTGGGCCGTGGCCTCAGCAGCAGCCGGCTTGGTCCTCTTGCCTTTTTTCTGCGGGGGCTTGGCGCAGGCCTTGCCCCCGGATAGGTGCTCCGCCGCCAATCCCACGGCTGCACAAACATTGCAGTGCGGAGGGGCGGAGCATGCGTTGGCCTTATGGCCATTTCGACCGCAGCGATAGCACTCATCGCTGCGGTCGACCTCGGACTCGCACTGGGCCCTACCCGCCCAACCTTTTTTTTTTTTTTTTTTTTTTTTGGTAACCGGTGGGAAAACTCCTTTATGAGCCAGCCCCCCCGTGCCTGGGTTCGGTCACGGGGGGAGTGTGGGCTTCCCGCTCGCCCTCTGCGCAGCGGACTACCCACCAAAAACCACACCGGACGTTGTACGGCTCCGTCTATAGGACGGGGTCGCGGTGCCGCTTTCGCACTCCACGCGGAACCCCGTCAGCCGTCGTCCGCCCCCTAGGGCGGACCCGCCTCGCGGTGAGCTCTGCTCCCCCGCTCGGCTCGAGCGGCGCGCCCACGCTAGACGCGCCGCCCCCGCCTCGGGAGGGCCCTTACCTATGAAAGGTGAGGGACGCCTGATGCCCCCGCATCCGACGCCCCAGGCCCTCCCGGAGGAGGCGGGGAACGATGAGTACCTCGTCCCCGCCTCCGTGCTCTCCTGAGCGGAAGAGAGAGGGGGTCAATCTCCCTCTCCCGCTCATCGGTCTCCCTTTGCTCGACAATAGTCTCACAAAAGGAGACCATGGCGTCCCAGGCCTGCTCGCCACCGACCATCTTTCGCAAGACGGCCTGCAACGAGAGGTCCGGGCCCACGACCGCGACTAGAGCTCGTCGCGGTCCATCGCCCCCCGGACATGCCTCCAGTGCGTGGCGCGAAGTATCCTCCGCGCAACCACACTGGTGACACACCGGGGTTGCCTCCCTTCTCGCCACGTTACACAGGTACCTCCCGAAACAACCATGTCCCGAGAGGACCTGCGTTAGGCGGAAGGTGAGGCTCCCGTGCCCTCGCAGGGCCCACCGTTCGAGTACGGGACGGATCGCCTCCAAAAACCGGACGGCGCCGTCCCCCCTCCGTGCAGGCCCCGCGAGGAGCCTCCCCCTCCAGGACGCCAGTGCCGCTGTTCTGGCGTCCCGCCTCCACCGCACCACCTCCTGCGGTGCGGGAGGCTGACCCCGCTCTCTCGCCTGCGCTCGCTGCCAAAAGACCGAGGACAGAACCTCGGCCTCTAGGTCCCATGGAAGGGACCCGGACAGCGCGCAGGCGACCTCGTGGGAGAGTGTCCGGTACCCACGGCACACTCTCACCGCCATGACCCTCTGCGCCCCATGAAGGACGGCGATCTCTAGCCGGTGTAGAGACCCCGCCCAGATCGGGGCCGCGTAGAGGGCCATCGAGCGTACCACCGCCATATACAGGCGGCGGCAGCTCCCGTCTCCCCCCCCGAGGTTGGGGAGGAGCCGGCTCAGCGCGGCAGCTGTTCCCGAGAGCTTGGGAGCCAGCTGCCGCAGGTGGGCACCAAATTGCCATCGCCGGTCAAGGACGACGCCAAGATATCTCAGCGTCGACCCGACCGCGATGGTGACCCCGCCCACCACTATCGTTGCGCCTGCAGGTGGCGCTCGCCTCGGACCGTGGAAGTAGATGGCCTCTGACTTCCCGAGCGCCACCTCCAGGCCCAACCTCCTGATCCTGGCAACGACCGCAGCGACGCCGGCCGTCGCCAGGATGGACGCCTCCCTGAACGTCCCTCCCCGGGCGGTAACCAGCGTGTCGTCAGCGTAACAAAGGACGCCGACGCCATGCAGGTTAGCGCCCCGGAGTACCCAGTCATACCCGATGTTCCAAAGCAAGGGCCCCAAACAGGACCCCTGCGGAACACCGCGCACGACCGGGTACCTCCCCTCGCCAGCTGCCGTCGGGAAGACTACCTCTCGATTCGACAGGTAGTCTCCCACGAGGCGCTGCAGGTACTGGGGCACCCGGTGATACCCCAGCGCCCTCCTGATCGTGCCCCACGGGAGGGAGTTAAAAGCATTGGCGATGTCTAAAGACACCGCCAATACACCCCCGCCCGCGGAGCACGCCTCTTCGGAGAGGTCGCGGACGCGCGCAATAGCGTCGACAGTCGAGCGACCTCTCCGAAACCCGAATTGCACGTCTGCCAGGTTCGGGCCGACCCTCTCCAAATGGTCGACGAGGCGGGCAGCTACGATCCGCTCCAGTAGCTTGCCCGCCTCATCGAGCAACACAATGGGGCGGTAGCCCGCAGGTTGGTCCACGGGGCGTCCGTCCTTCCGTAGAAGGACGAGTTTGCCCCCCTTCCAACGCTGCGGGAACCGACCCTCGCGGAGGCACCGGCTGAATAGGGACCTCAGCAGCGGTGCCATGAACTCGTCCGCGAGGGCCCAGGCACGGCCCGGGATCCCGTCTGGACCCGGCGCCGTGTTTCTGGCCCTCATTTTGAGGACAGCCACCCCCAGCTCCGCCTCCGACACTTCGGGTACGGGGCTGTCCTCTTCCTCCACCTCCTCCACCTCCGCCATGGGTGGGAGGGATCCAGTCCCCGGATCACCGGGGAACAATCCCTCGACCACCCGCGCGAGGACCGGCGGGTCCAGCGTGGTCGTCGTGGGGGGAGCCCAGGGGCGCAGCTTCCGCCGCGCCAACCTGTACGGCCGCCCCCAGGGGTCCCGCTCCAGCGTCGCGAGCAGGTCCCGCCACGCCTCCGCCTTGGCCTTCTTGATGGCCGTCCTCAGCGCCTTCGACGCCTCTCTATACCGGGAATAGAGGGCGTCGGAAACCGGCGTCTCGCGCCGCCGCCGCCTCCGGTACCTCTGGTACCGCCGCCGCCGTGCTCTGCACCGGCGGCGAAGGGCCGCGATCTCCTCCGACCACCAGTACATAGACCGTTTGGCCGGACGAGCCCGCACCCGAGGCATGGCCGCGTCACAAACGCGGGCCATGGCGGCGACCAGACTCTCCGCCTCTTGGTCGACGGTCATCGACACCGGCGATGGGGAGGTCCACGCCTGGACTATGGCTGCCTCACGGAGCAGCTCACAGTCCAGGCGCTTCAGCGCCCACCGCCTCTCCTCCACCGCCGATGGCCCTCGACCAACGAGGCTGTTCGCGGACGAGGCGACGCTGAACCGGATATACCGGTGGTCCGAGAGCGTCTCCTCGTCCACGAGCACCTCCCAACCGCGTACACGTCGTGCGAGCTCGGGGGTTGCGAGGGTCACGTCGACCACCGACCCTCCCCCTCGCCGCACGCACGTGTACTGGGCTCCGCGGTTGCACACGCAGAGCCCTGCCGTCACCAGCCACTCCTCCAGCGCCCTCCCTCTCGCGTCCGTCACAGGGGACCCCCACGCCAAAGACTTGGCGTTGAGGTCCCCCATGACGACTACGGAGCGAGGGCGACTGCGGGCGACGGCATCACCCACCAAGTCGAGGTAGTCCTCGAAGTCGGAGAGGGGCCTGTTGGGGGAGAAATATACTCCCACAACAACCACCTCTCCGACTCGGGCAACGACGAAACCGCTGCCCCTAAGAACCACCTCGAGTGGCGGGGAGCGTGCCGGCGATTGGGTTGTGATGGCCACCAAGCCGTCGCGGTCCCCCACCCAATCAGACCTGGGTGGGACCACGTACGGCTCGGCCACAACTGCTATTTGCACCAACCACTCCGCCAGGGACTGCAGGAAAAGATCCTGAGCCCCGGCGGAGTGGTTGGTATTCGCCTGGAGGAAGGTTAGGGCCATACTAACCTTCCTCCATGCGCGCCGCCTGCACCGGAGAGGAGCCGGCCGGCTGCGACTGGGCCGTAGCCTCAGTCGCAGGCGGCGTACCCCTCACCTTTTTCTTAGCTGGGGGCTTGGCGCAAGCCTTGCCCCCAGAAAGGTGGTCCGCCGGCTTCCCCGCTGCTGCACATAATGAGCAGCGCGGGGCGGCGGAGCAGTCGGCGGCCTTGTGGCCGTTGCGACCGCAGCGATAGCATTCATCGCTGCGGTCCACCTCGGCGTCGCACTGGGCCCGAACGTGGCCCAGCACGAGGCAACGGAAGCAGCGGCGCGGTCGCGGATCCAGTATCCGCACCTGCGCCGCCACCCAGCCAACTAATAGACGGCCGCCTCCTGCGGCTATCTTTTTGGCGGCCGTCAGTGGGCACCGCACGAATGCAGTGCCCATGCCGGCCGGCCCCTTCCTTATGGCGCCGGACTTGACCTCCGACGCCTGACACTCTCCTGCCCTGGCTAGGGCAGCAGAGAGTTCCTCCACGCCAATGGAGTCGTCCAGGCCGGTCACACGGAGATCCGTAGTGACGGTCGGCCTGGAGACCACCAGATCTTCCCCTCCGGGGAAGATCTCCCGCAATTTGGAGGCGAGGACGTCCGCCTGTTGGACACGCTCGGCTCCGGGGATCTCCAGAATGCGAGCCCCGGTCGCCGCTGCCCTCACCTTGAGGGGGGGGAAGCCAAGAGCTACTACGTCAATCTTGCTCTTGGCTTCCCTGAGGACTTTTTCATAAGTCGCCCCCTTTTCCACAGCCCCCGGCTGCAGCGTCAACACCACGGCGGCAGTTCGGGGGGCGCGGAGTTTTGCCGCCTTCTGTTTAGTAGAAGGCGGCGTCGGCTTAGGAGCCTGCGTCGGCCTAGGGGCCTGGCTCCGCGGCGCAGGACGTGGCGGTTGCGCCCTTACAGGCGGCGCCGTCTTGGCCGTCTTCTTCGACCCGCGTCTCACCACCTCCGTCCACTGCTCCGTCAACGGAGCCTGTGGAGGAGGAGCCGGCACAACGCGGGTCGCAGGGGCAGGAGTTGGGGCTGGGGCAGGAGCAGGGGTCTTCCCCTTCCCCTTTCCCTTTCCCTTCCCCTTCCCTTTGTCCACCTCTTGGACCTTCCCACTCTCCTTTGGCGCACCCATAGGGACCGGGGCGCGGCGGGGAGAGGGGATTGGCGGCGTCGCTGCGGAGGTACTGGCGACAGCTGGCGGTGTCGCCTCCCTCCTGCGGTCCGCTTCCAGCGAGGGCCTCAACCGCCGCTCGGGAAGCAGTCTCCCGCTGATTTCGAGGCCCTCCAGGCGGGCGTTGAGCATGGTGCCCACCTGCACCATCACAGCCCGCGTGAGGTCCTCCGCGCTTGGCGCAGCCGGGGCCGCCTGCCCCTGCGCCGCGCGCATTTCCGCCATCTCACGGCGGAGCTCAGTGAGCTGTGCCGTGAGAGTTTTGTTGGCTTCCGCCAACAGGGCCACCTCCTCCGATACCGTACGTGACCGCACGGTGTTGAAGGCCAGCTGTACCGCCGCTACAGCCTCCTTCACGTCCCGGATCAGGGTGCCCTTGAGATTCTTGGACTTGGTGGCGACGGTGACTATGGTGGAGAGGGATTTCTCCACCAGCGCCGTCACCGCCCCCAAGTCCGAATCTCCCGCCTTTCCGCCCTCAGAGGCCGCCGAGATCTGAGCGAGGGCCGCGACTCGCTCCTCTCGCCTCTGGGCCATGTCTTCCATGAGCTCTTGCTCCGCCTGGAGCTTGAGCTCATCCCTCTTCGCTCTGTTGAGCTCTTCCTGGGCCTTCGCGAGACCGACGTATTGCCCAGTGGTGGGCGGACGTCCTCGTTCGCGCTTGGCCCTGGCCGGCTTTTTGGACGTATTCGCGCCATCGTCCAAAGCGGCCCCCTCGTCCTCACCAGAATGCCGGCGTTTTCGCCACCTGCCCGGCGTCGAGGATCGCGAGGCTCCCTGCCCCGCCGACTCAACACCGGACTGGTCTGACTCCGACCGGCACTCCATTCCATCGACGTCAACCCAATCGGGGTCGTCGTCAACCGAGGGCCTCTCCGTTTTTACACGGGGAGATCCTCCCTCCGTCACTTCCCTTGACGCGGCTCTCGCCGCACTCCTCACAACTTTTTTATTATTTATATATTTTCGAACCATGTTGTTCCCACGAGTATGGGGGATATACTCCGTCCACCCGGGCAGTGCCCCCTGTACCCGGGTAACCCTACATACTGCGGAGGTCGGGCGGTATCCGCAGGTGACCTCTAACAGGCTGATGCACCCTCCCCAGCCACCTCCTCAGAGGCGCCCCGCGCGGTTAGTCGACGCGCGGGACCTTTGAGTGATTTTTTAGAGTGGTTTACTCCACGCGGGCCAGCCAATCAAGGCAAGCCCCTCACCAGCACGGCGAGTTGGCCGACGGTTGACTAAAAGTCTGTCCGACCGACTGTGCGTTAACACAGCCGGCCGAACCCGCCGCCCCCGACCCGCGTCACCGCTACCCAGCTTACCGCCGGGGCGCCGACCGGGACCCTGTCTCCTCAAAAATCGGTCTTACACCGAACCAGCTCGTGATCGTGCCCGAACACGAACACACACAAAAAACAAAAACAAAACCAAAACAAGTAAAACAAAGCACAAAACCAAAAAGAACAAAAGACACAATAAACCAAGAATACACAAGACAAAATAAACACACAAATTTGGAGCACTCGCCAGTACCAGCAAGCGCAGCCCGCGTCCCTCTCTCACGAAAGTGAGAGAACGAGGCGAGCGTACGCGTACTGCCACCGCGAGGCTCCCCCTCTCAATGCATCTATACGGCGATGCATGGTCCGTCTCACAGCACCCCACTGGCCTGCCGTGCTTGCCGCATCCACTGTCCTCTCTGATAAGCAGAGAGATACTTGGAGCGGCGACTCCCCCCGTGACCAGCTATTCCCGACGATAGCCGCAGCGCCCATGACTTTTTCTCACGAATGAGAGAAAGACAGGGCGACAACGGACCGCCGCCGGGAACTGCACCACCGCAAAGATAAATATATACATACTAATAATAAATAGATACTATAAATACATAATAAATAAATACAGATAGGATAAATACATAAACATACATAAATATAATAAGAAGGATACGCGGCGCCCGGCGTTTCAGTTACGTCTATTTCTGAAGGAAATAGACCAATAACAGGCAGCAACCACGAGAAGGATAACGCCGAACTTGCCTTGGGGATCTACACGACTGTTGCGCTCTCCCCCAAGACCGAAGCCTCCTCACTCACCGAGGGATGAGTGAGGAAGGTGAACGTCTATCCAAAAACAAGCAGCGCGAGACTGCGAGCTGGGCCGAAGCAACCACTAATTGGATAAACGTCCACCCGCCTTACCCGCCCAACCTAACCTAACCTAACCTAACCTAACCCAGTGTCCCCCCGCAGGTCGTACGGACTACGCGCGCTCCGACCTAGCTCCGGCAATTTTTCGTTAATTTTTATCATTTTTCGTTACGGAGAAATCGGTAAAAATAGGTAAAAGTGCGCGAAAACACAAGTGCTATACATCAAAAGACGCGTCTTTTCAAGACGCGTCCAGTAGTGAAAAGTGCGGGAAGATCGGTGAAAGTTTCACCGAGATATTCACCAAAATAGTGACAAAAACAACAAAATAACCTGCAAAAAGTGTGAAAACGCGCGACCGCTCGCATTAAAACAGTTTTTAAAAATATAAGGAGTGACAGCGGACCCCAGCTCAATAGCCCGTTGGACTCGGGCTGAAATAGGGAATATTTTGGCTGAAGAAAAATTTGACCTACGACGAAAACTGAGGGAGATACACGGGAAAGACTACAAAAACTGACACAAGTCCTAACTTTAAGGACCTGTAACTTCGGAAACCTATCGAGGACCTACAAATCCTGAAGTGCTATCCTGTGGGGAATTTCAAGTCCTCCCACACCCCGCTGAGTCCGGATTTTTCCGGGACCTGCGGGCTGAACTACAGGGAAAAACCCACAGGAGGAGCTACTTTCCAGGGCCACGTGCAACCCCTTCCAGGGTTGTTCAGGGAGGGTGCGCGGGTGTCCTCGAAAGACATTAAGACAAGGATCCTGAAACCATTTTCAGATCCGAAATCGGCTGTAAGAAACAGACAAAATAGACAAAACAAACTTACCAACCGTTTATTTGCGGTTGGTAAAAAGAGAAGAGGACCTGGAATAAGAAGTTTTTCAGCGACGACCTGGGCTGAAAAAGTTACATATATTATAGGTTGGTCTAGTCTATCTTACTGTGAAAACCGTGTATTTTTATCTTCAGTAGTTTTATAGTTACGACCATTTTTGTGCGGGACACAAACTGCAGAGCAGAATTACATCATACAACGTAAAAACGGTCAAGGGTGAAGCGGTCTGACCTACATTTTTATTCATTTTTTTTTATAGTAGTTTTATAGATAATTTCAAAATTTGCCTTTTTCGACTAGCTGTAACTTCTAAACGGGAAGAGCTACCGGGAAGCGGTTTTCGGTATAGTACTGGGAAAAATTAGGACAAACCGGACTTGACATACTCACCCCTTCAAACCCACCCCAACCCACCCCTAAAAATTTTTCGGTTTTAAAACTTCTATTTTTATTTTTTGTTTTTATTCGATATATCGGTATAACTGCTTATTTAGAGTCACCCCTCCCCATTTCACCCCTTTCCACCCTTAAAAAATTTTTCTTCAAAAAATTTTTTAAATCTCTTTTTTGTTATATTAGTTGTTTATCACATAAGCAGTTGAATTAAAGTCACCCCTACGGATTTCACCCCCTTCAACCCCTATAAAAATTTATTTTAAATCTCATAATTTGTGTTCTCATAAATTTTGAGATTTATTAGTTAGTTAGATTATTCCCTCCAGTCTCAGTAATTCCCCCGCTTGGACAATTTTCATCCCCTTCCCTTTTGTATTTTAAAATTGTCCAATATTGTAGTATAGTTTAATACACTTGTCCAAGACCGCGGACCGGTGTTCTTAGAAGTTAAGAAATTCTTAGTTACTGGTATTGTCTGTTTATTTGTTGTCTATTCATCCCGTTGAATAGACCCACCCCTTCACCCCCGCCCCCGACCCCTTATTTTAATAATTAATTTCCTTGTTGTTTGTTTAATTTGTATTTGGATTTGAATTGTTATTGTAGTGTGTAAATTAAAATAGTTGGGCACATTATACAAGGTTGCCCCCGCCCCCTTACCGATACCCCCGTAAATACCAAGCGCCGTAACTCGGGAACCGACGGTCGGATTCGAGCGCGGTTTTCGGGAACGGGCAGGGTTCGAGCGGGACTACTCGGTAGACCGTGACCCGCGACTCTACGTAGAGTTGAAAGTAGAGCGCGGGAAAAAGTTTTGTAATTTTGTTTGTATTAATTTGTGTATTAGTATTACTTACCTGACGCGAAGACACCGCAACTGGAGTAGGGAACCGCACCGCCGGACCTGAAACAGAAAAACAAATTAGTAAATATTAGATTAGAATCGACATTGAAATTTTTATATTATTGAATTGACACTGTGATATTATTTTATTATTATTTTATTATTATTATTGAATTTAAATTTACCTGTTATTTTAATTTGTGCTTAGTGTTTGTGTGTCTTTCGTGTTAGATAGTAATATAGTGTTTAACACTGACAGTACTTATTAAATAAGTACTTACCTTTTTAAATTTATTGTTGACTACTGCGACTGTAGTAGGGAACCGCTTCGCCGGGACCTGAAAGAAAGAAACAAATTAGTAAATTGACAAGTAGACAATACTTACCTTGGTATACTTTTCGCTGGACGAATCGGTAGTAGTACCTGAAATAAAACAGTCTATATTAGTACAAATTGTGTGTGTAGATTAATTAGTATTGTTTGTTTTCGTGTTAAGGTATATACTTTTGTGTATACCTTATAGTTGTAAGTTTTAAGACACATTTATTTTATTTTATTATTATTGTTTCGGTTGTAATTAATTCAATTTTATTCATTTTCTTGCTTTTATTGTTTTATTGTTGATTGAATTGAGTTAATTATTATTGAATCTAATTTTGACGTTTTTCCTGACCGGGTTTTTATCAATTCAAAATGTTTGGCGTCGGCATTCGCACCCCCGCCAAAAAGACAGTCGCTAACAGCGCCGCTCCCCCGGACTCCCCGACACAAATAGAGGCCGGCCCCTCTGGTGGCGAGCCCTCAAGAGTGAGGAGGAGTATAGGGGAGTGGGAATCGGGAACTAAAAAATCACCAGAAAAACTGGTACTTAAATTCTCACCGAAAAAAGCGAAGGCTGTAGCGGCAGACCTCGCGAGACGAAAACGATTATCTCAGGAGATGGATGTTGCCTTGACGCCCTCGGTGTGCCCGGCCACTGGCAAGGTTTACACATCGAGGGCGTTGGAGGCAAAATCGTGTCTTGTTGCGGCGAAAATGCAGATCAAATATTCCAGAAACTTAAAAACGGAAATAAGGGACAGCGTTAACCGCGCTCTCGACCGGATGTATTTACTTATCAAGGAAGAGGCGGAAGAATCGCGCATCAGATCCGAGGAGGGCTGTCCCTTATGCCCGACGTGGGAGACGGGGTCGGAGATGCAGGCGACGCCCGCGACGCCCGCGCCGACTCGGCCGATGCGGGAGGCCTCGGCACAGACGTCGGAGGTGGCGGCGCCGCCCGCGCCGGTTAAATCGGTGCGGGTGGCCTCGACGCAAACGACGAAGGTGCCGACGCCGCCCGCGCCGGCGCGGTCGGTGAGGGTAGCGTCGACGCAGACGTCGGAGGTGCCGGCGCCGCCCGCTCCGGTTAAGCCGGCGCGGGTGGCGGCGACACAAACGACGCCAACCGACGCGCCCCCTACTGGAAATAATGAAAGGGACGATCACGCTCTCGCTGAACTCCGCACCATGCTGGCCGAACACGGTCGGCTGGTGAGGGAGAACAGCGAGAGAGTGACCGAATTGAAAGAAGAGATGGAGTGCCAGAGACGATCCCAGGGGTCATCTACGTACGCGAGTGTGGCAGCGGGACCTCATAGGGAACAGCCCCCTGTGCAGGCCGCGCTGCACTCCGTCGTAGTTACCTCAAAGAATAAGCTTGAGACTGGGGAGGAGGTATTAAAAAAGGTTAGGGAAGTGATGGACGCAAAGGAGGGATGGGTGAAGGTTGAGAGGGTGAGAAAGGCGAAGGACCGGAAGGTAATAATAGGTTGTAAAACCAGGGAAGAAAGGGAAAAGGTTAAAGAGAGACTGAAAACCGCCGAGTCTCACCTCAGCGTTGAGGAGGTCAAAAACAAAGACCCCCTCCTGGTTCTTAAGGACGTCTTGGCGATAAACTCTAACGAGGATATTGTCAAGGCCCTTCGGAACCAGAACGGGGAGGTTATTGGCGACCTCAGCGCGGGGGACACTCTGGAGGTAAAATACCGCCGGAAAGCCAGGAACCCCCACCAATGCCACGTAATTATGAGGGCCTCGCCGGGCATATGGAAGAGTTTGACGTCGGCGGGGGTGGTCAGCATCGACCTTCAAAAGGTCAGGGTCGCTGACCAGTCCCCGCTGGTCCAATGCTCCATGTGCCTGGCGTACGGGCACAATAGGAGATTCTGCAGTGAAAAGGTAGAGAAATGTAGTCATTGCGGTGGACAGCATCTCAAGTCGGCATGTGCGGACTGGAAAGCTGGGACCACTCCAAGTTGTAGCAATTGCACGCATGCAAAACTCGAAAGGGCGGAGCATAATGCTTTCAGCTTGGAGTGCCCAGTAAGGCGTAAATGGGACGCATTAGCAAGAGCAACTATTGCGTATTGCTAATGGCGTCCCTGGCGCCACTTCCGCTCATGGTTTCGGGCGGAATGTCACCTATATGGTGACATTCCGCCCGAAAAACTTGGGGAAGGGTAAGCACAAATCACTATAGTAATTAGCATAGAAGTTTAAATCAGTAGGCCAATGCTGGTCATGACCTGCAATTTAATTAAATCAAGCTCAAACTGAAGTGATGAATGCAAACCCCATGATGGCCTTAGATAGTGTGAGTACATTACGAACCGCCGCATAACTAGTTATAGAGTTAGACTAAAATAGTACAATTAAATTTCATTATAAATATAAGAACTATGCGCAATAGAATTAAATCATTATATAGTAGTAAATAAAAATGTAAATGTAAATAAACTGACTAGACTAATAATATGCTGCGTATATATAATAAATTATATAAATACGGCATGCAATAAAATAGTCTGTAACAATCATTATAAATGTAATAAAATTGAAAATTAGAATTTAAATTAAATATAGATTGTAGTATAAAAATAAAATATTTGTATAAACTTAAATTGAAAATTGACTTGTATTAACTTAACGTAGTTTCAGGTAATGTAATAGCTTAGTGAACAATTCCAAATTGACCCGATGCGCCTCTCCTGTCTTGCCATTCTCTTAAGAGAATGCTACCTGGCAGGAGAGGCGCGGTAGTCAATACACGGAATTGGCGGTAAGAAAATAAAAACCTCTTTCGCAAAAACACTAGTTGTATAATCATGTAAAAACAGTAAAAATTTCATTTGTTTTAAATATTCAACAGTATACCTACTGCGCTTTCCCGCCTGCCTGGCTCTTAAGAGGCAGTGTCTGGCGGGAAAGCGCAAAAATTTAGTAAAATTGTGTAATATTATATAAGCACAAATCCATTAGTTATAAAATTAGTTAGATAAAATGTATAAGAATATAAATAAATAAATCGCGCAGAATCCCTATGTAATAAATAATAAGTCCCAATTTTGTGTATATAATATTAAGCTGAAACAGGCTCCACCTACGGGCGGAGGATACTTTGTACAAAATACTATAAGTATAACAGGCTCAAACATTGTATATATATATTTATAGAACAAAAAGTAAATATGTAAAATTTTTTCTTTTTTACCGACGTAAATAAAAATTACCCCGTCTCTAATCATTACATATGTAGCAATATCTCTGACCATGTCAGAGAACACTTAGCTCGCGGGCCGGGACACAATGCTCCCGGACAGGAAAAAAAAAAAAAAAAAAAAAAAAAAAAAAAAAAAAAAACCTAACCTAACCTAACCTAACCTAACCTAACCTAACCTAACCTAACCTAACCTAACCTAACCTAACCTAACCTAACCTAACCTAACCTAACCTAACCTAACCTAACCTAACCTAACCTAACCTAACCTAACCTAACCTAACCTAACCTAACCTAACCTAACCTAACCTAACCTAACCAAGTCGCGTCCTGGCCGCGCTCGAGAGCGGACGTGTTTTCGCGGAGCTCCTACTAATAAAATGGGACGCACAGAACTCTCAAAAGTCACCAGCATTGTGCACATCTGGCACAAAACGCGCTCCCATTTGTAACAAAAGGCACACGCGATCGTGTGACTTATGTGCATCCAGTGACTTCGATGACTTGGTGACTTGTGTGACTTGAGTTACCTATAGTGAGTGAAAAGTGCGGTGAATTGTGCACATTACTCCCGTAATGTGCACATAGTTCGTAGAATCAGGGACTTTTGTTCTCAATTTTGCCACTTATGTGAGTTGTGTGCGTAAGGATTGCAGTGTGAAGGATGTGCGTTTAGTTCACAGTGTGGGACTTTTGTTCCAAACTTGTGACTTCGGTGACTTGTGTTCGCGAATCCCACTCGCATTGCGCACATTGTGCACAGAACGCGCGCTCCCACTTGGAACAAATGGCACATGCGATTGTGTTACTTCTGTGCGTCTGGTGACTTCGGTGACCTGCGGGCGGAGGTGCGGTGAATTGTGCACATTGCTCCCACTAAGTGAACTGCGCGCGCGCGAGACTCTCAAAAGTCCCAGGCATTGGGCACATTGCGAACACTGTGCGCTCCCACCTCTAACAAAGATCACATACGACGTGTGACTTCTGTGCATCCAGGGACTTCGATGACTTGAGTGACCGGTGTGCCTACATCGTGCGGAAGGTGCGGTGATTTGTGCACATTACTCCCACCTGCGGGCACTGAACTAGCATTGCGAACATTTGTAACAGTCCTGCTAACATCGTGCACGCATTGCACATTTGGCACATAACGCGCTCCCCTTCATAACAAAAGTCACAGCACGTGCGATTTTTGTGCAACCAGTGACCTCGAAGACTCTGCCACGCGAATTCGGGTACCTCTTGACATCTCGGTGAACGGCGGAGGTGCAAACTGGGACTTTCTCGGGACCTCTGTCGGATTTAAGAACGGATGTCATCAGCCCCGAACGGCTGGACGGAATCCCACAACCACCACAACTTGGCCGCGTCGGACGCGTTCAGGACAGCGAAGACCCACTCTGGGAAGCTGAGACTGCGCGGATCAGACTGCCTGCTTCGGACACCTGCTTGTGGACCCCTACTCATCTCTCTCATTCGCCCAATAACCGGTACAGTGAGCGACGCATCGGTAAGTCAGCCAACCCCTATTTTAGTTTATACTTTGCGTAACCACAACTTCTTTAACAATCAACTTGTACAATGGCTCATGCCACGCCCCCTTTGAACATCGCCAGAACGAACCTCCCTCGCAAGACTTTCAGCTGTGTTCAGGTTAACCTCGGGCGGTCTCGCAACGCGCAACAAGAACTTGCTGTCCATGCAACGGCTAACGGAACTGACATCATTATCGTAAACGAACAGTACAACAACTCCAAATACTCACCTATAAACATACCAGGGTACCACACACATCAAGCCCGTGTGAGCAGCCCCTCTAGCGATTCCAGACCCCCCAAAACTGCTATTCTCATTAAAACCAACACGTTTGCTTCTATTAATAACAACCCCTACTCCAATGAAAATATCACCATTTGCCAAGTTAAATGTAAATCAGGCAGGAATATATACATCATAGCGGTTTATATCGAACCCCGAGAAGACAAACACAAAACCCTAGACCAACTTGACTCTTTCATTAGACTAACCAACGGTTCCACCCACCTTATCTGCGGCGATTTCAACGGATGGCATACCGAGTGGGGATCGTCCGCGAATAATAGCAGGGGTAACGAGGTCATTCAACTCATCACCATGCACGGTATGCAGATCTGCAATACCGGCAACACCCCCACCTTCCACACAATAACACATGGAACCCCCCGCAACTCTATAATAGACCTAACACTACTGAATCACCCGGCATCTTCGGCACGCATCAACGTTGTCAACTGGAAAGTTGACCCAGGCATCTGCCCCTCATCTGACCACTCAGCCATCACCTACACACTTGCTCTTCAGAACACCGAATTCACTAAGAATAAAAAGCAAACCACCTTTAGATACAATACAACACCCGTTAAATGGGAGAACGTGGAGGAAGTGCTAGCCACTGAAATCGCATCTTTAATTCCACCCACTACCCCAACACAAATAAGAGAACTCACACCGGAGGGCATCGATCTTCTCATCAACCAAATTACCAAGGGCATCACCAGAGCATGCGACAAACACCTACCGCGCGCCGGACCCAGACCAACGCGCGCCCCCTGGTGGAGCGACGCGTTGGAGGAACTCAAACAAAAAATTATTAAAAATCACCATCTATTAAGTAGGCTCGCTAAACAAAAACTCCCACTCACTGATGCCATTAACGATAGAGACAAGCTAAGAGAGGAGTACGCCGCAGCCATATGCAGTGCATCCACCGAACATTTCAAGGAGTTTTGCCAGAAACAGGACAAAGATGACGTTTGGACCATCACCAATAAAATAATACAAACCAAAACTCCACAACTCCCCCCAGCAACTTTAAAACTCGAAGACGGCACATACACCAAGGACTCTAAGGACACTTCAAACGCATTACTAAAAAACTTTTTCCCGGACGACACACTAGATACCCCCCACCAACTTAATATCAGAAATTTAATGCATCAACCTATAAACACCGCTAACGAGCCACCGTTCACAATCACTGAAATAGAAGAGACGATCAAAACCTTCAGCCCAAAAAGAGCCCCCGGCTCTGACCACCTAACATCGGATATCTGCCACCACTTTATAAGACACTTCCCCGAGATTTTTACAGCCATCGCCAACAGATGCCTAGAACTGGAATACTTTCCCCGACCGTGGAAAACAGCAATCACTAAAATAATCCCCAAACCAAATAAAAACGAATACACCAACCTCACCTCCTACCGACCGATAGGACTCATCAATGTCTTTGGCAAACTCCTAGAGAAACTAATCATCAACCGCTTAACACATCACCTCCACGCCACCAATAATGAATGCACTAAGCAATACGGATTTAAAACACAGAAATCAACCACCCACGCCATTAATGCCGCCCTCGAAATTATAAATAAAGCCAAAAACAAGGGAGAGCAGGTCATCGCAACGTCACTAGATATAAAAGCGGCGTTCGACACCGCGTGGTGGCCTGCCATCTTTTCAAGACTCAGAGACGTAGAGTGCCCCAAGAATATATATAACACCCTAATTAGTTACACCAAGGACCGAACGGTCAAACTAAACTACTCTGATGCCAGCGCCTCCAAAGAAATGACCAGAGGATGCGTACAAGGATCTGTCTGCGGACCCACCCTTTGGAACCTTCTACTCGACCCCCTACTTCTAATCCCCCTACCGACAGGATGTCACATCCAAGCATACGCGGACGACGTGCTTCTGATCACCCACGCTAAAGACATCCGCACACTCGAAACCATCACCAATGCAGCACTCAAAATCATCACCGAGTGGGGAGACAACACCAAACTAAAATTCGGCTCTGATAAAACGCAGATCGTCCCCTTCACCAACAAAGCCAGATCCTGCCAAATAACCATCAACCAAACACAAATTCCCTTCACCAACCAAATAAAATATTTAGGAGTAATCATCGACCACCAACAAAAGTTTATACACCACGCAGAATATATCATGGACAAAGCCCTCAAACTATTCAACAAACTAAACATCTATACCAGACCCACCTGGGGAATCCACCCAGAAAACACCAAAACCATCTACCTACAAGTCATCCAACCCATCATCACCTACGCAGCAGCCATATGGACTAAAGCCCTCAATTATAAGAAAGTCAGAGACAAACTCCTATCACTTCAACGTGTCTTCGCCATAAAATGCATCCAGGGATTCAAAACTATACGAACAGCCACCGCCATCTCACTGGCACAATTAACACCAATCACTGATAAAATTATCGAAGTAGCCGAGATAGAAAGGACTAAGATCACCCTCACCACTAAATTCGCACCAGACGACCTACCCATCGAAATCCCAACCAAACCAGTGGACCTTTTACACCCAGCGGACAGAAAAGGCATCAACTTCATCAAGATCCCAAGCCTCCAGGAATACGATTCTGTCTGTAGGGATCTCGACGGAGCGTGGCAGATCTTTACAGATGGGAGTAAGCATGACAACAAAGTCGGAGCGGCCTTCGTGGCCATCAACCCCCAAGGAACCATCAAACACACCAAAAAACTCAAGCTACACGACCTCTGCTCGGTGTTCCAAGCAGAGGTCTTGGCAATCGGCAAAGCAGTGGAATGGATTAAAAACAGCAACCACCAAATCACACGAGCCTGCATCTTATCCGATAACCTCTCTGGACTCACTGAACTCACGAACCCCAATACAAAGTACGCCTTGGCGGTCGACACTCAAAAGAACCTAAAACGCATCGCAACCAACACCAACCTAGACATTTCATTCGCTTGGGTCAAAAGCCACGCCGGAATCGAAGGCAATGAACTCGCGGACATTGCCGCTAAAAGCGCAGCCAGCCTACATAAAACCCCAGACCACTACCACATCCCAATCAGTTACATAAAATATCGAGCCAAACAAACCTCTGCGACGAGCGCCCAAGAATTCTACTTAAACTCCAGCCTACACACACTGGCGCTACTCCCACTGCATGAAGATCTCACCACTTACCTGTCCTGCGTCAAACCAAACTTCGCCATCACCCAAATGCTAAGTGGACACGGATACCACAAGACCTACCTGCACAGATTCCGGATCACGGATAACGATATATGCCCATGCAGCCCCAACACTAGACAAACAATGGAACACCTCATCAAGGATTGCCCAAGATTCGCCAAAACTAGACAGGACCACACCATAGCATCATCCCGACTCGCTGACCCCTACAAGCTAACTGAAATTATAAAAAATAATACCACCACCGATACCTTCCACCACCATCTAACGTATATTATTAAAAACCTTAAATCTTATAACGGCACCTAATTAATCTCCTAGGGAATGTAAACACTATACTCACACTACTTACCTCTCTCACGTTACTAACATTATCACGTCGCTCACACAGCTCACACACACATTTTATATATCTAACACCGCCTCCACCACTTGCACTTTGCAACTTACATTAGTCACATTGCTCACACCTCTCACACAACTCACACCTCTCGTTACTCACACAACTCACACCTCTCACATAGCTCACACCTCTCACATAACTCACACCTCTCGTTATTCACACAACTCACATCCCTCACACAGCTCACACCTCTCACACAGCTCACACATCTCACATAACTCACACCTCTCATACTGCACGCAAGTCACACTTTTCACACAGCTCACACCTCTCACACAGCTCACACATCTCACATAACTCACACCTCTCATACTGCACGCAAGTCACACCTCTCACATAGCTCACACCTCTCACATAACTCACACCTCTCGTTGTTCACACAACTCACATCTCTCACACAGCTCACACCTCTCACACAGCTCACACATTTTATATATCTAACACCACCTCCACAACTTGCACTTTGCAACTCACATTGGTCACATTGTGCACATCTCTCACACAACTCACACCTCTCATTGCTCACACTACTCACACCTCTCACATAGCTCACACCTCTCACACAGCTCACACATCTCACGAAATGCACCCACTCACACCTCTCACACTGCACGCAAGTCACACTTTTCACACAGCTCACACCTCTCACACAACTCACACAACTCACACCTCCCACAATACTAACATCTCTAACATTGAGCACACTAACTCATTACTCACAATATGCACATTACCTATATCATCCGGTGCACCTGCCCAATACACAAACTGGGAATAACTAACATCGCGCACACTACTCACAGTGCTCACATAGCTCACATAACTAACACCTCTCACTCTACCAGCGACTCTCACATACCTCACGCACACACTGCACATATATACCATTCCGCAAACTAAACGAACATCCCTCACGCCGCGAACACCGCTCACACAGCACACACAACGCACACTACTCACACTAAATAACACACAAGCTTTGCGAGCCGCCCGGGTCTACGGGAGGTGGGCGGGGCGACTAACTATTTCATCTGGCATGTAGGTATATAACCTGGCTGACTTGCCGGTGGCGCACCACCCTCATCACTTCTAACACACCTATGGTGACTAAATTTAAGTAAAATGTTATGCCGATTGATTTTTCTGTTATGTTGATTGATTTTTCTGTTATGTTGATTGATTTTTCTGTGTTCATTATTACTAGAAAAGTATTAATTAGTTACTTTAAATTAAAATTATTCACACAGATGTCCTACTAATTTATGTTAAATCTTATAGTAATGTTGATTGAATTTTTGTTTTTTGTTTTTACTACTATTATATCTTGTGTTTAACTGTTCAGAGTGTAACTCTGTGTGTGTTTAATTGTTTACTATATATTATAAAAAAAAAAAAAAAAAAAAAAAAAAAAAAAAAAAAAAAAAAAAAAAAAAAAAAAAAAAAAAAAAAAAATTGGGGAAAAAAAAAAAAAAAAAAAAAAAAAAAACTCAGTTATGTAAGTTTGTGTAAGGCTAAAATTAAATTAAAAGTAAAATTTAAAGTAAAATTGTGTAAATTTAATTCAAAGTAAAATTGTGTAAATTATTGATTGATTGTAAGTGTCATAAACGTATTTATTATATGCTATCTATTCACATTATATTTTGCCACATATACACTGACACGACAGACATGCACTCACACACCACACTAACTTAAATATATATAAATAAGTATAAGTACAGTTTATTATAAACCTATTTACGTACAAACTTTTTACACGATCAATTATCTTTATTTATGTATCTAATTCTATATTACCCCCCCCTTCCCCCACCAAACGAACCCTAACTTACTTCAACCCCCACTCACTTAGTGTGGTAGGGGAATGGAGTAATCCATAGCACCGGACCTCTACCTATACACATCATCCACTATACACACGTGAGTTCAGGTTTAGTGGGTATTGCCGGTGGCGGAAGCCGGATTGAGTCCCACACTACCCCCGCCCATTGCACCCAGGGCGGGGGTGTGCGTAAACGAGGCATTCCCCTCACGTTAAAAAAAAAAAAAAAAAAAAAAAAAAAAAAAAAAAAAAAAAACCTAACCTAACCTAACCTAACCTAACCTAACCTAACCTAACCTAACCTAACCTAACCTAACCTAACCTAACCTAACAAGTCGCGTCCTGGCCGCGCTCGAGAGCGGACGTGTTTTCGCGGAGCTCCTACTAATAAAATGGGACGCACAGAACTCTCAAAAGTCACCAGCATTGTGCACATCTGGCACAAAACGCGCTCCCATTTGTAACAAAAGGCACACGCGATCGTGTGACTTATGTGCATCCAGTGACTTCGATGACTTGGTGACTTGTGTGACTTGAGTTACCTATAGTGAGTGAAAAGTGCGGTGAATTGTGCACATTACTCCCGTAATGTGCACATAGTTCGTAGAATCAGGGACTTTTGTTCTCAATTTTGCCACTTATGTGAGTTGTGTGCGTAAGGATTGCAGTGTGAAGGATGTGCGTTTAGTTCACAGTGTGGGACTTTTGTTCCAAACTTGTGACTTCGGTGACTTGTGTTCGCGAATCCCACTCGCATTGCGCACATTGTGCACAGAACGCGCGCTCCCACTTGGAACAAATGGCACATGCGATTGTGTTACTTCTGTGCGTCTGGTGACTTCGGTGACCTGCGGGCGGAGGTGCGGTGAATTGTGCACATTGCTCCCACTAAGTGAACTGCGCGCGCGCGAGACTCTCAAAAGTCCCAGGCATTGGGCACATTGCGAACACTGTGCGCTCCCACCTCTAACAAAGATCACATACGACGTGTGACTTCTGTGCATCCAGGGACTTCGATGACTTGAGTGACCGGTGTGCCTACATCGTGCGGAAGGTGCGGTGATTTGTGCACATTACTCCCACCTGCGGGCACTGAACTAGCATTGCGAACATCTGTAACAGTCCTGCTAACATCGTGCACGCATTGCACATTTGGCACATAACGCGCTCCCCTTCATAACAAAAGTCACAGCACGTGCGATTTTTGTGCAACCAGTGACCTCGAAGACTCTGCCACGCGAATTCGGGTACCTCTTGACATCTCGGTGAACGGCGGAGGTGCAAACTGGGACTTTCTCGGGACCTCTGTCGGATTTAAGAACGGATGTCATCAGCCCCGAACGGCTGGACGGAATCCCACAACCACCACAACTTGGCCGCGTCGGACGCGTTCAGGACAGCGAAGACCCACTCTGGGAAGCTGAGACTGCGCGGATCAGACTGCCTGCTTCGGACACCTGCTTGTGGACCCCTACTCATCTCTCTCATTCGCCCAATAACCGGTACAGTGAGCGACGCATCGGTAAGTCAGCCAACCCCTATTTTAGTTTATACTTTGCGTAACCACAACTTCTTTAACAATCAACTTGTACAATGGCTCATGCCACGCCCCCTTTGAACATCGCCAGAACGAACCTCCCTCGCAAGACTTTCAGCTGTGTTCAGGTTAACCTCGGGCGGTCTCGCAACGCGCAACAAGAACTTGCTGTCCATGCAACGGCTAACGGAACTGACATCATTATCGTAAACGAACAGTACAACAACTCCAAATACTCACCTATAAACATACCAGGGTACCACACACATCAAGCCCGTGTGAGCAGCCCCTCTAGCGATTCCAGACCCCCCAAAACTGCTATTCTCATTAAAACCAACACGTTTGCTTCTATTAATAACAACCCCTACTCCAATGAAAATATCACCATTTGCCAAGTTAAATGTAAATCAGGCAGGAATATATACATCATAGCGGTTTATATCGAACCCCGAGAAGACAAACACAAAACCCTAGACCAACTTGACTCTTTCATTAGACTAACCAACGGTTCCACCCACCTTATCTGCGGCGATTTCAACGGATGGCATACCGAGTGGGGATCGTCCGCGAATAATAGCAGGGGTAACGAGGTCATTCAACTCATCACCATGCACGGTATGCAGATCTGCAATACCGGCAACACCCCCACCTTCCACACAATAACACATGGAACCCCCCGCAACTCTATAATAGACCTAACACTACTGAATCACCCGGCATCTTCGGCACGCATCAACGTTGTCAACTGGAAAGTTGACCCAGGCATCTGCCCCTCATCTGACCACTCAGCCATCACCTACACACTTGCTCTTCAGAACACCGAATTCACTAAGAATAAAAAGCAAACCACCTTTAGATACAATACAACACCCGTTAAATGGGAGAACGTGGAGGAAGTGCTAGCCACTGAAATCGCATCTTTAATTCCACCCACTACCCCAACACAAATAAGAGAACTCACACCGGAGGGCATCGATCTTCTCATCAACCAAATTACCAAGGGCATCACCAGAGCATGCGACAAACACCTACCGCGCGCCGGACCCAGACCAACGCGCGCCCCCTGGTGGAGCGACGCGTTGGAGGAACTCAAACAAAAAATTATTAAAAATCACCATCTATTAAGTAGGCTCGCTAAACAAAAACTCCCACTCACTGATGCCATTAACGATAGAGACAAGCTAAGAGAGGAGTACGCCGCAGCCATATGCAGTGCATCCACCGAACATTTCAAGGAGTTTTGCCAGAAACAGGACAAAGATGACGTTTGGACCATCACCAATAAAATAATACAAACCAAAACTCCACAACTCCCCCCAGCAACTTTAAAACTCGAAGACGGCACATACACCAAGGACTCTAAGGACACTTCAAACGCATTACTAAAAAACTTTTTCCCGGACGACACACTAGATACCCCCCACCAACTTAATATCAGAAATTTAATGCATCAACCTATAAACACCGCTAACGAGCCACCGTTCACAATCACTGAAATAGAAGAGACGATCAAAACCTTCAGCCCAAAAAGAGCCCCCGGCTCTGACCACCTAACATCGGATATCTGCCACCACTTTATAAGACACTTCCCCGAGATTTTTACAGCCATCGCCAACAGATGCCTAGAACTGGAATACTTTCCCCGACCGTGGAAAACAGCAATCACTAAAATAATCCCCAAACCAAATAAAAACGAATACACCAACCTCACCTCCTACCGACCGATAGGACTCATCAATGTCTTTGGCAAACTCCTAGAGAAACTAATCATCAACCGCTTAACACATCACCTCCACGCCACCAATAATGAATGCACTAAGCAATACGGATTTAAAACACAGAAATCAACCACCCACGCCATTAATGCCGCCCTCGAAATTATAAATAAAGCCAAAAACAAGGGAGAGCAGGTCATCGCAACGTCACTAGATATAAAAGCGGCGTTCGACACCGCGTGGTGGCCTGCCATCTTTTCAAGACTCAGAGACGTAGAGTGCCCCAAGAATATATATAACACCCTAATTAGTTACACCAAGGACCGAACGGTCAAACTAAACTACTCTGATGCCAGCGCCTCCAAAGAAATGACCAGAGGATGCGTACAAGGATCTGTCTGCGGACCCACCCTTTGGAACCTTCTACTCGACCCCCTACTTCTAATCCCCCTACCGACAGGATGTCACATCCAAGCATACGCGGACGACGTGCTTCTGATCACCCACGCTAAAGACATCCGCACACTCGAAACCATCACCAATGCAGCACTCAAAATCATCACCGAGTGGGGAGACAACACCAAACTAAAATTCGGCTCTGATAAAACGCAGATCGTCCCCTTCACCAACAAAGCCAGATCCTGCCAAATAACCATCAACCAAACACAAATTCCCTTCACCAACCAAATAAAATATTTAGGAGTAATCATCGACCACCAACAAAAGTTTATACACCACGCAGAATATATCATGGACAAAGCCCTCAAACTATTCAACAAACTAAACATCTATACCAGACCCACCTGGGGAATCCACCCAGAAAACACCAAAACCATCTACCTACAAGTCATCCAACCCATCATCACCTACGCAGCAGCCATATGGACTAAAGCCCTCAATTATAAGAAAGTCAGAGACAAACTCCTATCACTTCAACGTGTCTTCGCCATAAAATGCATCCAGGGATTCAAAACTATACGAACAGCCACCGCCATCTCACTGGCACAATTAACACCAATCACTGATAAAATTATCGAAGTAGCCGAGATAGAAAGGACTAAGATCACCCTCACCACTAAATTCGCACCAGACGACCTACCCATCGAAATCCCAACCAAACCAGTGGACCTTTTACACCCAGCGGACAGAAAAGGCATCAACTTCATCAAGATCCCAAGCCTCCAGGAATACGATTCTGTCTGTAGGGATCTCGACGGAGCGTGGCAGATCTTTACAGATGGGAGTAAGCATGACAACAAAGTCGGAGCGGCCTTCGTGGCCATCAACCCCCAAGGAACCATCAAACACACCAAAAAACTCAAGCTACACGACCTCTGCTCGGTGTTCCAAGCAGAGGTCTTGGCAATCGGCAAAGCAGTGGAATGGATTAAAAACAGCAACCACCAAATCACACGAGCCTGCATCTTATCCGATAACCTCTCTGGACTCACTGAACTCACGAACCCCAATACAAAGTACGCCTTGGCGGTCGACACTCAAAAGAACCTAAAACGCATCGCAACCAACACCAACCTAGACATTTCATTCGCTTGGGTCAAAAGCCACGCCGGAATCGAAGGCAATGAACTCGCGGACATTGCCGCTAAAAGCGCAGCCAGCCTACATAAAACCCCAGACCACTACCACATCCCAATCAGTTACATAAAATATCGAGCCAAACAAACCTCTGCGACGAGCGCCCAAGAATTCTACTTAAACTCCAGCCTACACACACTGGCGCTACTCCCACTGCATGAAGATCTCACCACTTACCTGTCCTGCGTCAAACCAAACTTCGCCATCACCCAAATGCTAAGTGGACACGGATACCACAAGACCTACCTGCACAGATTCCGGATCACGGATAACGATATATGCCCATGCAGCCCCAACACTAGACAAACAATGGAACACCTCATCAAGGATTGCCCAAGATTCGCCAAAACTAGACAGGACCACACCATAGCATCATCCCGACTCGCTGACCCCTACAAGCTAACTGAAATTATAAAAAATAATACCACCACCGATACCTTCCACCACCATCTAACGTATATTATTAAAAACCTTAAATCTTATAACGGCACCTAATTAATCTCCTAGGGAATGTAAACACTATACTCACACTACTTACCTCTCTCACGTTACTAACATTATCACGTCGCTCACACAGCTCACACACACATTTTATATATCTAACACCGCCTCCACCACTTGCACTTTGCAACTTACATTAGTCACATTGCTCACACCTCTCACACAACTCACACCTCTCGTTACTCACACAACTCACACCTCTCACATAGCTCACACCTCTCACATAACTCACACCTCTCGTTATTCACACAACTCACATCCCTCACACAGCTCACACCTCTCACACAGCTCACACATCTCACATAACTCACACCTCTCATACTGCACGCAAGTCACACTTTTCACACAGCTCACACCTCTCACACAGCTCACACATCTCACATAACTCACACCTCTCATACTGCACGCAAGTCACACCTCTCACATAGCTCACACCTCTCACATAACTCACACCTCTCGTTGTTCACACAACTCACATCTCTCACACAGCTCACACCTCTCACACAGCTCACACATTTTATATATCTAACACCACCTCCACAACTTGCACTTTGCAACTCACATTGGTCACATTGTGCACATCTCTCACACAACTCACACCTCTCATTGCTCACACTACTCACACCTCTCACATAGCTCACACCTCTCACACAGCTCACACATCTCACGAAATGCACCCACTCACACCTCTCACACTGCACGCAAGTCACACTTTTCACACAGCTCACACCTCTCACACAACTCACACAACTCACACCTCCCACAATACTAACATCTCTAACATTGAGCACACTAACTCATTACTCACAATATGCACATTACCTATATCATCCGGTGCACCTGCCCAATACACAAACTGGGAATAACTAACATCGCGCACACTACTCACAGTGCTCACATAGCTCACATAACTAACACCTCTCACTCTACCAGCGACTCTCACATACCTCACGCACACACTGCACATATATACCATTCCGCAAACTAAACGAACATCCCTCACGCCGCGAACACCGCTCACACAGCACACACAACGCACACTACTCACACTAAATAACACACAAGCTTTGCGAGCCGCCCGGGTCTACGGGAGGTGGGCGGGGCGACTAACTATTTCATCTGGCATGTAGGTATATAACCTGGCTGACTTGCCGGTGGCGCACCACCCTCATCACTTCTAACACACCTATGGTGACTAAATTTAAGTAAAATGTTATGCCGATTGATTTTTCTGTTATGTTGATTGATTTTTCTGTTATGTTGATTGATTTTTCTGTGTTCATTATTACTAGAAAAGTATTAATTAGTTACTTTAAATTAAAATTATTCACACAGATGTCCTACTAATTTATGTTAAATCTTATAGTAATGTTGATTGAATTTTTGTTTTTTGTTTTTACTACTATTATATCTTGTGTTTAACTGTTCAGAGTGTAACTCTGTGTGTGTTTAATTGTTTACTATATATTATAAAAAAAAAAAAAAAAAAAAAAAAAAAAAAAAAAAAAAAAAAAAAAAAAAAAAAAAAAAAAAAAAAAAAAAAAAAAAACTCAGTTATGTAAGTTTGTGTAAGGCTAAAATTAAATTAAAAGTAAAATTTAAAGTAAAATTGTGTAAATTTAATTCAAAGTAAAATTGTGTAAATTATTGATTGATTGTAAGTGTCATAAACGTATTTATTATATGCTATCTATTCACATTATATTTTGCCACATATACACTGACACGACAGACATGCACTCACACACCACACTAACTTAAATATATATAAATAAGTATAAGTACAGTTTATTATAAACCTATTTACGTACAAACTTTTTACACGATCAATTATCTTTATTTATGTATCTAATTCTATATTACCCCCCCCTTCCCCCACCAAACGAACCCTAACTTACTTCAACCCCCACTCACTTAGTGTGGTAGGGGAATGGAGTAATCCATAGCACCGGACCTCTACCTATACACATCATCCACTATACACACGTGAGTTCAGGTTTAGTGGGTATTGCCGGTGGCGGAAGCCGGATTGAGTCCCACACTACCCCCGCCCATTGCACCCAGGGCGGGGGTGTGCGTAAACGAGGCATTCCCCTCACGTTAAAAAAAAAAAAAAAAAAAAAACCTAACCTAACCTAACCTAACCTAACCTAACCTAACCTAACCTAACCTAACCTAACCTAACCTAACCTAACCTAACCTAACCTAACCTAACCTAACCTAACCTAACCTAACCTAACCTAACCTAACCTAACCTAACCTAACCTAACCTAACCTAACCTAACCTAACCTAACCTAACCTAACCTAACCTAACCTAACCTAACCTAACCTAACCTAACCTCCCCCACCAAACGAACCCCAACTTACTTCAACCCCCATTCACTTAGTGTGGTAGGGGAATGGAGTAATCCATAGCACCGGACCTCTACCTATACACATCATCCACTATACACACGTGAGTTCAGGTTTAGTGGGTATTGCCGGTGGCGGAAGCCGGATTGAGTCCCACACTACCCCCGCCCATTGCACCCAGGGCGGGGGTGTGCGTAAACGAGGCATTCCCCTCACGTTAAAAAAAAAAAAAAAAAAAAACCTAACCTAACCTAACCTAACCTAACCTAACCTAACCTAACCTAACCTAACCTAACCTAACCTAACCTAACCTAACCAAGTCGCGTCCTGGCCGCGCTCGAGAGCGGACGTGTTTTCGCGGAGCTCCTACTAATAAAATGGGACGCACAGAACTCTCAAAAGTCACCAGCATTGTGCACATCTGGCACAAAACGCGCTCCCATTTGTAACAAAAGGCACACGCGATCGTGTGACTTATGTGCATCCAGTGACTTCGATGACTTGGTGACTTGTGTGACTTGAGTTACCTATAGTGAGTGAAAAGTGCGGTGAATTGTGCACATTACTCCCGTAATGTGCACATAGTTCGTAGAATCAGGGACTTTTGTTCTCAATTTTGCCACTTATGTGAGTTGTGTGCGTAAGGATTGCAGTGTGAAGGATGTGCGTTTAGTTCACAGTGTGGGACTTTTGTTCCAAACTTGTGACTTCGGTGACTTGTGTTCGCGAATCCCACTCGCATTGCGCACATTGTGCACAGAACGCGCGCTCCCACTTGGAACAAATGGCACATGCGATTGTGTTACTTCTGTGCGTCTGGTGACTTCGGTGACCTGCGGGCGGAGGTGCGGTGAATTGTGCACATTGCTCCCACTAAGTGAACTGCGCGCGCGCGAGACTCTCAAAAGTCCCAGGCATTGGGCACATTGCGAACACTGTGCGCTCCCACCTCTAACAAAGATCACATACGACGTGTGACTTCTGTGCATCCAGGGACTTCGATGACTTGAGTGACCGGTGTGCCTACATCGTGCGGAAGGTGCGGTGATTTGTGCACATTACTCCCACCTGCGGGCACTGAACTAGCATTGCGAACATTTGTAACAGTCCTGCTAACATCGTGCACGCATTGCACATTTGGCACATAACGCGCTCCCCTTCATAACAAAAGTCACAGCACGTGCGATTTTTGTGCAACCAGTGACCTCGAAGACTCTGCCACGCGAATTCGGGTACCTCTTGACATCTCGGTGAACGGCGGAGGTGCAAACTGGGACTTTCTCGGGACCTCTGTCGGATTTAAGAACGGATGTCATCAGCCCCGAACGGCTGGACGGAATCCCACAACCACCACAACTTGGCCGCGTCGGACGCGTTCAGGACAGCGAAGACCCACTCTGGGAAGCTGAGACTGCGCGGATCAGACTGCCTGCTTCGGACACCTGCTTGTGGACCCCTACTCATCTCTCTCATTCGCCCAATAACCGGTACAGTGAGCGACGCATCGGTAAGTCAGCCAACCCCTATTTTAGTTTATACTTTGCGTAACCACAACTTCTTTAACAATCAACTTGTACAATGGCTCATGCCACGCCCCCTTTGAACATCGCCAGAACGAACCTCCCTCGCAAGACTTTCAGCTGTGTTCAGGTTAACCTCGGGCGGTCTCGCAACGCGCAACAAGAACTTGCTGTCCATGCAACGGCTAACGGAACTGACATCATTATCGTAAACGAACAGTACAACAACTCCAAATACTCACCTATAAACATACCAGGGTACCACACACATCAAGCCCGTGTGAGCAGCCCCTCTAGCGATTCCAGACCCCCCAAAACTGCTATTCTCATTAAAACCAACACGTTTGCTTCTATTAATAACAACCCCTACTCCAATGAAAATATCACCATTTGCCAAGTTAAATGTAAATCAGGCAGGAATATATACATCATAGCGGTTTATATCGAACCCCGAGAAGACAAACACAAAACCCTAGACCAACTTGACTCTTTCATTAGACTAACCAACGGTTCCACCCACCTTATCTGCGGCGATTTCAACGGATGGCATACCGAGTGGGGATCGTCCGCGAATAATAGCAGGGGTAACGAGGTCATTCAACTCATCACCATGCACGGTATGCAGATCTGCAATACCGGCAACACCCCCACCTTCCACACAATAACACATGGAACCCCCCGCAACTCTATAATAGACCTAACACTACTGAATCACCCGGCATCTTCGGCACGCATCAACGTTGTCAACTGGAAAGTTGACCCAGGCATCTGCCCCTCATCTGACCACTCAGCCATCACCTACACACTTGCTCTTCAGAACACCGAATTCACTAAGAATAAAAAGCAAACCACCTTTAGATACAATACAACACCCGTTAAATGGGAGAACGTGGAGGAAGTGCTAGCCACTGAAATCGCATCTTTAATTCCACCCACTACCCCAACACAAATAAGAGAACTCACACCGGAGGGCATCGATCTTCTCATCAACCAAATTACCAAGGGCATCACCAGAGCATGCGACAAACACCTACCGCGCGCCGGACCCAGACCAACGCGCGCCCCCTGGTGGAGCGACGCGTTGGAGGAACTCAAACAAAAAATTATTAAAAATCACCATCTATTAAGTAGGCTCGCTAAACAAAAACTCCCACTCACTGATGCCATTAACGATAGAGACAAGCTAAGAGAGGAGTACGCCGCAGCCATATGCAGTGCATCCACCGAACATTTCAAGGAGTTTTGCCAGAAACAGGACAAAGATGACGTTTGGACCATCACCAATAAAATAATACAAACCAAAACTCCACAACTCCCCCCAGCAACTTTAAAACTCGAAGACGGCACATACACCAAGGACTCTAAGGACACTTCAAACGCATTACTAAAAAACTTTTTCCCGGACGACACACTAGATACCCCCCACCAACTTAATATCAGAAATTTAATGCATCAACCTATAAACACCGCTAACGAGCCACCGTTCACAATCACTGAAATAGAAGAGACGATCAAAACCTTCAGCCCAAAAAGAGCCCCCGGCTCTGACCACCTAACATCGGATATCTGCCACCACTTTATAAGACACTTCCCCGAGATTTTTACAGCCATCGCCAACAGATGCCTAGAACTGGAATACTTTCCCCGACCGTGGAAAACAGCAATCACTAAAATAATCCCCAAACCAAATAAAAACGAATACACCAACCTCACCTCCTACCGACCGATAGGACTCATCAATGTCTTTGGCAAACTCCTAGAGAAACTAATCATCAACCGCTTAACACATCACCTCCACGCCACCAATAATGAATGCACTAAGCAATACGGATTTAAAACACAGAAATCAACCACCCACGCCATTAATGCCGCCCTCGAAATTATAAATAAAGCCAAAAACAAGGGAGAGCAGGTCATCGCAACGTCACTAGATATAAAAGCGGCGTTCGACACCGCGTGGTGGCCTGCCATCTTTTCAAGACTCAGAGACGTAGAGTGCCCCAAGAATATATATAACACCCTAATTAGTTACACCAAGGACCGAACGGTCAAACTAAACTACTCTGATGCCAGCGCCTCCAAAGAAATGACCAGAGGATGCGTACAAGGATCTGTCTGCGGACCCACCCTTTGGAACCTTCTACTCGACCCCCTACTTCTAATCCCCCTACCGACAGGATGTCACATCCAAGCATACGCGGACGACGTGCTTCTGATCACCCACGCTAAAGACATCCGCACACTCGAAACCATCACCAATGCAGCACTCAAAATCATCACCGAGTGGGGAGACAACACCAAACTAAAATTCGGCTCTGATAAAACGCAGATCGTCCCCTTCACCAACAAAGCCAGATCCTGCCAAATAACCATCAACCAAACACAAATTCCCTTCACCAACCAAATAAAATATTTAGGAGTAATCATCGACCACCAACAAAAGTTTATACACCACGCAGAATATATCATGGACAAAGCCCTCAAACTATTCAACAAACTAAACATCTATACCAGACCCACCTGGGGAATCCACCCAGAAAACACCAAAACCATCTACCTACAAGTCATCCAACCCATCATCACCTACGCAGCAGCCATATGGACTAAAGCCCTCAATTATAAGAAAGTCAGAGACAAACTCCTATCACTTCAACGTGTCTTCGCCATAAAATGCATCCAGGGATTCAAAACTATACGAACAGCCACCGCCATCTCACTGGCACAATTAACACCAATCACTGATAAAATTATCGAAGTAGCCGAGATAGAAAGGACTAAGATCACCCTCACCACTAAATTCGCACCAGACGACCTACCCATCGAAATCCCAACCAAACCAGTGGACCTTTTACACCCAGCGGACAGAAAAGGCATCAACTTCATCAAGATCCCAAGCCTCCAGGAATACGATTCTGTCTGTAGGGATCTCGACGGAGCGTGGCAGATCTTTACAGATGGGAGTAAGCATGACAACAAAGTCGGAGCGGCCTTCGTGGCCATCAACCCCCAAGGAACCATCAAACACACCAAAAAACTCAAGCTACACGACCTCTGCTCGGTGTTCCAAGCAGAGGTCTTGGCAATCGGCAAAGCAGTGGAATGGATTAAAAACAGCAACCACCAAATCACACGAGCCTGCATCTTATCCGATAACCTCTCTGGACTCACTGAACTCACGAACCCCAATACAAAGTACGCCTTGGCGGTCGACACTCAAAAGAACCTAAAACGCATCGCAACCAACACCAACCTAGACATTTCATTCGCTTGGGTCAAAAGCCACGCCGGAATCGAAGGCAATGAACTCGCGGACATTGCCGCTAAAAGCGCAGCCAGCCTACATAAAACCCCAGACCACTACCACATCCCAATCAGTTACATAAAATATCGAGCCAAACAAACCTCTGCGACGAGCGCCCAAGAATTCTACTTAAACTCCAGCCTACACACACTGGCGCTACTCCCACTGCATGAAGATCTCACCACTTACCTGTCCTGCGTCAAACCAAACTTCGCCATCACCCAAATGCTAAGTGGACACGGATACCACAAGACCTACCTGCACAGATTCCGGATCACGGATAACGATATATGCCCATGCAGCCCCAACACTAGACAAACAATGGAACACCTCATCAAGGATTGCCCAAGATTCGCCAAAACTAGACAGGACCACACCATAGCATCATCCCGACTCGCTGACCCCTACAAGCTAACTGAAATTATAAAAAATAATACCACCACCGATACCTTCCACCACCATCTAACGTATATTATTAAAAACCTTAAATCTTATAACGGCACCTAATTAATCTCCTAGGGAATGTAAACACTATACTCACACTACTTACCTCTCTCACGTTACTAACATTATCACGTCGCTCACACAGCTCACACACACATTTTATATATCTAACACCGCCTCCACCACTTGCACTTTGCAACTTACATTAGTCACATTGCTCACACCTCTCACACAACTCACACCTCTCGTTACTCACACAACTCACACCTCTCACATAGCTCACACCTCTCACATAACTCACACCTCTCGTTATTCACACAACTCACATCCCTCACACAGCTCACACCTCTCACACAGCTCACACATCTCACATAACTCACACCTCTCATACTGCACGCAAGTCACACTTTTCACACAGCTCACACCTCTCACACAGCTCACACATCTCACATAACTCACACCTCTCATACTGCACGCAAGTCACACCTCTCACATAGCTCACACCTCTCACATAACTCACACCTCTCGTTGTTCACACAACTCACATCTCTCACACAGCTCACACCTCTCACACAGCTCACACATTTTATATATCTAACACCACCTCCACAACTTGCACTTTGCAACTCACATTGGTCACATTGTGCACATCTCTCACACAACTCACACCTCTCATTGCTCACACTACTCACACCTCTCACATAGCTCACACCTCTCACACAGCTCACACATCTCACGAAATGCACCCACTCACACCTCTCACACTGCACGCAAGTCACACTTTTCACACAGCTCACACCTCTCACACAACTCACACAACTCACACCTCCCACAATACTAACATCTCTAACATTGAGCACACTAACTCATTACTCACAATATGCACATTACCTATATCATCCGGTGCACCTGCCCAATACACAAACTGGGAATAACTAACATCGCGCACACTACTCACAGTGCTCACATAGCTCACATAACTAACACCTCTCACTCTACCAGCGACTCTCACATACCTCACGCACACACTGCACATATATACCATTCCGCAAACTAAACGAACATCCCTCACGCCGCGAACACCGCTCACACAGCACACACAACGCACACTACTCACACTAAATAACACACAAGCTTTGCGAGCCGCCCGGGTCTACGGGAGGTGGGCGGGGCGACTAACTATTTCATCTGGCATGTAGGTATATAACCTGGCTGACTTGCCGGTGGCGCACCACCCTCATCACTTCTAACACACCTATGGTGACTAAATTTAAGTAAAATGTTATGCCGATTGATTTTTCTGTTATGTTGATTGATTTTTCTGTTATGTTGATTGATTTTTCTGTGTTCATTATTACTAGAAAAGTATTAATTAGTTACTTTAAATTAAAATTATTCACACAGATGTCCTACTAATTTATGTTAAATCTTATAGTAATGTTGATTGAATTTTTGTTTTTTGTTTTTACTACTATTATATCTTGTGTTTAACTGTTCAGAGTGTAACTCTGTGTGTGTTTAATTGTTTACTATATATTATAAAAAAAAAAAAAAAAAAAAAAAAAAAAAAAAAAAAAAAAAAAAAAAAAAAAAAAAAAAAAAAAAATTGGGGAAAAAAAAAAAAAAAAAAAAAAAAAACTCAGTTATGTAAGTTTGTGTAAGGCTAAAATTAAATTAAAAGTAAAATTTAAAGTAAAATTGTGTAAATTTAATTCAAAGTAAAATTGTGTAAATTATTGATTGATTGTAAGTGTCATAAACGTATTTATTATATGCTATCTATTCACATTATATTTTGCCACATATACACTGACACGACAGACATGCACTCACACACCACACTAACTTAAATATATATAAATAAGTATAAGTACAGTTTATTATAAACCTATTTACGTACAAACTTTTTACACGATCAATTATCTTTATTTATGTATCTAATTCTATATTACCCCCCCCTTCCCCCACCAAACGAACCCTAACTTACTTCAACCCCCACTCACTTAGTGTGGTAGGGGAATGGAGTAATCCATAGCACCGGACCTCTACCTATACACATCATCCACTATACACACGTGAGTTCAGGTTTAGTGGGTATTGCCGGTGGCGGAAGCCGGATTGAGTCCCACACTACCCCCGCCCATTGCACCCAGGGCGGGGGTGTGCGTAAACGAGGCATTCCCCTCACGTTAAAAAAAAAAAAAAAAAAAAAAACCCAAGTGTCCCCCCGCAGGTCGTACGGGTTACGCGCGTGCCAACCTCGCTCCGGCAATTTTTCGCGATTTTGTAGCATTTTTCTGCGCCGAGAAATCGTTAAAAATAGGAAAAAGTGAACGAAAACACCTGTGCGATACACCAAAAGACGCGTCTTAACGAGACGAGTCGAATGGTGAAGAGTGCCTGAGGATTGGTGGAACTTCCACGAAGATATGACCAAAAACAGTGCCAAAATTAGGTTAAAAGTGTGAATAACAGTGGAAAACGCGCGACCGCCCGAACAAAACCCGCTTTTAAAAATAGAAGGCTAAATATAACAGTGTGGTGTAATATACCAAAAGACGGGGCCTGAAAAGACCCATAAAAGTGTCGAAGACAGTTTCGACCTCAGACCAGAGATTGGAGGAATACCGGTCAAAACATCAAAATTTTCGGGAATATTTGACCTTCCAGGTCAAATATCTCTGGAAAGCTATCGAGGACCCACGTATCCTGAATTGCTATCCTGTGGCAAATTTCAGCATCTCCCATACCCCGTTGAGCCCAGATTTTTCTGGGGCTCGCGGGCTGAACTGTAGGGAAAAAACCACAGGAAGAGCGACTTCGGGAGGCCACGTGCAACCCCTTCCAGGGCTGTTCCGGGAGGGTGCGCGGGTGACCTCGAAGGACAACAAGAAGAGGACTCTGGATAAATTTTTAGATCCAGAATCGGCTGTCAGGAACGGGAGAAATAGGCAAAACAAAGTTACCAACCGTTTATTTGCGGTTGGTAAAAAGAGAAGAAGACCTAGTACATCAGGACTTTCAGCGACGACCCAGGCTGAAAAAATTAGACAAATTGTAAGTTAGCCTAGTATATCTTTTAGCGAAAACCGTGTATTTTTATCTTTGTTAGTTATTTAGTTATAGCCTTGTGAGTGCGGGACACAAACCGCAAAGTCGTTGTATGACATAACTTGTAAAAACGGTCAAGGGTGAAGCGGTTTAACCTACATTATTATTCATTTTTTTTTATAGATAATTTCAAAATTCCCCTTTTTCAACTGACTCTAACTTCTAAACGGGAAGAGCTATCGGGACGCGGTTTTCGGTATAGTATTGAGAAAAATTAGGACAAACCAGACTCGACAAACTCACCCCTTCAAACCCACCCCAACCCACCCCTATAAAATTTTGATATTTTAATTTTAAATTTTTATTTCTAAATTTTATTTGATAAATCGATATAGCTGCTTATTTAGAGTCACCCCTCCCCATTTCACCCCTTTCCACCCTTAAAAAATTTTTCATCAAAAAATTTTTTAATTCTCTTTTTAGTTATTTTAGTTGTTTAAACATATAAGCAGTTGATTTAGAGTCACCCCTCCCAATTTCACCCCCTTTCATCCCTAAAAAATTTTATTATTAAATCTCACATTTTTTGTGATTTCACAAAAAACTTGAGATTTGATATTTTAGTTAGTTTATTTCCTCCTAGTACTAGTGAATTCCCCCGTTGGACAATTTCATCTCTTTTCATTTTTATTTATAATTGTCCAATATTGTAGTCTAGTTTTAAATACTTGTCCAAGACCGCGGACCGGTGTTCTTAGAAGTTGTAAATTCTTAGTTACTGGTATTGTTTGTTTATTTGTTGTCTATTCATCCCGTTGAATAGACCCAACCCCCCTCACCCCCGCCCCCAACCCCCTACCTTAATAATTATTTCTTTGTTTTATCTGTCTTATTATTTTTATTTTTGATTAGATTGTTAGCTAGTAAATTGTAAATTAAATAGTCGGGCACAATATACAAGGTCGCCCCCGCCCCCTCACCGATACCCCCTGCAAATACCGGACGCCGTATCTCGCGAACCGACGGTCGGATTCGAGCGCGGTTTTCGGGAACGGTAAGGGTTCGAGCAGGGCTATCTGGTGGACCGTCACCCGCGACTCTACGTAGAGTCGAAGGTAGAGCGCGGGGAAGTTGTGTCATTTGTTTTGTTGTTTTAAATTGTGTTTAGTTGTTTACTTACCTGACGCGAAGACACCGCAACTGGAGTAGGGAACCGCACCGCCGGACCTGAAACAGAAAAATATAGATTAGTAATTATTAGATTAAAATTGACATTTATTATTATTCGAATTTGACATTGTGATTTTATTTTTATTTTTATTTTATTCTATTTTCGTTATTATTTTACGTGTGTTGTGTCTTTCGTGTTAGATAGTAATATTGTATTAAGATTGAAAGTAGACAGTGCTTACTTTTGTAAGTACTTACTATTTTGAATTTAATTGTTGACTACTGTGATAGGGAACCGCCGCGCCGGTGACCTGAAATAAAAAACATAGATTAGTAAATTGACAACTTGAAAATTAGTATAAACAATACTTACCTTTAGTGTTAAATCGTGCAGGACGACCCGGTAGTTGTACCTGGAATAGAAAATAGACTTAGGAAATATATATTGGAAATTTATGGTTATAATTGTGCGTGTCAAATTTAATAATTTGTTTATCTGTGTGTCGAGGTATATACTTTTGTGTATACCTCTTAGTTTTAAGACTTATTTTATTCTATTAATTCATTCATTTCTATTGTTTCAATTTTAATTAATTCAATTATTTTATTCATATTCATTTTATTGCTTCTATTATTTTTAAAATCTTAATTGTGTTAATTATCATTGAGTTCAATTATATTGACGTTTTTTCCTGATCCGGGCACACTTAACGAATATAAATATGTTTGGGCTCCGCACTCCAGCGAAAAAAGAGTCTCATGAGCGGAGGGCGGGACCCTCCGCTGATGAGACCTTTAGAATAAGGAGGAGTTTGGACATGGAGATTAAAGAATCGCCAGAATGCGAATCCCCAGAACCCCCGACCGTGGATTTTACTCCGGAGACGGCCGCGGCGGTCGTGGTTGGCATAGAGAGACGTAGGCAATCCCCGAATGAACCGGACTTTCCTTTTACGCCCTCGGTATGTCCGTGGACGGGCAAGATATACAAGTCCAGGTCGCTTGAGGCAAAGGCCTGTTTAATAGCTGCAAAGCAGCAGTTAAAGCTTTCCCGTAATTTAAAGACAGAAATTAAAGACGCCTTTCTCCGTTCGCTCGACCGCCTTTACCAATTGGTTAAGGAGGAGGCGAACGGGGCGACATGGTTCAGAAATAGAGAGAGGCTAGCGATGACCGGGCCGGAAATGATATATACGTATGTGTCGCCGCCGAGGCGGACGCCGGACAGAGTTTGGAAACCTCCGTACCTCACACCCGTTGTACCGGAGACGCCCGCGCTGCCTCGGCCGATGCGGGAGGCGTCGACGCAGACGTCGGAGGTGGCGGCGCCGCCCGCGCCGGCTAAGTCGGTGCGGGGGGCGTCGACGCAGACGACGGTGGTGCCGACGCCATCCGCGCCGGCTCGGTCGGTGCGGGGCGCGTCGACGCAGACGTCGGAGGTGCCGGCGCCGCCCGCCCCGGTCAAGCCGGCGCGGGCGGCGGCGACACGGACGACGTCGACCGACGCTCCCCTCGCTGGAAACACAGAAAGGGACGATCACACTCTCGCTGAACTCCGCACCATGCTGGCCGATCACGGTCGGCTGGTGAGGGAGAACAGCGAGAGAGTGACCGCCCTAAGGGAGGAAATGGAGCTACAGAGGGCGTCCTCGGGGTCGTCCACGTACGCGAGTGTGGCAGCGGGACCTCACAGGGAACAGCCCCCTGTGCAGGCCGCTCTACACTCCGTCGTAGTGTCATCAAAACAGGACTTAGATACGGGTGATCAGGTTCTTAGTAAAATCAGGAAAGTTATAGATGCGAAGCAAGGGTGGGTAAGGGTGGAGAGGGTCAGAAAGGCTAAGAATAGGAAAGTAATAATAGGATGTAAGACGGAAGAGGATAGGGACAAGGTCAAGGCCAGGCTGAGGACTGCAGAGGACCACCTCACTGTCGAGGAAGTCAGGAATAAGAACCCTCTTCTGGTTCTTAGAGACGTCCTGGCGACACACTCTAACGAGGATGTCGTCGGGGCCCTCTGGAACCAGAATGGTGATATTCTCGGCGGCCTCGACAGAGAGGGGACCTTAGAGGTTAAATATAGAAAGAAGACGCGTAACCCCCACCTGAACCACATCGTGCTTCAAGCATCACCGGGCATATGGAGGAAGTTGACAGCGGCGGGGATGGTCGGCATCGACCTTCAAAGGGTCAGGGTCGCCGATCAGTCCCCACTCGTTCAATGCTCCATATGCTTGGCATACGGCCATAGTAGGAGATTTTGTAAAGTAAAAGATATAAAGTGCAGTCACTGCGGTGGACTGCACTTGAAATCTGAGTGTGCGGACTGGCTTGCCGGAAAATCCCCAAGCTGTGCTAATTGCATTTGTGCGAAACTCGATGGGGTTGAGCACAATGCATTTAGCACAGAATGCCCGGTAAGGCGTAGGTGGGAGGCACTAGCGAGGGCTACAATTGCTTATTGCTAGGGCGTCCCGCCGCGCCTTCTGAGCTTTTGTTTCCGGGCGGAACGCTGTCCTAGGGCAGCGCTCCGCTCGGAAACAAAACTTGGAACTAGGAAAGCGCAGACCACGTATGTGAAAGACAATATACTGTAAAAAATTAGAAGGCCATGTTAGTACATGACCCGATAATTATAAAAACGGCATAAAATAACGTGGTAGGCGCCGAACTTAGATGGACTGGAGGCCAAGACGACCCAGATTTACCCAGCGCTTCACGCAGCAACATTAGAAATTATAGAAATATACACTATAGAATAATATTAGATATTGTAATAAAAAATTTAGATGTAAATAAATAAAACGGACAAGAAAATTATTGCATATATATAATGATTTATATAAAATGTCATAAAAATTTAATTGTCTGCAAATTAATAAATATTTTTGTAACATTAGAAGTAAATATAAATTGTAATTAGTATAGTTCAATAGATAATAAATTGTCAAAATTAAATCAATCTTGTATATAAATATTATGTAGTTCAGTAAAATGTATAGTCAAGTAAAAAATTTCAATTGACCCCCCGCGCCCCTCCTGTCTTGCCTTTCTCTTAAGAGAAAGCTACCTGGCAGGAGAGGCCCAGTGGTCAAAATAACGAAATTGCACCAAGAAAATAAATTTCTTTGGCGTACTAGCTGTCAAATATGTAAATGTTTTAAATCCCACTTGTTTTAAACCTATAAGTATATCCTATGCGCTTCTGCCGCCTACCTGGCTCTTAAGAGGCAGTGTTTGGTGGTAGAAGCGCAAAACACTGTAAAAGCACAGAAAATTGTAATCGTAATAAATTTAACTAGATATATGTATTAAATTAACCTGTATTTTTGTAAAGTAGTATGAAATAGACTTAAGTGCAAAATCACTACTGATTATAAAACTGGACCCTGAGTGCCAAATAAAGAAGTAGACACGGACTCGACCTACGGGTAGAGGAAAATTGCTGTATAAACTAAAATTAGCCAATAGGTAAAACAGAAACTAGAATATTAATTAAAATAGCAATAACCAGAAACTGTATAGAATCACTTTTTATCAATTAAATAATATACAACCCTGTCTATAATTATTAAACCTGTCACAATATCTCTGACTATGTCAGAGAAAACTTAGCTCGCGGGCCGGGACACACTGCTCCCGGACAGGAAAAAAAAAAAAAAAAAAAAAAAAAAAAAAAAAAAAAAAAAAAAAAAAAAAAAAAAAAAAAAAAAAAAAAAAAAAAAAAAAAAAAAAACCTAACCTAACCTAACCTAACCTAAAACCTAACCTAAAACCTAACCTAAAACCTAACCTAAAACCTAACCTAAAACCTAACCTAAAACCTAACCTAAAACCTAACCTAAAACCTAACCTAAAACCTAACCTAAAACCTAACCTAAAACCTAACCTAAAACCTAACCTAAAACCTAACCTAAAACCTAACCTAAAACCTAACCTAAAACCTAACCTAAAACCTAACCTAAAACCTAACCTAAAACCTAACCTAAAACCTAACCTAAAACCTAACCTAAAACCTAACCTAAAACCTAACCTAAAACCTAACCTAAAACCTAACCTAAAACCTAACCTAAAACCTAACCTAAAACCTAACCTAAAACCTAACCTAAAACCTAACCTAAAACCTAACCTAAAACCTAACCTAAAACCTAACCTAAAACCTAACCTAAAACCTAACCTAAAACCTAACCTAAAACCTAACCTAAAACCTAACCTAAAACCTAACCTAAAACCTAACCTAAAACCTAACCTAAAACCTAACCTAAAACCTAACCTAAAACCTAACCTAAAACCTAACCTAAAACCTAACCTAAAACCTAACCTAAAACCTAACCTAAAACCTAACCTAAAACCTAACCTAAAACCTAACCTAAAACCTAACCTAAAACCTAACCTAAAACCTAACCTAAAACCTAACCTAAAACCTAACCTAAAACCTAACCTAAAACCTAACCTAAAACCTAACCTAAAACCTAACCTAAAACCTAACCTAAAACCTAACCTAAAACCTAACCTAAAACCTAACCTAAAACCTAACCTAAAACCTAACCTAAAACCTAACCTAAAACCTAACCTAAAACCTAACCTAAAACCTAACCTAAAACCTAACCTAAAACCTAACCTAAAACCTAACCTAAAACCTAACCTAAAACCTAACCTAAAACCTAACCTAAAACCTAACCTAAAACCTAACCTAAAACCTAACCTAAAACCTAACCTAAAACCTAACCTAAAACCTAACCTAAAACCTAACCTAAAACCTAACCTAAAACCTAACCTAAAACCTAACCTAAAACCTAACCTAAAACCTAACCTAAAACCTAACCTAAAACCTAACCTAAAACCTAACCTAAAACCTAACCTAAAACCTAACCTAAAACCTAACCTAAAACCTAACCTAAAACCTAACCTAAAACCTAACCTAAAACCTAACCTAAAACCTAACCTAAAACCTAACCTAAAACCTAACCTAAAACCTAACCTAGGCGTAGCGTGCGGTGCGGTGCGGTGCGGTGCGGTGCGGTGCGGTGCGGTGCGGTGCGGTGCGGTGCGGTGCGGTATGTATGTATGTATGTATGTATTGTGTATTGTGTATTGTGTTTCATTTAACTTATATCGCTTTTTATCTGGACTAGATGGCATGGCTTGTGCCTAAAATTGTTTTCAATTTTTTGATTCCTTGATAAAATTCAAGATCTTATTAACCGAAAAAAGGAATAGGTTATTATTTTCTTATTTGTTATTCCGGGAAATTTCACCAAAACCGGTTGAGTAGAATTTCACTGATGTCGGTTTTTTAAAGCTTTTTTTTTTTTTTTTTTTTTTCTTATTCTTTCACGGCGTAGAGTTTTAAGTTTATCATTATGGCAAATACAGTATTTTAGTTCCTCGTTTTGGCAAATTCAACGCTTTTCTATAACATAGTTATCGATTATTGTGGAACGGACGTACCTAATAACGTCATAATAATGCAAAAATGGTTAACATCACCTAACTATGATGGATAAGACGAAAAAGCCAACGGAGTTTTAACAGTGAAGTTTCAAAGCCCAAAATGATAACAATTACTCATCAACTTTAAATATTTAACCATGTAACAAACCTTTTATTGTTTTCTTTTACATACCATAAATTGGATGCTATTGCATTGTTGATAAAACAAATGGATTGTTGTAAACATATTTAATGTTGAAATAATTAATTGGAAAAAATGTTTCTTTACCTTGTTCACTTAGAGTCATTTGTTTTAACTACAGAGCGTTGAACTTGAATTAAAGATATAGAGAAGCGCCCAGCATTTTGTGACACAGTGTGGACCGTCAGACTGTTCGTTTGGTTCCCCCATGTAAACTTGCCGTTTTAGCATTTAGGTTGAGATAAATCGAGCTATTCTAATACCTATTTAATAATAATAAATAACTATAATTCTTTCTACGGGAGTGAGAGCGGCTACCATGATGGTGAAGATGGTGACATCATCGTTCTTTAAAAAAAAAGACCCTGAGACGTCATTAATATTTTCCGAGCACTGACAAAATATTTAGAATCAGATCTGTGTTCAGTGGACTCGTTGTAGTTATAGAGTTGTTGTAAAAAAATTTCAAACGATAGACATTGAATGATTTCAGCAGCTGCAACCCAAGAATGTTACGTTTTAGTTGTTTTATGAGGCGCGCCTATTTCGCAGCTTACTTTTACAAGCACATTTGAACAGAATTTACTTTACAACATTTTGTTGCATGCATGCCTTTGCACACATTTAGGAGAGGCGCCTGTGCTTACTTGAGTTGAATCGCCACGCGCTCCGTGTCCGTCTGCTTGACGTAAAACGCTTACATGAAACCGAGTGCTACATGTAACCGGTTAGATTATCGTAGTTAATTTTTTTTTTTTCTATTTCTTGACGTTCGAAAAAAAAGGAGTAAACGAACGAGAAAATAGCAATAGACAAAAAGAAAAAAAAACTGGATTGTTTCAGGTAGATTTATAGAGTCGAATGCAATCACCGTTAAACAAAATCTCAAAAAAGGGTCCACAAGGTGGGTGCCACCCACAGATCTCTTAGTACCACCGCTTATTGTGTTCTGGTTTGACGAGGATTTAGTCTGTGAAATCCTGAGACAATAGCTATTAAGACTTTAAGCCCAGTAATTTCAGACTAAATTTTAATGGGTACTGTCTCAAGGTAGCTAGCGCAATGTAGTTACTGCACGTTTGTTTCAATATTCTGTTGTTCCAGGCTGGCTTCGTGTGGGTAGCTTTTTGACAGTGGAATGTGCCTCACTTCACGTAATGTAATTCCTTCTTTTCTTTACTAAGTGGTAGTGATTCTTCTTTTCTTCTTCTTTCATCTGTAGCGAGTGTCCGTCTCGGTTGGTACCACCGCTAAGCACGTGTAGTCTGCCACCAAGCAATAATGTGGAAGCATTACTCATTTGCAGTCTTATGAGACTTAAATACCTAATGTCTCCTGGTAACAAACGCACTGCAGTGCCACGCAGCTGCAATTGCTGAGCCGGCGTTACCATCAGGCAAAATTTAAACTTTGTAAAATTACAATATTTGCACGCTTGCACCAGCAAAGCCCGGTCTCATATATGTATTTTGAACACCTTTTTATGATAACTACCTGTTTTTTAAATAAATAAAAATGTTGAAACTTATAAAAATTACAACAAAAAAGATCATGTAGAAAAAATGCTCATATAAAATGTTACGTTATTTTGCATTTAAAAAGTATCGATATGATCTGACAGCGGCATTCCACCCTATTCTTGTTTTACTCATAGTGAAGCTCTTTGTCGAGAACAGTTTTATTTATTTGTTAAAGGACCGACGGACAGCGCAAATGGTAGATACATAAAAAGTTTAATCCTACTCGACGACTAGCTAGCAGCCTCAATAATAACTTTTATGAAGCCCAAACCAACACTCTGCTGTATGAATAATCGGCAAACCATTTTTATAATTCTTGAAAATGGTTTTTAAAGTTTTTCAAGTTTTATTACGGTTCCCCCCCCCCCACCTACTTTTTTCAAATTTACAATAATTTTATGTCAGAAGTAGTCATTTTATTGTCAAAAACAGATTTTTCCAACGCCGTTGTCTTCGGTTTACTAAGAAAATATTGGCAGAAAAAATTACAAAATGTTCTTGATCTGGATATTTTGGGCTACTACTATCGGCCTAACCTAACGCCTGTGTGGCCACACGCGCATTCATAGCATGTGAACAAATATGGCACAACCCACATTTCTTGCGCCCGCGCTGTAGTACGAATCGCATCTCGGCGTTATACCCTCGTGGGTAACACATCATCCATATTACGCCTTCCCATTTTTTGTCTAGGATACATACATACCCACCCAACCACCTTGAGAGATTGGTTGTGGGAGTGAAAACGCAGAATGCTAAAAAACCAATATAATCTCGGTCGCGTTGTGCAGCAACCACAAATACTGAAGTAGTGTCTAAAACGTTACACCACCTATCAAATTTCCTTAGTGACATTTCATACTATTCTCATCATCCTTGATGTGTTCATGATAGTCAATGTGTAGCTAAAATCCGGGTCTAAGTGTTTATTGCGGTAGCACGGTACTTTACAGTGCAATATGGACATTAGTGATCGTAGTGTCACACGCCTCGCCCGTAGCCCGTAGCGCCCGTAGCGGCCGCGTAGCGCACTCGTAGCAGACAAGCGCGCACTGCGTCCGTTGTGTCCGATGGCCTGCGCTTCGTCTCTGCTTGTTGTGAAACGCGCCACACTAAACTGAATGCTACTTGTATCAGCAGTGCAAGTACGGATCTATTGGATCGATAAAATTGATAGTTCAAATCGATAAAGTGGGTTTTATCGATTTTTTATATAATTTATCTAGCCTTGACACAACTGACAAAATTTATCGAATAGCTAGGTCGAATCCAAAGAGAATATAGAGCTACTACAATTATACTTTACGATCAGACTTCGGCACTCGCAACATTCGATAAATTTATCGAGTTTTTCTATTCGACAAATTTATCGAACCGACTTCCGTACTTGCGCCGCTGCATCGATTATAGTGCAAACACACACTTGGCACTACTAAACTTTACCCTATGCATGAAAAAAGCTCTGACAGTCAGATCTGCGGCGCAAGTACAGCAGGCCTACCAGCGTCTCTAAATGCAGCTCAGTTTAAGACTTGAAATGAAACGTTTTATAAATTCGTACTATGGTCTCTCCGTTTTATGACATAACGTTTTATATTCCGTTGTGTCAAAAGCAGAGCTGCTTGTAGTCTGCTAAGGAATTCGTTCATTCATTTTGTGATCATTTTCGTACTATCGTCTGTTAATTGACAGCTTCTCAACTTCTAGTTCGACAGTTAGCAGTCAAAGTTTGCGGTTCATAAAAAGTTACTCGCAGACATACTTTTTGTGAACCGTTTAGAGCAAAGAGTATATAATCACTACGTTTAGTTTAGAGTTTATTGCCCAAACTACTAAGGGATACTACGTTTATTGTGTTTTGGAGAGTCCTAATCGAAAGTTAAAGTATTTTGGAGTTTTTCGCATGCAAAGGTTTGCGCGCGCAATTGTATTCGATATTTAATTTTCATTCGATTATTATTATATTATTTTGTACAGTGCTTTCACATCTATTTACTTAGGCATATTACTATCTATACAGATAAATAAAATTGAAATGTTTGTTTGTAATGTCAAAATAACAGCTTTTTACTAAACTATGTAAGTACGGTACTATGAACAAAACACAAGTTCCGGCTTAAAAAAAATTAGGATTCCACGCAAAAAAAAACATGAAATTGTATATCTCCACGCGGATAAAACCGTGGGCAGCAGCTAGTCAGGGTAATTCACACAACCTCCTAAGATTTTTCACAAGCCTTCTTTTACATGCATAATCGACGCTAAATTCCAAAGAGAATGTAATACCGGTATACATTCTTATTGTGAAATCGATTCTATTCTATGCGTTCTAAAACCTTTTTAAATGTTTCAACTTTGCATTGCAAACTTTTTACCACCAGTTTATATAATTATAATGTTACTGTTTTGTCATAATTAGACAACGATCGTTGTTTCGATAGTGAAATTATCAATCAAGCGTAATATTTTCATAATATATTTGAGAGTAAATTAGTTTCAATAAAACAATCGAAAACGCTAATTTATAGGTCCAATAACAGCGTAATTAAGTTTTTGAACGAAGAAATCAAACACACCGTGCGAGCGAGTTAGCATTACGCACGCGATACATTTATCCCTTTCGCTCAGACGTATACAAGTCGTCGTGAGGATGTTTTAGTTCATTCATTCGGCTGAGAGTTAGTTTAAAGTCAGCGCTGCTTTAAACAGACAATAGTACGAAAAAAATGTGTTTCATTTTAAGAGCTGCTTTTGAACTGCTCTGCTTATGAATCGTTTGTTGTTTGACGCTGGTAGGCCTCCAGCCCCCCTATTCGCTAACTTTTACGTTTCTAGTGATTAACCGAGTCTGGTTGTACACCGACATTTGATGTCAACTGATTTATCATAACTTTGGTATTGCGTATCACATTGAGTGGATAACTGGTTATAGTGACTAACGGTGTCTTTCAGGACTTCACTAGCGCAACACTATTTTTTATCGACTATTATACGACTAAGTTGTTTAATGCTTTTTGAGGGTTATGCGTGTAACATTTTGAGGACATTTCATTTTAGACGGTATACTTAAGATAAAGTGGCGGTAAAATAAAATCACAGACTATACTATAAGTATGTATGGTAAAATATATGTAAACTCTTTGGGTAAAATTCATAGTAATTCTTTACGTAATCTTCATTCGACCACCATTCTATTAATTACCACTGTTAAAAGTTAATCAAGTCAAATCAAATCGTTTATTTGCTAGTACATGTTAGCGTTTTTGATCTATGTATTCAACCTGCAGGCAGGTGTGCAAATATTGTTAATACAATATTAGATATTTGGTGATAGTAAATAAAGTAAGTAGGTTATGATACCAAATTAATAAAGGAGGCAAATTCAAAATCTATAGAAATTAATAAAATTCAAGTGTCTGTATGTAATATCAAAATAACAGCTTTTTACTAAATGCGTATGAAATTATGTACGGTACCTACAACAAATCAACCATATTTAAATTTTTTGTGGGTGAAGCCGCGGGGCATAGCTAGTATTATCTAAAATTATTCTTTATACTATTGGATAACGAGACGAGCGGGTCCTTTGCCTGATGGTAAGCATAACGCCAGCCCATAACAATTACAGTGCCACTCAGAACTTTGAAACACAAAGACCTGCGCAGCACTGCAGTACACTCGTTACCCTGAGACATTAGGTATTAATTCTCAGCATAAGCCACTGAATTTCACTGGCTACTTGGTTCATCAAAAGGGAACACAGTAATGCTCGCACATTCCTGCTTGGTGGCAGACTTCACGAGCATAGTAGTGGTATACCAACCCAGACGGACACTCGCAGACTCCCATCTAATCATAAAATATATAGCAATAAAGACTCCAGCATCACAATCACAACAAAATCGTTGTTGTCGATCGACGGTGTTAATCACTCGAATTTATAAAACACTGCTTTTGGGTAGTGTCTATCACAAACCTCGGTGATTATCAAATTTGATGTCCACTATGCTTACATAATCGCAATTTTAAACTATCGATACAGAAACATCTGTCAAAATGAGTTATGGTGACTAACAAGTGACTAACCGCGAAACTCGGTGCTCATGACGTCATCCTAGTTGATAACTGAGGTTAGCCAATACGAAACTAGCTGTTTGACAGTTCATCGTTGTACACTTTGCCAAGTGATCATCACTTTGAGTTGTCAACCGAGATACGGAATAGCCCTGCTGATCTTTTCGGTTGATAAAATTCGATAATACTCGGTAAAATTGACAGTTCGAATCGATAAAACCCACTGTATTCGATAAAAATGACAGTTCAAATCGATAAAACCCACTTTATCGATTTGAACTGTCAATTTTATCGAATATTATCGACCCGAATAGATCCGTACTTGCGCCGCAGAGGTAGGTAGGATAGCAGACCAGCGCGCGGGCCGGAAGGGAAACAAAATCTAAACCTAACTGATTTACCTCAAAATCTACAATGTACCTACTTACCTACTCTCGATGACTACTAAATGTTGGGCTATGTACGTACGTACGTAACGGTCCTCTTACACTTTTTGTTCTGGAGATTCAGCTGCTCCTCACAATCTGACGACTTTCAGATCAAAAGCGTAGGTTTATATTTTAACTAAGACTTGCTACGAAAAAACTAAAGCCCCACTAATTCACAACAAAACGACTGCTAAAATGTTGATCGTTTACATTTTGTCCCAGGTTCTCGGTTACCGAAATTGAGCTGGTCCACACGACCCGGTATCAGGTTGTTAGACCACAAAAAAATGCATTTATCTCACTAAATATTCCATAACGAATTCAAGTAATAGGTACCTAGTACTCGTATTAAAACACTAACCTACCCCTACGTTACTCTAAAGGGCAATACACACATAACTGAAACTGAGCACACGGGCCGGCTCTCCGGCTCGCGGCCACGCGGCCACGTGGCCACGGCGGCCACGCGGCCACGCGGCCACGCGGCCTCGTGACACGGTGTCGCCACCGGACACGAGGCGTGACTTATTATTATTAAATCGTGTTGTCAATAAAACTGAATATAAAATTGCATCATATAATTTATTTACATAAGTACCTATATACTGGTGTTAGGTCATTTATTGTAAGTGATGTCAACGTCACGATCACAGTTAGAGCGGAGGACACAACAACAGGCATGTTACAACATCGATCCACGAGTTCGGACACAACACGCCGGGCGCGGCCGGGCGAGGTCGGGCGAGGCCGGGCGCGGCCGGGCGAGGCCGGGCGAGGCCGGGCGAGGCCGGGCGAGGCCGGGCGAGGCCGGGCGAGGCCGGGCGAGGCCGGGCGAGGCCGGGCGAGGCCGGGCGAGGCCGGGCGAGGCCGCCACGCCGCGCCGCGTGTATGTACGCAGGCTTTCATTGAGATAATTATCTTTCAAATAACGGTCTTACCATCAAAAATTAAACACATCTTAAACCTGCGTTAAGCAGCGCTTAACTCCTAAGCATGCCTTATGCCCATTTTAACCAACCCTAAGAGACGTCTAAATCGGATGCCTTAACATTGGAGTTGTCTAGGACAAAAAAACGTTTCACCAACCGTTTATACTTAGGACATTGCTTACATTAGGAGTTACTTAGTTAGGCGTCACCTTATTCGTCGTTGGTGAAAACGGGCATAAGTGTTTTTTGTGGTAACACTGTGCCCGAGTCTTAGTAAATCTCACGCGTAGTAGATAATTATATCGATGGCGCTCTGTTATCGATTCGGGGCCGAAGGGAATTACATCGTGCATCCAATTCAACAATAATCGGCCACGCGGCGGCCACGCGGCGGCCACGAGGGGCACGAGCGCCAGAGTCGCGGCCGTTTCACGCACAATTTTACATTCGTTGTCCGAGAGTCAACGACACTAACGCACGATACAGGACTCGACTACTCGCTACCGTATTTTTAAATATAAATATTGCGGTCTAGGGCTAAGTAACGTCTAGAGGAAGTGCGCGCCGACGCCGAACTGCAGGCCCGGCGCGCGCACGTCGCCCGCGCGCGCCAGCAGCGGCACGCAGTAGTTGAGCTCCAGCCGCGCCACGCCCCCCAGCCGCAGCGCCACGCCCGCGCCCGCCGCCACGCGCGCCGCGCCCAGCGCCGCCACGCCCTCCGCCACGCCCTCCGCCGCGCCCTCCGCGCCCAGGCAGCCCGCGTTCACGAACGCGTGCGAGCGGAACAGCGCGCCGAGCCCGTGCCGCGCGGGCCGGAACGGCAGCGGCGCGTACACGTGCAGGCCCGCGGCCCAGTAGGCGCGGCCGCCCGTGGCCAGCCCGTCGCTGTGCGGGCCCACGCCGCGCTGCCGGAAGCCGCGCAGCGAGGTGGGCCCGCCCAGGAACAGGCGGTCCGGCAGCTCCGTGCCGAACACGTCGTGCAGCACGCCGCACGCCGCCGCCAGCTGCAGCACGACGTGCGCGCCCAGCGGCACGTTGTGCTGCGCCTTCACCTCGCTCTTGAAGTGCGCCACGCCGCCGCCCAGCCCGCACACCTCGCTGCAGAACTGCACCAGCGCGCCGCGCGACGGGAAGATGGGCTCGTCGCGCCGGTCCACCGTCACCGTGTGCCGCAGCACCGACTTGCACGCGGGGCCTGCGGGCAGCCGCACAGTCAGACCCACCCGCACCGCCGCCAGACCGCTCGCCGCCCGCCCCACCGCACTCACCGCTGCTCTCGCGCACCTTGAAGCTGGTCGTCTTGCTCAGCACCGCCGTGTCGCGCACCACGCCCTCCCACTGCACGTTGTGGACGGTCTGAAACCACGCTCAAACGTATTCAGCGAGGGGACGTCGGAACAAAACGAAATGGACGATATCTCGAGACGATACCGCACAGGACTCTTTATCGCTAGCGCGAGGGTGTAAATCTCCCGGCGAAGATTTACGTTCCTCCCGGCAGCGATAGGTCGAGCGCGGCGGCACGCACCGAGGGCGAGGTGCGGAAGGCGAGGTCCAGCAGCAGGCCGCGGTCCAGCAGCCGGTAGCCGGACCACGGGTACTCGTGGTTCTGCTGGTACAGCGACGCCGACACCCTGCAACAGACGAGAGGCGGGTGAGCGGCGCCGGCGCGGCACCGGCGCGGCACCGGCGCGGCGGCACTCACACGGGCACGAACGGCTTGTGCGGGAAGGGCTTGGTGGCGGTGACGCTGAAGTTGGACGAGCTGCGGTAGCCCATGCTGTACTCGGCCTGCACGCGCTCGCCGCGCCCCAGCACGTTGGGCATCTTCACGCCTGCAACCAGAGCGTGCGCGTTAGTCCGCGACTGCACGCGACTGCGCGCGACTGCGCGCGACTCCGCCGCCGCCGTCCCCACTCACCGAGAACCAGGTTGCCCTCGTTTTCGCTGACGGTGGTGTTCACCCCTCCGACTATGCGAGACAACTCTTTCACTTGGAAAGTGACCTGCGAAAAGATACGTGAACGTGAACGAAACGAAGAGCGCGCGGCCTCTCGGCCTCTCGGCCTCTCGGCGCCACCCCGGCGGGAGGGGCCTGGGGGCGGGGGCGGCTCACCTCGAGCCCCTCGGGCGTGGAGCCCGGCCCGGCGGACACGTCGATGAACACGCCGATGTCGCGGAAGCAGCCCATGGAGTCCAGCGCGCGCCGCACCTGCCGCGACAGACCACCGTCACTACACCCTTTACGTTTCAACAACAGAAGATATCTATAGGATATCGACGATGGATGAACATCTTAACCGATCGGTCAGTTTCGGGTTTTTGTGAACGAAAACCATACGCATTAAAATGTCGCGATTTTACCTTATGCGCCCTCAAGATGACGTCTTCGAAATCTGTGGCGTGGAAGAGATCATCGATGGTATTCTTGATGATGTCATCTTTGGTCCGGTCCAAGCCGTCGACGTGCACGCGGTCCACGCGCGCCTGCAATGCGAGCCGACCGTGAGTGAGCGAGCCGATGCCCTGTCTCTACGTAGCGAGGTCCACGTGCACATACCCGCACTCCGTTGAGCCTGATAGTGGGTTTAGAAATTGGCTGCTCTTCTAGGTCTGAAGGGTCATCAAACTCGAACAGGCCACCGCCCGCATCAGCCACACTGTCGCTCTAAGGGGACATAAAACATGACATCAAACCGCCAAATTCATAATAATCGATGTATGTATTGTTATTGTAGATGATTCGGACCTGACAGAAATGGTTGATTCCCATCGGAGAGCGTTTTAAAAATGCGCGCGTTCCGCGGCAGGCGACTTGTTCCAACCCACAGAGAATGTGTATTTACAATAATTCTACTGCACCCGAGTATGTCGATGTGTGCGCTCAAATGCTGCTGTGTATACTAGAGTCGCCAATTCCTGCGCAGGTGCATCCCTGGCTTCTGCAGATCGGCCAGGCCATCATTAAAGTAGTGATATGATATATTACATGCAAGTATGAACTTAGATAATTCAATTTTCTATATTACATTGCAAAATGCTCTCTGATGCATTCAAATCCAAAGTTTATAACCAGCATTCAGCATTGTCAATTCTACGTATTGTTACATATAGATCTATGTACTTTAGGCCTTTCTCACAAACCTACATCCTTCAGTCCCAATATCTATGTTATATTAATTATTAAATATTCAAATTAAAAAAATAATGATATGCAGAATAGGATCATTCCCTTTGCCTTAGAGAAAAGAATTATAAACAGTGTGTTTCATTCTACTTCTTCAAACACACACCACTCAACCATTCATATTCAAAAACAAAGTGCCACAAAACACTTAGTTACCAAACTGTCTGGTGGTCTGTGCTATCCATTCAGCAGCGTTCGTACTTAGGTCCATTCTCAGTGCTGAGATGACATGGTTATAAAAGAAACATCTCGTTTCCTTTCATTTTGGTAGGGAAGTAAGTGTCTTGTTGGTGATTTTATATTATTTACCTAAACTTGTGGTTTTCGAGAGTTAAAGTGTAATTAATAATAATGGTGGATTACTATTTACTTTATTATTGATAATTGTGGACATGCACATTTGTAAAACAATATCTTGGTAACTGAATGCCACAAAATACACCGATACAACATAGGACCTGGTTATGAATATTTTAATAATCTATGAGGTATGTAATTTATGGGGTGGAAGGTTTAATTTAGTTTCTTTTTTTCAATACCTTTCTGAAAACTAACCTCCACTGGCTCCAAAATGAAGTAATTAATTATCTTATCAAAAAAATCTTACCTTGGCGTGTACTGTACCCATTTTACTAAATACCTAATTAACTTTAGCACTGGGTAGTAGATTTATGTTTATTTTTTAAACAATTTAGAATTTTTGTTTTTGAAATTGAATTACATAAAAATAAGAAATGTATTTGAATTTGATTTGTACTTGACATGATACTTGATTTGATAGTTATTTGGATTTGACATAACTTTTTTTTTTGTTTTTGGCTTTACGTGATTTGCGTATTTGGCCAGTGTCGAGTTATAATAAATCTCTACTGGCCACGAAAGGAGAAAATAATAATAATAATAAATCTCTAGTTGTGGTGCATGCATGAAAGTCGTCAACTCGTCAGTCACATTTTTAGACTCGTCAGACCATCAGCGATGCAACCGGTTCTCAGTCTCATATCTCAATCCTATTAACTAAGCAAGTTTGAAATTGGCAAACATAACAAACCGTATCGGACCAAGAAAGAAGAAAAGAAAAATAAACTAAGGAAGTTGAGAATATTTTCAATAAACAGAAAACAATTTAAGATCGATTGGCGGGAAAAGATTTGTGTCAAAAATTGTCAACATCGTCAACATTTCTTGTACATACGTCAAATACTCTTCTTCTTCTTTCTTTATTTCCTGGCTTCTGTGGAAATTGGAATGTTAACCACAATTTCACCAATGTCAAGTAGGTACTATGATAGACGATCAAACAAAGGAGATTCAGTGCTTGGAGAGAATAATTTGGTTGGTGAATATGAAAAACTAGGGATGAATTTTACATCTGAAACAAAATACATAACAAATATGAATACACTACCTACTACATATTAATAACATGAACATAATTATAGTTATGAATCTATGGATGAGAATCTATGTACATCTGAATTACAATTTAATTTTATTATCTCTAATATATGTCAAATACTCTTTTAAGTCCACAAATTACTTGTCGTTCGGGACTTTCGTGCGAGCGTAAAATACAACCAAACTCCCGCTCATAAAGGCAGTGAACGCAGCCTAGTACCACAGGCACAGAGTACTTTTGTATATAGCCTTGTACATACAAAAGATTGAACACAAACATATAAGTTATCTGTGGTATAGTGTAAATGTAAACATAACCAAGTCCTAAGTTCCTAACCGTAATTTGTGTTGTGGTCCTAAGTTCCTAACTCCTAAGCCTAACCTACAACCTGTGCCTACAACGACCTACATTTATGGCAGATAAGGCTAAAATAACTACTTTAATTATGGATCAAAAAACAATAATTAACACGTGTAAAGAGCTAGGATGTTGTAATGCTTGCTGTCTTCGATATCTGGGCCTTAAAAACCCAGCTGCGTTTGAAAGTCCAGCCGAATTTGTACAAAAAGTAAGTTTTTGGTTTTAAGTTTAGTACAGTAGTACGGTGCAAAATGGATGCGAGGATTGCGAATGACAAGACACCGGTACTCAGGTTTGTTTTATTGAAGCCTTCAATAGTAAACAAGCCTGAGTAGGCAAGTGAAGGTGATGTCAACTTTGTCCTGCGTTTTTCATGGATACCAGCCTGAAGTCTTTAAACCTAAGAATTAGCAGTAGAATCAACTCAAACCCGTTTTAAGAAAGGCTTGACTAGAAGTGCTGGCTACGGCCAGCACTTCTGTGAATGTCATATTGCTTGCTGGTGTCCAGTTTTTTAATTATGCTAGCTTGTGACATTCCCACTTATAAAATTGCAGCTGGGCTCAAAATGAAACAGAATGAGTTGAGACAAATAAATGATAAGTTATGCAATAATAATATTAATACTATTATATATATAAATACAAACATATGCATATATGCAAGATAAACAATATGTTATTCTTCATATATTATGTATAAACCTTAGCATAGATAATGTAACCATCACATTTTCTCTCGTGTTACATTTTATTCATACAGCAAAGTTCATATGAACAAAGCAATTTGAATTTGTCTAGGAATAAATAAACAAGTAGGTACTAATTATCTGAATCACTCTAAATTTTGAATTTTAGTAGAATAAAAAGATGATAATACCAACACACACCAAATAACATATTTTTATTTTTTAAGTATGTACCTAAGCTACAAATTTAAAATGTTCAAGTTCAAGTTTTACTTATTTCTGTTAATTTTAGCCTTTTGTTAATTCATTCAGCATCAGTGCTCGAGAGTACCAAATGCTTCATTAATAAATAATTCATTCAATCATAATTTTTTCTACAGTATTTAGATTCTGAAAGTGGTGTCCAAGCGACAAAAAATGACGACACCAAAAACGCAAATACCGAAGCTGCAGAGAACAAAGAGGAGGAAGTTCCAGTCAAAAAACAGAAGATGCATGATGTGTGCGTCAGCTGTATTGGGGTGCTGCAGGAGGAGGGCTGGCCGGAGTGCTTGGCCATGGTCAAGGAGATGATCGATAAGAAACGGTGAAATCACATTCATAACTAGATTGGGTTTAGGACACACTTTCAACATAGATTTGGATGGCCAGCCCCAGAACAACCAATACACAGTGGTCTACCTACTTGGAACTATAGAGAGAATGTAAATTATAATGAAAACTTTTTAAAAAGATAATCTGTGTAGGCTCACGTTTGACTTGTATCTCACCTGGTGGTAAGCGATGATGAAGCACGCTCGCCTAGAAGGTACCAATTCATTTGTGCCTTGAAGCAGCCAAGCTATAGATGTAATATCATTGTTTCAGTTACGAGTGCCAAACATTTGCATGTGCATTGTCGGCACCCATAGCAACTATACTCAGAGAGAAGGCCATCACGCTGCACCTGGCAGAAGCAGTTACAGGTTACGATGACAGTGAGTATGTAACATGATTAATAAAACAAATATAACTAGATACTGGATCTTTCCCATGGATGTCTGCTATACTAATCTGTCCCTGCTCTAGATTAATAGGAAAGACTTCCAACACTGCCAGTTAGGGAATTGGCAGTGCTGAGTGTATAGGGATATACATCAGCAACACAAGGCCGATGCGGATCTAGCCTCCAAGAAGGGGTGGTCACTGTCTCTTAGGTTCTGCAGGTAGCTGTGTATTACTATACCAATAAACATAAAATGGTTAATTTTTATAGCTGTTTTTTTATCACATTTCGAAAATTTATCATTATATTTTTTTAATATACCTACCTAATATACAGCATAAAAGTTTAAAACGAAAACAGAACATCAACTCGTATCAATAAATAACTACGAAAATAATTAAAAATCGTTTGAACTATCGGACAACAAAATGGTCTAAAGATAGTTCAAACAATTTTTAATATCAGGCAGTTCCCAAAATGCTGTAAAAGCATCATTTTGATCTCGAGTCGATTGTACAAGCCGTCCCGCCACATCTTTATAAATGAAGGTTGACATACCTATGTACAGGATGGTTGTTAATATTTACGTGTAAATCGATCATTACGGCGGGTGCCAATCTACAGCCTGGTTATAGGGTAAAATTTTTCTGCAAACATCAATTTCGGGGCAAAAGGCTTCCTTTCCACTCGCTGTACATTTCAGTTCATGAGACCGTGTAGCTTTACACCAGGTTTACCGGTCCGCGCCCTCGCATTGAACACATTTCAAATACCATAAACAAGAAGGGAACAGCGACATAGTACAGGGACTCTACTCCTTGGAACTCTAAAGATGCTTCAGGTAGATATTATTGTGACGGTGCAACACGTAGACGCGGAGACTAGTATCGCACGGGTCGTCCGCAGGCGCGGTGACGCCGCTCAAGGAGGCGTGGAAGTGGGCGTGCGGGGGCGCGCTGGCGCGGCGCGTGGGCAAGGCGCTGGACTCGGGCGCCGTGGCGCCGCTGCTCGTCACGCTCAACATGGAGTACCCGGACGAGCCGCAGGTACGCGTATACGTACACGGGCGCTCGCCCCCTCGCCCCTCGCCCCTCGGGCCGGCCTGACCGCGCGCCGTCCGTCTGCCGCAGGAGCTGGAGCTGCTGCAGGCGCTGGCGCCGGCGCTGTTCTCGGAGCGGCACCGGCAGCGGCACCGGTACGCCGTGCAGGTGACGCGGCGCGCCGCCGAGCAGGCGCTGGCGGGCGCCACGGCGGCGGCGCTGCGCGCGGCGGGCTGGCCGCGCCCCCCGCGCCCCTCCGCGCGCGCCGCGCCCGCCGCCGTGGTGTGCGCGCACGCGCCCGCCTACTACGGCGGCAGGTACGTGCTCGCCGCCGCGTGCCGTGGCCGCCGCCCGCGCCGCCGCCCAGTGCGCGCGCACCGCTCTGTAGCCCGCGGCTCGTTGCAGGTACGTGAAGCGGAGCCGCTCGCTGCCGCAGACGCCGTGGGTGCTGCACGGCGAGCGCGTGGTGGCGTCCTCGGTGCAGGAGGTCATATTCGAGCCGTTCGCGCGCCTCTGCGGGTGAGTGCGCCGACGATCCGTTGCGGACCGCGTTACGACTTGACCCGGGGTGGATTTTCAAGTTCAAAACGTTCATCAGCCGAGCGGAGGAATGCAAAAATATGTTGCTGTCGACTTTGTATTATTTATCAGTAACTGTCTATATATTTTTTAAACCCTGCTGGCGCTCGCTAAGTTGCTCGATTGTTGCCTCAAAATTAAATCGGAAAATATCACTTTGCCTCCTTAGGGAGGTAAATAAATAAATAAAAGTGATATAAAAATCGAACCGATCCGATTTCAAGAACACCTTTGAGCTTATATTACTTGAATGCAAATTTAACACGCGGGTCTGCTCGCGCAAGCCCGCTGCAGCGCGCGGGGGCCAAATTGCGACCAGAATTAAAGTTTTTCCGATTCAAAATTTGAATTACGTGTTCTGACCCCGTAACGGACGCAACCACAGTACGCGCGAATATTAGTCTACTTATAGTTGTGGAACGTTAACGTGTTATTATTATACGGAGCAAAGTAAAGCGGTGGTGGCGGGTGTCGCAGGCTGGAGCCGGCGGAGGCGGAGCACCGGCTCAAGTTCATGGCGGCGGGGCGCGAGGACGTCGACGTGCGCTGCCTCGGCACCGGACGCCCCTTCGCCATCGAGGTGCGTGCGAGCCCCCGCCCCCGTCCCCGCCCCCGCGCCGCCCCGCCCCGCCCGCGCTCACCGAGCTCTCGTTGCAGCTCGCCGACCCGCGGAGAGAGCTGACGCCCGCCGAGCTGAGCCGAGTCTGCGACGAGATATCGAGGAGCGGCACGGTCGTCGTCGAGAGTTTAGTTCCTGTGACGAGGTGAGAGCGCGCGCGGAGAGGCCGCCGGGCCGGCCGGGGCGGGCGGGCCCGCCGGCCGCCTCGCTCCACCGCCGCTTTGTCCGCAGGGAGAAGCTCGTCGAGCTGAAGAGCGGCGAGGAGAGCAAGTGCAAGACGTACGAGGCGCTCTGCATCAAGCTCGGCCACACCGCCGAGGACCTCGTGAGTGTGCGGAGGGGGCCCGCGCGACCGGGGGGTCGCGGGGGCGCTCACGCCGCGCTCGTGTTGCAGGCGGAGGGCGCGGGCGAGGGCGCGCCGCGCGTGACCACGCGCGACCTGGACAACGTGTCTTGCTGGAGCGGCGCGCTGCTGCAGCGCACGCCGCTGCGCGTGCTGCACCGGCGGCCGCTGCTGGCGCGGCGCCGCAGCGTGCTGCAGCTGCACGCGGCGGCCGTGCCGGGGGCGCCGGCGCTGCTGGCGGTGCGCGTGCGCACGGACGCCGGCACGTACGTGAAGGAGTGGGCGCACGGGGACCTGCGGCGCACGGCGCCCGCGCTGGCGGCGGCGCTGCGCGCGCCCGCTGACATCGTGGCGCTGGACGTGACGCACGTGCACCTCGCCTGGCCCTGACCGCGGCGCGCCGACCGAGCGACCGACCGGCCCCCCGAGCGACGACCCACTTTTATACGATTGCGACTCAAATAATACAGTTTTGACAATATCTTGGTGTGTTCGTTTTATTGAGACTCGGTGCACGTACCATAATGTTAGGACTGAGCTGGTTCGCTCGTCACGTGGACGCCACCACCGAGCCGCTGGCTGTAGTTTTCGTTCATTTTTACACGACTGCACAAAACAGAATGATATGTGTTTACGGTTCGTGTTTGTGAGTTTCTTTATAACTTGTAAATGCCTGAACATATTTCGATGTATGGGGTATCGATAGAATCCTTACATCATCCCGACTGACAGTGACTAGGGCGATCGTGTTTTTTTTATTTATGTAATTTTTTATAATTTTATAAACCGTATTTTAGGTACATACTTATAGTTTTTTTTTTTCGAATAAACGCTTACACTCATACCCCGGACTAAGATACCCTGTGTCGCAGGTGGAATGGACACACATAGATAAACATCTACGACCCCAGAACAAACTTTATGCTTACACAAAATCTGCCCCGGCCGGGAATCGAACCCGGGAACCCTCGCTTTGCAGGCAGAGTTACTACCAACTTAGCAACGGAGCCGTCAAATGGAATAGTTTAAGGTATATTATTTTCGAATTTTCTTTTATAAGTAAACAAATTCATAGCAACTTGAATAAAAAAAATTATAATTGTGCGTCTAATCGTTTAGGATATCCTACCTTTTAAACTAATCGAGCCCGTTAATTTCTGTTTCGGCCGAGACTTTACTTTTCTTCAACTTACGAGGAAACGTCAATCAAATTAATCCAACAAAACATTCACCAGTATCAACTGTGATCCGCGCCCGCGCCCTTGTTCCTTTTTTAAACTTTTAAAAATAACGCGTTTTCTGCCCCTAAAATAACACCTAAGACCTAATTTATGTGTTAGTGTGTGCTTAGAAGACCTCGTTGTGCCTCGTTCGCAAGCTAAGAAAAAATGGAGGCATGGGCAAAGCTAATCTCAGATGGCGCCACCATCGCTGGTGCTTGTCAAATGATGTTTACTTTGGGGTTCAATAATTAAAAGTAACCAGTAAACTTCCTCGCGACATAAAAATCATCTAATATTATGGAACAGGTTACAGGATATGAATTTGCAGGTTATAGGATAGAGGTGGTAGGACTAACTGTTCTGTGAGCGCAGACTACTTAGAGGTAGTGCGAGTGTCCGTCTGGGACCTGGGTTGGTACCGTCTCATGAGCTTGTACCATCATCTATTCTGTGGCTGAGCGTACTTTATTGTATCGAAATAAAAACTGTTCGATATTCAACGAGCTTTTATTAATCTAAAGTATATATATATACACAACGGAAACAGGAAGTAAATGCGTCAACGGCGCGACGTGACGTCACGCGGGCGGCGCCGCCTCACTCGTCCTCGTGCAGCGAGAACAGCTTCGCCACCTCGAACAGGTCCTCGAACTCACCGTGGGCCAGCACCTGCGGGGCGGGGGGCGTCAGTGCGGGGGCAGTAGGGGCGCGCGGCGCGGGGCGGGGCGGGGCTCACCTGGCGCGCCACGTGCATGCGGTTGAACAGGTTCCACAGCAGGATGCCCACGACGCGCTTCTCACGCATGTAGAACACCACGCCGCGCTCGTAGCGCCGCTCGCCCGCCTCCAGCTGGTCGTCCGCCGCCGGCTGGTCGCCCGCCGCCGGCTGGTCGCCCGCCGCCGGCTGGTCGCCCGCCGCCGGCTGGTCGCCCGCCGCCGGCTGGTCGCCCGCCAGCGCCGCGGTCGCCGCATCCGCCTCCTTCACGTCGGCCTCCGAGAACACGCCGACGGTGGGCAGCCGCGAGTCGATTATGCCTATCGCCTGCGCCAACACGAGAACACGAGAGAAGGGTCAGAGGAGAGCGGGGCCGCGGCGCGCGCGCTCGCGGCACTCACCTCGTAGCCGAGGTCGGGCCCCAGGTCGCTCCAGAACATGGGCTGGTGCGTGTAGGGGCGCTGCGGGCCGACGCCGGCCATGTTCTCGCCGGCGCGGCGGCCCGACGCCACCGCGTGGTCGTGGTGCTCGAGGCGGCGGCGGCCCAGCGCCGCGTCGTGCCAGCTGGCGGCGTCGCCGGCGGCCCACACGTCGGCGCGCGCCTGCAGCTCCGCGTTGACCGCCAGCGCGCCGTCCGCCACCTCCAGCCCCGAGGCGCGCGCCAGCGCCGCGTCCAGCTCGCTGCCCACGCACTCCACCACCGCCGCCGCCCGCAGCGCGCCGCCGCCGCGCAGCGCCAGCTCCACGCGCCCGTCCGGCAGCAGCGCCGCGCCCGCCACCTCGCCGCGCACCAGCCGCACGCCGCCCGCGCGCAGCCGCCGCGCCGCCTCCCGCGCCAGGTACGGCGGCAGCACGCGCGCCAGCGGCGCTGCCTCGCGGCACACCTGCGTCACGCGCTTGCCCTGCGGCGCCACTGCAACGAGAGCGCCGCCGTCAGCGCCGGTCGGCCCGCGCCGCCCCCCGCCCCGCCGCCTCCGCCCCGCCCCGCCCCCACTCACGTCGCTCCGCGAGCGCGGCGCTCAGCTCGGTGGCGAGGAAGCCGCCGCCCACCAGCACCACGTGCCGCGCGTCCGGCGCGTCCACCAGCCGCGCCAGCCGCGCCGCGTCCCGCGCGCCCCGCACCGTCACCGCGCGCCCCGCCTCGCGCGCCGCCCGCAGCGCCTCCAGCCGCCGCGGCTTCACCCCTGCGACAGCGAGCGAGCCGCGCCGTGAGCGAGCGGAACGACGACCCGATCGAGCGCAGCCTCGTTCGTGTCGGGACGCGTTCGGATCGCGCGTTACGAGATTTTCAAAAATGAGTCGTTTCTAAAAGGCCAAAGGCGCCGTTTCGTTCTCGACCTCACCGGTGGCGACGAGGCACTTGTCGTAGGTGAGCGTGACGGGGTCTCGGCCCGGCGCCACCAGCTCGGCCTCGTGGCGCAGCACGTCGAGGCGCGCCACGCGCCAGCCGCGCGCCGCGGCCGCGCCGCCGGCCTCCGCCAGCCGCTCCACCGGCGTGTAGAAGGCCAGCGGCTCGTACAGCAGCGGGCGCCGCTTGCCGTTCCACTGGCGGAAGGACAGGTCCGGCAGCTCCGCGTCCGGCGCCGCCAGCTCGGGCTCGCGCCACAGCTCCTTGCTGAGCGGCGGCCGCATGTAGGGCGGCAGCGGCTCCTCGCCCACCAGCAGCACGGCGGCGTCGGGCCGCGCGGCGCGGAGGGCGCGCATGGCCGCGAACGACGCCGTGCCGCCGCCCACCAGCAGGAACTGCACGTGCCGCGGCAGCGCCGCGCCGTCCGCCGGGTACGCGGGCGCCGGCGCGGGCGCGGGCCGCGGCGCAGCGCCCGCCGCCGCCGCCGCCGCCGCCGCCGCTGCAACAGCGCCGCCGCCGTCAGCCGCGTCGCCGGCGCCGCGAGGGGGCGCCGGCGCGACGTGGCACTTACCGCTCGTCGCTATCTTCTCTCTCTCATCGTCGCTCATCTTTCTGTAGAAGTAGACGCCGCCGAGCGAGGCCGTGACGGCGAGCGCGGCGGCGGCGATCGTCCAGGCGCGGCGCGCCGGCGCGGGCACGGCGGGCGGCGCGGGCGGGGGCGGAGGCGCCGGGGGGGTAGGCGGCGCCGCGCCCTCCGCGCGCCTTTCCTCCGATGTCAGTACGGTCTGATAACAAATGTGGCGGTTGTTGGCTAGCCGATCACTATGTAATAAGTTTTACATATTTGGATGAAAATCCTTTAAAGTATAAATATTTACCATAACTAAAAGTTTGTGATGACGACTGGTAGTAATACTATAGTCATTTTGGTGTAGTGCAATGTTTGCAGGCACAGAATGTTAGTGTGATTTTAATTTAATTGTGAATATAAATGAACAAAATTAAACTATTCTAACTACAAGTGTTTTGGTCTTCATGAGCCCTCTCTATTTGGTCTTTATTACAAGAAAGTCCGCGACACTATATATCTCTCTTTGAGTTCTATAATTTATGTGAAATAACAATAGTAATGTTAATAATGAAAGAATAATGTTCCGAGTACTAGTAAGTCTACATGTTAGGTACAGGGTACAGCATATTAATCCTTACAAAAATAAACCATTTTATCACCTGAGAAATGTGGGAGGTAAAATTTGCCATTTAAAGTATTATAATATTTGTAATGTATTTAAAGTAATATTATTCTGGCTTATAGTTTAAGAAATAACGGTGTTACCTAATAATAATGAGCCATGCCGTGGTTGGGTCATGCAGTGTCTGCCCGCACTATGTTTGGAAGGCACCACTGAACTCAGTCATTCATTGAATGGATTTTATGAAATTTTGTTATTTAAATTATCATATTAACACCACATTCTATCCTTCCTCCACGTTTGCAAGACCGCAGCCAAAAGCTACAATGTAATAATCACACAAAAGAAGACCTACCTACTAAACATAAATATAACCAGTGATGATTGGAATTACTTGAGCTTTTGTAAGTGTTCCTATGTAAGTTGATCTGATTTAGTTTTTACCAACAAAACTTATGTGAAGAGTTCAAATTATATAGAGTCCATTATTTTACATAACTTCAGTATTTACAAATACCTATTTCACAATGATACCTACAACATTTTTGAATTTTTGGGTTATTCAGAAGATTAATCCCTATAAATAATATCAAATTGATTCTCATGGATCCAAAATAGCTTATTAAATTATTTAATTTTGATCACTGGCAATAATATTTTCCATATTTATTTATTTATTTATATAGGTACAGTTACAGATAATAGGTTGAATTGTACACTTAATAACACTTATTTATGATATAACACTGTAAACCCAAGATCCAATTACAACTATACACAACTTACTTGTGAATTGTAGACACAAAAAAAAATTAAACAAAGAAATCAGAGTAGTTGTACTTAAATAATAACTTGGTTGACTGAACGTTTAAATGACTGGAGACTACACGAGACAATATCTATAGCAACACATTTGGTGTTGTAAGTGTGACACATCCTAATTAGAGGATTATTCCGAGTAACATTGTTATTGGTAGGTGGAATGCTAAATAGCTGTGGACTGAAACCAAATTTTTTATAAGACAAATATAATTCTATTTGATACCAACCATCCGATATCTTCTAATTTTCCTGGCATGCTTGAAAAATTATAACACATATGTCAGTGATCAATAAAAATTTTCATATCAGGAAAAGTGGGACATGTATACTATCATAGCATCCATGAAATCAAATACAACAATTACCTTGGTGGCTGGTGCAGATGATGAATATTTCTTAATCCCTGGAACACCACAAAATAACCCACAATAAAATTGCATTACTATATTTATTATAATAAGGGGTCATCCATTAATAACGTGAGGTGTTTCGGGGGGAGGGGTCAAGCCGAATCTCACCAAATCTCACATGAGGGGTCTCAGCAAATATTGTGTAATTTTTTTTCAGTGTAAAACTGCAAGATAAATTTGTTAAATTAAGTAAAATATGTTTCCACTAAAATACTTGATGAACACTGCTGTGTACTGCAATGAAACAGATTAACATATTTGCACTAAAACATGTATTATGAGAAATCTCATGTCAGATTTGGGGGAATTAATGGATGTCCCTAAGTGGGCCATGGAATAAACATAATAACTCAGGATAAAACACATTCCTACCGGTTTTCTTTTTCATTTTGCTTACTGATGGTTTAGACATCTGGTTTAAGATATTTATTTCCTCAAAAGAATACATACTAAGAACTACTACTAGAACTACTGTACGATCCAATGCATCGTACAGAGTGTCGAGGCAGCATTTTACTCAATTGCGACGAATACAGTCAGTGCGCTTCAATACCGCGGCTCGTTAGCACCTTCCATTAAAATCATACGTAATAAGTAAATGTATCAATAAACCGTGTGTCAGTACATCTTCAATCTATCATTTCAAACTCAAAAGATGTCTCGTACAACTACTAACTAATTGAGAACAATTATTTAAAAATGTGCACTAATTCACTGGGCATAGACATAAGCTACTTTATATTGAAATATACTTCCAGTGGAAACACTGGATTACAAGTGTTCAACAAGTTACTTACATAGCCAGAGCTTTGGATAATCTGTTCAATCTAGTTTTTAATTTTAGAAAAATTTAATATTTTTTTTCCAATATGCTTGGAGTGTAAAGAGTGTACCTTGCTTACTAATGCCTTACTAAGAGAACCGAGACTTTGGGGGAGGCCTATGTTCAGCAGTAGACGTCTTCCGACTGATAATATTGATGAGCCCAAAATTACACAGCAAATGAAACGGTAGTTTCATAATTATGCGGATTCATGATAATATTTCAAATACTTTCTCTCACTTACGTTACGGTAAGTTTATTATTATCATGCGGCATACCGCAAAACAGAGTACTTTTTTAGAAAACTCAATAGTGTAATTAATATCATGAAGCTCACGAATAAGCCTGTAGAAGTCACGTTTCGCTGCGGGCGAAGCCAGCAGCTCGAGCGCAGGGCTCTCGAGAGAAATCGCCGATACCGCTCGCAACATACTGATAGTACTTAACGCCTTGTTTCGTGACAATTACTCTTTGTTATAACAATTCCTTTTTAATGATTTCCATTTAAACACATTATGAAGCTTTTTTCAAAAATTAATCATTAATATTTATGTTAGGTTAGTTTAAGTTTCCAAATCCCGGAACAGTGACACTGACAGTGACAATTAAAAATCTGTAATCTGTGAAGTATTTGTCATAAATCTAGGTTCTTCTCTCATATGTTTTTACTCCATTTGTGTATGACGTATATTTTATGCACAGACTTTATCTGTGATTTTATGTAGTTTTATACACAGAGGAAATAATACTACGTAGGTTTTATAATGTAGGAAGAGTAAGAGTTTAAGGCTAAGAGTATAATTATATAATAATATGGAGTAGTTATAGATAGAGTATATATTATAAAGAGTATAATTTCATTCCATTTAAAAGAAAAATTTTTGACTTCCTATTGGATAAATGCTATTACTCAGTAAAAGACTATTTAAATGATAAAATTGGATCCATTAATTAGTAATTATGTTTATAAATCTGACATTTCACTTAGTGTACTTGTTCCATTATGGATTGTAAGGATTGATTGAAAGGAATAGTAGGAGTACGGATCTTTTCGATAAATAAAATTCGATAAAATTGACAGTTAAAATCGATAAAACCCACTTTATCGAATTTAACTTTCAATTTTATCGAATAAAACCCACTTTATCGATTTTAACGAATTTTATTTATCGAAAAGATCCGCGCCGCTGATCCTGTGCCTACTACCACAGAGTACTTTACTGTTCTTTGACTGAAAAGTGAAATATATTCTCAAAAAATTCACAAACTAATAAAAACGCAAAAGCCATAATCGGCCATAATCTGAAGAGGAAAACTGAAAAAGTGATTATATTTTTATAGTTTTGCCCAGGGTGTTTTAAGTTGATAAATAAATAGAATCCAAGACACAAGAATGTGGTGCTTAGTTTTATGCTACTAGACTTTGTTTTACAACCCTGTTGAATAAAAATCCAAAATTCCTCCTGCTTCGGTGACGGAAGACTCTTCTCTCCGATCTGTTAATCGGTACGATATTTTAGTGTTAAGTGCTGTTGATAAAGGATGATAATGTATGTCTGGGCTTGTGCTAAACTGCTAAACATAATCGGCCTTATTACAAAAAACTCGTTAAACTCGACTTTGGTCGACAACCAATTTGTCTTCAACTATCTTTAGAGTCGACCTATAAACCAAACCTTATTACAAAAGATGAATAAAGCCAAGACAACTTATTACCAAACTGTAGCTATGGTAGAAATTATTTCCACAGATAATAAATGTCTTTATGCTACGGATACACGAAATGTAGAATTGACACAATGTACTAATTTTTATTTTGGAATACCTATAAGTAGCTATTTTGTCACACAATACTATTTTCTAATATCAAAAAATATTGTAGGTAATTTTTAAATGACTTTTGATCATTGCGAGTAATTCAAAACATCCTAATTAGCTATTTACGTATATGAAAAAAATGTTAAGGAGATACTCCTTATATATCCAACCTATACAATGGCACACTATGGCTAAGTAACCATAGCAACATGTTTTGTTGATTGTGTGTACTGTCAATTCTTGTAATATATTCTATTTTTACTATGTATACTTTCGATATTATAAGTATTTCCTATATATTTTGCTAAAAGCTATTATTCTACTCATCCACGCTTCCTAATACCTCACCACCCCTTCTTACTTTAATACAAAATATATGATTTTTTTTTACGATTTGACAAGTAGAATACGTGGCCGCCATTAAAATAAATGCTTAAACCTTCGCTAAACTAGGTGCCCGGCAAGACTAACTTTGACACCATAGTCAACCAAGACCTAAGTGCTAATCTGCTTTTTGTAATAAGAAATTTGACAAAACTACGGTTTAAACTCCAGTTTAGCGTTAAAACTCGTTTTGTAATAAGGCCGAATGACGTTTGTGAAGTAGCATTGAACATACAGAACTTTTAGTAGTACCTAGTGTAGTACTGTAGTTGATGTAAATATAAAAAGTAAGTAAAGAAATTGTGACCCGAAATTAGTTTATTCAACATTGACAACTTAGAAAGAAACATGACATAAAGCAATCTAGTTGCTATATAGGTAACAATTACTGTCGATTTTAACACAAACTACTTGATGCGAAAAGGTCCTGTCTCTTATCTTTTAAAATCCCCACTTAATCCACAATATTTTACCCAAAATTGCTGTTATTCCCTAGCAACTCCCTTCAACATATCGGCAGGCATAAGGGACCTCTCACAATATTTTATACAGATCACTCTTTGCTCTGCTAAATCACAAATAAAATGGTACATTTTATATTTATATGTTTTGACTGTTTCTCTGTTGCAGAAGCAATATACCAGTTTGCTGGCACTTTGGCTATCACTAAGTGTAGTAATAATCTCTGCCCAATTAGTCAGTTCAGCATATAAACCCGCACCCGAAACTCCCCTAGCAACCTCACAAATTGCGATGTATTCGGCTTCAGCCATACTAAATGCTATTCATCACTGTTTCTGAGACTGCCAGGATATCGCAGCACCACCAAAAATCGAGGTATAACCAGACAACGATTTCCCATCAGGTCCATTCCTCCAATAGGCATATGCAACCAAAGGATTCTTATAGTTTATACAACAAAGTGATAGTTTAGTTAGTGATAGGTAGTTATAGAACACCTATTTACGATGAAGCAGAATGGATTTGAAGCTGTGTTTAATGATCAGTTCTTTACCAATTAAAACTTCTTATTTATAATATTATTAATTTCTTTACTCTAATATTTTTTTTTTTTGGTTTTTTGTGGCATTTGTTTACTTTGTTACTTTTTATTCTCGTTGTACTAACTACTATCTGTTGTATAATTATAATAATGATAGTATTTTGTAACATGTTACAGCAGGATTCACATTTACACATACATATTGTTTCATAAGCGGAAACTATTTAGGCTTTTAAATATCCATTACCTTGTAACTATTGTATTTATTGACAGCTGTTTGTTTTCCATGTAGAATAAAATAAAAAATAGTGAAAGCCATCTAGTTTCACCGTTGGTACTAACCAAACATTTGTTGGATTCGTGTGCCATTTGCGAACGAAACTTAAACGAATCGTTGTAAACAAGACAGACACGCATCGCCAGACACATCAACATATAAATAGATAGTACTAACATCTGCCACCGCATCGACGGTTTGCAAGATCATCGATTGCATTCTCAGCCGTGTTATTTTAACTTAATCGGGATCAGTTTTGGTTTATTCTATTGATTGAGGCTCATCGTTCGGCAGGCGGGCGGAGATGCAGGCGGCGTGCGAGTACGGCGACATGTTCCAGCTGCTGGAGGGCGGCTGCGGCGGCGCGCGCGCGGCCGCCGACGCGCTGCACGCGCTCTACGGCGCCGTGCGCGAGCCGTGGCTCACGCGCGCGCTGCTCGCCTACCACGCGCGCACCGCCTCCGCGCGCGCGCTCGAGCTGCTGGCGCGCGCGCCCGACGCGCACGCGCGCCACCTGCTGGACGCGCTGCACGACCAGCTGCGCGCCGAGCGCGCCGCGCGCCAGCACGCGCTGGCCGCGCTGGCGCCGCTGGTGGCGCGCCGCCCGCCCTGGCTGCGCCTGCTGCCGCAGCACCCGCTGGCGCGCGACCTGCTGCGCGCCGCGCGCCTGGAGCGCGAGCCGCTGCCGCTGCTGCACGCGCTGCTGGCGCTGGCGGCGCTGGTGCCGGCCGCGCCCGCGCTGGCGGCCGCGCACGCCGCCGAGCTGGCAGAGGCGCTGGTGCGCGCGGGCGCGGGCGCGGGTGCGGGCGCGGGCGCGGGCGACGCGCACGTGGCGCTGGCGGCGCGCGCGCTGTTCCGCGCCGTGTACGCGACGCACCCGTGCACGGCGCTGGAGGCGCTGCGCGGCGCGGAGCTGGGCGCGGGCGCGGCGCGCGAGGCGTGGGAGCGCGGCGTGGCGGCGCTGGCGACGGGCGTGCGCCTGCACCCCGCGCTGGTGACGGGCTCGCGCGCGCAGGAGGCGGAGGCGGCGCGCTGGGCGCGCTCGGAGCCGCACGACGTGCTGGCGGAGTGCCGCCGCCTGTCGCTGCCGCCCGCGCCCGAGCCGCAGCCGCCGCCGCCCGAGCCCGCGCCCGCGCCGCTCGTGTGGCGCCACTCGCCCGCGCCGCCGCCGGGCTCCACGGCTCAGGTCATCACTTCTTTATATATTTAATAACAACGCCGACTTCTTTATAATATACAACATCGTGTGTCGAGGCCGGAAACAAAGCGATCGGCGATCGGCGTCCGAGTAATATTGGATAGGTAGCGCTGGCCGAGTCGTTTTTAACTACTTAATAACGAGGCTGGTATCGTTATTTCGGCCGAGACTCGTATATAGTACCTACTTTTCTTCAAGTTGCGAGGAAACAATACATCCACATTACATAACAGTATCAAACTTTCACTCTTGCTACTTTGACCGCGAGCGCTATGTTCTCGCTATGTTGCGGCTAAGTCAAACTTTTGAAAAATAATGCGTTTTCAGCGATTAAAATAACATCTAATTTAGCCGTAGTGTGCACTTAAAAAATCTCGTTGTTAAACATCGAGATACTATCTCTAGGATAAGTATCTCGATGTTCGCAAGAAAAGAAAAAAATAAAAAAAGAAGCTGTCCGGCGATCTGTTACTATCGGATCGAGGGACGACGGCGCGAGGAGTGTGCGGTCGGTGACGTGCGGTGTGCGTGCAGCAGGCGGCGCTCGCTTGCGGCGCGCTGCGGCCCGGCGGCGAGGGCTGGTTCGCGCTGGGCGAGCGCAGCGGCGCGGAGTCGGCGCCGCACACGCCGCTGCCGGCCGACGACGCCGCCGAGCCCGAGCCCGAGCCCGCCGTGGAGGCCACGCCCGAGAACACGCCGCGCCTCGCCTTCCGCTACCCCGAGGGCGCGCGCCCCGGCCCCGGCCCCGGCGGCGGCGGCGGCGGCGTGGCGGCGCGGCTGGCGCGCGTGCAGGCCGAGCGCCGCGCCGCAGACTCGCCCGTGCCGTTCGGCGGGGCGCCCCCGGCCGCCGCCGCGCGCCCCGAGCCGCGCGCGCCCGCCGCGCCCGAGCCCGAGCCCGAGGACCGCGAGGTGCGCGAGCTCACGGCGCGCGCGCCGCCGCCGCCCGACTGGCTGGAGGCCGAGCCGCCGCCGCCGCGCGCGCCCGACCCGCGCCGCGCGGGCCCGCCGCTGCGCGCGCGGGCGCCGGCGCCGCGCCCGGGCGCGCCCGCGCGCCGCGCGCGCTCGGCCGGCCCGGGCGCGGGCGCGGCGCGGCACGACGCGGCGGCGCAGACGGTGGACGCGTGGCCGGAGCCCTACGAGTTCCTCATCGCGGACTTCTACCGCACGCTGCCGGACGACACCACCGACCAGGTGCGTCCTTCGATCCGTCCACTCGCCGGCCTCGAGCCGTTTATTAGATTCGTTTGCTAGATTGTTAGCTACAGAAGATCCGCAAGTAGTTACTCTATTGATTCCAACCTTCTGCTGTCTACCCGTCAAGTAAGAATTTACAAGACCAAGAGCTGTTCCACGCGTGCCATACTGATGCATTTTTTGACTAACCGTTCTGTGGTCCTCGCGATCTCAAACGCCTTGAAGAGGTCACAGAATACTGTTCTTTTTTAATGTTATTTGGTAACGAGACGAGCTGGTCGTTTGCCTAATGGTAAGCATAACGCCGGCCCGTAACAATTGCAGTGCCACTCAGAACTTTGAAACACAAAGGCCTGCGCGGCACTGCAGTGCGCTCGTTACCCTGAGATATTAGGTATTAAGTATTAGTCTCGTAAGCCCAGTAATTTCAGTGGCTGCTCTGTTCATCAAACCGTAACACAGTAATGCTTGCAAACTACTGCTTGGCGACAGACTTCACCCACAAAGCGGATTGATTGTAAATATTGATAGTGATTTTTGTTTCTTTATTTGACCTTATGACATTTATTTAACTTTGTATTCTAAGTACCTATCCGCCAATGTAATATAATTTAATAAATAAATTTTGTTTTGCTATTTTCATTTTAAAATAGATATATTATAGGTACTATTTATTTTCTCGCGATCAATTGTAAAAGTAGATTAATTAATTCGTGATAAAAGATCATTTCTGGACAGAAGGACCGAAATGATCTTCTTTCAGGTACTCGTTACTGTTACCGTTACTCTTTGCTCTCAGGATCCAAATCGGTCCCTCGAATTAAATTCACTCGTTGCGTAATCTTCTACTCTGTGGACCTTGAAAATAAAGAAACAAATCAAAGATATTCAGGTGTAAAGTCCGCCTGGAAACGTAAATAAATAAAAAGTCGTCAATACGCAGTCGATGGAGTCCAGCGAGCCATGCGAGCGTCTCGACGCCTACCTCGCCGAGCTGTACTCCGGCCGCGGAGGCGCCGCCGCCGCCGCGACCGCGACCGCGCCCGCCGCCGCGACCGCGACCGCGCCCGCCGCCGCGACCGCGACCGCGACCGCCGCCGAGCTCGCCGAGCAGCTCGCGCTCGCGCACGCGCAGCTCATGTACGAGCGCTGGCGGCGCGAGGCGCACGCCGAGCGCAACCGGCGCCTGCTCGGCCGCTGCCGCCAGGTGCGCGCGCTCGAGCTCAGCAACGCCGCGCTGCGGGACAGAGTGCGCGCGCTCGCGAGCGAGCGGGACGCGCTGCGCGCCGCCGCGCCGCCGCCGCCGCCGCCGCCGCTGCCGCCGCCCGCGCCGGACGCCGCCGCCGCGCTCGAGGCGGCGCTGCGCGACGAGCGCGCCGCGCGCCTGCGCGCCGAGGCGCAGCGCAGCGAGGCGGAGGCGCAGCGCGCCAGCGACGCCGCCGAGCTGCAGCGCGAGCGCGGAGACAGCTTCGAGGCCGCGCGGCACGTGGAGGCGCTCGCGCGCGCCGCCGCCGCCGCCGAGCGCCGCGCCGAGCACGTGCGCCGCCTGCGCCGCGAGCTGCTCGTGCTGGCGGAGCGCGAGGCGCGCCTGGGCGCCGCGGCGGCGGAGGCCGCGCCCGCGTCGCCCGCGCCCGCGCCCGCCGCCGCCGCCGCCGCCGAGCGCGCGCTGCGGGCGGCGCTGGCGCGCGCGGAGGCGGACGCGGAGGCGGCGGGCGCGCGCGCGGAGGCGGCGGCGGCGCGCGCGCACGAGCTGGAGGCGGCGCTGGCGGCGCGCGACGCCGCGGTGGCGGAGCTGAAGCGCGCCACGCGCCTCGCCGCCGAGGAGGGCGCGGCGCGCCTGCTCGCGCTGCGGGACAAGTACCGAGGGCTGCTGGCCGTCGTGCGCGCGGGGGAGGGCCGCGCGCTCGAGCGCCTCGCCGCCGCGCCCGCCCCCGCGCGCGCCCCCGCCCCCGCCCCCGCGCACAACAGCGGCTGAGGGCGGACCGAGCCACTCTGTCGACGCATTCGACCGGAACGTCCAGTACGCGGCAAAATTAAATTCGTCTCGAGCGATGTTACCTTCACGGCGCGTATTGCCGAAGCGGGATACAAAATTCCTGACGTGAGTCGACCCGTAGCGTTTGTCGCCTATCGTGTGTACTAAGTTCGTACTTGCCGACCCCCGAGGCGTATTACGTTTTGACGCGTGCCCTACACCAAAGTATATCGTCCGTCAGCCGCGCCGCGGCGCTGGTGACGTGCGTTGCACGTCGCACGCGCTTCTTTCAATGTATGTTGTTACTGAATAAATACAATACAATAGCTTCTGAAATGTAACTAGTGACGTGACTGTTTTTAATTTGGTCGTACTGACTTTTCACCGTATGGTATTAGCGTTAGCTTGAATGTAAAATGAAGCGTGCGGGTTGTGTAGAGGACCCGCGCCTCGTGCATCGCTGTTGCTTCACGACGACCGCAACCCAAGGAGACACCGAAATTCATCGAGGTGTAGGGAACTTGCATGAATTTTTCAATGAAAACTTGCGCTAATATCTATTTTATATATCAAAATAATATCACACTTTCAAGTTACGTGGAACGGAACGTGAATCGAGACGCCCAGTCGTAGCGCACGTGACCGGTGACGTCACTCAACGCGGCCGGTTTGACATTGACAGTGCGACAGTAATCTATTGGCACTTGAATGACAACAGGAGAGCGTAGTTGTTGAATCTGGATTACCAGCTAACAAAATCTCAATAATTATAGGAAATAAAATAAATATTTGTCTAATTTGATGTAATGTGAAATTGCGAATGGGTTCCATACTGAACGAAGGAAGAAAAGCTGGGTATTGAAGAAACATATCGATGCCATGGACTTATTTTGAATTACTACCATCTACTTGATTAAATTTTATATTCACCTATTGTCAAATAGGTGAATAGAAGCTATAAGATGCAGGCGCATGCCGTATCTCAGAGCGATGTTACTCTCTGGCGGGGAGAAGGAAATAACACATTATTGGGACACAGCCTGATGTTGTAGAGCGCCTTGGTTGTATAAGACAAGTGTTTATTTAATTTTTTTTACTATACTTATGGTCTGCGTGCACTACATATATGTCAAGTGTTCGTATATTATTTAAATGTTCACTATCGTTATGTTCATCGCTGGCACTACTTTCTTCATCTGAATTTCTACGATGAAAGGTAAATAGTCATCTTTCATCCGATAATCTTGTTCTATCTCGTTCACGCGAGACCGGTGGTGTGTGTGCAATACATAGGCTATAAAGATAAATACAAAGCGGGTGAACCCGCGGGCGGGAGCCAGTTTTAAGTAATGGACAAGATAGTTTTGTTTGACTCTCGACTCTATCACGTCTTGCTAAACGCCTGCTTAGCGTTAGGACTTGCTAAATCTGTGTCATAAAGTTAGGACATGTCTAATTTGTGCAAGTTCCCTATTTAACCGTTCAATGGTCCCTTATAGGTGATGTAAATATTACTTGCACGGTGCTGTGTTGTGAAATACTAAAAGTTATTGCTGTCTCGTTCTTTTGGTGTGTAGTGTGCAGCCGCACTGCTCTGACTTGTATTCTCCAATGACTAGTTGTATTAATGTCATCCGCTTTCGTATTGGTATTGCGTCATTATTAGTAACAAATATTATTATAACCACTGTTTCACTGGTATTCACTATTTTATACATTGTAACGGGACATTGACCGTGGTCAATAATTCCACTGTATTTAACAAAAAGTGTAACTAGAAGCATTCAGGACAAAAGGTCTCTACTTGCATTATTAAATGTCTACTTGTAACATTAAATTGCAATGCATTATAGTCCTAGAACCTAAGTTACCTTAGTAGTTACAACTAGGTACTTAGTTTTCACAGATAATTACAAGCTACATGTTTCAGTTTGTTTATATTAAGTATCAATATAATAAAAAAACGACACAATATGCGTGTCCTTGCAGCTAAGATCCGCGTCAGTTATCTAGTTTTGTATCATAATATTGTTTTTAAAAGAAATACTTTTATGTATGTACATTATAAGTTTGTGTAATTATTACATATTATTATATAAGTTGTTTTTCATAATAAATGACTTTCGCTATGCTTTACTACCTTTTCATTGGAAAAACATCGAGCTATGGTCTGTGGTTTTATACTTAACTTTCATAAGTGCTCCTTTAGGGCCTATTTGAATTTGAACTTGTCCCATAACGTAAAAACAAACTCAGCGGACGCCAACCAACGATATGAATACATAGTGACCTGCTGGCCGGCAACCAATGAAATGATTCGGGTTTCTATCTGTGTATGTGAGAGGTCGGTGATCCGTTACCGTGAGGACGGCTGGTTGCGTGCAGGCGCCACATGTGGCGGTTTTGAGAGTTTATGCAACAATTGCTTGAGAGTTGCGACTAAGGACCAGCCATTCTGTGACGTCAGGTCGGCTGGTCGGTTCCCTGTACAGCAAAGAGCACGCAGTTTCTAAAGTATTGTTTACCAATTGGTTTAAGTATTCATTTTATTTAAAACATTAAAGTTTGTAGTACCTACAATTGCTACCTTTATGTACTTAAGTTTTAGCTTCGTACGTACATTCGCTAATAAAATATCTATAACTATAATAAGTCCTCGAAAAGTGCCTGATGAATTTATGAACGCAATTTTTTTCTACGTTTTGTTTTGCTTACATATTCAGGCGTCCACGAGAATTACTTTTTTAATTATAGCTAATTTTCTTACCGAATGTGAGCACTTGTGAAGCTAAAACTTAAATATAGTCTAGTATTTGTTTTCCAGCTTATGTGTACGGATATCAGACTTCCTGAGGAACCGATCAATTCGAGTAGTTCTCGAGGGCTGCTTGTCTGATCAGTTTGTAATGAATGCCGGGGTTCGTCAGGGCAGGGGTCAGTTCTTTCTGCTCCGTATAAATGATCTGCTTAAAGCCGGTGTATTTCTGTGTATGCAGACGATGGCGCGGTCCTAGAGAGATACATTAATATGTAATGCGCGAACTAGCGGCGCACAAATTCAGTTTTATAGAAGTTACCACTAATCGAATGAGTTTGACAGTAACGGCAGAAAGGTGCGGCAAAAGTATCATTTTGATTCGATTAGGTTTTCATACATTAAAATGGGCAAACATAAAATGGCATTTGTAGTTTTGCAAACTTATTTGGATCAAAATTAAATCTTTGTAATGTTATTGATAGCAACAATTCATGAATAAACAGAGACACGTGCTACTACGGGCCCCTATGTACTTAACGGACGTAGATAGGCGAATTGGTGGTAAAGCAGTGGAACGGTATAATACAGCACAGCCAAAAGGACGTGGGTTCAAGTCCCAGTGAGTTTAACTACCGGGTACAGTAAAAGCTCCTTATTCGCGCTTCCTTCATTCGCGTTTTCACTATTCGCGGATTAAAAAATTGCGACCCAATTCCGATATTCGCGGCTAAAAATTTCTTTATTCGCGGATCTAATAAGTACATACATAATAATAAAAGGATTCTAATAGGTTTCCAACCCAATATCCTTTGTAAATACAGAACAATGGACTAATAAAAAAAGTAAAATAGATCTTATTACAACTTTGCCTAAAGTATGATATCGCCGAGGACTTTGTCATAAGCCGCATAAGATCGGTGTTTTTGAGAATGAAAACAAACAGAATGAAAGCAACCTTTATTACTCAATGAATAAAGTATATTTTTAAATGTTGGTGATCCATTCTATGGTAAAAGCCGCTTTGCGTGTTTTATTGTTTCGTCTTTCACATTCATTACAAAATTGTGATCGAGTAACACGTCTCTACCGCTCTTTTTCTAATTTATAATGTCAACTAAAAAAATGAGAAGCTAGTTTCGACACGAAAAAAAACTGCCAAGCAAGAGAAAATTACATTGCCTAAGCCTTAAGATAATTAATCAAAATGTTCAAATACTTAAATTAATTTGATTTTTTATATGTTTGTTTTTTTTTATTTTGTCAGCTAGGAACGTAACCCCTATAATCCCATACAAATTACCATTCCGTATTCACGGTTTCTGTATTCGCGGCATATTTATGGAACGTATTCCCCGCGAATAGAGCTTTTACTGTACTTTGCAAGCTGTGTACGTGATGGTCAGGTATGCTGGCCGTAAAGCTAAGTGGTAGGTCTACGGATAAAAATAATGGTTAATCAAAATTAACCGTGGACCCACTGTAATTGGTTAAAATTAAATCTCTAGCGTAGTGGAACTACGGGGAATAAAAATGATCAGTGGGACAAAGCAGTGGGACCACGGGTGATACCTCACTCTCGCTTACCAGCGGTGCAAGCACGGGTGCCAATCTTGATACAAAATATACTCGCCGTAGTGTCTATGGCTCACATATAGAAAATGACAGTCCATTGCCGCCATGTTTGATTTTTATGTCAAATCTTAATTTGTCAAACCTAAATAAGTAAATAACCGCCATTACAGTTTTAAGGTTGATCGAGTGAAGTTTTGCGTCGATTTAATTCAGTACCTTACCTCTCAATTTGTGAAGCTGTAATACAAGTAGCATTATGTACAACAAGTGCTGTGTTGTGAATTGTGCTAGTAGACGAAAGGACGTCAATTTGCATAGATTTCCAAAAACTGAGATAAGACTCCAAAAGTGGTCACAGTGTAATCAATTGTGAAAATTTAAGAAACTTGAGCTTCGAAGATCTTCACAAGCTGTTTGTATGTGAAAAGAATTTTGAATAAAGGTTTTTCACAAAAGCACTGCAGAGGTCTCGTCTGCGTATCCACGCCTATCCAACGTTATTCATTGATGAAGAGATAACTAATGGAGCTCTGTGATGGAGAACATTGTGATGTTGTTTCTGAATGCATTATTGATATGAATCTGCGATTAACTGTTTTTAACTGGTGCAGTGTTATCAATAGAATATTAAAAGGCACAGATGTTTTTAGGTTAAGAAATAAAAGTTTGCCTTGCATGCAAGAAAAACCATATAATAAATAATGTAAAACAAAATTGAAAAATAAAAAACTAGTGAATATACTATGTAGTTTTTTTATATTCTAATCCTAATTAGGGATATTACTATATAGCCAGTAGGTACCTAACATGGCAAAAATACCTGAACCCAAAAAGAAAAAAAATGTAATTGCATAGGTAAAATACTATATTCTCATTCATACAAAAAAAACGAAGCAGTTGTCAAAATCTATATGTGAGCCTCGTTACGGCGATTTTTTCTCTATCAAAGTCATCCGTCTGATCCTCTCAGTAGTCTGTGGGTGCAAGTATGGATCTATTCTGGTCGATAAAATTGACAGTTCAAATCGATAGTGGGTTTTATCGCCTTGATCTGTCAATTTTATCGAATATTATCGACCGAAAAGTTCTGTAGTTGCGCCGCTGGTACATCGTCGGGGAGCGGACGGGTAAGTAAAACTAGTCGATCGCTTCAATAGTCTTTATCGCAAGAGACCCTCGACGGGACATCTAATACAATACAGCAAGTATATTTGGTAAAAAGTCACAACAAAGTATAATATAAATAGTTAAAATATCAACAAACTCTTATTTACAATGTACAAAATATACAAATAGGTACAAAAGAATCAACAACGTAACGCTACGATATGACGTTTGGATGAGGCCGCGCCGGCTCTCGGGCCGGGGCCGCGGTCCCTTGCAGTCGGAGGGCGGCGCCGGGGCCGCGGTCGCTTGCAGTCAGCGGGGCGGCGCCGGGGCCGCGGTCGCTTGCAGTCAGCGAGGCGGCGCCGGGGCCGCGGTCGCTTGCAGTCAGCGGGGCGGCGCCGGGGCCGCGGTCGCTTGCAGTCAGCGGGGCGGCGCCGGGGCCGCGGTCGCTTGCAGTCGGCGGCGCGGCGCTAGGGCAGCGGCTCGACGTAGTTCTCGGGCACGAGGCCGGGCTTGCCGTTGAGCGAGCCGCGCAGCCAGCCCGGCTCGCCGGAGGGCGCCACGTTGGTGATGATCTGGTTCGGCTCGAACGACAGCTCGCCCTCGCTCTCGCCGAGACACGCGTACAGCGTGCGCACGCGCCTGCAACACAACCACACGCGCACTCAGCACGGGGGCGCGGGGGCGCGGGGGCACCACCGGGGCACAGGGGCGCCGGCGACGACACTCACGTGTAGCGGCAGGGGCGCGCGGCCGACGGGCCGGGGGGCGGGGGGGAGGCGCTGTGCGACGACACGGACTCCGCCGAGCTGCTGCTGGACCGCGCCGCGCCTGCGGGGAGGGGGGGGGGGGCTTGTTATACTCTGTGCGGTGCAACATTAGACGGAAGCTGTCAGTGTCACGTGACAATACCTATACAATTCAATTTTATGGGTTATTCCACAATTTGTGGATGAAAAGTTCACAAATCCTCATTAACACTACACGATAGTGAACTAATCATGTTCTGTGTTAGAAATTAGTTTTTGTTAACAACCCCGCCTTACTGTTATATAGCCGTATGTAAGGCGGAGCGGCTGGTGTAGAGTGTAGACAATGGTCCATATCAACACTAACCTCTAAGCGCTGCTAGCGGCGGAGCGAAGTGCTGCAGCAGCTGGTGGTGGTGCGGCGAATACCGCGCGCCCGTGCCCACGCCCACGCCCAGCCCCACGCCGGCGCCCGCCGTCAGCCCCGGGCCCACGCCCGCGCCCGCGCCCACGCTCACGCGCTCTATCACGCTCTGGAAAATCAACAAAAGTGACGTTACTAGTAAATTCAGTTTTGAAACATTATCAAAAGATCAGTTTTATTAGTTCATTCATGTCTGTTGCCCAAGAAATAAATCGGGCAATCGACGAGTACGGTCCCCGCGGGGGTCTCACTAGTACTACATGCATGCGCAAGTTTGGATGTCAGCGCCGAGTTCACTGGACGGACAGGACTGGACACACAGCTGCACACGTGCACAGCCTGCACCAGCAGATAATAGTTTCGATTAACGGAAACAGAAAAAATGCAACAATAATGTAAACCGCGGGAGCAACCCCGGCCGCGACTAGTCCCGTAATGTACCGCGACACTATCATATGTATTGTTATACACACACACGCATACACTGGTGCGTTGATAACGACGCGTTTGAGATAATATTACGACACAAGCGAGACAGCGGTGTCGGACAGGTTCAGGTGGACGCGGCGGTGGCGTCCGCCGAGTGGTGGCGGTGGCGGTGGCGGGCGTGTGGCGGGTACTCACCAGGTCGCTCCTGGCGGCGAGCGGCAGCGACGTCGGCGAGGCCCTGCAACAAACAGCGCGTCAGAAACGCCGCCGCGACTACAGCCTTATGTTACTTATGTACTAAAACTAGTAAAACATTATGTACTATGACCCGATCAAATGTATTTATACAAGCTGTATTTTCCTTGGCCTCTAAAGTTACATGACATATTGTAATATGTTTGCGATGCAAACTTTTTTTTATGGGATTGGGATTGGGACAACTTGACAATTATGTGTCTCGAAATTTTTTTTATTTTGTAACGGGACAAGCTGGTCGTTTGCTTGATGGTAAGCACAACGCCGACCCATAACAATTGCAGTGCCACTCAGAACTTTGAAACACAAAGGCCTGCAGCGCGGCACTGCATTGCGCTCGTTACCCTAAGACATTAGGTATTTATTAAGCGTCATAAGTCCAGTAATTTACCAGTGGCTACTTTGCTCATCAAACCAGAACACAGTAATCCTGGCCATTACTGCTCGGCGGCAGACTTCACTAGCGGCGCTCTGGTACCCCTCAGACGGACACTCGCAGAAGAGGTAGTCCCCATCAATACCTATATAGTAGTCGAATTGAGTGCTCACACTGTCTCTTTCTCTAGAGTACGCGCCTGCGGCTCAGCATTGCGGACAACCATAGCAGATCACGACACGTGCAAGCAGCGCGTACCTTAGGACGAGGGTTGTACCGTTTCTTCTCGCGTAATGAAAACGTAGCGGGTCTTTAATTTTAAGAGACGGCCGAGCGAGCCCTCTCGGAATTGCAATTTAGAAAAAGTGCAACAAGAACCGCGGGCTGCAACGCCAACCGTAGCGATGCGAACCGACGGGCGAAGGACCGCACACGGCGGACAACACTCGGCTACCTACCCCGCGATCACGAATCCGGAGAGGCAGATGATCATCTCGAGCACGAGCGACACTACACACGAGCACTCGCGACACTACACACGAGCACCGCCGAGCACGAGCACGACCGTCCGCGGCGGAGGCGCGCGTAGAGTGCGGCGGCGCGGCGCGGCGCACGGATATAAGCGCGCGCGCAGCTGCGGGCGGCGCGCGCGCACCTGCCGCCCGCCGAAGACGTCTCTCGGGAGAACGAACACCGCGAGCCGCTCTGTACTCGCTTCAACGCGACATTGACAAGTCGCGCTCCGCTCGCCGCTGGGTCAAGGACGAGCTCGCCCCGCGGACGCGGCTCGAACCACGACCTGGCGCTTTCTTTCTTTTAGCGTGCGACACTCTAATAGGTATGGTCTCCGCCCTGCAGGTGTACACTGTACATAGGCACCTATTCATAATTATATTGTTTATGATCACATCAGAATAAAACTTGAATTTTAATTACGATTCCTTTTCATTACAGGCTACTCCATTGCAAGTTAAAAATTAAATCTTTAGGTAGGTTACCATTTTTTGTATTGCATTGCATTTCTGGTTGGCTTGATAAAGTGCAATATATACATAACACAAAATCCATACTTATATAATAAATGCGAAAGTGCGTGCGTTTATTGGGTTGTCATTCTTTCACGCAGCAACGGAGCAACGGATTGACGTGATTTTTGGCATAGATGTAGTTTATGGATTGGAAAGCAACATAGGCTACTTTTAATCCCAGAAAAATGAACAATTCCTGTGGGAACGCGGATGAAAAACTAGTGACAATATAAATAAGTAGGTACATTTTGCACAACGGGTATTGTCGATCTTTTGAACTTCCAAACTATGGAATATGTACCTCCCTATAGTCAGTTAGCTTGATAAGATACATCATTTTCTGTTTATATTCACAGCACTGTTTTTTCATTCCTTTTTACTTTTTCTAGTTCAATATGTAACTGAACTTATTTTGCATTTTTTGTATGGCGTGATACAATACTTCTAAATATAATAAAATAATACTTATTTCTATACTGTATACATTATAACGCGATATTTACCGCGGCTATGAGCTGGTGAGCTCTCGTTATTTCGACGCTGTTACAATCATCATGTCCACGGTGTTACTTATACATATAATATTGGTAGAGTTATTATGTATTTTAAATAATGTGTTAATATTTGATCAGCAGTCAAAAAAAAAGCTGATTACCAAGCACAATAAAATGATATGGCTCGATCGGCCACCGTTCACTGTATAGAAGTGAAGACGCCGGGACGTGCGAGATAAAGAAGCGCGCGGAGGCTGCGGCCGGCGGCGCGCGGCGGCAGGTGTGCGGCGCGCGGCGGCAGGTGCGCATTCCTCGCGAGCAGCTGCCGCCGCGCGGCGGCTTGTACACGAACTCATATTTAGTTTAGTCGAATGAGAATTATTAAAGATTACAAAAATTTATAATTTTTATTCAACATCAGCCCAGGGGGCTTCAGGAGAGCGCTCATGAAAGATAAAATAGTGGCCGCATGTGCACTAACACTGTTGTTCGTCGAGACTAGAGGCTCTTTGTCACGAAAATTGTAAACATTACATTTTTACCGACTCCAAAAAAAGGAGGAGGTCAATTCGTCTGTATTTTTTTATGTTTGTTACCTCCGAACTCCGTCAACCGATTTGTAACATTCAGTGCAGCGTCCCGGGCGGTCCCGGGCGGGCCCCGTGCACGGTGCGCTGTACCTACGTACTATACCTATTATAGTAGGTATAGAGCACAGGCAGGTAGAGCGAGCGGCGCGGGGCGGCGCGGGGCGGGGGGCGGCACCCTTTGTGCGCGAGCACAGCTGACGGCTATCTGTGCGCCGACCCACTGCGGGCCCTTTACAAAAATACCAATCAATATTGGCGTGTTGTAAAGGTCGCCCGGGTTGTACTCGTATGTATAAGCCTATTTTTTGTCGTAGTAAAACCAAAAGTTGAGTCGTTGTCAGTGAGTGGGCCCTTCGTGTACAAATAGTTGTAAACCTTGATGAACTAGCGGAAATTATTTCGCCCGCAGAGCAAGTACGAATCTTTTCGATCGATAAAATTGACAGTTCAAATCGATAAAGTGGGTTTTATCGATTTTTTTTATACTTATAGTTTATCGAGCCTTGATACAGCCGACAAAAGTTGTCGAATAGCTAGGTCGAATCCAAAGAGAATATAAAGCTACTACAATACTTTAAGATCAGACTTCGGTACTCGCAACATTCGATAAATTTATGAGATTATTCGATTCGACAAATTTATCGTTTGAACTTCCGTACTTGCGCCGCCGGAGCCGCGGGCCTGGAGTCCTGGCACATTGCATAAAAAGTAATGAAAAATCATACTCTAAAAAGTAGATATGAAACAAGAAAATATTCTCAATTTATTGAAATTGTTACGTATAAACTAGGTATTCAATATTGATCATGTATTAAATAGTTATGCGTAATACATTTGAATGTAAACACATTCAAATTATATTTATGTCGATGTGTAGAGAGCCGCGCGGTCGCAGGCCACTTCATGCCACTATGCCACAGCTGACAAAGGTAGGTTATACCCATATATATATACACATTTTATTTTGTTGTGTACGGCATCATTATTTTGTTAGTTCATGACTTTATGAACGCCAGAGAGCGCCATATTCAATTTAATGTGACGTCACATAGCCTATAACGAGCGGACGATCAAGAGTCAAGACGCTTCCAACGATACCGCATTTATTTTATTAAATTATGACCTTATTTTATTATATTATACCCACATACCTACATGCCGGTCAAAATCATAACCCTATTTTTGTTTTCGCTGCAGCCGGTTAATAATAGTGATCTATCGATTGACGAACATATCACAGGTACCTACACAAATAATCCACTAGGGTCGGAAGCCCCGGCTGCGCTGTGCGGCGCGCGGCGGCAGGTGTGCACCGCACGCGACAGATGCGCCGCACAAAAAACATAATGAGCGCGCACCTTGATTTGAAGACGAGCGCTCTCCGCTCTCGCTCTCCGCCCGCGGCCGCCGCACAAAGGACGCGCGAGACAGGCTTACCTACTCGCATCTGCGCCAGCTTGTCTCTTGTCAGGTGAATCAATCTATTAGACCACTTCAAAAGAAATTTCTTTATCATCTCTCATATGCCAACAATCTTTGTCGCAGATTACCTTCTTATGTTGCTAGGCTTGCACATTTCAAAGTTACTCCACTGGAACTAAGGCGTAACGTCGCAGATATTTTGTTTTTATTCAAAATAATAAATGGGAAGGTTGATAGCCCCGATTTAGTGGGTAGATTTGAACTATCGGTGCCTCGTCCATGCAGCCGTCTCCAAAACAGGAAAACATTCTTTGTTCCTTCATGTCGCACTAATTGTACACAACACTCTCCTCTGTACCGAATGTGTTCGGCTTACAATCAAATTAGTCACGATATCGATATTTTCTCAGTTTCTACTACAAGTACGAAAAAATATTTTTTTCAAAATTTAAAGTCTTAGGTTCTTATATATTTTTTTTTATTTTGGTATTTCTTCAATGTATGTAATTTTTATTTAGCGTAGTAAATTTTTAACGCGTATTTATTATTTTGTTGCATGTTGTTTTCATCTCGAGAAGGTTGTGCACTTTCCTGTTACAATTGGGATGTTGACTGATTTTGGGAAAGTGTTTAAAACGATGCGTATGGGCCTAATATAACCCAAAATATTTAAATTTACTTTTTAAAACAACTAATATTTTAATTATCATGTATTTAAAATGCCGTTTTAAATTTTGCTCCAAAACGGCAGTGACGTCACGTGTTCAATTACCACAGAGTAATTTTCTATAACACTGTATAGTGACAAGCAAAGAGAATATAACCACTACTACCTAGTCTGTGCTACGTTTAGTGACAAGTTCATTCGATGCTTTCTGTGTATGTATTATTATGTATTAAAATATGAGTTCTAAGTTTTTTGAGCTTATTGATTTATATATATGCTTTGGTTAATTTTACTTTACACTTTGGATCTTAGAATCTACGATTACTGTTATATATTCATTGTTGGTTATAGAAATAATGTTTTTGGTATAATAAGTAGGTACTTACACGGAGATCTTCACATTTCTAAATTCAGCAGAGCAGAAATTATCGTTTGTCGAGAAGAAATTGGCCACCGTAAAACAATCAATTCTCGGCAAATTGGAATTATTTGCCTTTATGAAGCCACTTTCCATCATGGGAGAATATTCAAGAGTCGAAATAAATTTAGAAAAATAGGCGCGAAATTCACAGCACAGATAAATAATCACAGAAATCACTCTAAAATACTAAGCAGTTAAGCGCAACGAGCTATATACTCATTGGAGTTTTGGCGGGAATGCGAAAATGTGCTGTTGTTGATTTTGTGTTTTTTACTAAAACCTTTGTTTTATAGAGTGTTAATGTGTAATAATAGTGGATTATTAACCATTAAGTGTTCGTAAACTTGCATGAGTGAAAGGCAAATAGTACAAAGACGAAAAACGTGTATTTTCGTATTCTATCCAAAACTCCATAGAAGCTTCAGTAAACTATCCACCAATTTACACTTCGACTCGACCGCGCCTAGACTAAACTTTAACGTGACTTTGACGACTTTCATGCACCAAAACTAGAGATTTATTTATATTATTATTTATATAACTTGACACTAGTTAAATGCGCAAATCACGTGGAGCCAAAAACAAAACAAAAAAAAATATATACTCATTCCGATTGAAACCGTGACGTCACGGGCGTTTTAGGTCACGTGACTTCGGATTGATGTGATTACATTTTGATTATTTAATTTAAATTAAATTCCTTAAAAGTAAACAAAAATATTGTGTTTAATAGGATTTCTGTCACAAAAACTACCGTTTCGCGGCAAAATTATATTTTTATTTGAATACAGTCAACAACCCAATTGTATTACTTTATTTGTTAATATTATGACATAGGTGCAATAACCAGTTTGACGAACCTAAAAAAAAAAAAACTACCCGTAAATGATTAACTTTCGTACGACGACCTGCCTGCTGCTGATAAGCAACGGTTCCTACATTACATTCGTCGCTGCCGCCCGCGGTTCCGATAATACATAAAGTATCTCTATGCAAAAAAAATCACGTCAAATCTGTTGCTGCATGAAAGACAACTACCTACAAACGCAATAAATGTTCGCATATATTTGGGAGCGAGAATGGCTGATCCAGGAGACACTCTGAACAGCCTTGAACATATGAACGTTGCTGTAGGAAGAAGGGATATTCGAAAGACGAGAAACGAATGTGTAGAATGTCTACTAACTCTGCTTTATGTACAAATTACGATACATAACGTGTGAGTTTACACGAACGAGCGCGTTTGTCGAGTAAACACCGTACAAAAAAAATACGCGTTGATAGTTCATAAATGACGACGGCTCCGTAGCTAAGTTGGTAGTAACCCTGCCTGCAAAGCGAGGGGTCCCGAGTTCGATTCCCGGCCGGGGCAGATTTTGTGTAAACATAAAATTTGTTCTCGGGTCTTGGATGTTTGTGATGTGTATCTGTGTGTGTCCATGCCACCTGCGACACAGGGAATCCTAGTGCGGGGGGTATAAGTGTGTAAGCGTTTATTTATTTATTTAAATGCAAATGCGGCGCTGTACATTCTTACAAACAAAATGTTCGTAAACGCGGTCACTGTAGAACGCGTTAACTTGTTTCAAAACGAACTCTAGGCCCTCTGTGCTCTCATCTTAGGTAGATGAGAGCCTACACACACCCTGGCAGCATGGACCACCTGCATGTGAAGCCACACCACGCGGCCCACGCGTACCTACAATATGGTACACTTACTAAAAAAGTATTTAATAATGTTGGCGGTATAGTCGCAGTAAAATTTACTATGGTGTAGTGTTCAGGATTGTCTCTCGTAGCTACTGGGCGCCTTGACCGAGCGGCACCAGCAGGGTGATTTTAATTTTCCGGTAGAGATAATTGATAGAAATTTCCCGTTTAGATTCGACAACTCAGCTGCATAAACATATAAATAATCACGACAATATTTCTCTGTCGGGATGCGTCTCCGAGATATAAACGATCGAGACTGTCGCTTCCGACACGGATACCATTCAGAGTGAATTAAAATAATCCTTCAAATCTGATATAGAACCCTGCTTGATAATTAGTTAATTATTAATTAAATAATTAGTAAATAAATAAATAACTGGATGTCTATTCTGCCATTATCACCTATAAATTGGATCTGGTCCCTCTCAAATTTAAATAAAACAAATAAAAAGATGATTTTACAAAATCATCTTTTAAAAGTTAACCCCTACTACCTACCTATTATATAAATGCGAAAGTGTGTTTGTTGCTGTGTGCTTGTTCGCACAGCAACGGAGCAACACATACAACTGATCTAGTAGACCTCTCGTACAAGAGGCACGGTTCCTGTAGCCCATCCCCCAATGTAGACCTACGTTTAATTTGCTTTGATTGTACCGAGCACAGTGGCTGGCGGTCGCTGGTCGTCACAGCGCCACCCAACGAAGAACCATTCGAATGAGTGCACTCACACACGCGCTCAACGAGCCGTCCACACACACACGCACACGTGCAAGTCAAGATGGCACGTCATAATGTAACATTGGCCCTTCGCTTCGTTACAGGGCGCACACCTGGCGTCCTCGCTGGGCGACCTCCCGTCGTCGTGCTAATAATATTACGTTTTTATATCAATTGTCCATGCGTCTCTCGAGTGAGCCAAGAGATGATTTTGTCGGTGATCAAAATTAAATGTCGTTACCAACGAAAATGGATAGTTATGTTCTCTAAATTAAATGTATATAATACTCGTATATTAGAATATGTAATGATTTGTAGCAAGCGCAAAAGTGTGACTTGTTTAAAAAAAAACTTTTTTTTTAATGTTATTTGGTAACGAGACGAGCTGGTCGTTTGCCTGATGGTAAGCATAACGCCGGCCCATAACAATTGCAGTGCCACCCAGAACTTTGAAACACAAAGGCCTGCGCGGCACTGCAAGAAACGCAATGTTGTTGTCCTCCAGGTGCACATTGACCCCTTTCGTGATAACATACCAATTCAAACTCACCTGTATATGTATGTACGTAGGGTTTTATTTAATAAAATTACTTATATTACGTAAACGTTATTGAACCCTAATGAAGTCGTTCTGATGTACCCTTCGTGTTGGCATTTTTTATCGAAAACATTTTACATCATAATAAAATCTCATGAAAAAGAAAATCGATAATATTTAATCGATTCAGTTAGAAGGAATAAGGCCAAACAAATAAATTCCTGACTCAATAAATTCCTGAATAATTGACGGTTCCTGTGGGAACGCGGGTGGAAACCGCGGGAAAGTATTCTCATAAATGTAAAAGTAAACAAAATACTTGCATATAATCCTTGGACATGTAATGGAGATTCTAAATAACAAACATTTTTTTCACAAACTTGTAAGGCGTATTCAAAAACACGTATTTCCTGGATCAAGTTTTAGGAAATTACCCGCACTAATTGTCTTTGGAAATTTTCGTTGGAAATTTATTTCAAGATTCTCAGAATCCCAACCGAAGGCTCTGGCGTTGTCTCTCCTTCCGTAGTGCCTGTTTTTCTTCGATGAACCAACAAGCCTTTAGGCCATTTTCGCGTTCTACTTCGGCGGGGCGGGAAGGGGCACCTAAGTGTAACAAGCCCAGTGACGGCCAGGCCTGCCCTTCTCTTTTTGACGGGGACACAAATACCCTGTCCGTCCGATACCTCGTACCTTCTGTGTCCGGGGTACACTCTCGAGCACGCTAGCAGGCGCCGAGCCGGGGCGTCTTTATAATTTATATCCGGGTGGATATTTACTGTCGCCGACTTAATGGTCTTGAAGGACTAGATCTGTCCCGCGTACTTGCACAATGTGGAACGAGTTCCCTCCACAGGGTTTTCCGCAATGTTACAAATGCAGTCCTTCAAGCGGGGTGTCAAACGAGCGCTCACGGGTCGGCAACGCCCCCAGTGGTGCAAATGTCTATATAGGCGACGGTGAACGATTATATGGCCACCACCAAAACTAGTTTGCCACTCGATTACATAAAAAAATCATTTCTGTCCGTGTGTCATGCATGACTCATGTGTCAAGTAAGTCACCTTGTAAATCTCGCAAAATAATTTTAAACAACTTCTCGTCTCGACAGTCGATAGAACTTCTGAGTTGAGAGCCAGCGGCGCAAGTACGGATCTTTTCGGTCGATAAAATTGACAGTTCAAATCGATAAAGTGGGATTTATCGAGCCTCGAAACAATCGAAAAGAAAATCGAAAAGCTAGGTCGAATCCAAAGAGAATATAGAGCTACTACAATACTTTACGACCAGACTTCGGTACTCGCAACATTCGATAAGTTTTTTGGTTCGACAAATTTATCGAACCGACTTCCGTTCTCGCGCCGCAGGTGGTATTATTACGACTATCTCGTCTGGGTTGTTACCACCGCTTTGCTCGTGTAGTCTACCGCCAAGCAGTAGTGTGCAAGCATTACTGTGTTTCGGTTTGATGCAGAGTAGCCAGTGAAATTACTGGGCTTCCTAGTGTCTCAAGGTAACGAGCGCACTGCAGTGCCGCGCAGGTCTTCGTGTTTCAAAGATCTGGGTGGCACTGCAGTTGTTACGGGCCGGCGTTACGTTTACCATCAGGCAAACGACCGGTTCGTCTCGTTACCACAACATAAAAAAGATAGTAGAAAAGTTACCATAGTTACTGTGTGTTCATGTCAATTCCATTCATTTTTAATTTTTCTCGTACATAGCTAACGATTCTATAATTAGAAAGCAATTTTGTTTAAACCCCTGAAGAGAGTTGAGATAGCTGATAAACGCTAACGACCCGATGACACCGAGCGAGTCCAGCTGCTGGCCGGCGGAGTAACTCGCGGCCAGTCGGAGCACGCGACACCGCGGGGCGCGGCTAGTGCCGGGCTGCTCGCGCAATGTCATCGAACAAGCGACCGACCTGGGTCCGTTGGCGGCGGGGGCGGGGGCGGCGGGGGCGAGGGCGGCGGGGGCGCCCTCGAACAGCTCGTCGTAGTGGTCGAGCAGCGTCTCCACGATGACGTTGTAGAACTTGAGGTCCAGGATGGAGGCCACGGTCTCGCGCTCGGCGCGCAGCAGCGTGGGCCCGAAGCACACGGCCAGGTTGGACGTGGACATCAGGTTCTTGTCCGCCTTGCGAGACACGCTGCGACCCACCAATGACGATTACATATTTATAACATGCCAATAAATTCGTGTTCTCGCGAGAATCAAATGTCTATATATGTATCGAAAAAACTGGAAATCGAACGTTAGAAACGTCAAAAATGAGAGTCAAAGTGGGACGTATCTCCCGGGCGCTAAAACGGCGCATACAAATTGTACAGAACATCTGACGTCGTTTGTTCTACGCGGGTCGTAAAACTGTACCAAAAACATGCGTTTTGTTGATTTGACCGTGAAAAACCGCACGTAAGTGCAGAGTTGTCGTACAATTTTTTGTTCATTAAAATGTAAAGTATCCGATGGTATCGTTTAAATTAGTAACGGAGGATAAAGAAAAATTTTGAATTTGGGAAACTTTTTGTAACATTGCGGAAGATATATATTTGATGTGAATTTAATTTTGATTTTGTTAACATGATCTTCTTAAAAGTGTATGAGGACACAATTCGATGCTGCACCCCAGTGCGGTCGGTGTCGGTGCGACGTACTTGCGCAGATGCAGCAGCACGGCCTGCAGCATGTCGCGGTGCGGCGCCGGCAGCTGCGCCAGCAGCGCCGCCGCGCCGGCCGCGCGCTCGCCGCGCCGCTCGCACTCTGCGGACAGGCGACAGTGTGTATATACAGTGTGCACACGCGGCGCACTCGGCACACTCGGCAGCGCACACTCACTGGCCAGCGCGATGAAGTGCGCGTGCAGGCGGTGCGTGAGCAGCGGGTCGGGCAGCGCGCGCAGGAACGCCTTCAGCGCCGACGTGAGCGTGCGCGTCTCCCACTGCAGCGGGTCGTGCAGCGCGGCCGGCGTGCGCCCCGCCGCCCCCGCGCGCACCAGCGCCGCCACCTTGGACGCCACGCCCGCCACCCTGCCGACAACGAGCGCAAGCGTCACACCCGCCCTACACGATCTTACCTATATTTGTAAACGAAGAAAAAGTCACTGTCAAAGTGACGTGTCGGTTGTTCGAAACGTTTATCGCTTGTGAAAAATGGTTTTGTTTCTGTTTCCTCCAGCTTTGCTCTCGCGCGGCACGATTGTAACGTAACGAGGAATAAATAACAAGAACTAATAACATAAACAAAACCACTGTACAATAACAACAACACATACATACGCAGCAAGATTAGACTCCAGTTCGGAGATCGGAATAGATCAAAAAACAGAAAAAAAAATGGCGGCGATTGCACAATTTGTTTCAATTTTTTTTTTTGCTAGACCCGGATATGTCTCCTCTGTTCCCAGTCTAAACAAAATAACTGCACGAAAAAAAACTTCCTTTTATCATAGTTTTGTTTAAAATAACAATCTTGCAAGAACGATTCATTCACGATTTTTCAATAATTCAAGTTTATCATGTTATAATTTAAAATCGATTAATATTAATGTCTATCTATCATCAAATTATGGATTGCACAGTTCTCTATCAATTTTTCGTTCTGTCAACACGTTTGTTTTGATTTTGGACCAGAGTACAGTGTCGTGCGAGTCGGTAGTGTCGTGTCGTGTCACCTGTAGAGCCCCTGCTCCTCGAGTCCGCGCGCCTCGATGGTTTCGATGAGGCGCGTCACGAAGGCCACGCCGGCGCGGTCGAGCGCGCAGCCGCCGGGCGCGGCACCGGCCGGCGCGGCACCGGCGCGCGGCGGCGGCGGCGCCACGTCCACGGCGCGCAGCCACGCGGCGCGGTCCGCCTCCGACAGCGCCTGCAGCGTGAGCGCGGCGCCCCCGCGCTCCGCCGCCCCCGCCCCCGCCGCCGCCGCCGCCGGCACCGCCTCCCAGCAGAAGCGCCGCTCCGTCGCCTCCGCGCACTCACGCGCGCCGCACACGCACACCACCTCCGTGCCGGCGCTCTGCAACACGCGCCCCGCGTCACAACCGGAGCGAGGCCGCGCCGACCGTCTCTGTCGCTCGGACGCGCGAGCGACAGAGACGGTCGGCGCGAGTAGTGAGACAACAACGCAAGCGAGGCGGGAGGTCGTTAGCGCAAGCCGAGAGTTAGCGATTACCCCAAACGGCAGTCGTCCGTGCGTGATTACCGTCTTGACGTTGATCTGGTTGTAGGGCGTGAGCGCGAGCGCGCGCGTGGCCCGCTCGTACGTGCAGTAGTGCTTGCTCCACGTGGTCGTGCCGAACGCCTCTGCACCAAACAGAATATAAGCGGTACTTTAAGAGACGGGAGACAAAGGTCGAAAACGACTCTTGTACGAAACGTGCACTAGACTTGAATACCAACAAAATAAAAACAAAAATGAGACGTGTGACGTCGAGGCAGAGCTGCCAATATAGTAATAATGAAATCTGACGTATCGTACTATTATCTATTCTGTGCTTTAGTGCAATGAAGTTTGCTATTGTTGTAAGATGTTATTAAAACGATGGCGTTTCTTTTAATTCTTTTATTTCCTTTCTCTCTCACTCCTATTAACGTTTCTATCACCTATCCCTGTCGTACAGATTCTAAATTAGCTTACTCTTTCATTCGTAATGCTAAATATAACGTTTACACTATGATGATGGTAAAATAAAACAAAACTTTAAGCTTTATTTTCCTATGCTCAGCTGCTGCTGAGTTCTGTTACGTTCAAGGGCCGGCACGCAGGGCTAAATTGGCATTACTGAATATCGTCGCCGATTGCGATTCGATGGCACGGTCACGACCGATGTAGAAGCGTTTCGCAGAGTTTCACTCGCTTATTTTGCACTTTTTAATTAATATTATTAAATGAGAAAATTATTACACTGTCAGGACGATATAAATTCGGAAATACATTTTCAAAGACACATGCGCATAAAACAAAGAATGACGGTAAACTATTCCACAGATAATTAAATAAATAATAGAGAATATGTACTCTAATCTCTTAAAATAGCGCCTATGTTGTCTATGTATTCGCATATATTTAAATTTTCTTAAAAACCTAGCTTTCGCCGTACATTAGCACCCTTATTTAAAGCTCACTAAGATAATCTATGCTTTAAACTGCTCTGTCCACTTCTCGTTGACGGAAGTTGTTACTCGTGCAAAGGAGACAAAACACTTCCTAGTAATTAAGTAAGTTACGGAACGTTTATGAATAAGGGGGTAGATGCTTATGTTTATTGTGTTCGTGCGCCTCTCCCTCGCCCTACCTACGACCTGCAGACATTCGACGCAGACTTGGAGGCGCATTCCGTCGATAAATCAGTTTGTTAGTTTGTAATTGTTGTTATAGTATAATATCCACGTCGCGTACTCACTCTTCTCCATCAGGAACAGGTACCCCCCGCGCGACACGCCCCCCGCGCCCTCCTCCACGTTCTCTTCCTCTTTATGCTGCAACACAAACAATCCACTGACTTATTTATGCACAAAAACAACGTACAAAGAAGGCTCTCTCGCTGACAACAGTGTTTCTTGTGAATCGTCCGACGTCCTGCACCAAGTATTACACATGTCGCCAGTGACGTCCGCCGCGTCGCGCCAACACAAAGGTTACGCGTTCAGCAACTACTTTGTGCAAACATATCGGCCTCGACTGTGACCTCACAAACAAACTTATTATAGTTTCACTCTCCCCACCCAAACAAGAACATGAGAAAGGGATGGAATAGGTACATTTTTAGACCTGTACAATTAATCCACTGAATATAAATTTAGAAGTATCCAATTGAAAAAGGATGGAAAATGGAAGGACCACAATTCGAATTTCGACTCGGCTCTGGGCTCGCGTGGTGGATTATGGCCCATGCCTCTCTCTCTCTCTCTCTCAGAGAAAAGGCCGGTATCCCAGCAGTGGGAGCGTAAGAGGCTGACAATGATCGTACGCGAGTAGCTGTGTATCGCATCATCTGAAGTTAGTCTGTCTATCTAAACAGGCGACCAAAAATGTTTTTTTATGTTAACACTATTAGTTATTATATGTAACAATGATTGTAATCGGATGAAATCTGCAAACCGGCTTTGCTTTCTAAAATCGTACGTCGAAGCTTCGGCTGAGGACGACAGTGTGTACAAAGACAACACTAAGGCTGAGATTCAGAGACGAATGTAAGCGTGGACTCACGCTTCCATACGTCAAAATTCTATACAGTTTTGACATATGGAAGCCAAAGTCTACGCTTAGAATCGTCTCTGAATCTTAGCCTTAATTACGACCGTAGGCTCAGTTCCGGCCGGCGCGTCCCCCCCCCCCCCCCCCCCCCCACTCACCATCTGTCGCACCTCCATGATCTTCTTCATGAGCGACTCGGTCTGCTTGCTGGTCTCCTCGAAGTTGGTCCGCGTCTGCAACGCACGCACACTACGTCACCGCACGCACACACACACACACGCACACACACCGTGCGGACAAGGCTCGCTTCCTCTCGTAAAACGTTTCAAAGCGTCCCATCGCTGAGAGTAAGCCCCAGCGCGCACGGAGCCGCGCCTCCGCGCTGAAGCGAGCCATCTCCGCCGAGTCGGTGTCGTTTTGTCATCGAAACGCACTCAAAAAAACTCCAAACCATGCTCCAAAACGTAACACATGATTCAGTCCATGACTAGTGTCTACCGGCGGTGATTCACACGGCCTACGTCGCGGTTACGGCATGGCGTTAGGAACATTCGATGAGCGAGTTAGTGCGGTGTGTTACGGCGGCACACGGAAGGAACAACAAAACGGTACACAGAGTCCGCGGCGGCAGGCGGCGCCACCGGCGAGCAACGAGTCCACACCTCAAGTGTCAGCGCTACTGCAGTGCCGCGCACGCCTTTGTGCCCTGCAACTGTCACGGGCAGCCGTTATGTCAGCCGCGAGACGAATCACTGGCTCGTCTCGCTACCTTATAGACAAAATAAAACAATAGCTTACTTATTTAAAACGCGAATTGAACTGCTTTTTCAAACTAGTAGAATGAAATGACTTTTGACTATGATCTCGGGTCTTCCTATGGTTACATCAAACCAGACGTCGGAATAGATGATTTCTTATATATAGTGTTATACCAGAAGACCGTGCGCTGACTCCTCCGCAACTCCGAGTACACCATACTCTATGCTCGCACGAGAGTCCCCGGCGCACTCACCCGCTGTATCCGCGGCTGCAGGTGGCGCCCGCTCGCCCGCACTCACCCGCTGTATCCGCGGCTGCAGGTGGCGCCCGCTCGCCCGCACTCACCCGCTGTATCCGCGGCTGCAGGTGGCGCCCGCTCGGCCGCACTCACCCGCTGTATCCGCGGCTGCAGGTGGCGCCCGCTCGCCCGCACTCACCCGCTGTATCCGCGGCTGCAGGTGGCGCCCGCTCGGCCGCACTCACCCGCTGTATTCGCGGCTGCAGGTGGCGCCCGCTCGCCCGCACTCACCCGCTGTATCCGCGGCTGCAGGTGGCGCCCGCTCGCCCGCACTCACCCGCTGTATCCGCGGCTGCAGGTGGCGCCCGCTCGGCCGCACTCACCCGCTGTATTCGCGGCTGCAGGTCGCGCCCGCTCGCCCGCACTCACCCGCTGTATCCGCGGCTGCAGGTGGCGCCCGCTCGCCCGCACTCACCCGCTGTATCCGCGGCTGCAGGTGGCGCCCGCTCGCCCGCACTCACCCGCTGTATCCGCGGCTGCAGGTGGCGCCCGCTCGGCCGCACTCACCCGCTGTATTCGCGGCTGCAGGTGGCGCCCGCTCGCCCGCACTCACCCGCTGTATCCGCGGCTGCAGGTCGCGCCCGCTCGCCCGCACTCACCCGCTGTATCCGCGGCTGCAGGTGGCGCCCGCTCGGCCGCACTCACCCGCTGTATCCGCGGCTGCAGGTGGCGCCCGCTCGCCCGCACTCACCCGCTGTATCCGCGGCTGCAGGTCGCGCCCGCTCGGCCGCACTCACCCGCTGTATCCGCGGCTGCAGGTGGCGCCCGCTCGCCCGCACTCACCCGCTGTATCCGCGGCTGCAGGTGGCGCCCGCTCGGCCGCACTCACCCGCTGTATTCGCGGCTGCAGGTGGCGCCCGCTCGGCCGCACTCACCCGCTGTATTCGCGGCTGCAGGTGGCGCCCGCTCGGCCGCACTCACCCGCTGTATCCGCGGCTGCAGGTGGCGCCCGCTCGGCCGCACTCACCCGCTGTATCCGCGGCTGCAGGTCGCGCCCGCTCGGCCGCACTCACCCGCTGTATCCGCGGCTGCAGGTGGCGCCCGCTCGCCCGCACTCACCCGCTGTATCCGCGGCTGCAGGTGGCGCCCGCTCGGCCGCACTCACCCGCTGTATTCGCGGCTGCAGGTGGCGCCCGCTCGGCCGCACTCACCCGCTGTATTCGCGGCTGCAGGTGGCGCCCGCTCGGCCGCACTCACCCGCTGTATCCGCGGCTGCAGGTGGCGCCCGCTCGGCCGCACTCACCCGCTGTATCCGCGGCTGCAGGTCGCGCCCGCTCGGCCGCACTCACCCGCTGTATCCGCGGCTGCAGGTGGCGCCCGCTCGCCCGCACTCACCCGCTGTATCCGCGGCTGCAGGTGGCGCCCGCTCGGCCGCACTCACCCGCTGTATCCGCGGCTGCAGGTCGCGCCCGCTCGCCCGCACTCACCCGCTGTATCCGCGGCTGCAGGTGGCGCCCGCTCGCCCGCACTCACCCGCTGTATCCGCGGCTGCAGGTCGCGCCCGCTCGCCCGCACTCACCCGCTGTATCCGCGGCTGCAGGTGGCGCCCGCTCGCCCGCACTCACCCGCTGTATCCGCGGCTGCAGGTGGCGCCCGCTCGCCCGCACTCACCCGCTGTATCCGCGGCTGCAGGTGGCGCCCGCTCGGCCGCACTCACCCGCTGTATTCGCGGCTGCAGGTGGCGCCCGCTCGCCCGCACTCACCCGCTGTATCCGCGGCTGCAGGTGGCGCCCGCTCGCCCGCACTCACCCGCTGTATCCGCGGCTGCAGGTGGCGCCCGCTCGGCCGCACTCACCCGCTGTATTCGCGGCTGCAGGTCGCGCCCGCTCGCCCGCACTCGCCCGCACTCACCCGCTGTATCCGCGGCTGCAGGTGGCGCCCGCTCGCCCGCACTCACCCGCTGTATCCGCGGCTGCAGGTGGCGCCCGCTCGCCCGCACTCACCCGCTGTATCCGCGGCTGCAGGTGGCGCCCGCTCGGCCGCACTCACCCGCTGTATTCGCGGCTGCAGGTGGCGCCCGCTCGCCCGCACTCACCCGCTGTATCCGCGGCTGCAGGTCGCGCCCGCTCGCCCGCACTCACCCGCTGTATCCGCGGCTGCAGGTGGCGCCCGCTCGGCCGCACTCACCCGCTGTATTCGCGGCTGCAGGTGGCGCCCGCTCGGCCGCACTCACCCGCTGTATTCGCGGCTGCAGGTCGCGCCCGCTCGCCCGCACTCACCCGCTGTATCCGCGGCTGCAGGTGGCGCCCGCTCGCCCGCACTCACCCGCTGTATCCGCGGCTGCAGGTGGCGCCCGCTCGCCCGCACTCACCCGCTGTATCCGCGGCTGCAGGTGGCGCCCGCTCGGCCGCACTCACCCGCTGTATTCGCGGCTGCAGGTGGCGCCCGCTCGGCCGCACTCACCCGCTGTATCCGCGGCTGCAGGTGGCGCCCGCTCGGCCGCACTCACCCGCTGTATCCGCGGCTGCAGGTCGCGCCCGCTCGGCCGCACTCACCCGCTGTATCCGCGGCTGCAGGTGGCGCCCGCTCGCCCGCACTCACCCGCTGTATCCGCGGCTGCAGGTGGCGCCCGCTCGGCCGCACTCACCCGCTGTATTCGCGGCTGCAGGTGGCGCCCGCTCGGCCGCACTCACCCGCTGTATTCGCGGCTGCAGGTGGCGCCCGCTCGGCCGCACTCACCCGCTGTATCCGCGGCTGCAGGTGGCGCCCGCTCGGCCGCACTCACCCGCTGTATCCGCGGCTGCAGGTCGCGCCCGCTCGGCCGCACTCACCCGCTGTATCCGCGGCTGCAGGTGGCGCCCGCTCGCCCGCACTCACCCGCTGTATCCGCGGCTGCAGGTGGCGCCCGCTCGGCCGCACTCACCCGCTGTATTCGCGGCTGCAGGTGGCGCCCGCTCGGCCGCACTCACCCGCTGTATTCGCGGCTGCAGGTGGCGCCCGCTCGGCCGCACTCACCCGCTGTATCCGCGGCTGCAGGTGGCGCCCGCTCGGCCGCACTCACCCGCTGTATCCGCGGCTGCAGGTCGCGCCCGCTCGGCCGCACTCACCCGCTGTATCCGCGGCTGCAGGTGGCGCCCGCTCGGCCGCACTCACCCGCTGTATCCGCGGCTGCAGGTGGCGCCCGCTCGGCCGCACTCACCCGCTGTATCCGCGGCTGCAGGTGGCGCCCGCTCGCCCGCACTCACCCGCTGTATCCGCGGCTGCAGGTGGCGCCCGCTCGCCCGCACTCACCCGCTGTATCCGCGGCTGCAGGTGGCGCCCGCTCGGCCGCACTCACCCGCTGTATTCGCGGCTGCAGGTGGCGCCCGCTCGCCCGCACTCACCCGCTGTATCCGCGGCTGCAGGTCGCGCCCGCTCGCCCGCACTCACCCGCTGTATCCGCGGCTGCAGGTGGCGCCCGCTCGGCCGCACTCACCCGCTGTATTCGCGGCTGCAGGTGGCGCCCGCTCGGCCGCACTCACCCGCTGTATTCGCGGCTGCAGGTCGCGCCCGCTCGCCCGCACTCACCCGCTGTATCCGCGGCTGCAGGTGGCGCCCGCTCGCCCGCACTCACCCGCTGTATCCGCGGCTGCAGGTGGCGCCCGCTCGCCCGCACTCACCCGCTGTATCCGCGGCTGCAGGTGGCGCCCGCTCGGCCGCACTCACCCGCTGTATTCGCGGCTGCAGGTGGCGCCCGCTCGGCCGCACTCACCCGCTGTATCCGCGGCTGCAGGTGGCGCCCGCTCGGCCGCACTCACCCGCTGTATCCGCGGCTGCAGGTCGCGCCCGCTCGGCCGCACTCACCCGCTGTATCCGCGGCTGCAGGTGGCGCCCGCTCGCCCGCACTCACCCGCTGTATCCGCGGCTGCAGGTGGCGCCCGCTCGGCCGCACTCACCCGCTGTATTCGCGGCTGCAGGTGGCGCCCGCTCGGCCGCACTCACCCGCTGTATCCGCGGCTGCAGGTGGCGCCCGCTCGGCCGCACTCACCCGCTGTATCCGCGGCTGCAGGTCGCGCCCGCTCGGCCGCACTCACCCGCTGTATCCGCGGCTGCAGGTGGCGCCCGCTCGCCCGCACTCACCCGCTGTATCCGCGGCTGCAGGTGGCGCCCGCTCGGCCGCACTCACCCGCTGTATTCGCGGCTGCAGGTGGCGCCCGCTCGGCCGCACTCACCCGCTGTATTCGCGGCTGCAGGTGGCGCCCGCTCGGCCGCACTCACCCGCTGTATCCGCGGCTGCAGGTGGCGCCCGCTCGGCCGCACTCACCCGCTGTATCCGCGGCTGCAGGTCGCGCCCGCTCGGCCGCACTCACCCGCTGTATCCGCGGCTGCAGGTGGCGCCCGCTCGCCCGCACTCACCCGCTGTATCCGCGGCTGCAGGTGGCGCCCGCTCGGCCGCACTCACCCGCTGTATTCGCGGCTGCAGGTGGCGCCCGCTCGGCCGCACTCACCCGCTGTATTCGCGGCTGCAGGTGGCGCCCGCTCGGCCGCACTCACCCGCTGTATCCGCGGCTGCAGGTGGCGCCCGCTCGGCCGCACTCACCCGCTGTATCCGCGGCTGCAGGTCGCGCCCGCTCGGCCGCACTCACCCGCTGTATCCGCGGCTGCAGGTGGCGCCCGCTCGCCCGCACTCACCCGCTGTATCCGCGGCTGCAGGTCGCGCCCGCTCGCCCGCACTCACCCGCTGTATCCGCGGCTGCAGGTGGCGCCCGCTCGCCCGCACTCACCCGCTGTATCCGCGGCTGCAGGTGGCGCCCGCTCGGCCGCACTCACCCGCTGTATTCGCGGCTGCAGGTGGCGCCCGCTCGGCCGCACTCACCCGCTGTATTCGCGGCTGCAGGTGGCGCCCGCTCGGCCGCACTCACCCGCTGTATCCGCGGCTGCAGGTGGCGCCCGCTCGGCCGCACTCACCCGCTGTATCCGCGGCTGCAGGTCGCGCCCGCTCGGCCGCACTCACCCGCTGTATCCGCGGCTGCAGGTGGCGCCCGCTCGCCCGCACTCACCCGCTGTATCCGCGGCTGCAGGTGGCGCCCGCTCGGCCGCACTCACCCGCTGTATTCGCGGCTGCAGGTGGCGCCCGCTCGGCCGCACTCACCCACTGTATTCGCGGCTGCAGGTGGCGCCCGCTCGGCCGCACTCACCCGCTGTATCCGCGGCTGCAGGTGGCGCCCGCTCGGCCGCACTCACCCGCTGTATCCGCGGCTGCAGGTCGCGCCCGCTCGGCCGCACTCACCCGCTGTATCCGCGGCTGCAGGTGGCGCCCGCTCGCCCGCACTCACCCGCTGTATCCGCGGCTGCAGGTGGCGCCCGCTCGGCCGCACTCACCCGCTGTATCCGCGGCTGCAGGTGGCGCCCGCTCGCCCGCACTCACCCGCTGTATCCGCGGCTGCAGGTGGCGCCCGCTCGCCCGCACTCACCCGCTGTATCCGCGGCTGCAGGTCGCGCCCGCTCGCCCGCACTCACCCGCTGTATCCGCGGCTGCAGGTGGCGCCCGCTCGCCCGCACTCACCCGCTGTATCCGCGGCTGCAGGTGGCGCCCGCTCGCCCGCACTCACCCGCTGTATCCGCGGCTGCAGGTGGCGCCCGCTCGGCCGCACTCACCCGCTGTATTCGCGGCTGCAGGTGGCGCCCGCTCGCCCGCACTCACCCGCTGTATCCGCGGCTGCAGGTGGCGCCCGCTCGCCCGCACTCACCCGCTGTATCCGCGGCTGCAGGTGGCGCCCGCTCGGCCGCACTCACCCGCTGTATTCGCGGCTGCAGGTCGCGCCCACTCGCCCGCACTCGCCCGCACTCACCCGCTGTATCCGCGGCTGCAGGTGGCGCCCGCTCGCCCGCACTCACCCGCTGTATCCGCGGCTGCAGGTGGCGCCCGCTCGCCCGCACTCACCCGCTGTATCCGCGGCTGCAGGTGGCGCCCGCTCGGCCGCACTCACCCGCTGTATTCGCGGCTGCAGGTGGCGCCCGCTCGCCCGCACTCACCCGCTGTATCCGCGGCTGCAGGTCGCGCCCGCTCGCCCGCACTCACCCGCTGTATCCGCGGCTGCAGGTGGCGCCCGCTCGGCCGCACTCACCCGCTGTATTCGCGGCTGCAGGTGGCGCCCGCTCGGCCGCACTCACCCGCTGTATTCGCGGCTGCAGGTCGCGCCCGCTCGCCCGCACTCACCCGCTGTATCCGCGGCTGCAGGTGGCGCCCGCTCGCCCGCACTCACCCGCTGTATCCGCGGCTGCAGGTGGCGCCCGCTCGCCCGCACTCACCCGCTGTATCCGCGGCTGCAGGTGGCGCCCGCTCGGCCGCACTCACCCGCTGTATTCGCGGCTGCAGGTGGCGCCCGCTCGGCCGCACTCACCCGCTGTATCCGCGGCTGCAGGTGGCGCCCGCTCGGCCGCACTCACCCGCTGTATCCGCGGCTGCAGGTCGCGCCCGCTCGGCCGCACTCACCCGCTGTATCCGCGGCTGCAGGTGGCGCCCGCTCGCCCGCACTCACCCGCTGTATCCGCGGCTGCAGGTGGCGCCCGCTCGGCCGCACTCACCCGCTGTATTCGCGGCTGCAGGTGGCGCCCGCTCGGCCGCACTCACCCGCTGTATTCGCGGCTGCAGGTGGCGCCCGCTCGGCCGCACTCACCCGCTGTATCCGCGGCTGCAGGTGGCGCCCGCTCGGCCGCACTCACCCGCTGTATCCGCGGCTGCAGGTCGCGCCCGCTCGGCCGCACTCACCCGCTGTATCCGCGGCTGCAGGTGGCGCCCGCTCGCCCGCACTCACCCGCTGTATCCGCGGCTGCAGGTGGCGCCCGCTCGGCCGCACTCACCCGCTGTATTCGCGGCTGCAGGTGGCGCCCGCTCGGCCGCACTCACCCGCTGTATTCGCGGCTGCAGGTGGCGCCCGCTCGGCCGCACTCACCCGCTGTATCCGCGGCTGCAGGTGGCGCCCGCTCGGCCGCACTCACCCGCTGTATCCGCGGCTGCAGGTCGCGCCCGCTCGGCCGCACTCACCCGCTGTATCCGCGGCTGCAGGTGGCGCCCGCTCGGCCGCACTCACCCGCTGTATCCGCGGCTGCAGGTGGCGCCCGCTCGGCCGCACTCACCCGCTGTATCCGCGGCTGCAGGTCGCGCCCGCTCGGCCGCACTCACCCGCTGTATCCGCGGCTGCAGGTGGCGCCCGCTCGCCCGCACTCACCCGCTGTATCCGCGGCTGCAGGTGGCGCCCGCTCGGCCGCACTCACCCGCTGTATTCGCGGCTGCAGGTGGCGCCCGCTCGGCCGCACTCACCCGCTGTATTCGCGGCTGCAGGTGGCGCCCGCTCGGCCGCACTCACCCGCTGTATCCGCGGCTGCAGGTGGCGCCCGCTCGGCCGCACTCACCCGCTGTATCCGCGGCTGCAGGTCGCGCCCGCTCGGCCGCACTCACCCGCTGTATCCGCGGCTGCAGGTGGCGCCCGCTCGGCCGCACTCACCCGCTGTATCCGCGGCTGCAGGTGGCGCCCGCTCGGCCGCACTCACCCGCTGTATCCGCGGCTGCAGGTGGCGCCCGCTCGCCCGCACTCACCCGCTGTATCCGCGGCTGCAGGTGGCGCCCGCTCGCCCGCACTCACCCGCTGTATCCGCGGCTGCAGGTGGCGCCCGCTCGGCCGCACTCACCCGCTGTATTCGCGGCTGCAGGTGGCGCCCGCTCGCCCGCACTCACCCGCTGTATCCGCGGCTGCAGGTCGCGCCCGCTCGCCCGCACTCACCCGCTGTATCCGCGGCTGCAGGTGGCGCCCGCTCGGCCGCACTCACCCGCTGTATTCGCGGCTGCAGGTGGCGCCCGCTCGGCCGCACTCACCCGCTGTATTCGCGGCTGCAGGTCGCGCCCGCTCGCCCGCACTCACCCGCTGTATCCGCGGCTGCAGGTGGCGCCCGCTCGGCCGCACTCACCCGCTGTATCCGCGGCTGCAGGTGGCGCCCGCTCGCCCGCACTCACCCGCTGTATCCGCGGCTGCAGGTGGCGCCCGCTCGGCCGCACTCACCCGCTGTATTCGCGGCTGCAGGTGGCGCCCGCTCGGCCGCACTCACCCGCTGTATCCGCGGCTGCAGGTGGCGCCCGCTCGGCCGCACTCACCCGCTGTATCCGCGGCTGCAGGTCGCGCCCGCTCGGCCGCACTCACCCGCTGTATCCGCGGCTGCAGGTGGCGCCCGCTCGCCCGCACTCACCCGCTGTATCCGCGGCTGCAGGTGGCGCCCGCTTCGGCCGCACTCACCCGCTGTATTCGCGGCTGCAGGTGGCGCCCGCTCGGCCGCACTCACCCGCTGTATCCGCGGCTGCAGGTGGCGCCCGCTCGGCCGCACTCACCCGCTGTATCCGCGGCTGCAGGTCGCGCCCGCTCGGCCGCACTCACCCGCTGTATCCGCGGCTGCAGGTGGCGCCCGCTCGCCCGCACTCACCCGCTGTATCCGCGGCTGCAGGTGGCGCCCGCTCGGCCGCACTCACCCGCTGTATTCGCGGCTGCAGGTGGCGCCCGCTCGGCCGCACTCACCCGCTGTATTCGCGGCTGCAGGTGGCGCCCGCTCGGCCGCACTCACCCGCTGTATCCGCGGCTGCAGGTGGCGCCCGCTCGGCCGCACTCACCCGCTGTATCCGCGGCTGCAGGTCGCGCCCGCTCGGCCGCACTCACCCGCTGTATCCGCGGCTGCAGGTGGCGCCCGCTCGCCCGCACTCACCCGCTGTATCCGCGGCTGCAGGTGGCGCCCGCTCGGCCGCACTCACCCGCTGTATTCGCGGCTGCAGGTGGCGCCCGCTCGGCCGCACTCACCCGCTGTATTCGCGGCTGCAGGTGGCGCCCGCTCGGCCGCACTCACCCGCTGTATCCGCGGCTGCAGGTGGCGCCCGCTCGGCCGCACTCACCCGCTGTATCCGCGGCTGCAGGTCGCGCCCGCTCGGCCGCACTCACCCGCTGTATCCGCGGCTGCAGGTGGCGCCCGCTCGCCCGCACTCACCCGCTGTATCCGCGGCTGCAGGTCGCGCCCGCTCGGCCGCACTCACCCGCTGTATCCGCGGCTGCAGGTGGCGCCCGCTCGCCCGCACTCACCCGCTGTATCCGCGGCTGCAGGTGGCGCCCGCTCGGCCGCACTCACCCGCTGTATTCGCGGCTGCAGGTGGCGCCCGCTCGGCCGCACTCACCCGCTGTATTCGCGGCTGCAGGTGGCGCCCGCTCGGCCGCACTCACCCGCTGTATCCGCGGCTGCAGGTGGCGCCCGCTCGGCCGCACTCACCCGCTGTATCCGCGGCTGCAGGTCGCGCCCGCTCGGCCGCACTCACCCGCTGTATCCGCGGCTGCAGGTGGCGCCCGCTCGCCCGCACTCACCCGCTGTATCCGCGGCTGCAGGTGGCGCCCGCTCGGCCGCACTCACCCGCTGTATTCGCGGCTGCAGGTGGCGCCCGCTCGGCCGCACTCACCCGCTGTATTCGCGGCTGCAGGTGGCGCCCGCTCGGCCGCACTCACCCGCTGTATCCGCGGCTGCAGGTGGCGCCCGCTCGGCCGCACTCACCCGCTGTATCCGCGGCTGCAGGTCGCGCCCGCTCGGCCGCACTCACCCGCTGTATCCGCGGCTGCAGGTGGCGCCCGCTCGCCCGCACTCACCCGCTGTATCCGCGGCTGCAGGTGGCGCCCGCTCGGCCGCACTCACCCGCTGTATCCGCGGCTGCAGGTGGCGCCCGCTCGCCCGCACTCACCCGCTGTATCCGCGGCTGCAGGTGGCGCCCGCTCGCCCGCACTCACCCGCTGTATCCGCGGCTGCAGGTCGCGCCCGCTCGCCCGCACTCACCCGCTGTATCCGCGGCTGCAGGTGGCGCCCGCTCGCCCGCACTCACCCGCTGTATCCGCGGCTGCAGGTGGCGCCCGCTCGCCCGCACTCACCCGCTGTATCCGCGGCTGCAGGTGGCGCCCGCTCGGCCGCACTCACCCGCTGTATTCGCGGCTGCAGGTGGCGCCCGCTCGCCCGCACTCACCCGCTGTATCCGCGGCTGCAGGTGGCGCCCGCTCGCCCGCACTCACCCGCTGTATCCGCGGCTGCAGGTGGCGCCCGCTCGGCCGCACTCACCCGCTGTATTCGCGGCTGCAGGTCGCGCCCGCTCGCCCGCACTCGCCCGCACTCACCCGCTGTATCCGCGGCTGCAGGTGGCGCCCGCTCGCCCGCACTCACCCGCTGTATCCGCGGCTGCAGGTGGCGCCCGCTCGCCCGCACTCACCCGCTGTATCCGCGGCTGCAGGTGGCGCCCGCTCGGCCGCACTCACCCGCTGTATTCGCGGCTGCAGGTGGCGCCCGCTCGCCCGCACTCACCCGCTGTATCCGCGGCTGCAGGTCGCGCCCGCTCGCCCGCACTCACCCGCTGTATCCGCGGCTGCAGGTGGCGCCCGCTCGGCCGCACTCACCCGCTGTATTCGCGGCTGCAGGTGGCGCCCGCTCGGCCGCACTCACCCGCTGTATTCGCGGCTGCAGGTCGCGCCCGCTCGCCCGCACTCACCCGCTGTATCCGCGGCTGCAGGTGGCGCCCGCTCGCCCGCACTCACCCGCTGTATCCGCGGCTGCAGGTGGCGCCCGCTCGCCCGCACTCACCCGCTGTATCCGCGGCTGCAGGTGGCGCCCGCTCGGCCGCACTCACCCGCTGTATTCGCGGCTGCAGGTGGCGCCCGCTCGGCCGCACTCACCCGCTGTATCCGCGGCTGCAGGTGGCGCCCGCTCGGCCGCACTCACCCGCTGTATCCGCGGCTGCAGGTCGCGCCCGCTCGGCCGCACTCACCCGCTGTATCCGCGGCTGCAGGTGGCGCCCGCTCGCCCGCACTCACCCGCTGTATCCGCGGCTGCAGGTGGCGCCCGCTCGGCCGCACTCACCCGCTGTATTCGCGGCTGCAGGTGGCGCCCGCTCGGCCGCACTCACCCGCTGTATTCGCGGCTGCAGGTGGCGCCCGCTCGGCCGCACTCACCCGCTGTATCCGCGGCTGCAGGTGGCGCCCGCTCGCCCGCACTCACCCGCTGTATCCGCGGCTGCAGGTCGCGCCCGCTCGGCCGCACTCACCCGCTGTATCCGCGGCTGCAGGTGGCGCCCGCTCGCCCGCACTCACCCGCTGTATCCGCGGCTGCAGGTGGCGCCCGCTCGGCCGCACTCACCCGCTGTATTCGCGGCTGCAGGTGGCGCCCGCTCGGCCGCACTCACCCGCTGTATTCGCGGCTGCAGGTGGCGCCCGCTCGGCCGCACTCACCCGCTGTATCCGCGGCTGCAGGTGGCGCCCGCTCGGCCGCACTCACCCGCTGTATCCGCGGCTGCAGGTCGCGCCCGCTCGGCCGCACTCACCCGCTGTATCCGCGGCTGCAGGTGGCGCCCGCTCGGCCGCACTCACCCGCTGTATCCGCGGCTGCAGGTGGCGCCCGCTCGGCCGCACTCACCCGCTGTATCCGCGGCTGCAGGTCGCGCCCGCTCGGCCGCACTCACCCGCTGTATCCGCGGCTGCAGGTGGCGCCCGCTCGGCCGCACTCACCCGCTGTATCCGCGGCTGCAGGTGGCGCCCGCTCGGCCGCACTCACCCGCTGTATCCGCGGCTGCAGGTGGCGCCCGCTCGCCCGCACTCACCCGCTGTATCCGCGGCTGCAGGTGGCGCCCGCTCGCCCGCACTCACCCGCTGTATCCGCGGCTGCAGGTGGCGCCCGCTCGGCCGCACTCACCCGCTGTATTCGCGGCTGCAGGTGGCGCCCGCTCGCCCGCACTCACCCGCTGTATCCGCGGCTGCAGGTCGCGCCCGCTCGCCCGCACTCACCCGCTGTATCCGCGGCTGCAGGTGGCGCCCGCTCGGCCGCACTCACCCGCTGTATTCGCGGCTGCAGGTGGCGCCCGCTCGGCCGCACTCACCCGCTGTATTCGCGGCTGCAGGTCGCGCCCGCTCGCCCGCACTCACCCGCTGTATCCGCGGCTGCAGGTGGCGCCCGCTCGCCCGCACTCACCCGCTGTATCCGCGGCTGCAGGTGGCGCCCGCTCGCCCGCACTCACCCGCTGTATCCGCGGCTGCAGGTGGCGCCCGCTCGGCCGCACTCACCCGCTGTATTCGCGGCTGCAGGTGGCGCCCGCTCGGCCGCACTCACCCGCTGTATCCGCGGCTGCAGGTGGCGCCCGCTCGGCCGCACTCACCCGCTGTATCCGCGGCTGCAGGTCGCGCCCGCTCGGCCGCACTCACCCGCTGTATCCGCGGCTGCAGGTGGCGCCCGCTCGCCCGCACTCACCCGCTGTATCCGCGGCTGCAGGTGGCGCCCGCTCGGCCGCACTCACCCGCTGTATTCGCGGCTGCAGGTGGCGCCCGCTCGGCCGCACTCACCCGCTGTATCCGCGGCTGCAGGTGGCGCCCGCTCGGCCGCACTCACCCGCTGTATCCGCGGCTGCAGGTCGCGCCCGCTCGGCCGCACTCACCCGCTGTATCCGCGGCTGCAGGTGGCGCCCGCTCGCCCGCACTCACCCGCTGTATCCGCGGCTGCAGGTGGCGCCCGCTCGGCCGCACTCACCCGCTGTATTCGCGGCTGCAGGTGGCGCCCGCTCGGCCGCACTCACCCGCTGTATTCGCGGCTGCAGGTGGCGCCCGCTCGGCCGCACTCACCCGCTGTATCCGCGGCTGCAGGTGGCGCCCGCTCGGCCGCACTCACCCGCTGTATCCGCGGCTGCAGGTCGCGCCCGCTCGGCCGCACTCACCCGCTGTATCCGCGGCTGCAGGTGGCGCCCGCTCGCCCGCACTCACCCGCTGTATCCGCGGCTGCAGGTGGCGCCCGCTCGGCCGCACTCACCCGCTGTATTCGCGGCTGCAGGTGGCGCCCGCTCGGCCGCACTCACCCGCTGTATTCGCGGCTGCAGGTGGCGCCCGCTCGGCCGCACTCACCCGCTGTATCCGCGGCTGCAGGTGGCGCCCGCTCGGCCGCACTCACCCGCTGTATCCGCGGCTGCAGGTCGCGCCCGCTCGGCCGCACTCACCCGCTGTATCCGCGGCTGCAGGTGGCGCCCGCTCGCCCGCACTCACCCGCTGTATCCGCGGCTGCAGGTCGCGCCCGCTCGGCCGCACTCACCCGCTGTATCCGCGGCTGCAGGTGGCGCCCGCTCGCCCGCACTCACCCGCTGTATCCGCGGCTGCAGGTGGCGCCCGCTCGGCCGCACTCACCCGCTGTATTCGCGGCTGCAGGTGGCGCCCGCTCGGCCGCACTCACCCGCTGTATTCGCGGCTGCAGGTGGCGCCCGCTCGGCCGCACTCACCCGCTGTATCCGCGGCTGCAGGTGGCGCCCGCTCGGCCGCACTCACCCGCTGTATCCGCGGCTGCAGGTCGCGCCCGCTCGGCCGCACTCACCCGCTGTATCCGCGGCTGCAGGTGGCGCCCGCTCGCCCGCACTCACCCGCTGTATCCGCGGCTGCAGGTGGCGCCCGCTCGGCCGCACTCACCCGCTGTATTCGCGGCTGCAGGTGGCGCCCGCTCGGCCGCACTCACCCGCTGTATTCGCGGCTGCAGGTGGCGCCCGCTCGGCCGCACTCACCCGCTGTATCCGCGGCTGCAGGTGGCGCCCGCTCGGCCGCACTCACCCGCTGTATCCGCGGCTGCAGGTCGCGCCCGCTCGGCCGCACTCACCCGCTGTATCCGCGGCTGCAGGTGGCGCCCGCTCGCCCGCACTCACCCGCTGTATCCGCGGCTGCAGGTGGCGCCCGCTCGGCCGCACTCACCCGCTGTATCCGCGGCTGCAGGTGGCGCCCGCTCGCCCGCACTCACCCGCTGTATCCGCGGCTGCAGGTGGCGCCCGCTCGCCCGCACTCACCCGCTGTATCCGCGGCTGCAGGTGGCGCCCGCTCGCCCGCACTCACCCGCTGTATCCGCGGCTGCAGGTGGCGCCCGCTCGCCCGCACTCACCCGCTGTATCCGCGGCTGCAGGTGGCGCCCGCTCGCCCGCACTCACCCGCTGTATCCGCGGCTGCAGGTGGCGCCCGCTCGGCCGCACTCACCCGCTGTATTCGCGGCTGCAGGTGGCGCCCGCTCGCCCGCACTCACCCGCTGTATCCGCGGCTGCAGGTGGCGCCCGCTCGCCCGCACTCACCCGCTGTATCCGCGGCTGCAGGTGGCGCCCGCTCGGCCGCACTCACCCGCTGTATTCGCGGCTGCAGGTCGCGCCCGCTCGCCCGCACTCGCCCGCACTCACCCGCTGTATCCGCGGCTGCAGGTGGCGCCCGCTCGCCCGCACTCACCCGCTGTATCCGCGGCTGCAGGTGGCGCCCGCTCGCCCGCACTCACCCGCTGTATCCGCGGCTGCAGGTGGCGCCCGCTCGGCCGCACTCACCCGCTGTATTCGCGGCTGCAGGTGGCGCCCGCTCGCCCGCACTCACCCGCTGTATCCGCGGCTGCAGGTCGCGCCCGCTCGCCCGCACTCACCCGCTGTATCCGCGGCTGCAGGTGGCGCCCGCTCGGCCGCACTCACCCGCTGTATTCGCGGCTGCAGGTGGCGCCCGCTCGGCCGCACTCACCCGCTGTATTCGCGGCTGCAGGTCGCGCCCGCTCGCCCGCACTCACCCGCTGTATCCGCGGCTGCAGGTGGCGCCCGCTCGCCCGCACTCACCCGCTGTATCCGCGGCTGCAGGTGGCGCCCGCTCGCCCGCACTCACCCGCTGTATCCGCGGCTGCAGGTGGCGCCCGCTCGGCCGCACTCACCCGCTGTATTCGCGGCTGCAGGTGGCGCCCGCTCGGCCGCACTCACCCGCTGTATCCGCGGCTGCAGGTGGCGCCCGCTCGGCCGCACTCACCCGCTGTATCCGCGGCTGCAGGTCGCGCCCGCTCGGCCGCACTCACCCGCTGTATCCGCGGCTGCAGGTGGCGCCCGCTCGGCCGCACTCACCCGCTGTATCCGCGGCTGCAGGTGGCGCCCGCTCGCCCGCACTCACCCGCTGTATCCGCGGCTGCAGGTGGCGCCCGCTCGGCCGCACTCACCCGCTGTATTCGCGGCTGCAGGTGGCGCCCGCTCGGCCGCACTCACCCGCTGTATTCGCGGCTGCAGGTGGCGCCCGCTCGGCCGCACTCACCCGCTGTATCCGCGGCTGCAGGTGGCGCCCGCTCGGCCGCACTCACCCGCTGTATCCGCGGCTGCAGGTCGCGCCCGCTCGGCCGCACTCACCCGCTGTATCCGCGGCTGCAGGTGGCGCCCGCTCGCCCGCACTCACCCGCTGTATCCGCGGCTGCAGGTGGCGCCCGCTCGGCCGCACTCACCCGCTGTATTCGCGGCTGCAGGTGGCGCCCGCTCGGCCGCACTCACCCGCTGTATTCGCGGCTGCAGGTGGCGCCCGCTCGGCCGCACTCACCCGCTGTATCCGCGGCTGCAGGTGGCGCCCGCTCGGCCGCACTCACCCGCTGTATCCGCGGCTGCAGGTGGCGCCCGCTCGGCCGCACTCACCCGCTGTATCCGCGGCTGCAGGTGGCGCCCGCTCGGCCGCACTCACCCGCTGTATCCGCGGCTGCAGGTCGCGCCCGCTCGGCCGCACTCACCCGCTGTATCCGCGGCTGCAGGTGGCGCCCGCTCGCCCGCACTCACCCGCTGTATCCGCGGCTGCAGGTGGCGCCCGCTCGGCCGCACTCACCCGCTGTATTCGCGGCTGCAGGTGGCGCCCGCTCGGCCGCACTCACCCGCTGTATCCGCGGCTGCAGGTGGCGCCCGCTCGGCCGCACTCACCCGCTGTATCCGCGGCTGCAGGTCGCGCCCGCTCGGCCGCACTCACCCGCTGTATCCGCGGCTGCAGGTGGCGCCCGCTCGCCCGCACTCACCCGCTGTATCCGCGGCTGCAGGTGGCGCCCGCTCGGCCGCACTCACCCGCTGTATTCGCGGCTGCAGGTGGCGCCCGCTCGGCCGCACTCACCCGCTGTATTCGCGGCTGCAGGTGGCGCCCGCTCGGCCGCACTCACCCGCTGTATCCGCGGCTGCAGGTCGCGCCCGCTCGGCCGCACTCACCCGCTGTATCCGCGGCTGCAGGTGGCGCCCGCTCGCCCGCACTCACCCGCTGTATCCGCGGCTGCAGGTGGCGCCCGCTCGGCCGCACTCACCCGCTGTATTCGCGGCTGCAGGTGGCGCCCGCTCGGCCGCACTCACCCGCTGTATTCGCGGCTGCAGGTGGCGCCCGCTCGGCCGCACTCACCCGCTGTATCCGCGGCTGCAGGTGGCGCCCGCTCGGCCGCACTCACCCGCTGTATCCGCGGCTGCAGGTCGCGCCCGCTCGGCCGCACTCACCCGCTGTATCCGCGGCTGCAGGTGGCGCCCGCTCGCCCGCACTCACCCGCTGTATCCGCGGCTGCAGGTCGCGCCCGCTCGGCCGCACTCACCCGCTGTATCCGCGGCTGCAGGTGGCGCCCGCTCGCCCGCACTCACCCGCTGTATCCGCGGCTGCAGGTGGCGCCCGCTCGGCCGCACTCACCCGCTGTATTCGCGGCTGCAGGTGGCGCCCGCTCGGCCGCACTCACCCGCTGTATTCGCGGCTGCAGGTGGCGCCCGCTCGGCCGCACTCACCCGCTGTATCCGCGGCTGCAGGTGGCGCCCGCTCGGCCGCACTCACCCGCTGTATCCGCGGCTGCAGGTCGCGCCCGCTCGGCCGCACTCACCCGCTGTATCCGCGGCTGCAGGTGGCGCCCGCTCGCCCGCACTCACCCGCTGTATCCGCGGCTGCAGGTGGCGCCCGCTCGGCCGCACTCACCCGCTGTATTCGCGGCTGCAGGTGGCGCCCGCTCGGCCGCACTCACCCGCTGTATTCGCGGCTGCAGGTGGCGCCCGCTCGGCCGCACTCACCCGCTGTATCCGCGGCTGCAGGTGGCGCCCGCTCGGCCGCACTCACCCGCTGTATCCGCGGCTGCAGGTCGCGCCCGCTCGGCCGCACTCACCCGCTGTATCCGCGGCTGCAGGTGGCGCCCGCTCGCCCGCACTCACCCGCTGTATCCGCGGCTGCAGGTGGCGCCCGCTCGGCCGCACTCACCCGCTGTATCCGCGGCTGCAGGTGGCGCCCGCTCGCCCGCACTCACCCGCTGTATCCGCGGCTGCAGGTGGCGCCCGCTCGCCCGCACTCACCCGCTGTATCCGCGGCTGCAGGTGGCGCCCGCTCGCCCGCACTCACCCGCTGTATCCGCGGCTGCAGGTGGCGCCCGCTCGCCCGCACTCACCCGCTGTATCCGCGGCTGCAGGTGGCGCCCGCTCGCCCGCACTCACCCGCTGTATCCGCGGCTGCAGGTGGCGCCCGCTCGGCCGCACTCACCCGCTGTATTCGCGGCTGCAGGTGGCGCCCGCTCGCCCGCACTCACCCGCTGTATCCGCGGCTGCAGGTGGCGCCCGCTCGCCCGCACTCACCCGCTGTATCCGCGGCTGCAGGTGGCGCCCGCTCGGCCGCACTCACCCGCTGTATTCGCGGCTGCAGGTCGCGCCCGCTCGCCCGCACTCGCCCGCACTCACCCGCTGTATCCGCGGCTGCAGGTGGCGCCCGCTCGCCCGCACTCACCCGCTGTATCCGCGGCTGCAGGTGGCGCCCGCTCGCCCGCACTCACCCGCTGTATCCGCGGCTGCAGGTGGCGCCCGCTCGGCCGCACTCACCCGCTGTATTCGCGGCTGCAGGTGGCGCCCGCTCGCCCGCACTCACCCGCTGTATCCGCGGCTGCAGGTCGCGCCCGCTCGCCCGCACTCACCCGCTGTATCCGCGGCTGCAGGTGGCGCCCGCTCGGCCGCACTCACCCGCTGTATTCGCGGCTGCAGGTGGCGCCCGCTCGGCCGCACTCACCCGCTGTATTCGCGGCTGCAGGTCGCGCCCGCTCGCCCGCACTCACCCGCTGTATCCGCGGCTGCAGGTGGCGCCCGCTCGCCCGCACTCACCCGCTGTATCCGCGGCTGCAGGTGGCGCCCGCTCGCCCGCACTCACCCGCTGTATCCGCGGCTGCAGGTGGCGCCCGCTCGGCCGCACTCACCCGCTGTATTCGCGGCTGCAGGTGGCGCCCGCTCGGCCGCACTCACCCGCTGTATCCGCGGCTGCAGGTGGCGCCCGCTCGGCCGCACTCACCCGCTGTATCCGCGGCTGCAGGTCGCGCCCGCTCGGCCGCACTCACCCGCTGTATCCGCGGCTGCAGGTGGCGCCCGCTCGGCCGCACTCACCCGCTGTATCCGCGGCTGCAGGTGGCGCCCGCTCGCCCGCACTCACCCGCTGTATCCGCGGCTGCAGGTGGCGCCCGCTCGGCCGCACTCACCCGCTGTATTCGCGGCTGCAGGTGGCGCCCGCTCGGCCGCACTCACCCGCTGTATTCGCGGCTGCAGGTGGCGCCCGCTCGGCCGCACTCACCCGCTGTATCCGCGGCTGCAGGTGGCGCCCGCTCGGCCGCACTCACCCGCTGTATCCGCGGCTGCAGGTCGCGCCCGCTCGGCCGCACTCACCCGCTGTATCCGCGGCTGCAGGTGGCGCCCGCTCGCCCGCACTCACCCGCTGTATCCGCGGCTGCAGGTGGCGCCCGCTCGGCCGCACTCACCCGCTGTATTCGCGGCTGCAGGTGGCGCCCGCTCGGCCGCACTCACCCGCTGTATTCGCGGCTGCAGGTGGCGCCCGCTCGGCCGCACTCACCCGCTGTATCCGCGGCTGCAGGTGGCGCCCGCTCGGCCGCACTCACCCGCTGTATCCGCGGCTGCAGGTGGCGCCCGCTCGGCCGCACTCACCCGCTGTATCCGCGGCTGCAGGTGGCGCCCGCTCGGCCGCACTCACCCGCTGTATCCGCGGCTGCAGGTCGCGCCCGCTCGGCCGCACTCACCCGCTGTATCCGCGGCTGCAGGTGGCGCCCGCTCGCCCGCACTCACCCGCTGTATCCGCGGCTGCAGGTGGCGCCCGCTCGGCCGCACTCACCCGCTGTATTCGCGGCTGCAGGTGGCGCCCGCTCGGCCGCACTCACCCGCTGTATCCGCAGCTGCAGGTCGCGCACGCGCGGCTCGGCGTCCGCGTGCACGTCGTGCGCGGTGTGGTGGAAGGTCCACCACCCGAACACGAACCCGAGCAGCGTCTCCACCAGCTCGAACTTCTTCCGCTCCTGCACCGCCTGCAGCTGGAACACGTACTCCAGCGACGCCTGGCAGAAGTCGCGCTCCGCCATGTCCATGGCCGCGTCCGCCTGCAACCGACCGCACGCACCGACCTTCAATACGGATGTTTTCTCTCTAATGTCTTCTAAATATCCTTAATTATTACAAAGCAGAGTGTCCACGCCTGGCGCAGGCTTGACGCGGGCGCGAGCTGCGCGGGAGCCATAGACAGCTGACTGTGTCGTGTCATCGACCGACTGTCGGTAGGCGGTTCATATTTTCTCGTTGTTACCTTACAAAGTCTAATGAAATTTTAGTAGATGTTTTTTATTGAAATGGATTTGTAATTACTTCCTATATTTTTTAAGAACCAAACAACCGATACCTCCTTCCTGCCCTTATCCTATTGTAAACGGAGTCGACGTAGTATACGTATTACGTACCTACATACGTGTTTACAATCATACGTATTGCTTTTAGGTTTACCCGCAAACCGTACAGGTGTGAGTCCGTAAAAAATATTGGGCAGATATTTATATCTACTACTATAAAAGTGTCGTTTAAGTTGGTACAGCGAGAGCGAAGCGCCTTGCGCGGCGTGACTCACGGCGCGTTATCGTGCGCTATCTAGCGGCGGCGCGCACCGCCGCCGGCGCCGCCGCCGGCGCTATCACCGCGGCGCGCGCTCGAAGTTAGGTACGAACTACGAGCTACGAGTCGGACGCACCGGACTAAAGCTCCGGTGTACTCGCGGGTCAAGCGGTCACCTAATACAGACCGTAAACGCTTACACAAACGTGCGTTTGCTTGTCAGAATAACAACGCTTTTTTGCATCAAGCGCGGATTACGAGATACTCGAATATTGCTCGAAATTGCTACGGTCTGCATTACGAGGGCTCATGAAACCGGAAGTTCGAAAGGCTACAGATAGTTTGTAAGTCACCGACTCTGAAACCGGCCGGACCGCGGTCCGCGACTGCCGGATTAGCGAATAATAAAAATCATAAGGGAAACTAATTAAGTAAGGCTGGAGATGACGCGTTCCATCTGTTTATTGGTTTCTCAGGGGAAAAGGAAAATGTTCCTGAAGAAAAAGTATTCTACGGGGGAGGCTACGCGGTTCACTCGTACTAATCTGCCTGTATAAGTAGTTTCAATGAAGGAGTTTGTGTGTGATCGAGTAACGAACGAACAATCAAACATTCACATTTATATTATTAGCAGGCAGGATTTTATTTTTCAGAGAGAACAGTGAAGACGTTGAAATCTAGAATACGATTTAAATGACTTAATCTAATAATCAAATCGCAGCGTAATATATAATTGTAAGTGAGTATTATGTTGTAACGTCGGCGCACGGCGGAAGCGGTCGTCTGAAGTAGGTGGAGAGTACTGACCTCCTGGAACACACTCTCCGGCTTCTTGGTGGAGAGCGAGAGCGTGCGCTCCTGCGTCTGGCAGAACTTGGCGGTCTTCTTGTCGAACTTCTTCTTGCCTTCCTGCAACACAAGCACCTGCGCTCAGACACCACCGCCGCTTGCCACACACCTACCGCCTCCGCTCTCTGATTACTGTTACTGAGGCACTGCGTACGACGCGGTCCGTCTGTCAACGAGGCCTGACGTACGCGCTGCCCCCGGTATCATTGACAACAGCGCGCAGCGGTTGCTTGACTCACGAGCCGGAGCGTTTCCCCAAAGTTTCCGATATTTTAATCTCCCTAAAATAAACTATAATTTGCTTTTTTCTTGTTATTCTGGTTGAATCACGATAGACACAATACGAGTATATACTGATGCAGACTTATTCAAATGATTGCTTGCCCGTATAAACTGCAATCGGGCCCCTGCAAGCTAAACCTGGACCGCGGGGCTCAGCAAGCCCGCCCTCGGCGCCGATTTATACAGAGCGTGCACTGCATCTCTAATTAACAATTCTCGCGTATTTTTTGACGAGCGCGGTGCTCTGCGTTTTTACACGCAATTGTTGTTTCATGGTAAGGTGGTGCGCGGCGCTTCCTATCAAGATGTACGACGCATCTCGTAACTATTACGGAAAATAGGGTCCAATTTTTTCAGTGAAATGATTTTAACTACATAGAAACTTTAACCAACTGAAAACAATATCTGTGGCTTTATCTTGAGGGAGACGTAAATGAGTAATGGTGTGTGCAGGGCGCTTACCTTGACGGCGCCGATGTGGTCCTTGCGGAAGCGCTCCAGCGGCTGGATGATCTGCTCGTGCGCGCGGCCCAGCTGCAACACACACCCGCGTCGGTCATTTGATAACAGACACGACATCGACAGTACCGGCCTCACCGGACCACTCGGCGCTGTGACACGCGCGGGGGCCAACAACAACCACGTCAAGTATAGACGACCGCGGAGTCGACGCACCTGCGGACCCTTCAATTGTAACAAACATACTCAGTGCGTTACTTCAGTCGCGCAGTTCCGTTCTGCAGCTTCATAATCTCGTGTAGGTAGAGTCTGTTTTGCGATTACAATTTTAGACCGCGCGTTTTGCATTTTCGTAATGACAAAGTTTTATGGCGTTATGTTCTTCAACACAACTTCGTACCTGCGGTCCCGCAACTTTACCTTTTAAACATCGCCGTTACAATTTTGTTAAAGTGGGAGAGGATCGGTGGGAATATTTTATTATCCATTGGGTAAAGATACCGGAACAATAAATAAAAAAAACAACATAGAGCTACTTATACATTTAACATTTGGGAGTCATTTATGGTTGATATGTAGCCTCCTACAAGTTGATTGAGTGCTGCGTGTGACACCTGTGCAACGGTCGACGAGAGACGTATCTGTAGAGGCGGAGCGGACGCGTCACGCAAAACAGGAAGCCGCATACGTACGTCGATTAGGTAACGAGTCGCGAGGGACGTTCGTTACAAGTTTCACTTTCCTTACGAGAGCGCGACACTCGCTTGTGTCATCGGTAACCGATAAATAAATAATAAATCAGAATTGAAACGGAAGCAGCGCGCGGAGCGGGCGGAGTGTCCTCGCGACGACGCCCGCTGTGGTGAAAGTGAAAGTATCGAGACACATCAAGGTTTAGGATTCAAATTATATAGAAATTTGACTTACATCTAATCTTTTTGTTACTACACCACGGTCGATAAAATTCGATAAAATTGACAGTTCAAATCGATAAAGTGGGATTTATCGAGCCTCGAAACAATCGACAAAGGTTATCGAAAAGCTAGGTCGAATCCAAAGAGAATATAGAGCTACTACAATACTTTACGATCAGACTTCGGTACTCGCAACATTCGATAAATTTATCGAGTTTTTCGGTTCGATAAATTTATCGAACCGACTTCCGTACTTTCGGGGCTGGGAGTATAAATATAAAATGACACTCGGAGTACCTACACAATTATACTTCAAATAGCGAAGTATTACTAGTATTATGACATGGTCTGTGGTATTAGGCAAACAGCGGCGCGGGCGGTGCGAATTGCAAAAGTGATTAAGGCGATACTCTCATTTTTTAAGGGTTTTTCCACCGAGATGCTGGGTCAACCACATACGTGATCAACTTGAAACTAACATGTATGTTTTATGAGACCTTTATCTCTCCATGATCTAAACAAAAACACGATTGATACATTTTCATTCGATACATTTTCTTATCAAAAATTATGCTTTTTTCAGTGTAAAATACACTTTTTTACTTAACGGCTTAAGTTTTATTTTCAAAATAATTACTCCCACCAAGAAAATATATTTTACTATCCACTGACAAAAACAAATTTACCTAGAAAAATTATTAACCTGTTAATAAAATAAATTAGATTTGAGACTTACGTCATTTAGTTCAGAGTTAAAGTGTGTTCAAACAGTGCACACTAAATTCGACCTTATTACGCTGGCACCTCGCGTTATAATAGTTATCCGAAGCGAGCAGTCCTCAGTATAGCGCCGTGCGCCGATGCGGGTGGACCTGTGATTGTTTTTGTCACAAGCGAGCATGCAACTTTCGATATTACAATAGGGAACAAGGACAATAAGAAATTATATGTTCGCAAAAGAGAGAACCGTTTGGTAGATTGTGCAAGAAAAATGAGAGAAGCAAAGATGTAATTACTCGGAGTTATGGTCTGATTATTTTTCTTGGCATATAGCCATTACCCAGTCATATTCCTGGCAATTTTTATCCGACTTCAAAAAAGGATGAGGTTCACAATTCGTCCGTTTCTCGTATTTGTTTTTTGATGATACTCGATTTCTCTCCTAAAAATTGTCAAACGATAGAGATTCTTTTACTTATGGTACAATATTTACCCGACTTCAAAAAAGGAGGAGATTGACAATTCGTCCTTTTTCCTATTTTTTTGATGTTACTCGATCTCTCTCGTAACAAAATAGTCAACCGATGGAGATTCTTTTTCTTATGAGTACAATTTTTACCCGACTGCAAAAAATAGGAGGTTCTCAATTCATAGTTTTTCGTATTTGTTTGTTGTTACTCGATTTCTCTCCTAATAAAATTGTCAACCGATAGAGATTCTTTTTCTCATGAGTACAATTTTAACCGACTTCAAAAAAGGAGGAGGTTGTCAATTCGTCCTTTTTTCCTATTTTATTGATGTTAGTCGATTTCTCCCCTCATAAAATTGTCAATCGATAGAGATTATTATTATCGCTGGCTGGAGCGGTAGTTCCAATACATTTGGAAAATTCTATAATAAGACTATTGTGTCTGAAGGTGATATGTCTTTTGCAAGAACAATTATATCAGAAGTATTACAAGAACACTAGTTCAATATTATGATTTTGGCATATATATTTTAAGTTTCATCATTATTAATAATATATGATCAAACGAACTTCACAAGCGAAGTTCAATCATTATTATATGAATAGCTCCATTCTTCAGATATATCTATATATTAATAGATATTTATACCAGGTAGTCCTTCTTTCACACAGGTAAATTCGCACGCTTTTAGAGTCGTATCGATTAAAAAATCGATTCTATCGCCGGTACCCTCACTACAGAGCCTCCCTATAACGTCATTCTTTTAGAGAAGTTACCCAAAAACTTTTGTTTACTTACTGGGTAGTGGAGGGAGGGTTCCTATATCTTCGAATGGAGCTATTCATATAATAATGATTGAACTTCGCTTGTGAAGTTCGTTTGATCATATATTATATTTCATAGCTCCATTCTTCAGATATATCTATATATTAATAGATATTTATACCAGGTAGATGTTTAGAGACAAACAGTTTTTGGTTATGTAGATAAAATAAATCAAGTTATTGCACATGAAACGAAGATATTTTTGAATAAAGAGAAAATATATTTATTCAATTTGAATCATTATTAAAAGTTACGCAACCGAATTAACTAAAATAATACTTAATTGTACATGTACACAATATAATCACACAAAAAACTAAGTAAGTCTAGGTTCAAGTAATGACCTAGCAAAGTTTTCTACAATTGTTGGACGATTATAAAACTTTGCAAAAGTTTGCGAAATTGGTGTCCAACCGGCTATCTTACGGATAGAATCAACAGAAAAACCAGCAGATTTCGCGCTCGATGTGGCGGCATGCCGCGTGCTGTGTGCGCTGAATGTCACCACGTTGATACCATTTGCAGCTAAAACGTCTTTTATCCATCGACTGATGGTTTGCGCTGAAGCATATTCATGCGGACTTTTGTGGGTTAAGAACAGGCTATCCCGAACGGCAGAACAAATACTCTCTTTTTCTTGAAAGTAGAGTAATAACAAAATCGGCTGCTCACGACCGGGAGCTGATGTTTTGATTATATCTGATATATTAATAGTAGTGTATTATTGGGCATTCTACCCCACCTTCGTTCGCTTTCGCTCACCTCCGTTCGCTGCGCTCACTCCGGGCGGGGTAGAATACCCAATAATGTAAAGTCTGTTCATCCGTTACTAAAAGGTGGTTCCGACATTGATATCCGTCTGTTGTGTCGAGAAGCTTTGGTTGTTTAGTTTCTTATTAAATATCAAGGTATAATGCAAATTACTCATTTCTCTTCCAACTTTATAGTGGTTCGAACATGTTATTTATTAAACAACCTTATTCTTTACATATAAACCCAATTTGCGGATCTACTACTGAAAATACACATAGACATGGCAAGCTTCTGCCTAGCACTATTCGATGCATCATTTGTGGTCCATCAAACTGTGGGAAAACCAATTTATTAATTGGTCTTCTATTACATGAACACGGGATAAACTTCTTGAATGTTTATATTTTCTCTAAAACTTTATTTCAACCCAAATATGTTTTCTTAGAAAATGTCTTAAACTTAGTACCTGAAATTAATTTCTATAAATTTAAAGAAAACGACAGCGTATTAAGTCCGCAGAAAGCAAAGCCAAATTCAGTGATCATATTTGATGACGTTGCATGTGAAAAACAGAATAACATACGTGACTACTTTGCTACTGGAAGACACAAACAAATTGATTGTTTTTACTTAAACCAAACATATAGCAAGATTCCAAAACAACTTATTAGAGACAATGCTAACGTTATTGTTCTTTTTAAGCAAGATGACATAAACCTCAAACATGTATACGATGAACATGTGAATACGGATATGACATGGAATCAGTTCCGTGAAATGTGTACTAAAGTCTGGAGCGTTCCTTTTAATTATTTAGTAATAAACAAAGATTGTGAAAAAAATAAAGGAGGTTACAGAAAAAACTTTGACACGTTTGTTATGCTAGATTAACTGGTGCTTTTCATATATAAGATGATAAAAATTAATTTATATTCATTTACTTTTCCATCCTTGCCTGAAATAGGGCTCATTAACATATAGCTATGACGATTACAGAAAAAAAATTGAAAGAACAAATTGTAAAATCTGCAGATGCTGTTAAAAGAAAGGTAAAACTTATGCAAAATTTAAAATCAGACAATGAGATGGCTATCGAATCTGCATTAAAACCATTAACAGATCCTCTCAACAAGTTGGTGTCAGCACGTATCTCGTCTAGTAATGGTATGTTTACGGAGCCGTACATTAAGCGCAAAAAAATGAAATACGTGCAACATAATGAGTCTGATGTTGAAGATGAACTTAATAAAAAAAATTCATGTATTGCCAATAATAGAAAGTCTGATCAAACTGTTACGTACAATTCAAACGCTGAGTCAAGTGAATATAGTTCTGAAAGTGATGAAAAAGATTCCTCAAATATAAGTGCTTCATCGTTTAAATCTTTAGAACCGGACGATATGTCATGGTCTTTATCGGAAGAAGTGTTTAAAGATGTTCCTTTTGGTGCTCGATTAGAACGTGGCAAACTAAAAATGGGAACTTTATATTTAAATGTGACTGGAGAAGAAATAAGTTTAGGAGGACGGCGCTATAAAAAAACCCGTGGGATATATGAATTACTATTTAAAAAAACTCCTGATTTAACTAAATTAACAGAGGACGACAAACAGAACTATAAACAAATGTTAATAGATACCAATGCACACCGCCGTGATTATGATCCGAAAAAACCAATCAAAAGCAACAAAGGTATAAAATACCTTAACATCATAAAACCATTTTTTAAGCTGACAAAAGATTATACAACAAGTACCGAAAGTCTTGTCAAAGGATCAGGATTACCAGTCATGAAAAAAGTTAATCCGAAAGTGGACTACATTTATTGGGATGATCCTAATGAATTGGTCGAAAGATTAAAATTATTGCTAGCTTCTCGTGACGCTGGAAACACTGGTCTAGATAATGAAATAATATCAATTATCGAAGAACTACGTGAAAACGGTACCATATCAACTGAATAAAAGAAAAGTACTATAAAAAAATAATCAGTTTTATTTTAACTGCCTATCAATCAATACCTCTACTGTTATGAATATAGATAAGTTTGGCAATCACGTGCATAAACGTTTGCGTTTATCTGAAGACCTATTCAATAAATCTGCGGTAGCATTTGATGAACAAATGATTAAAAAAAGTTTTTATACCAAGCAAGAAATAGATGCAAAACTTGAACTAATCAAGAGCCAAATTAAAGTACTAATAAGTCAACATTTGAAAGAAAATCATACTGAATATCAGACAAAACATATTATTAAGCCAGTAATCAAATGAGCAAACAAGCGGTCGTCAATGAAATTCACAGGCAAGCACGCAAAAACTTTACTCGTCGCTGCGTGGTGATAAAAAATATTGATGAAACATGGCAAGCTGATCTAATAGATATACAAAACCTAAGTAACTTTAATTCAGGTTATAAATATATTCTAGTTGTAATTGATGCTTTCTCTAAATTTGGGTGGACCGTACCTGTGAAAACCAAAACAAAGTGTGAAATAGCTCAAGCTTTAGAAAAAGTGTTTAACAAAGGTCGAATACCAGTTCATTTGCAAACAGATTTGGGAAAAGAATTTTATAATGATGTATTCAAAACCTTAATGAAAAAATATAATATTAATCACTATTCTACTTTCTCTGTTAAAAAAGCTTCAATTGTAGAAAGGTTCATAAGAACAATAAAAAACAAATTATATAAGTATTTTAATTTAGTTGGAAATTATAAATGGAATGGAAAACCTTTGCAACAAATAACTGATAAATATAATAATACCGTGCATCACACTATAAGATTTAAACCTAAAGATGTTAGCTCTTCAAATAGAAATATGGTATTATTTAATATCCTAAAATCACAAAATAAGAATTCAATGAAGAAAGGGAAATTTCAAATTGGAGATCAAGTTCGTATCAGCAAGTATAAAGAACATTTTAAAAAAGGATATACGCCAAATTGGTCAACTGAACTGTTTACTATTGTAAAAATAAATACTACTAACCCTGTTACATATCATATAGAAGATCAACACAAACAAATTATACTGGGTACGTTTTACGAGCAAGAACTTCAAAAAACCAAACATCCTGGTATATACTTAATAGAAAAAGTTTTGAAACGAAAAGGTGATAAATTGTTTGTTAAATGGTTAGGATTTTCTGAAAATGAAAGCTCATGGATTAACAAAAATGCAATTACCTAAATGTATAAAAAGCTTATTTAATAAAAATATAATCATTATTGTTTAACCAATGGAAGGAGGTGGACTCATTAATAAAATTATAAACAATTTACCGTTTGAATTACATTTACCAGGATACAATTATTGTGGACCTGGTACTAGGTTAAGTGAACGATTATTGCGAGGTGACCGAGGAGTGAATGAATTGGATGAAGCTTGTAAACAGCACGACATTACATATTCAAATAAATCTAATATAGAAGATCGACATAAAGCTGACTTGGAATTATATAACATGGCTAAAAGACGAATAAAATCAAAAGATGCTAGTTTAAGAGAAAAAGCTGCTTCATGGGTAGTAAAAAACGCTATGAAAACCAAATTAAAAATAGGAGCAGGTGTGAAGCCTTTTAAATCAATAATTTCTAAAATACGTAGTGAACTAAAAAAAATAAATCCTAAAAATAATGAATCAGCTATTAAAATTGCGTATTCAGTCGCAAAGAAATTATTTTCTAAAACTAAAGTTCGTATGCCTCGTGTGATACCTATTCCTAAGACCGGTGGAATATTACCATTGATACCCATATTTGCTGGATTATCGGCATTGGGTGCTTTGACTGGTGGTGCTGCAGGTGTTGCTAAAGCCGTGAACGACTATAAATCAGCCAAACAAAGTCTTCATGAATCTGAACGACACAATCAGGCTATGGAAGCGATAGCACTAGGAAAAGGATGTTATTTAAAACCATACAAAAAGGGTAGTGGTTTATATCTTAAAGCTCCAAAAAACTGATTACGAGGCTACCCAACCGCGCTTTAACCGATATAGATATTTTAGAACATGCTAGTAATATACCATATTTCAGAGGTGTTTATATGAGAGATAGATTACCAAAGAAACCTAAACGTACAGAATGTGGTATTATTAATCTAGATGATCATCAAAATCCTGGAACTCACTGGGTAGCCTACGTAAAAAATAATGATTACTGTGAGTATTTTGACAGCTTCGGTGATCTGAAACCACCGTTAGAATTACTTAAGTACTTAAATAATCGTGACGTATTTTATAATTATTGTAAATATCAAAGTTATGATACGGTGAATTGTGGTCATCTCTGTATCAAATATTTAAAAAGCTTTTGGAAATCGCATTTAAAGTAAAGCATTACTTAATAAGTATCAGTAACACGATGTCTTTTACGCTATCTATATCTAGTTCCACTGCAATTTCATTAACCAACTATTCACCAGCTTTAGAATTAAATGGTGAATACGAATGTGGTTTATTATACTTTTCAACGTATAATTCCATACCTAATATAGATAGTGCTAATAACAAATTATATTATGGTGAAAATGAAATCATTGAAATACCAGAAGGATCCTATGAATTAAGCGATATAAGCGATTATTTACAGTTGAATATGAAAGATTGTTCTTTCAAAATGAGTTGTAATAATAATACGTTAAAAACTTCCATCGTGTGTTCTAAAGACATACATTTTGAAAAGAGTCCGTTGCTTGCAAAAGTATTTGGATTTGACAGGAAGATACTCAAAGCAAATATAATAAACGAATCTTCGCATCCTGTCAGCATTCTATCAACAACTGTGCTACGGATCGAATGTGATATCATAAGTGGGTCGTATACCGACGGTAAACCCAGCCATATAATCCACGAATTTCCTCCAAACGTGCCTCCTGGTTATAGAATTATCGAAATACCAAAAAATATTATTTATTTTCCTATTAATCAAACTAGCATTAGCTCAATTACTATCAAAATATTAGATGCTAGTAATAATTTAGTAAATTTACGAGGTGAAGACATACAGTTGTATTTTCATATTAGAAGAAAATGATTGACTTTAATAAAAGCACATCATCAATGGTAAATCACTCCATTTCAAAACGCAACATCAACAAAAGAAGACCTAAAGTAAAGCTAACAAAAGAAAATAAGGAGTTTCTAAAATTAATTGGATTATTAAAATGAGCATTCTGAATATAGCAGATTTTCCTCGCCTTGATAATACCATCGAGAGTATAGAATATCATTCATATAAACCATACGTCAATAGTTTTCGTGAAAATGATGAGATACGAATACCTATTAATCAACAAGATCTATATGTATTACCTTCAGCAAGTACACTATATATTGAAGGAGTCGTGAGTGTTGTTAAACGCGATACAAAAACGCCAGTAAGCAAAGTGCATTTTACTAACAATCCTGCATTATTTTTCTTTCAAGATATTCGATATGAGCTAAATGGAATAGAAATAGATAGAATAAAAAATGCGGGGATTACTTCTACCATGAAATCTTTAATTTCAATGAGTGATAACGAATCAAAGATGTCAAAGTCATGGGGGTGGGACATTAACGGAACCATAAATAACTGGGCAGGAAACTTTTCGGTGTCTATTCCTCTAAATAAAATACTTGGGTTCGCTGAAGACTATAACAAGATCATTATGAACTGCAAACATGAATTAATATTACTTAGGAGTAGCACAAATCTTAATTCTCTGAAATTAGAAGCTGGAGAAATAGTTAATGGAATTGACATTAAACACATTAATTGGCGCGTTCCACATGTAAAAGTATCTGATCGTGAGCGGATTAATTTGCTCAAATATTTAGAAAAAGATCGCTCTATCAACATTGTATTTAGAAATTGGGATCTATATGAATACCCTGCTCTGCCAAAAACTACAAAACATACTTGGGCAATCAAAACAACTTCTCAAATAGAAAAACCACGATACGTGATTGTAGGTTTACAAACAAACCGTATTCGACAAGCTGATAAAGACATGTCACAGTTTGATCATTGTCAATTGCAAAACCTTAGAGTGTTCTTGAACTCATGTTACTTTCCTTATGAAAATCTAAATATCAAGTTTAATGACGATAACTACTCTTTAATATATGAGCGCTACGTTAGATTTCAACAGTCGTATTACGGTCGCCGTCCGGAGCCTTTATTGAGTTACGAAGAATTTAAAACCAAGGCTCCTCTATTCGTGATCGATTGTTCGCGACAAAACGAAACTCTGAAGACAGGACCGATTGATGTACGCATTGACCTTGAAGCTATTACGGAATTTCCAGATAACACAACAGCATTTTGTCTTATACTAAACGATTGTATTGTTGAATACAAGCCTTTAAGTAATACTGTTAAGAAGATATCATGAATCCTGGATGCATGATTGTTGATTTACAGGGATTTAAAGATTCCCAAAATAATTTCATCATGAAAGAGTTTGCACTGGCTACGCGGGATCACACCCAAGTGTTTTTAGTGAAACCACCCTATCCATACTCTCATTTGACAGATGTAGAAAAGAAACACGTTTACTGGATTGAAAAGCAACGGGGTATATTTTGGAGTGAAGGTTATATGAAACACAAAACGTTTTTAGATATTATAAGACCGGTTTTGTCAGGGAAAAATATTCTAGTTAAAGGAGCAGAAAAAGTCAAGTGGATGTACAACATAAGTCTGAATAACTGCAATGTTGTTGATATTGGAGAAAAAGGCTGTCCTAATTTTTTGCGTTTAAACAAACTTTATAGTGATGACAAGAGTACGTATAACTGTTTATTTCATAAAAAGCAGTGTGCTTTAAGAAATGTTGTTTTAATAAAGACATGGTTTATTGATAATAATATGAGTATTTTTAAATTATTTGATGGTGATGACCAGGACATAGCTATAAAAAATAAAGACGATGTCAGTTCTAGCAGTAATGACAATTCTAGCGATAAAGATTATGATTGGGTTGAAAGATGTTGTTGTTAGAATGTATAAGATTTAATTATGTAATATTTAGTTGTAGGTACGTAGGTATTGTCGTTAATATTAATATGTTTTTATTTTTAGTTGTGTAATGATTATTTTGAATTTAATAAATGTAATTTTTTTTAAACTGTTTTTGATTTGTATGTGTACTATTCCCTAACCTACATAAAATAAAACAGAGAGATAGTTTTAACATAGGTATTTATTTTCCCTTTTTAAATAATATACTATTTACAAAACATTAAATTTTTAATTAACTTAATTTGTCATTGTTATGCTTTGACATAATTAATATTAGTTCATTAAAATATTTAATTACTTGTTTCTCTTATAACTACACAAAATAAATGATATAATAAGCTATTTACAAAACATGTTTATTTTTCGATCTTAATTAATAATAACATATTTACAGTACAAATCATATTTATTTTCTATCTTACTTAAAAATATAATATTCTTTATTAAACATCTTACTTATTTATCAATTATACAATTCTTCTGCCAATTTCTTAGATATTTTAGTTACTACATTTTCAGTAAGGTTCATTATTTCGTCTATAGGTTCCACAACCGAATATTGAACACGTATAGTTTCACAATTAGTATCTAACCTTTCATTATAATCGAAAATTTGAATTTTTATTTGACGATATCCTCTTTTTGGCGCTTTGCTAATTACGTATGAGAGAGAGTCTTTATTTTTACGTTTGGTGATTTTTACTGCCTTTTTCCCGCTTCCAACTGATTCAGCGGTGATGCGTTGCTCGTTTCTTTTGCCTCTTTCAAAGAACTCGTCCCAACCAGCCAAAGGATCTTGAGCATGGGGTAACCACATCGGATCAAGTTCTGAAGTCATAATTCTGAAAAAGAAAAAAGCCATTAATAATTTAAGTCAAATTTAATAATTTAGTCAATACAATAGAAACAAAAGAAAACATACTTACACTATATAGATGCTCGCCGAAGATTTATGTGTGGAAAATAAAAAGTATAATAATACTTTTAACTCTTGTAACAAGTGTGCTCTAGAACTGCAAGCGTGTAAATGAATTGATTTTGTAAAATCCTAAGAATACAGACAAGTACATGGCGGCGGTGATAGTATTGTGTTTCACATGAATTTCTGATGTGTTAACATACCAAGATTTAAACAGGAATCAACTTGTTAATAATATGACGCCATACTTGTTTTTATTAGGTGATTGTGAAATATAAACTGACACCTGCACAGAGACAAGAATAAACGTGTTGAAATGGTATAGGTACTAAAAGGAAATTTTAAATAAAAACTTGCATTGATCTTCACATTAAGATATTTAATTCAAATTAATTATAAGTAATTAGTACACAAAATAATTGTAAATATAACAAACTTAAATAGCACACAAAACAATTGGAAACATAACTAACTAATGTAGGTAGATATATTCACATTCTTATGATTGTTATAGTAAAGTTTTATAGATTAAGTATTGAGGTATGTCCCCAAGCAAGTGTACCTACTTTATCTTTAGCAATCAAACGCTTATCATCATTACTAGAAAGCGCAACTTTATTTACACTTCTTGTATATACCTCATGTTTTATAGATTTGAATAAAACATTTACTTTTCGAACAATATCACCTGTATATAAAGTGTTCTCATAGTCTGATTTGTCTAAATCACGCACTACGCAACCTCTTACGCCTTTAGCTTTTTTTATAGTACTGTCCATAGTTTTGACACAGTACAGTTTCGCGCGCAGACCTATAAATTCAGTTACTATTTTTCCTCCCATCTCGTCTTTGAATAATCCTGGCACTTTTTTATTTATAAGGGGCAGATCAAATTTATTTTTAGAGCTAAAATTACTCGTGTCGAAATACTCTAAGAATGAGTCTTTAACATCTTTATAAAAATCTTTGGTTTCTATATGGTATATGAAACTGTCCGTATCAGTGTAACACATATGTAAGCGGTTTTGATAGCGAGGTTGCATGACTGAATAGTGAAAGTCATACATGTGGCTTTTAGATAATTCTAGAACAGTAAATCCTATATATATTGGTTTATCTAGAATAACACGATCAGGTTTTAACTGTATTGCAACTAAATCCTCAGTGAATACAGATGCACTGTGGAAATTAGGATTTGCAATTAGCCTGTTGGCACTCATTTTTTTCTTCGTTATGTTCTGAAGATCATTCCACTCACTTACTAACTTTACATTTACCCGTTTTTCATTATTTTCTAACGTTTTGCCGAAAATACTATTGTTGAGTAGTTTAAAGAAGTCTTGTTCAAACGTTGAATTGGCTTTTTGTCGCGTTAAAATCGATGTATTTTTTCAAAAAGGGCCTTTGTCTAAAAATAATCACGCGGTGTATTTTTTTCAAGACAAGCCCATTATTCATACAAGTTTTCAGATGAACATAATGTATGACATAAAAGTATTTGTCGTATAAGTTGGGTACAAGCTTATTATACTTTCCTCCTGGAGGAATGCATTTTTCAGGACAGAATGGGAAATCGTTATGTTTGTGATGCAAATGTGCAGGATAGCTCAAGTCAACTTCAAGTATGAAACCATACTCAGCTTCATTTGGGATGTTTTTTACATTCAATACATCTATTTCAGATTGTTCTAAGAATCTAAAATCAGATATAGGCAATGGCTGACACATGCTAAATCCATACAAATTGTTACAATCAATGTAAGCAATGAAAGTATCTGGTTGTTGCTGATCATAATCATCTAGGTATTGGTTGTTGGCTTTAGCATGTCTGTGAGAACACATGCAAACACCACCTCGGATACCGCTTTGAATCATTCTCAGGATGTCTAAATTATCAATAAGCTCTAACTCCACATCAGTTTTCAAAAGCATTGCGTCAAAAGAGAGACTTGGTGCTGTGACATAAAAAGCAGGGTCTAACTGATAGTGCACTTTACAAGTTTTTCTAAAATTTTCAAAAATATCTGTTAGTAAAAGTACATCAGTCTTTAAGTATAAATCGGTGTATTCACCTAAATTTTGTATGTCAAATGTTGACCATACTACTTGCGCATGTGTGAAATCTTTTTCAGATATATTTTCATTGGTAAGTGAACTATAAAACAGTTCCTTAGGCGGCAGATATTCCTCATCATAACGTTCCCATTTATCCATATACTCATATGGGTAAACCCCTTTACGCATGACTAACATTAATTCATCTTTATTCGAAAAATAACTAGCCATGTGTTTAAATTCATTTTCGTTTATAGTACAAGCTAATTTTTCTAAACTCGCGCCTAAAAATTTGAAAGAGTCTACGAAACGAAGTTGAACAAACTCGTCTTTCGAAACTGGAATGAATTTTGTGAAACATATATAGTTTTCTTTAGTTTTAGGGATAATTTTGATGGGCCCAGGAGCTTCTCCCAATTTTTTTATAAATAAATGACAATCATATCCTGACAAATTATGGAAAAAAATTGGCACAAATTTGGGCACCTGATAATGTAAATTACAGTAGCTGTGTGCCGCGCCACGATATTCTCCCGATATTACATGACAGTGATCTCTGACTTTATCTGAATATAAAAAGTGACCACATATATGACAATGAGTGGCCTTTTCAAAATGTTTTGCATCTTCTTCAGTGAAAACTATCGGAACACTTGTACTTAATATTTTATGAATTTCCGAGATGTCACGATAAATTGACTCAATAAATTTGGTGTCACAGTCAGGTCCCCGATAAGAAACATAGCGATTATAGCTATCGTCAACAGAACATACAATATGATACCCAAAAGCCGCAGGTACGTGACGTTGTAAAGTAGATGTATTTGTGAAATTAGATTGTTCTTGTTGATTATTATTTTTTTCTAACAAAGATTCGAAATCAGCATAAATAACAAAAGGAATATCTTGTTTGTGGTCGTAGTTTTTAAATTTTAATACAGAACCTTTCTCTGGTAAAATTGTAACAACACCTCCGCATGAATGTTTCTTAAGCTCCGCGGTAGTATTGAAAAAAACTAAACAAGTATCGCAAAAATATAACTTTCCATGATGACTTGTTATTTGGCTTCTAACAAGTCTTGACAAATCTTTGATTAGACAATAGTGTGAAGAAGTATCATTTTCTAAAAATAACAAATGAATAGTTTTATCATCGGCCGTTATATGACTAGATTTATACAGAGGACCCGCTATAGAGCATTTATTTTTCAAACCGTAGATTATAAATTTAATTTTTGGGTTATTCTTTTCAAACCGTTGAATATCAGAAGTAGTAACAGGAAATTGCATTCCGTCTATATTCAAAACAGTTCGAAAATCAGGATAGGAAGAAACTCTCTCAGGATGTTTCTGTGCTGGATAAAGAGCTGCTGTGACGCACCACATGAAACAATAGTTATCGCTATTGTGTATATTTAGACATGCTTTTTTATTTTTTATTTTTTTAGGCAATGCAATAAAGTTTGAGCCGCCCATTGGTTCATATTTATTGATGTTTATTTCCAAATGAGAGTTATTCAAAAAAGTCCACCCACTGTCCTGTCCCATGAACTCTTGTATTTTTTTATTTAAAACACCTATTGTGTTAGAAAAAATTGAATCAAAATCGTAATTGTTGTACAAAACAATGTTTTTGGTTCCAAATGATTTGATTTCTTGATTGTTATTCTTCAACATCAAAAACATTGAGTAAAGTTCGAAGTTAACTTTCAAACAAGTATGCTTTAACAGTGATTCAGTTATAAGCGACTTTATTTTTTGACTAATAGAGTTGAAAAACATTTCTAAAGAGCTTTGTTCGCTATCCTCATGCGCTCTTATTCTATAAGTAGCCACACGAGAGCGGAATGCCGACGTCACAACATCAACACCATCGGAATGTATCACATTGTTGTCATTACATTTGTGTAAATTAGACCGTAGGTGTCCTATCCACGATGTACTCTTAACAGATAATCTACATAATGTGCAATACGGCATTTTGAAAACTATGACGAACTATAACTATAACAAATAAAGAACTTTGACTTTGACTTTGACGTAAGAATGGTACTTATCTACATAATTAGTAATCTTCAATAAATCTTCTTTAGAACATAAGAATGAGAATCTATCTACCACTTAATAATCATTTATTCACAACATAAACTAAACTACTAAATAAAAGATGGATAATTAAAAAAAACTAATAATTTTCAATTAAAAATAAAATAAAACAAAACCTTATAAATAAAAAATAGCATAAAATGTTATATCTTATTTTACAGGTCTGACTCTGAATACGACAACTCACCAAAAAATCCACTTAAATTTCATTAAAAGTTATTTAAAACAAACAATATATTTATGAGTTAAAATTTAAATTATTTTTAAAAAACCAAAATCAATATGAAAAACTTAAATTATTACATTTATTTGTTTGCTTCTTTATAAAACACAGACTCGCTGTCTTGGAAGCGCGTATGAGCCAATCCTATAAAACGCTGTATAGCGTCCCATTCGGATGTTTCGGGCTCAGTTTGTAGTTTTATATATGTTAACGCCTTCTTATACCGTTCTTCTGGCTTATACGCCAACCAGTCTTCTGTTTTATAGACTTTCAAGTCTATATAAAAATTACCGGTTAGATTGGCTGCACGCCTCACTTGGCCAGAAGAAACGCGAGTGGTGAAGCTGGAGGCAGAAGTGTTTGCTGTGGCTCGTTGTTTTGAGCCGCCAAGTTTCTCCTCCTCTTCTTTTATGATGGCGAAGAGATTTACTTTTCGCTTTTTAAATCTGTAATAAAAACACAAAAACATATATTAGAATTTGAACTTTAGCTATATGAGCTTTGAGGGCTTTTATTTCACACAATCGTTAACTTTAAAATCAGTTACGACTTACGAGTTAAAACTGTGCACTATACTAGACAATTAGCCGAGTACTGACTATCACGATATCGTTATCGAAATAAAAACTTTAAGATGTATGAATGTGATCTCTACTACATGGTACAACGAATAAAATTGTACAAGAGATACCAAAAGAATTGCTAAAATAATCTGTATTTTGAGGCAGCACCCTAAATGATTCGAATATTTGTATGATATAGGTACTTACTGAGGCGAGTCAACAGAGGTAGCAGAGGCGATGCTAACAGCGCTCAGGCTGTCGGCGGCAGGCTTCCTTCTGTTAGTTTTCTTCTTCGGCTTAGGCGTTTCAACACGCACCGGTGAGTTGTCGTATTCAGAGTCAGACCTGTAAAATAAGATATAACATATTGTTTATTCTCAATGGCATAAATGAAAACCCCGATATTGATTTCAGGCGTTTAAACACTGCACTTTTTAGAATCGAATGTGAAGTTAGGATGGGAAGATTAAAAAATACTTGACAAATAACTATACTAAAAATACAGAGGATGCGTTGCTCTACGATAAAACGTAGGCGTTAACACAGTTATTGCAATAACAAGTTGTGTAAAGAACAAAGTTAGGTAGGTACTAAGTTATAGAGCAATAATTTTCAATAAATTATTAAACAATTTAATAATTATATTTTATTAAAAAATGGTGAAAAATAAATAAATAAAATCCACTTACTAACATTTTCAATCAGGAACTAGGAGCACTTGTCACCTTATGTAATATATTAAAATATATGGCATTATGAAGGAAACCCGCGTTTTTATATAATCAAAAATTATAGTGTCAGCATATTTAAAATTCTAACAAATCAACGTTACATTTATCGACTTAAGATCGAATACTTTACCGCATTAACGATGTACATATTACGTTCCGTATTTGAGTGTATGCGGCACTTTGATAAAAGGAAACTGAGGCAAACTGTTCCCATTTTTTATTTAACACAAAAAATACTCATATCTACATTTCAAACAATTTCTGATTCTAAAAATAAATAAGGTTATTCAAGTACCCACTTACGGTATAGGGTATAGGTACAAATATACTTATGACAGTCTATCACATCAGTATTGTCAACTAATAAAATAATTCGTAGAGGTTTTGCAAAAATATTTAGACTCATTTGCAATACGTCACTTATTTAAAACATTTGATGATGTTCTATAGTTCACAAACAAAATATATAAGTTTCATTATGTGATGTGGAAATCATTATGAGGTGCGTTCTGCTACGTGAAACAATTTGGAATTCTGTATTTAAATACATGTAATATAAATAAGTTGGTTAAATAATTAAATCTATCCGTTTACTAATCTAACTATTTACTAATAGAGATGATTTAATTTTGTTATAATTTTTGTATTATCTCATGATGGTTCATTTTATCTCGGTCTCCCCTATGTCGCAGTCAAAGTTAAAACTAAAAATTCTAGTCGATACATGTTTTGTATGGTGTAATAAATTTATTTCAAAAAATACATACCCATTGTGATAACCGACTTTTAACAAGGTAGAGGTAGGTACTCCATATGAGGGCGGGTGGACGTTTATCCAATTAGTGGTTGCTTCGGCCCAGCTCGCAGTCTCGCGCTGCTTGTTTTTGGATAGACGTTCACCTTCCTCACTCATCCCTCGGTGAGTGAGGAGGCTTTGGTCTTGGGGGAGAGCGCAACAGTCGTGTAGATCCCCAAGGCAAGTTCGGCGTTATCCTTCTCGTGGTTGCTGCCTGTTATTGGTCTATTTCCTTCAGAAATAGACGTAACTGAAACGCCGGGCGCCGCGTATCCTTCTTATTATGTATATGTATGTTTATGTATTTATCCTATCTGTATTTATTTATTATGTATTTATAGCATCTATTTATTATTCGTATTTATATATTTATCTCTGCGGTGGTGCCGTTTCTGGTGGCGGTCCGTTGGTGCCCTGTCTCTCTCTCATTCGTGAGAGAAAGACATGGGCGCTGCGGCTGTCGCCGGGAATGGCAGGTCAACGGGGGGAGTCGCCGCTCCAAGTACCTCTCTGCTCTCAGAGAGGACAGTGGATGCGGCAAGCACGGCAGGCCAGTGGGGTGCTGTGAGACGGACCATGCATCGCCGCAAAGATGCATCGAGAGGGGGAGCCTCGCGGTGGCAGTACGCGTACGCTCGCTTCGTTCTCTCACTTTCGTGAGAGAGGGACGCGGGCTGCGCTTGCTGGTACTGGCGAGTGCTCCAAATTTGTGTGTTTATTTTGTCTTTGTGTTTTCTTTTGGTTCTGTGTATTGTATTTTTGATTCTGTGTTCTGTTTTATTTGTTGTGTTTTGTTTTGTGTGTTGTGTCTGTGTTCTGCCACAGACGAGTCGGTTCGGTCGAAAGACCGATGGTCGTAGACAGGGTCCCGGTCGGCGCCCCGGCGGTAAGCTGGGTAGCGGTGACGCGGGTCGGGGGCGGCGGGTTCGGCCGGCTGTGTTAACGCACAGTCGGTCGGACAGGCATTATGCCAACCGTCGGCCAACTCGCCGCGCTGGTGAGGGGCTTGCCTTAATTGGCTGGCCCGCGTGGAGTCAACCACTATAAAAAATCACTCAAAGGTCCCGCGCGTCGACCTACCGCGCGGGGCGCCTCCGAGGGGGTGGCTGGGGAGTGAGCATCAGCCTGCTAGAGGTCACCTGCGGATACAGCCCGACCTCCGCAGTATGTAGGGTTGCCCGGGTACAGGGGGCACTGCCCGGGTCGACGGAGTATTTCCCCCATACTCGTGGGAACTGTATGGAAGAATTTTTAAAAAACAACAAAAGAGTGACGAGGAGTTCGGCGAAAGCTGGAACGGTGGAGGAGGAGAGTCCCCGCATCAAAGCGGAGAGACCGTCAACTGGCGACGAGGCCCAGAGGGCTGAAGTCGAGAGGAGAAGGGAGCTGAGCCGGTCGGATTCCGACCAGTCCGGTATGGAGGTTGAGTCGGCGGGGTCTACCTCGCGACACTCGACTCCGGGACGGTGGAAGAAACGCCGGCTCAGTGTAGAAAGAGAGGGGGCCACTTCGGACGACGACTGCGCCAAGTCGTCTAGGAAGGAGGCCGCAGCAAGGCCACGCCGCGGACGCCCGCCCACAACGGGGCAGTACGTAGGCCTGGCCAAAGCTCAGGACGAGCTCAATAGAGCGAAACGCGAAGAGCTCAAGCTCCAGGCGGAGCAAGAGCTCATGGCTGAGATGGCCCAGAGGCGGGACGAGCGAGTGGCGTGCCTCGCGAAAGTCCCGAGAGTCTCTGAAGGGGTCAACGTGGCGGACGCCGATTTGGGGGCGGTGGCGAAGCTGGTCGAGAGTTCTCTCTCGACCATAATCTCCGTCGCCACCAAATCGAAGAATTTGAAAGGGAACCTCATTCGGGACGTTAAGGAGGCTGTGGGCGCTGTGCAGCTAGCGTTTGAAGCTGTACAGTCGCGCACAGTCTCTGAGGAGGTGAGGCTGTTGGCAGAGGCCAACAAGACCCTCACGGCGCAGCTCACTGAGCTGCGCCGTGAGATGGCAGAGATGCGCGCGGCGCAGGTGCAGGTGGCTCCTGTCGCCCCCGTCTCATCCGAGGAGCTGACGAGACAGGTGATGATCCAGGTGGGCACAATGCTCAATGCCCGCCTGGAGGGCCTCCAAGACCGCCTGCTCCCGGAGAGGCGCCTAAGGCCCCCGCTAGCCGCGGACCGACGACGAGAGTCGGCAGCAGAAGCTGGTGCCCCGGCGCCTATGGAGGTTACCCCTTCGCCTCCCCCCCCTCCACCACGCGCCTCGGTAACGAAGGAGGCGCCCAAGGAGGGCGGGAAAGGCAAGGGAAAGGGTAAGGGGAAGGGGAAGAGCACCCCTGCCCCTGCCCCGGTGCCGGTCGCCACCCCAGTGCCGGCCCCCCGTCCACAAGCTCCCGCGGCGGAGAAGTGGACGGAGGTGGTCCGCAAGGGGGCGCGAAAACCCACCAGGGCAGTGGCGCCTGAGAAGGCGGCACCGAAGCGCCCGGGGAAGAAGGCAGCGTCTCGCCCTGCGAGATCGCAGGCCCCAAAGCCCACGCCGGCACCGAGGCAGATGCCGCCCTCCACAAAGGAGAAGGCGGCAAAACTGCGCCCCCCCCGTACTGCAGCCGTGGTGATCACGCTGCAACCGGGGGCGGCAGAGAGAGGCCTAACGTACGCGGACATCCTGACGCGTGCTAAAAACATGATAAACCTCCAGGATATCGGTGTCCCTCCTCACCTCCGCATGAGGGCGGCGGCGACGGGGGCCCGGATCCTGGAGGTCCCCGGTGTGGAGCGTTCGGAGAAGGCGGATGTCCTCGCGCAGAAGTTGCGCGAGGTATTCGAGGGGGAAGAGGAAGTCCACATCTCCAGACCGGTCACTACCGCAGACTTGCGTGTGACCGGTTTGGACGACTCGGTCACCCCCGAGGAGTTGGCGGCGGCCCTTTCTGCACAGGGAGACTGCCCTGCGTCGGCGGTTAAGGCCGGCGCAATCAGAAAGGGCCCGGCCGGAATGGGCACCGCGTTCGTGCGGTGCCCTATGACGGCCGCGAAGAAGATTGCCGCAAGCGGCCGTCTTCTCGTCGGGTGGGTGGCGGCGCAGGTGCGGATTCTCGATCCGCGGCCGCGCCGCTGCTACCGCTGCCTCGTGCTGGGCCACGTCAGGGCCCAGTGCGAGTCGGAGGTCGACCGCAGCGATGAATGTTATCGCTGCGGTCGCAACGGCCATAAGGCCAACGGGTGCTCCGCCCTCCCGCGCTGCAGCGTGTGCGCAGCTGCGGGACTGGCAGCGGACCACCTTTCCGGGGGCAAGACTTGCGTCAAGCCCCCGCAGAAAAAGGGCAGGAAGAGCAAGCCGGCTGCTGCTGAGGCCACGGCCCAGTCGCAGCCGGCCGGCCCCTCCACAGGGCAGACGGTCACCATGGAGGTGGGTTAATTATGGCCCTTTCCTTCCTCCAGGCGAATGCCAACCACTCCGCTGGGGCGCAGGATCTTCTCCTGCAGTCCCTGGCGGAGTGGTTGGCAAACGTAGCTGTGATAGCCGAGCCGTACGCGGTCCCGTCCAGAACCGACTGGGCGGGGGACCGCGACGGCTTGGTGGCGATCACAACGCAATCGCCGGCGCGCTCCCCACCTATCGACGTGGTGCACAGGGGGGGCGGCTTTGTAGTGGCTCGAGTCGGCAAGGTGGTTGTTGTGGGAGTATATTTCTCCCCCAACAGGCCCCTCGCCGAATTCGAGGACTACTTGGACGAGGTGGGAGTCTGGGTCGCGCGGAGCCGTCCTCGACCCGTGGTCGTCCTCGGGGACCTAAATGCGAAAGCGTCCGCCTGGGGGTCCCCGGTGACGGACGCGAGGGGCACTGCCTTAGAGCAATGGTTGGTCGGCATAGGGCTTTGTGTCTGCAACCGGGGGTCGGAGTTAACCTGCGTGCGGCGAGGGGGGGGGTCGGTGGTCGATGTGACCTTGGCCACCCCCGAGCTCGCGCGCAGAGTGCATGGCTGGAGGGTGCTGGTGGACGAGGAAACACTGTCCGACCACCGGTACATCCGGTTCGGTGTTTCCTCGTCCGCGAGTGCCCTGGATGTGCGGGCCCCCCCGGTGAGGGAAAGGCGCTGGGCGCTGAAGCGCCTGGACTATGACCTGCTGAAAGAGGCGGCCATAGTCCAGGCGTGGAACTGCCAGTCCTCGGTGCCGGGGACTGTTGAGGAGGAGGCCGACGCCGTGTGTAAGGCGATGGCCCGCGTTTGCGACGCCGCGATGCCTCGGGTGCGAGCTCCTCCGACCAGGAGACAAATGTACTGGTGGTCGGAGGAGATCGCGGCCCTCCGCCGTCGGTGCAGAGCACGGCGGCGGCGGTACCAGCGGTACCGGAGGCGGCGGCGGCGCGAGACGCCGGTTTCCGACGCCCTCTATGCGCGATATAGAGAGGCGTCGAAGGCGCTACGCGGGGCCATAAAAAGGGCGAAGGCGGATGCGTGGAGGGACCTGCTCGGAACCCTGGAGCAGGATCCCTGGGGGAGGCCGTACAGGCTGGTGCGGCGCAAGCTGCGCCCCTGGGCCCCCCCCACTACGAGTACGCTCGAGCCGGAGGTGCTGGCTAGGGTCGTGGAGGGCCTGTTCCCCGGTGACCCGGGGACCGAGTTCAGCCCCCCAATGACGGTGCCAGCACCCATGGACGAGGAGGGAGAAGAGGACAGCCCTGTGCCCGAAGTCTCGGAGGTAGAGCTGGGCAGGGCTGTCCTTAAAATGAGGGCAAAGAACACGGCGCCGGGCCCGGATGGGATCCCCGGTCGCGCGTGGGCCCTCGCGCAGGAGGCACTAGGTCCGCCGCTGAAAGACCTTTTCAGCCGCTGCCTACGCGAGGGTCATTTCCCACGGAGGTGGAAAGGGGGGAAGCTCGTCCTTCTCAGAAAGGACGGGCGCCCGGCGGATCAACCCGCCGGGTATCGCCCCATTGTTTTGTTGGACGAGGCGGGCAAGCTGCTGGAGAGAATAGTAGCTGCCCGCCTCGTCGAACATCTAGATTGTGTCGGCCCGAATTTGGCCGACACACAATTTGGTTTCCGGAGAGGTCGTTCGACCGTGGATGCCATAGCGCGTGTCCGCGACCTCTCCGAGGAAGCGTGTTCCGCGGGCGGGGGTGTATTGGCGGTGTCTTTAGACATCGCCAATGCGTTTAACTCCCTCCCGTGGACCACGATCAGGGGGGCGCTGGGGTACCACAGGGTACCCCAGTACTTGCAGCGCCTCGTGGGGGACTACCTCTCCTATAGAGAGGTAGTCTTCCCGACGTCGGCGGGGGAGGGAAGGTGCCCGGTCGTGCGTGGCGTTCCGCAGGGGTCCTGCTTGGGGCCCCTGCTGTGGAACGTCGGATACGACTGGGTCCTTCGGGGCGCTAACCTGCGTGGCGTCGGCGTCATTTGTTACGCCGACGACACGCTCGTTACCGCCCGGGGGGAGACGTATCGCGATGCGTCGATCCTCGCCACGGCCGGCGTCGCTGCGGTCGTGGCCAGGATCAGGAGGTTGGGCCTGGAGGTGGCGCTCGGGAAATCCGAGGCCATCTTTTTCCATGGTCCTCGGAGGGCGCCACCTGCAGGCGCCACGATAGTGGTGGGCGGGGTCACCATCGCGGTCGGGTCGACGCTGAGATATCTCGGCGTCGTCCTCGACCGACGATGGAAATTCGGTGCCCACCTACGGCAGCTCGCCCCCAAGCTCACAGGGACAGCTGCCGCGCTGAGCCGGCTTCTCCCCAACCTCGGGGGAGGAGACGGGAGCTGCCGCCGCCTTTATACAGCGGTGGTACGCTCGATGGCCCTCTACGCGGCCCCGATCTGGGCGGCGTCTCTACAGCCTGTAGAGACCGCCGTCCTTCATGGGGCGCAGAGGGTCATGGCGGTGAGAGTGTGCCGCGGGTACCGGACACTCTCCCACGAGGTCGCCTGCGCGCTGTCCGGGTCCCTTCCATGGGACCTAGAGGCCGAGGTTTTGTCCTCGGTCTTTTGGCAGCGAGCGCAGGCGCGTGAGCGGGGTCAGCCTCCCGCACCACAGGAGGTGGTGCGGTGGAGGCAGGACGCCAGGACAGCGGCCCTGGCGTCCTGGAGGGGGAGGCTCCTCGCGGGGCCTGCACGGAGGGGGGACGGCGCCATCCGGCTTTTGGAGGCGATCCGTCCCGTACTCGAACGGTGGGCCCAGCGAGGGCACGGGAGCCTCACCTTCCGCCTCACGCAGGTCCTCTCGGGACATGGTTGTTTCGGGAGGTACCTGCACCTTGTGGCGAGAAGGGAGGCAACCCCGGCATGCCACCAGTGCGGCTGCGCGGAGGATACTTCGCGCCACGCACTGGAGGCATGTCCGGGGGGCGATGGACCGCGACGAGCTTTAGTCGCGGTCGTGGGCCCGGACCTCTCGTTGGAGGCCGTCTTGCGAAAGATGGTCGACAGCGAGCAGGCCTGGGACGCCATGGTCTCCTTTTGCGAGACTATTGTCGAGCAAAGGGAGACCGATGAGCGGGAGAGGGAGATTGACCCCCTCTCTCTTCCGCTCAGGAGAGCACGGAGGCGGGGACGAGGTACCCATCGTTCCCCGCCTCCTCCGGGAGGGCCTGGGGCGTCGGATGTGGGGACATCCGGCGTCCCGCACCTTTCATAGGTAGGGCCCTCCCGAGGCGGGGGCGGCGCGTCTAGCGTGGGCGCGCCGCCCGAGCCGAGCGGGGGAGCAGAGCTCCCCGCGAGGCGGGTCCGCCCAGAGGGGCGGACGACGGCTGACGGGGTTCCGCGTGTAGTGCGCAAGTGGCACCGCGACCCCGTCCAAAGGCCAAAGCCGTACAACGTCCGGTGTGGTTTTTGGTGGGTAGTCCGCTGCGCAGTGGGCGAGCGGGAAGCCCACACTCCCCCCGTGTCTTCCCCGGCACGGGGGGGCTGGCTCATAAAGGAGTTTTCCCACCGGTTACCAAAAAAAAAAAAAAAAAAAAAAAGGTACTCCATATGAACTACTTTATTAAGTGAGTGAAGTTAATTACTAACTTACATTAGGTAACGTATACCTACATCCATACACTCATCGTTACTTTAATTTACATATCTTTTATCTTTTTATTATTGTTTTAACGATCAGTGAGTAGCAAAAAAGAGCAATGATATTTAGCTAATTATATTTCCATAGTGTTACATTTTTAGTATGTATGTAGTTATGTCTTAATTTATATTTTACTACAACATTTAACTTGTCTTCACTGGTACACATAAGCACCATAATTTTGCACATTCCAATTACTAGGAATGTGTCCTCGAGTGTCAATTTGATTTGTAAGCATTACTGCATAATACTGTAGTGAGCGTGTGGTGTCAATTCTGTCGTTTCATTCCAGAACCTAATTTTAGTTTCACGCTCGTTGTTTCCAATACATAAAACAGAAAGAGTTGGAAGATGTTTAAACAGATCTAAATTTAGTTTTAGAGATGTCAAAATTCTTCTATCAGTGATAAATTAGACGCCACTAAATTCATTGTAATTAAATTTACATTAGACACATGCAAAGTGGATTAATTTGATAGGTCTAAAATATATTCCGAGAAGATTTTAGAAAGAGAGATTGAAACTAAAATTAGGTTTAGGAATGAGATGGCAGAATCGACACCAGTGTGTAGATAGGTACAGTCAGACGCAACTGCAAATGTTTGTCTTCTTACTTCACCTATGATTGTTAGATAACAAGAAAAATTAAATGTATTATAATATAGACGCTCAAGTTTTACATAACTTTACATAATTGTTCAAAAGAAGAAGTCAAACATAGGACTTGTTTTTAAAAAGTAAGCAATATAATGAACTTAGCTCTAGATTCATTTAAGTAATTAGAACGAGTTGATAAGAATTTATAAATTAAAAAATACTAGGTAACCATAACCACTGTGCTATAGAAGCCATTAAAATGTTAATGCAATTGATTACCCACGTTACTGCAAGCTAACATATTTTGCAGGTGTGAGTAGTTAGCATTAAACGACGTGCAACCTAAGCAGTTTCGGATCGAGTTACGTTGCTTACCGTGAGAAAGTTTAGTTTGCTAGTTCTGGTCAGTTTAAGTGAACATGGTGTGTGTTTGTGCTAAAACAATGTGTTTTTTTACGATATATGGTGAGTTTTTATCTTTGCTAAAATAATACATTACGTAACTGTTATAATATATAGGTATGTCTGAGGTCTGAACTTTTCTCGTACTTTGTTCAAACGAAATTATTTGCATTTAAATTACTGCAAACTAGGTAAAGCGTAGGTACATTAAAACGATGAAATTATGTGGTGTGTGTACTAACACAACCTATAATTCTTATATAAAAGGGACACTAAACGAAGGAAACAATAGCCATTTAACTTTCACGAGCACCCTTCTGGAGCTCATATGAATCAAGGAATTTGAATTTAAATTTGAATAGAAAGTATACATTCTAACAAGCATTAAAACGTTCTCACTTACAATATATTATTACCTATCATATAATATAACATTTGTATGTTTATTTTTAGTTTTTGAACCAAAAGATCTTAAATATAAAAAGATATAAAAAAGATCCTAAATAAGTTTTATATGAATGAACCTGTAGATATTAATTCATATATGAAAACATCTAAAAGCCATTAATAATTATTTAAAGTATATCCACAATTATGGATTTTACTTTTATAGGCACGAATCTGGTCTATGAATGTAAAACAAGGAAGGACCTTTTCATTTAAATCTATATTATTATCTACATTTATTAAATCATTGTTAATTACTTGTTAACAGATCCAGAAAAAGTATATACATAATCCATTAAAACAATTTAAGAAAGTATTACTTGTGACTTTTTGCGTCAAGGTACGTACTTAGAAAACATACATTTATTTCAATACATAGTACTTTTGTATCATATCGATCAAGGTTATGAGATAAATTGTATGATGACTTTGCCCCTCGATGAGGGAACCTAGTCTCTAGTAAAGCATAATAACTTGCGATTGTGATGAAATAAATACACTTTTGTATCTCCAGGAGGATACGAGCCAACCTGGTCTGAATTAAAACTCATAATTCAGGTATCCTTGTGCTAATCTAGTCTAGAGAAATGATAGTGTAAAGTTGTGAAGATAAATAATTATAGCTTTAGACCCGTGGACCACCATATCGATCAAGGTCATAAATTATATTTTATGATGACTGTATCTCTCGATGAGGGAACCTAGTCTCTAGTAAAGCATAATAACTTGCGATTGTGGAAGACCTGAGCCCAATTGCATAGAATATTATCTATGGGTTTTCGAGCCAAACTGGTCACAGTCAATAGTTAACTATGTATTAAATACACTTTTGTATCTCCAGGAGGATACGAACCAACCTGGTCTGAATTAAAACTCGTAATTCAGGTATCTTTGCGCTAATCTAGTCTAGAGAAATGAAAGTGTAAAATTATAGCTTTCGAAGACCTTTGTAAAAAAGACCTGAGCCATACGTATGATATAGAATGAATTTCTATGGGTTTTTCGATTCAAACTGGTCACGGTCTACAGTTATAACTAATACATATTTTCCGTCTTAAATGATCTATGAAACATTTGAGTCTAAAACGTATTGAACTAAGCTGTATATGTTTTTTGAGTCTCCCTGACCGCAGTTAAAGTTAACAATTATATTATACAAATATGTTTTATGGTTTTATTTATGTATTTTGAGAGAACTAAGCACGAGTCGCTCAACTCAAAACGTAAAAACGGTATGTCCTTTTTATTTATTTGCATTGAACTGAAACGTGTGCACAAACTTATCAACGGGATAGGTATGGAATTTGGTAACGTCGATGTGTCGTGTAGTCATTACGCTAATCAGTCGCTAACTTATTAACAGTATAATCACCTATGTTAGTTGGAATTAGCAACGGATGAACAGACTTTACATTATTGGGTATTCTATCCCACCCGTAGTGAGCGCAGCGAACGGAGGTGAGCGAAAGCGAACGAAGGTGGGGTAGAATGCCCAATAATACACTACTATTAATAATTATCTGATTTTGAGTAATCATAATATCATTTACTTTTATTACAGAAAGTGTTTGTACATGGTGAACGGTGCACAAAGCAATGAGTATTGTAAGTTTTTTTAGTGATTTGAACTAAAGGCAAATTATCTTTAGGATTCCAATCCGAAACAAAGTTAAGTACTGTTTGAGGGTCCCATGTATATGAATAGTTGGGTATGCTTGATCTAATTTTAAAAGCTCCTTTTAACTAGCGCGATATGTTTTCATCAGAGCCTATTTCCTTTCCTAGAAGTAATGAGAAAGCCGAACGATGAGTATTTAATGAGCCATATGAAGCTCCTCTTTGGAATTGTTCCGTTAAAACCAAAATAATTGATGCTATTTTGATTATAGATTGATTGCTCGCTCACAGTTTTTTTGTAAGCACTTGAGAATCAATGGAAATGGGGAAAGCAAAAAAGTAGTGATTATGCCAAGAAATCGTGAAAGCTTCAAAGGTAAATGCATATGGATCTGGCTTCCATGAAACGTATGTGTAACATTTGGTATTGGCGCGAGATGCGAAAACATCTATACTAGGTTCGCCAAACTTTTGAACAATGGTTTGAAAAGCTTGTGAGCAAAGTTCTAAATCAATATCAGGGTTGACTCTTTTGATTCTTCATCAGCTTCTACGTTATCTTTAGTATTTATGTATGAAGCGAACAACGATAGAGTTTGTTCTTCACCCCATTGCCAAATAGATCTCGAAATAGATTCCATTAATGTAGCTTATAGCGGTCGTATTATCTATTCGCGTCAATATGGTGCAATTGGTTTTGTTTGTAGCAAAACATTTGAGCCCGAAAAAGGCAGCTTGAAGTTCTAAAAAGTTTATCATCAGTTCACTTTCTTTCCAATGGCAATTTGTGCACAAATTATTACAGACGGCCCCCCAGCCAATCCTAGATGCATCTTTATAAATGTCTAAATCATAAACTGGAGGAGCTACCAAGTTTTTTTTTTGTGGCTAGAATGTTTGCTCTCCAACAGTATAAATCTGGTAGAACATTCGCTGATAATTTAAATTTAGTGTCATAATTAGCGTCATTTTGAAGTGCAAGATACTTTTCTCTCTCTAAAAACTTCTGTGTATAGCCAGCCGTATTTTCCAGCCGGGCAGGCTGCTGTGAGAACGCCTAAGAACTGAGAAAATTCTCAAATTGTGCATCGTGGAAGCTTTCTTGTGCCAAACCTTATTCATATCTAACGTTACTTGATAGGTATCTAACGTTTTTATTAGAACCTTCGTGTATGACCCGCAGTCAACCTCCAGGTTTCTATAACATCATGTCTAGCCTTCGTGTATAACCCGCAGTTAACCTCCCGGCAGACTTAGAGATGCATTTAACGAGTTTGGGACACTTATAGAAACTACTCTGTAGTTTTTATTACATCATGTCTAGCCTTCGTGTATAACCCGCAGTTAACCTCCCGGCAGACTTAGAGATGCATTTAACGAGTTTGGGACACTTATAGAAACTGATAGTGTAGGTACTAACCTTCATTTCTTTCGACCTCAGACTCTGATTCCGAATCGGAATATGTTATAACCCGACGACGTCGGGAGGCTTGTTGTTTCTTGTTATCAAGTTCCTTAATTTTGTTCTTGTAGCGATGTATTAATTTATCTTCATTTTGTCGTTTCGGTATCATGAATTTAAATTCTTTTGCGACGAAACTTGTTGAGACGCGTGCGTCTTCTACCGCGCACGAAAAAAGAATGATGTTATAGGGAGGCGCTGTATTGAGGGTACCAGCGATAGAATAGATTTTTTAATCGATACGACTCTAAAAGCGTGCGAATTTACCTGTGTGAAAGAAGGACTACCTGGTATAAATATCTATTAATATATAGATATATCTGAAGAATGGAGCTATGAAATATAATTACTATTAGCAGGTAGTCTCTACTAATAACATAATTATTTGTTGTAAATCTCAACAAATGTTATAATAATTGATTTATTGTGTCATTAAAACCAGATTTTTCACAAAGTAAACGGATCTTATATATTATTACTTTGAACTAAATGACGTTTTATCTAGTTGGTGTAAGGAGGAAAATAAAGTACCCACATAAAAAAAAAATATTCTCAACTATCAGTGCAAACTGGCGTCACCGTACGGTGTAACTACATGTGTATTAATAGTTATTGGTAATCTCTTCGGACGAAACAGCTCGAATAATTACGATAGAACTTCACTTACAAGTTCGTTTAATCATTAATTATTTTTCTCATGAGTACAATTTTAACCGACTTCAAAAAAGAAGGAGGTTGTCAATTCGTCTTTTTTGATATTACAAACAGACACTTCAATTTTATTTATTTGTATAGAGTACCATCAGTAAGTGTGGGAAAATGGGGGATGTTTCATATATCACGATATTTTCGTCGAAGTCGGTTCCCGCTTTTCAATTTTTATTGATTTGATTTACCTAATTATTTTCTCCATCATTTAAAATGGCGGAATATATGCGTTAGCGTAAACCATCAAACATTGCATTATTATTGAAATTAAAAAATAATAATTTAGTAGTATATACTATAATAAAGTATTCAAGGGTAAGGAAACTCTATTATGACATCTACGTTCCAGCGCGCAACCGAGAACGGCTCACGCTATAACGGCTCGGGCCGCGGCGATCTAGCAGTGGTCTATCGCCGCGTAATATTAGCGGGGTGTGAGCTGCGGCGCGGCAGTGCAGTTGCGCGTTGCGGGGTGTGGAGGCGGAGCAAACGTGGGAAAATTATATTGAGAGCACGGTCTTAAAGAACGAGGTTATCAATGTGTTCCACTATTTGTAGTGTAGAGTACGGGCTCGTTGTAGAGCGACCGGCGCGGTGGCGTCACGAGGCAGCGTCGCCTCCGACACGGACGCGCTTAGTTTGTGAATCACGTCCCAAATAATTAGCCGCTCCCCCGCGCCGCCCGCACCCTCCCCTCCAACACACAACACGTCATAGGCCCTCGGTCAACTCACTTACGCTCCGGTTAGAGCTTCGTTGTTCTTCTAGTCACCGCGCATAAATTTGACAATCTCGAAAAAGGAACGTGAAAAACTTCATTCAAATTCTACTGTCGAGAGAAAGTATCTCATCGAAAGTGTCACTGCAAAAGATGACCGCGTCGAAACCGTTCCACCTACGAGCCGTCCTGTTAGACTTGTAAATCTCGCTCCTAGTCCGCGCAGCTCGCTCCTAGTCCCTCGGTGATCTTGTACAGGAGCAAGTGTCGTAGGCCTTGTAGCTCGTGGGACAATCGAGAGCCGCACTTGCATCCACGGCTGGGTGCGCGCGGCGTCACTCGCGTCACCCGGCGGGCTCGTTGGCATGCAGGCGGCGGACGCGGCGGCGGACGCGTCCCGCCGGAATGGAAAGTGTTCGTGAAGGTCGCCGCTGCGCATGTTTACAAACAACCGCACGCCGCACGCGCGACGCGGTCCAAACTACACGATGTTTGGTTTTCCGTAATCCGTTTCATTGCCATAATGACACTACTAGCAAACTACAACAAACAACATATTTTATGCTAATATTTCCCTAAGCTCGGAGGGTTCGGTTATTTTCCAGTATCGTCTCGTGGACGTGCAAGCGGGGCAGGCGACTGCGGCGAGTGTCGATAGTGTCGAGACGCGAGCCCGGTTGTGTCTCACAGAGCACGGCCACGGTGCGCTCGGATGCGGTAACCGGTCCCGGTCGAAAGCGCAAGTTCTCCTTGACATTGGCTCGTTATCAGCTCGAACGAAAGCCGAACGTAACTCTCTAACGGACGCTTGCGGACTGGTTGGACGCCGCCCCGCGCCGCCGCGCCGCCTTTGATCAGCTACACTTGTTCTCAGCTCCACTACTAAAACTCGAGCAATTTTGAGTTGCACGAATGCTTCAAAAGGCGGTCCGCAGTACGGACGTTATCACGTTGAATAATAATCACCTCGTCTACATTACATAATAAAGACACAAAACTTTCACATTCCACCGTTCTCAATAATATCGATAAATGACTTTTCTTTTATTTTTCATAAATTTCGAGAGCTCGGGGCTCGGGGGCGATAAAGAATCTAAAATTAATGAATTATTTAATCAGTCTAACATGTCTTTTTCTCGCACATGTGAAATGAGAGCAGATAACGAGTTAAAAAATAGAAACGTGACAAAATACATTTTTAGCTATCAATCATATTAGCGGAGCTTTGAGACCACGTCTTTGAGACGTTTCAAATTGTTATGAACAGTTGCGCTCTACTTCATCGAGCGAGACTAGTTACTAGCACAGAATTGCAATATGGCTCAAACAGTACCTATACCGGTTTGTGTGACAAATTTTGAATAGATTATGCTAAAAATGTATGTTATGTATGTTTTTCCACAAATCTTTATTTTTCGAAGCTAAAAGGGTAAAGTAGGTGAATCTACCAATCAAACTAACCCAAGCCGAAACCGTTACGTCCTCCTTGGGGACGCTACGTCGGCCGCGCGAGGCAGCCCGCGACGTGTATGGGGTCAAAAATCACCATTATTCAATTATCTTCTAGTCACCGAATTCTGGAAGCGATTGAATAAATGTCTGCCTGATTTGCTCTTAGATAGGGGGAATCGAATCTTCGACGCGTAACGTCCATCGGTATCGAGTCGAGTCGAGTACCTACAGTACGACTCGATATACCTTTGCCGCTCTGAAGTAGGCAGCAAACGGCTGCGCAGATGGCCAAATTAGGACCAAACCAGCAGTGCGCACGCGCGGTGACCGCTGCTGGGTCTAGAGTGTAGAGTGTAGCTGACAGTTACCATGCGGTCGCGCTCGTCCTCGATGGTGCGGATGAGGTGCGCGAAGTGGTGCAGCGAGCGGCTGATGACGCGCTCGTCCTCCGTCATGGAGGCGCCGATGCATGCGAACTCGAACTGCTCCATGCTGCTCGCCAGCGCCAGCTGCGCCGAGCCCAGCCCTGCGACCACACAAGAGCGGTTACCACTGCACTGGCGCGCTTGGAACAATGTATGTTGTGCTGACTGCGCGAGAAGGGTGAATACTGGCGCCGCGCCCGCGCCGGCGGCGGCGGCTTGATCGATAGGGGGTTCATAGTAAAATCGGCCTTTATTTTATTTATGCTATATTTATAATATTAGATTCCATTATGTATTCTAGTGAAGGCCGCGACATATAACTTGAGAGCTCTAATAGAGATAGTAAACGGTTCTGAGCGAAATATCTAAAATGAAAGATGACATACTGCATCATACCTATGACGCGTATTTAATGTGGTGGGTGAACACAAAGCACAAAAGTGCTTTTTATCCGCTAGGGTGGACAAAAGCTCTTTTGCACACGTAGAAATTCGAATGATATACAAAAACTTCGTTTTGCGTTTCGTAACTCTTTGCTCGCGGTTTAATGTTACAGTCCTTCGTTTCCTCGGGTTTCAATACAATTATTCGCGAAATAACAACTTTGAGGCCTCGCACAATAAAAAAAACTATTTTTCTAGCAGTGTAATTGATGCAACCCAATACCCATTCAACATTATAGCCGTGATTACGGGCGCGGATGCAAGCAACACCAGTAGCGGTGTGCACAGCGCACAAGGTCGCGCGGCGCGAGCGGCTCGCCCGCGGACCACTATCGCGCCTCATCTTATCGACAGATAGGCGACAGTCGACAGTCGACAGCACATGTCCGCTCCGTGCGCCTGCGCTCCACCTACATACTCTCACTTGCTGCCAACAGTTGTCGTGTTAGGTACGGATATATAATAATAGGGTATCAACAAATACATACATACGCATGTTATATTATGGGATAGAATTTACAAATATTTGTAACTAATGGCTGCTGCTAGCGGTTTCACCAACGTTGGAGATTCCTGCAGGAATGGTGCATTTCTCCGGGATAGAAAGTATCCTATGTTATTTTTTAACTTTTAACTCTATGCAAAAAATCACGTCGATCCGTCGCTGCGTGCAAGGAGGACAACCCAACACCCCGACCGCAAACTTATCCACACAGTGACGAGCACACGTTTAAGAACAATGTGAAATCTGTGGTGACGGGGGTGTCGACAAGCCAATGTCGACTCTTGGCACATGAAAACGTCACAGAGTTCTATACCTACTATCTACTCGACCGTTGCAGATGTGAACTCGAAATCGTTCCACTCAATACACGAGGCGCGGCCGCGGACCGATGGATATGGAACGCTCGTCTATGGGGGCTCTAACAACTAACACTGACTGTGGCTAAGCAGCAAAAAGCCTGTAAATAATTGAATATACAGAATGATGCTGAGTGTCTATGAACTACATACTTCTACCGGTTTCATCACGCTTTAGAGAAGACAGTAGGTACCTACATTTAAGTAGGTAATTGTTTTCCTCAAGGAAAACATAATTGATCAGTAATTAATTTACCTATGGTACATTATTGAACTAAATCGAACCCATTACATTGAAGTAGGTGTGTATCAATAACTTAAAAATAACAGTAGTTGTGAGAGCAAGTATCCAACTTTAATGGTCGGCATACCCGCATTAGGGAAACGAGGAAAGCGCAGCGCAAGCGCGCAAAAGGCGGTGCCAGTCTCGCGTGAGGAGGCTCCAAGTACGGAGGACGCTGAGCTGGCTGCGGAGCCGAGCACTGGATGGAAGGGTCAACTTGGCGCAAAACTACATTTTAGCACGCATCGTAGGCGCTGTCGCGACTCGCGGCTGCTTGGGTACTAGAGCTACTTGTACTATTATCTATTCTGTGCTAGAGCTCAACTTAAGGACACAAACAAACGAATCTAAGAAGAGTGACTCATTAATTTACATAAACGATTGTGGCCGCGCGCTCACATCGGCGCAGTGACACACACTCACACACACACACACGCGCAGGCGAACAGTTCCACTGAACGACAATGACTCGTGTTGGTTTAGTTGCTAATGAGATAACAGCACAAAGGCGACGTCGTCGACGCTTCTTGAATTTAATAAAAGGACTCAAATCACAGCTCCGTCATTATTCTATTTAAGGCTATAGCTAACACAACTCTTGTGTCAATTGGTCATTTTACCAACTTCTCTATATATATACCATTTATAAATATGATAAGTCTTCCAATTTGCAGTTCTGATAACTGATTCCTTAGTATTAAAATATAAATCTAAAATATTTAGTTTTTTCATCATATAACAATGATTACGCAAGTAAAATTTGCACACATATTATTACAATATTGATCAGCAAATTTGAATAAGTAAACATTAATTAGGTATATACCTATTTTCACAAACTGCAGTAAGTTGTTAACAGTTGTCATGTACAACCACTAACTTACCAGTTTCTTGCAACTATGAAGGCAAACCGAGATAAACAAATGGTTATTTCCGGTGTTGCCATTGCATTGTAAATGTATTTTGTATTATATTATTATGTCATTTTATTTTATTGTCAGTTGTTTAATAATATAATAATTGTTGTGCAGAAATGTAAAACAAACTTTTGTTATCTTATCTTTGATTAAATGATCTGAATCAGTAAATTATATGTAGTACAGTAGTGACACAAGAGAAGATCAATTAACATTAGAAGCATTCAGTTTAGGGCTCTTATTAATAAAAACAATTTAAAAGTTAATCAATGGTTTAAACCATCGTTTAAGGAAATTCGTATTAATAAACGCTATTTAGCACTAGGCAATGGATAAAATCGGATGTTAAATAACTGTCAAGTTAAAATACCTCGGCACCTTGTTTAGCTCGCTAAGCAGTCATGGACAAGGGATACCATAGATTAATATTACTCCTAGGCAATGCTGCCAACTCTGTATCAGGGATTGGGGATAAACCAAGTTTAAAATAGGGCTAGATCTGCCTAAACATGGCAAATAAGGACTAGATCTGCTGAAAAATGACCAAAATGGGCATGATGATGATTAATTAACAAAAGCTGATAATTTTCTTTGAGATCATCAGTAGTAACAAACAAAGTTTGCCTTATTATAATAATCGGTACACATTGATTTAAAGCTCATAATTATCTTATGACATTTCCTTGCTCGGTGTAAGGGCAACATAGTTGCCATGTTCCTGGACACATTAATGGCTTTTAAGATAAAACATTTTACTTTTAAAATTGAAGATAAATGTTTTCATGAATCTGTTGCATTATTTATTTTCTGGATTTTGTTGATTACTCCCAAATGTGCCAAAACCTGCCACATTTTATAAATTGTTAACATAATAATCTGGAAATTCATAAGAATCAAATCAGCCCAAATGGCACAAATCTGCCACAAATAGTCACACTGGAAGGAAAGAAAAAGAATAAAATTCATAAGATTCAGTCATTCGGTCTTTGTCTCTGGTTGTTCTACTGTTTTTATTAATAGTGAATCACTAAATAGTGACTTAACTTCTTATACAGTGCATAGATAAACCCCTGTATAAACAACCATTTTTTATTAATAAGAGCCTAGGTACGGGAGGTAGAGCAAGTCTTTATTTCAAACATCATTACAAGAACTACAGTGCAACACCTATCAAGTATGTCATTACAAAGATTAAGGAGAGATTAGGTACCTACATGATAAACATGTTATCAGTATTGATACTTTGTGTCTATAGATTTTAACAAGTTTATGCTATAGTTATAAGAATTAAACAATAACTGTGTAATGTGTTACCACAAAAAACCAGTTTAAGATGCTTGTTTAGCTACACAATGTCTAAAGATAAACATCTAAATAGATTAGAAATGTCACAACAGAATGGAGTTAGACAATGGTTAGACACCACGTAAATCAAGATTTGTGGTAGGTCATATAAAAACACACGACTAAGGCGTGTTTAGCAGTTAAACACTATTTAATATGGTTTAAGTTGTTTGGTGTGTTTAATGCTTTTATGGTAAGACCGTAAGACTCTTATCAATAAAAGAAATTGAAAAGTTAATCAGTGGTTTAAACCGTTGTTTAAGTAAATTCGTATTAATAAACGCTATTTAGGGATATGCAATGGATAAAATTTGATATTTAACAACTGTAAAGTTAAACTACCTCGACACCTTGTTTAGCTCTCTAAGCAGTGGACACAGGATACCATAGAGTAATAATACTCCTAGGCAATGCTGCCAACTCTGTATCAGGAGTTAGAGCTAAATCCAGTTTAAAATAGGGGTAGATCCACCCAAACGTAGCAAATAGGGGCTAGATCTGCTCAAAATAACCAAATTGGGCTTTATTGATAATGAATGAACAAAAACTTTTGATTTTCTATGAGATTATCGGTAGTAACAAACAAACTTTACCTTATTATAATATCAGTACAGCTACAGTTTGATTTAAAGCTCATATTACTTTGCTTGGTATAATGGCAACACAGTTGCCATGTTCCTGGAAACTTTAATTGCTTTTATGATGAAACATTTTACTCTTAAAATATGAATCTGTTGCATTATTTATTTTCTAGATTTTGTTAATTGCTCCCTAATGTGCAAAAATCAGCCATGTTTTAGAAATTGTTAACATAATAATCTGAGAATTCATGAGAAACAAATCAGCCCAAATGGCACAAATCTGCCACAAATAGTCACACTAAAAGTATGGAAAAAGAATCACATTAAAAATATTCAGTCATTTGGTCTTTATCTCTGGTTGTTTTACAATTTTTATTTAGGAAACTGTTAGTGTGTACTCCTCTTTAAGTCCCACTAGCGTGCAGAGTGCTTAAAAATGATGTGGATACAGGAGAGATGAAAACTGCTATATAAAACGTAGTTGAAATAAAAGTTTAGATAAAACTTATATTTTTCGTTTTATTATTTTTGTGACACCTTCAAAGGAATATATTGACGGAATAATATAAAAGACATGTAGAAAAATAAATTGAAAGAGAACAAAAAGATCTATATCTAAAAACATAAAGACTCTTTTTATTCTAACACTCCTCCTTAAATTCATTTCTCTACTATCATCCATCACATATCACATAATCACACAACACCCATACCTAGCGTACACCAGTTAAACTTCCCTTTCAACAGAGGTTTCGTTAAAGCATCCGCAACCATACGACCTGTCTCTACATACTCTAATTCAATATGGCCATGCTCAACTGCCTCTCTTACAAAGTGGTGTCGCACATCTATGTGCTTTGTGCGTTGATGGTGTACAGGGTTCTGCGCAATAGCAACAGCAGATTGACTGTCACTGAAGATCTTCATTGGCACCTCAACTTTGCCAGTGATCTCTGCAATCAATCTCTTTAAGAAAATTGCTTCTCTAGCAGCTTCTGACATAGCCACATATTCAGCCTCCGCTGTGGATAGAGCAATCATCCTCTGTTTTCTGCTTTCCCAACATATTGCAGCTCCCATATGCAGAAAAACCATACCCGAGTATGATCTCCTATCATGACAAGTGGCATGACTAGCATCTGCATAGCCCTGTACCTTATGCATTCCTGTCTTCTTGTACTGTAGCCCAAGGCATTTAGTACCCTTTAAATATCTGAGCACCCTTTTTGCGGCTATCCAATGTTCTTCAGCATAACAAGCGTTGAACTGGCTCAGATAGTTAACTGCATGTGCAATATCTGGCCTCGTGCAAACAGATATGTACATCAGCGAACCGATTAGATTTTGATATGGAATCCTCGGATCAGGTTTATGTTCTAGTCCAGGTTTCACAAGCTTTTGCCCTGGAATTGATGGGGTTGAAGCAACTTTGCAATCAGCCATCCCAAAAACCTTCAAAACTGTGTCGACATACTTCTCTTGGTCAACTTTGATTCCAATATCGTTCTGCGTTATGTGCATTCCCAAAATATGCTCTACCTTTCCAAAATCCTTCATTTCAAATTTTGACATAAGGTCTCTTTTTACTTTCCGCAGCTCTTCCGCGTCGTTCCAAAAATTCAGCAGATCATCAACATACACTGCTAAAATGATGATCTTCTTGTCCTGGGATCTCATGTAAACACATGGCTCATTTTTTGATCGTTTGAACGACAACTTCAATAACTCATTATTTAGCTTATTATTCCAAGCTCTGGGGGATTGCTTCAGCCCGTAAAGCGAACGTTTAAGGAGACACACGTAATCTTCCTTTCCTTTTTCCTCGTAACCCTCCGGTTGCTTCATGTAGACTGTCTCTGACAAATCTCCATTCAGGAAAGCTGTTTTTACGTCCATTTGGTCAATGTTTAGGCCATTCTTAGCTGCTAACGCTAGGAGGACTCTCAGTGAGCTATGTCTCACCACTGGAGAGAATGTCTCGTCATAATCGATGCCCCATCTTTGGCTAAAACCTCTGGCAACAAGCCGAGCTTTGTATCTACGTTTATTTCCCGCCTCTTCTTTGATACGAAAAATCCATTTCGAATCTACCAGGTTGCTCGCTTGTTCAGGTTTTACCAAAATCCAAGTACCGTTTTTCTTTAGAGCATCAAACTCCTCCTGAATTGCAGCTTTCCATTTTGTACTGTCAGGTCTTGACAGTGCGTCTTCCACTGTAATAGGATCATATTCTGTTTCCACTGCATGGTACAGAACATGATCCGGGAACTCTTTGGGTTTCCTATCTCTTAGTGGGTACCTCCGTTCCACCTCTTGTGATCGAACCTCAGTAGCATCCGATTCACAATCTTGAAACTCCATATCCTCGGGTTCTTCAATAACTACTTCATGTTGAACATGATTTTCACCAAAATTCTCTTGTTCTTGATCCACTCTAGGAACATTTCCAACAACATCATCCTCTTGATGATGTTCTAGAACATCTGGTTCATCTTGTAGGAGTATTATTTCAGGTTCCCCTTGTGGCTCTATGCATTTCTGATTCTCCAAAAATACAACATCTTTTGCCTTAAATATTTTTCCGGAAGTAGAATGCACAAGACGATACGCTTTCGCGTTGTCGTCAAAGCCTGTATGAATAAGTTCTCTACTCTTAACATCCCACTTAGTCCTCTTTTGATCAGGAATGTGCATAAATGCTTTGCACCCAAAAGTTTTTAGCATGCTCAGGTCACACTTTCTCCCTGACCATTTCTCATCCGGAGTCATATTCTTCACCGCAATCGTTGGTGACTTGTTCTTTAAGAACACGGCGTGATGGACAGCTTCAGCCCAAAAACGTTTTCCTAATCCGGACTCATGTAGCATGCTTCTTGCTTTATCGCAGATTGTGCGATTAGCCCGTTCAGCTACACCATTCTGCTCTGGCGTATACTCGACCGTCAGTTGATGCTGGATTCCGCAATTCTTCAGAAAATCATTCATCCGTTTATTGACATACTCGGTCCCATTGTCGGTGCGCAGGATCTTTATTTTCTTGCCGCATTGATTTTCTGCAAACGCCTTAAAATCCTTAAATTTTTCAAAAACTTCACTTTTTTGTTTCAAAAAATAAATAAACGTTTTTCGCGTAAAATCGTCAATAAACGTCAAAAAATATTGGAATCCGCTAATAGAAGGTATACTCATAGGTCCGCACACGTCTGAGTGCACTAAACCTAACGCTTCTGTAGCTCTCGTTGCATCAGTTTTGCGAAACGGCTGTTTCGTTTGCTTTCCCATAATGCAAGATATACACTCCAGTTTAGAAGAACTGTCAGGAAAACTTACCCCTGTTGCCATCTTATCTCTCAGTAGTTTGAGGTTATGCATACCAAGATGTCCCATCCTCCGATGCCATAACATCTGCTGGTCATGCTCTGCTGTTGCTAGCGCAGAACCCTGTGAACAGCACTTAATTTTATAAATGCCGCGTTCTTCCACACCTTTCACAACAGGCTTACCTCGTACCTCACACTCATTACTCTTGTAGATGTTGCAACATTTATCTGTGAATACTACCACGTTACCCTTTCTCGCAATTGCATTCACACTCAATAAGTTAGAAGCTAACTTAGGTACATACGTAACGTCGCTGACTGTCAACCCTGACTCACATACTACCGTACCCTCACCTGCACCGAACACCTCATTACCATCTGCACAAGTCACTCTCAAAGACTTAGGAGTATCCTTTAAGTTTTTAAACCAAGATTTGCGATTCGTCATGTGCGTCGACGCTCCAGAATCGATGATCCAGTCTTCTGCTTGTGGAATCGACGTGCCGAACGCAAAGGCTTGAAGAGCTTCCTTCTTCCCTTTTGGATTATCTGGACACTCATGCGCCTTGTGTGGTCCATCACAAATGAAGCATTTGATCTTCTGTTTGATCTTCTTGGGTACACTCTTACCCTTATGCTTATTTGATAATAGTGCTGATGTCTGTTGGCTTGCACTCGTGCTTGCCGAATAGGTATCCTCCATTTGAAAGAGCTTCGTCTTTACATAATCAGTAGTAAGTACGACATTACTATTTTCGATGGCTAATCTCATTGGTTGGAACTCTATGGTAAGGCCTTGTAGAAGTAAAGCAGCCAACAGTTCATCGTCAACCTCCTTTCCTAGGTCTTGAAGTTCCTGAGATACCATCATCACAGATGTGACATATTCCCTAACCGAAGGGAATTGCTCCAGCTTCATGCTCACTAGCTTTGAAAGTAGCCGGCAGCGGTTATTCAGACCTTTGTCCTCGAACGCACTCATTAATGCTTCCCAAGCATCTTTCGCTGTTTTAGCTTTGCGTACATGCACTAAGCAATGAGGTCTAATCATCAAGCAAATCTTTGCTCTAGCTTTCTGGTCTTTTCTCATACCTTGCACATCCGTCGTTTCAGGTGTAACTCTTGTATACTCCCACAAGTCATCGTGAACAAGGTGTAGTTCCATCAAAAACTTCCATGTGGCGTAATTGCTGTTACCATCCAATTTCTCTATAGACGGTAACCCACTACTACCTGAAGACTCCGTATTTTGTGCCATTGTTGAGTTCTGCTCTCTATGAGAACTTTTGTTAGACATCTCCCTGCAACTCTGGGTCAATGACCTGTTAGTTTGCTGTTACATATCTGGGCCCATAACCTGTTAGTGTGTACTCCTCTTTAAGTCCCACTAGCGTGCAGAGTGCTTAAAAATGATGTGGATACAGGAGAGATGAAAACTGCTATATAAAACGTAGTTGAAATAAAAGTTTAGATAAAACTTATATTTTTCGTTTTATTATTTTTGTGACACCTTCAAAGGAATATATTGACGGAATAATATAAAAGACATGTAGAAAAATAAATTGAAAGAGAACAAAAAGATCTATATCTAAAAACATAAAGACTCTTTTTATTCTAACAGAAACACTAAACAGTGGCTTAACAGCTTACACCGTGCATAGCTAAGCCAATGTTTAAACAACCATTTAGACAGTTTTTATTAATAAGAGCCTACATGTTTCCTATAATTGTTGAAAAGTATCATCACAATATTCATGAAAACCAACAGTTGTATCTGTTGATTGGTATTAAGTGGGATGCTATTGTTTATTTATTAAATCACCGTTATAATCAGCTTGCTCGCCTCATCACTTGAACATTGAGCTCAGCACTGTGTCAGTATTCCAGTGCATGTGGACATGCCTGTTACATTGTGCAGATAGGTGCCTTTGTAATGCATGAGTAATAGCGCGACCTTGAGTGGGCGCGGGTGATGCCGCGCGCGGTGCGGGTGAAGGGAACGACACTCACGTTTGGCAGCCTGCACGACATCCTTGACTTCCTTGATGAGACGTTTAATCTGCTGGCTGGTGCGCTCAAGTTCTTTCTCGTGCCGCTGTAGGTTGTCACGGAAGTGCGGGCTGTCCGCCAGGCACTCGGTGAACTCGAGCGGCTGCAGGCCCACGCCCATGGTCACTCGCGCTCAGCTCGGCGCTAAGCCTCCGTCCTCCGCCACTTTCACCGAGCGCCCACACCCGGGCCCATCTCGCACGCACTACACTCGAACACTGAACGCACGGACGGAATACGTTTACGATCAGGACGAATTTAGTGCACTTAGCAAAACTATACCTAATCTTTTCGATAAATATTATATAAAAAACGACAATATTTCCAAAGCAAAAAGACGACTGCTGCTGCCACAGAGTACTTTTGCTGCTGCGCAACTGTCAGAAGTCAGAACAGAAACTGACATGACTGTCGACTGATGACAGTAACAATCGTAAAAATGTTGCCACGTGACTATTATAATATTACACTAAAATAATATAATAATAAAAAAGCCGCTGTCAGTCAAGTTAGTCGTAAAAATCATTTTTCCGATCACAGATTACTATATATGTATAGTGTTTCCGATTATGCTTTTATTCCTTTTTAAATGCTAAGGTGTTAAGTCTGTTGGAAAACCTAAATAAATAAATGCTAATAATTTGGTTGCAATCATTTATATTGTTATATTTGTATAGGAATTCATAAAATGGCATATTTTGTGTTGAAATCAACCTATTTATGTGAAAAATTCCGAACAAGTCTAGATTTTTTTGATAATGTACTCGTACTATCTATTCTGTGACAATGTGAAAAGAACCACCAACAAACAATAAAGCGGGAACCACAGAGTACTTTTCAATATAATAATGGCGGGAACAGCGAGCGCACGACAACCACCACCGCCCGCTTTATCATCTCCCAGCTCTTCGTCGGGGGACGAGTAGTTGAGTACGCCACTCCCCCGACACCAGCGCGTCGAGCGACGAGGTTGGGCCGCCAAGCCGTCGCGTCGCCGCCGTTACCTGCGCGACGGTGCGACCACCTGCCACCGCTGCCGACATTCTGTTCCGCACGTGGCTCCCGCTACCGGTGATATTTCCACAAATAAATAAAAATTGCATGCGCGCCTAATATGGGGCTACAGAGGGGGGAAGCAACCTGCGTGTTTACCGTAATCGAAAGCTGCATCTGTTCAGAGCATCGAGCCAACCGTCACCGTACTTGCGCAACGGCTAGGCGGGCTATCCGGCTTCTCAAGCTGTTGGACGAGTCTGCACTTGATCGGCTCCGCCCGGAGGTGCTCCCCATTCGCACAATATCAGCCTCGAAGCGGGACCTATCTATCGCACAGCCGACACCGGGACCGCTTCTGGTCCTGTCATCGGTGGTGACATGGGTAGATCCTGCAGTCGATCAGGAGCATTGTACGAACACAAGCGTAAATACCCAGGTAAACGAGCAATTGGGAAGGACTTTTGGATGATGCGATTTTGCAGTTTCATCCTGTAGGTACCCAATTCTAGGCCGCGACCCGCGACTACCTCATCCGCCCATTAATAGACGCAACATAGCGTTAATGGGAGCCCTAAATGTTTTGCTAACCCCAATCTACGGGCTAGCAAAGGCTTATTCGATTTCCACTCTATCTTGTACCTACCTACTGTCGGGCGTTGCGGCGCGGCGTGCTGCTCGTGTCAAGTTTCCGGACGCTACTCCATACACGACCGAACTTGTGCTTGAGCAACTGTTCGAGGAATTGAGAGTTCCATGAATTTAATTTGTACTGGTAGTACTTTTATACAGAAATATACTTATTGTTAAAAACTGAATTTAAAATTCCACATGTCCCTACTGGTAGGCCAAGTGGAAAAAAAATACACTTGTCTCCCCTTGGGGGGACTGCTGGAAGGGCCAGGTGGAATAGCCTTCAGTTGCGCGGGTTTTCGCACCTGACGATTTTATCATATACTAGCTGCTGCCCCGCGGTTTCACCCGCGCGGAGTTATTGGATTTAATGGTTTTTATTTTTTTCCGCGGAACCCTAATTCTTTTTCCAAAATAAAAGTAGCCTATGTTACTCATTGTAACATCAGCTATCTGCCAGTGAAAGTCCTGTCAAAATCGGCCCAGCCCTTTCGGAGATTACCCGGAACAAACAGACAGACAGACACAAATTTTTAAAATGGCTGTTTTGGTGTAGGTCCCGTATATACTTTCATATGCATTTAGTAAAAAGCTGTTATTTTGATATTACAAACAGACACTTCAATTTTATTTATCTGTATGGATAATACTTACTTTAATTTAGATTGAAACGATTTGTTTGGAGATTTTTTATTAATATTTTATAAGTAAACCATATTAACAATATATTATACAATATTGTGAGATTTGTGAATAAGCTACTTTGAAGCTCCGAGCCCCGCGGGCGCCGCGGCCGCCGCGGCGGGCTTGTCTTCCTCCTCGGAGTCGGAGTCGTCCTCCTCGGCGGCCGAGGACTCCTCCTCGTCCTCGTCGGAGGACGAGCACGAGTAGTCCGCGCCCTCCGCGCCGCCCTCCTCTCCTGCACAAAGCGATCGATTACCTTACCGCTTGCACACTCATAACCCTGCACCAGAATTCCCTGTCGCAGTTGGCACGGGGACACACACAAATTCAAAACTCAAACAACCGAGACCCGAGAACAAACTTTACGGTCATCACAAAAAATCTGCCCTGGCCGGGGCTCGAACCCGGGCCCCTCGATGTGCAGGCAGGGCTACTACCAATTAAACTAAACATTATTATTTGAGCATCACCATCAGCTCATGGAGAACATGTAGTAAAGTTTTTGGCCATTGATACGTTTTGCACGAGAGTAGCGACTGCAGCATGGCAGTGTGGCCTCCCTCGTAGTATTATAGCGCAGCCCGCAGCCACCAACACTTTGAACCCGGCGCGTGGAGCGTTGAGCGAGGAGCGTGGAGCGGGCGGGAACTGTAGCCGCTACTAGCCGTAACCACTTGTACTCTTGTACGTCGCCGATGATCGCAGTCTGGCACAGAGTGCGGCAGACGCGGGTTCAACTCCAACACTGTTTATATTTACAAGAATATCCCGCAAGTGAGAGTCGACACTAAAAATAGTTCGTACCTAGTAATAAAAGCAGAATGCACCGTCTCGTGTCATTTGACCGTTACCGGTAGGTCCACAAATTATCTTTTGAATGTATTTGTACAATTTGTATACGGTCCATTCAGTCTAACGCCAACGGCAGCGGCAGCGGCTGTTACCAGAAGGCGTTGTAGTCGTGCAGTGTGCGCAGTGTGCGCAGCGAGCGTGTGTTACCTGCGTCGCCGTAGTCGTAGGCCGCGTACCCGTCGTCGTCGTCGGCGGGCGCCGTGCCCTGCCGCCCGTAGCGGTGCGAGCGCGCTGCAACAACACACGACGCACAATATTACAACTGAACACAACTGAACACAAGTGATTACAAGTGCTCGCACCACATAGAGACGCAGACGCATCCGTCACCAGGAACAACTAAACATAACTAAAAAAAACTAATACACTTCGGAATGGAAGACAAGCTATAAACTTGTTTCTTTCTTCTTTCTTTATTTCCTGGCTTCTGTGGAGTGTTAACCACAATTTCGCCAATGTCAAGTAGGTATAAACTTGTTTATATTGGTTTGGGAATTTTATACGTTGCGCTGTCTCTAAAGTCATAAATCTCGTGTACCTACGCGTCACAAACGTCAAACGTCACGAAAATCGGTTTTACGAAAATATCATGTTTTCTTGAAAAATAAAAATTTCGTTTTAGTTCTATGACCAATCTTTTGTATAAGTTTCAGAGTCGCATACCTATCCAGACAATGTCGAATATAAACTTCAAACCTTCTTTTAGCACCTTAGGGATTGATTTTTAAAAAATCACTCAATCGTAATTTTTATACTTTATAATGAAGAAGAGTAATTATAGCGAGTTTGACATCTTTATCTTGAACAAATTTTGAGATAATATGGTTTTCGATCGATCTGAAGACCAAGTTAGATTGACAGTGGGAGAGCCGACAGTGTACTGGCAGACAGGGGCGCGGTACTGAGTAGTAGTGAGTACTGAGTAGTAGTGAGCGGTACTGACTGGACATGCTGAGGTCGTTGGTGACGGCGGTGGGGTAGGCACACTTAGGGCATGAACAGAGGGACACGGCGCGGTACTGAGTAGTACTGAGTAGTAGTGAGCGGTACTGACTGGACATGCTGAGGTCGTTGGTGACGGCGGTGGGGTAGGCGCACTTGGGGCATGAACAGAGGGACACGGCGCGGTACTGAGTAGTACTGAGTAGTAGTGAGCGGTACTGACTGGACATGCTGAGGTCGTTGGTGACGGCGGTGGGGTAGGCGCACTTGGGGCATGAACAGAGGGACACGGCGCGGTACTGAGTAGTACTGAGTAGTAGTGAGCGGTACTGACTGGACATGCTGAGGTCGTTGGTGACGGCGGTGGGGTAGGCGCACTTGGGGCATGAACAGAGGGACACGGCGCGGTACTGAGTAGTACTGAGTAGTAGTGAGCGGTACTGACTGGACATGCTGAGGTCGTTGGTGACGGCGGTGGGGTAGGCGCACTTGGGGCATGAACAGAGGGACACGGCGCGGTACTGAGTAGTACTGAGTAGTAGTGAGCGGTACTGACTGGACATGCTGAGGTCGTTGGTGACGGCGGTGGGGTAGGCGCACTTGGGGCATGAACAGAGGGACACGGCGCGGTACTGAGTAGTACTGAGTAGTAGTGAGCGGTACTGACTGGACATGCTGAGGTCGTTGGTGACGGCGGTGGGGTAGGCGCACTTGGGGCATGAACAGAGGGACACGGCGCGGTACTGAGTAGTACTGAGTAGTAGTGAGCGGTACTGACTGGACATGCTGAGGTCGTTGGTGACGGCGGTGGGGTAGGCGCACTTGGGGCATGAACAGAGGGACACGGCGCGGTACTGAGTAGTACTGAGTAGTAGTGAGCGGTACTGACTGGACATGCTGAGGTCGTTGGTGACGGCGGTGGGGTAGGCGCACTTGGGGCATGAACAGAGGGACACGGCGCGGTACTGAGTAGTACTGAGTAGTAGTGAGCGGTACTGACTGGACATGCTGAGGTCGTTGGTGACGGCGGTGGGGTAGGCGCACTTGGGGCATGAACAGAGGGACACGGCGCGGTACTGAGTAGTACTGAGTAGTAGTGAGCGGTACTGACTGGACATGCTGAGGTCGTTGGTGACGGCGGTGGGGTAGGCGCACTTGGGGCATGAACAGAGGGACACGGCGCGGTACTGAGTAGTACTGAGTAGTAGTGAGCGGTACTGACTGGACATGCTGAGGTCGTTGGTGACGGCGGTGGGGTAGGCGCACTTGGGGCATGAACAGAGGGACACGGCGCGGTACTGAGTAGTACTGAGTAGTAGTGAGCGGTACTGACTGGACATGCTGAGGTCGTTGGTGACGGCGGTGGGGTAGGCGCACTTGGGGCATGAACAGAGGGACACGGCGCGGTACTGAGTAGTACTGAGTAGTAGTGAGCGGTACTGACTGGACATGCTGAGGTCGTTGGTGACGGCGGTGGGGTAGGCGCACTTGGGGCAGGGCGGCGCGGCGCGGCGGTCGCTGCGCACGCCGCGTCTCTTCACGTGCTCCTCACAGAAGCACGTCTTGCAGCGCAGGCACGAGTACTGTCCGATGCGGTTGCACGACTGGCCTGAAACAACACTCTCCTACATGTAGCGACTAACGAAATACATTACTGTGTTAAGGACCAGCAGCGCAAGTACGGAACTTTGCGATTGATAAAATTGACAGTTCAAATCGTTAAAATGGATTTTATCGATTTTTTATAAAATTTGTCGAGCCTTAATACAAGCAACAAAAGTTATCGAATGGAGCGAAGTATGACGGTTGTTCTCGTTAAAATTGCGAAAGTTTGGCATATCTTATAAGGAAACCTTTTTTTTCTCCGGGCGGCTTTCTCGCTCGCGCATCTAAACATTTCTGAAGATAAACAATCACGAAATATAATTATGAAAAATCGCATTCGGTGAATTTACTGACAATAACATTACAAAAATTTAACAAAAATTTCATTTAAGTTTTCTAACCAACTGGGATTTTATGTTTTGCCCATTTTCATGTATGACATCCTGATCGGATCAAAATAATACTTTTGCGTCGATATGTTTGTTCATGAATTTATTTTGAAACAGGTGATATAAAATGGTTGATACAACTCACACTTGTAAGTCTCCGACTCCAGCACCTGGCAGGAGGCCTGGTGCTCGAACTGGTCATCCTCGCACAGAAACCCAGCGCAGAAGCAGCAACGGAAAACGCGGCCGCCGTGCTCCCATACTCCTGGAAAACATATCGAAAAATAAAATCTACAACACTCAAAATTACAGAGAAATAACACTAATCAATTTTTCAAGTCAACCATTGCTGCGCTATGTATAAAACTATAGGTAGTAGTTCTGGTATGGTACACCTCTCGAACACAAACTCTTTTTGCAACAATGTTGTTCAGTCTGTGCATCATGACATTGTATTCCATCTTGAGGCAGTGACTGGTTGGGAATACCAAAGAGTTCCATATTTCTTTAATCATTGGGGAATACTGATAGTAAATGTAGTATAGTTATCTGTATTTTAAGATGATGTTTGGATGAAATCATTCAATACATCATGTTGATCCATATAAATATAAACTCATTTTTAATCCCTTTCGAAATGTTTTTCACACCATTTTTGTTTTCTATTATAAGTTTACGAATGTTTCTGAACCAAATCAGCAGGTAAATGGTGCCGCAGCAAACTTCCCCCTTTTAGAGGAAATACCCCTCCAATCAAAAATTGCTGACAACAAAACATTCTATAAAATCATAGAACATGTATCTATACCATGTTTCATCAAGATTAGTTGCAAAATACGACTTGTATGTGAGTACATAATATCCGGACATCCACCATAAGCATGAAAGCAAAATTGACCAGTTGGTACAGACTGTTCGCTTCACTCACTCGGTCAATTACAAGACATTACATTATTTTCATAATCAACAGATACTCACAATCTAAAGATGCAGCATTAGTTCATAAGCTTTTGTGATTTGTCACAGTTTGAGAGTTTCAACTGTATTAATTATTCTATTAATACAAGTAGTATTTAGTATTACTTAGTACAGCTAAAAACACACAAGCAATCTACAAAACCAATTGGTCCATCCCACCAAGCAACATCACCAGTCATTTATAAAATGCACCTGTTTAGTTCTAATGAATGAACCAAGCCACATATTGTGTTAACCGCTCAATGGACCTGTAGTTACACTTACAAGTACAGGACTTTGTAAAGGATGCATTCTTTTTACTGGCTGGAGCCTTGACTAAAATTCATTCTACAACGTGGACTGTAACAACAGGCACACAACTAAATACCTCTTTCACACTCGAGGCACACCGCATCCATGAGGGGACATGTACAAGCATGCGAGTTGAGACATTTGCGCCCGTGGCACACCCAGGCCTCGCAGAAATCACATATTGCACCCTGCAAACAAATCACAAAAGAGAAACTCAAATACAAAATTGTGTCCTTTTATTAATATTTTTGTTGTTAGAAATTATATTTATCGCAATTTAAAAAAAAATTGATGATTGTCACCTTTTTAAATTGCAAATTATAGAGGTCCTTTAGCAATTCATTTGAAATTATATGACAACTTTCATGATTAATGATTAACATTTTTCATGTCACCTTTGGCTGGCTCACTGTCAGTGTGGCTGATGATCATGTGCTCACCAAATATCTAGGATATTTACAAAAATATGTGAGTGTAGGCTCACATATTTTTGTATCAATTACAAACTTTAACTTTGTGAATAGTGTAATGATTAACTAAATTATTTTTGTCCACCTATTGGGCCAGGATGTTGCCCCCCTCCCCAGACCCCACAACTCAGAGTATGCCTTTGAATGATCTTACCACCATGCCCAGCCCGGTGGTGTAGACCCCAGGGTGGCGTACGACGCAGTCGCCGGACTTCAGCATGCATTTCACTTTGCCGCAGTGCGCGCATGTCGGCAGCCGCTGCAGTGCCTGGCAGAAGTAGCAGAACGCACGGCTCTTCTGCTTCCTGCAAACATCGATTTTATTATCATTATTTTTAAAATCCTCAAATCCAGTGCTGATGCGAGTTACACGACGACGTGGCATAAGACATTTTATTCTACCAAAGTTAGATTTTATTGATATTCTTATGAATAGAGTGCACTGTAGTTACTTCAGGCACTTGTCGCAGTCCATGGGCACGTTACACGGGTGCTGCGCCAGGTCGACATGCTCACGCGCCGTGCGGATCTCCTTCTGCCGCAACTTCTGCTTCTCCGCCTTCTTGCGCTGACCAGTCTTCTTTTTTGGCATTTTAGTTCAATCTCTCCTTCTTTACATGTATAATATTAACAGGAATTAGTAATCGTAGACGAATTTCTGTTTAGAAACCCAGAAAAATAAACGAAAATCGTGAACGAAAAACTGGTTTCTTCTTCTTCTTCAGATTATGGCTTTTAAACGTTGCTTGACGTTTTTCTGCCAGTGTCAAAGTGAGGCCAGTGTACGGTATTAATAATTGCCCGGTTACAAAATATGGAACATTGAAATATAATTAATAATAATTATAGAAAAAAAAGGTTTAAAGACATAACATTTGTTTATAAACGAATATTATTAGACTTAATAAAATTACATAAAATATATAAAAATGGAGTAAAGACATATGAGAGAAGAAATTTAAAATTAAAAGGACGAGGGATGTCAGAACTTATGATATCATAAAGAGAAAATGATAACTTAGGACAGCAGAAGAAAATATGGTCTAAGGTTCCATCATCTTTTTTATTCCGATAAGCCCTCACTTTATTCAGACTTCAGAGAAACTTCAGAGTTCAGCTGACGTGAGCCACAGAGTACATTATGACTATTTATGACGTGACCTGACGTCTTCAACTGACAGCCTGACCACAGACTAGGTAGGGACGTTTATTATGTACTATCGAAGCATGAAGGTCGGAAATACAGTCAGTGTATGTTTATTATACTCTTTGTGTTAACCTATGTTTCTTGATTCTATCTACAACCCTAGAAATGGCAGCCATTTTATGCGACAATATGAGTTGTGGATATGCATCTTTTTTTTTATTTCCAGTCCATATAAATATAAGTCACTGTTGTATGTACAATGATATAAGAAAGTAGATAATAGTCTCTTCTAGTAATAATGTTCTGTCGTCTATTCGTCACTCTGTGCTATTCGTTTATTATATTATATTCTCTTTGGTCTATTCTACTCTATAGTCTATTCTCTTATTTCTCTGTGTAACAAAAATGTGAAATATATAGTAATCTGTGGTGATGTGATGTGTGAACAAAAACAAACAAAACAAGATAAGAAACATCAAACAAAATAAACAATTTATTACTTATTACTGTTATTTAGCTCGTTGATTCGTGAGTTGTGAGTTGCGCGACCCGATACCCTATATAATTTGTGGCGACCCGCGCGAGCATAGAGAAATATAATATGGGGAACGCGAGACTCGTCGCTCGCGGGAGCTCGATCTGTTAATTGTTTGCGCCAATTTGCGCTTGCAGTCGGTTTATCCGCGGTTCTTTCCTCAAATCCTCAGATATTACTAATTCCCTAAACATGTTTTCGCCCTCGTCCTGGGTAAGTGGAATAATCTCTTTTTAAATTAAATTACATAAATACCCACATAAGTATGAATCTTATCAAGATACCTTGGTATGTACTTGGTCTTAAAAATAAGTTTGCTATAAAAACGCATCACTACTAAAATCGAACAGTGTGCACTGAATTACTACGAAGTTTAAAAGAAACATAATTATTATTTAGTGGATTCATTAGGATTTATATTAATTGCGCGTTATTTCGTGAACTGGTAGGAAAACATTTACCGTGTTACCAGTTACCACAAAAAAAACCACTTAGACGCCTGTTTAGCTAGACAGTGTCTAAAGATAAATGTCTAAAATAATTAGTTAAGTTACAACAGAATTGAGTTGGACAACGGTTAGACACTACTTAAATCAGGATTTGTGGTTGCTCATATTTAGACACACTACTAAATCATGTTTAGGAGTTAAACACTGTTTAACACATGCTTAATTTTTGTGGGCTCATGGATGTCCACATTATTTGGGTGCAGCGTGGTGGTTATGCTGGACTCCGGGTAATGAGGCCGACCTAACTAAAAACCGACGTATGTCCACCTCGACGCCATAATTCCAGAGCTGCGGGCCATGTTCATAGCCAACCACCACCACCAATAATCCGCCTGCGCCCCGTCCTCGTCCATTTTCGGTGCACTGCCATAAGGAAGGGTACTTGGGGAGCCACTCAGCTCTCTGCTGATCCTTTCAGAAGGGCACGTTTAAGAGGCCCACGTCGCCCGGTTATTCGTTATCTGTCGACGCCCTCGGTCAACAGTGTAACTGAGAGGTTGTTGGCAGATAGCCATGGAGCACCACATAGAGGTTAGCCGGCCTAGCACCCCGCATGCTAGTTGCTACACTATAGCCACTCAACTTGCTACTCTTTTTTTTCAATTTGGCTTGGCTATTTCGTTGTTAGCAGTACAATATTATAAAGTCGGGTCGGTGAGGTCGGGCGACGGCACTTTGTATGATATATTATGAGAACTGGCCGTGTCCTGGTCCAGATGAAGAGCATGGGCGTGGGCGGGCAGCTGGCGCCGTTCTTCAAGAGCGTGTGCGTGTACTTCGTGGCGCTGGGGCTGCGCGGCGAGGGCGCGGCCGCGCCGTCGGGCCGCGCGGCCGCGTGCAAGTGCGCGCCCGTGCTGTGCCTGCTGGCCGTGCTGCTCTACCGGCTGCGCTGCGCCGCGCTGCCCCTGCACAAGTGAGCACCCCACATTATTATTACTTACTGCATTAATTGCATTTGTAATTTATTAGTGCCACCGAACGTGATCACATATTCACATACGTACTGCGGACAACATTTTTATCTAATACTCTTAAGGCGCCGCTTCATGACTCGCCTAACGCAAAAATGGCCTAAAGGCTTCTTTGTTCATCGAAGAAAAACAGGCATTACGGAAAAAGAAAGACAACGCCAGAGCCTTCAGTTGGCATTCTGAAAATTTGGAAATAAATTTCCAAAGAAAATTTCCGAAGACAGTTAGTTCGTGGTAATTTCCTAAAACGTGTTCCAGGAAATACGTGTTTTTGAAAATGCCTTACAAGTTTGTGAAAAAAATGTTTGTTATTCAGAATCTTCATTACATGTCCAAGTATTATATGGAAGTGTTTTGTTGAATTTTACATTTATGAGAACACTGTGAACGGCCAAAGTCAAGGTAAAATTTGTCCAAAAAAGCTGATTTTTGAAGGCTTGTACTGAGTTGGAATCTCAAAATTTTCCATTTTTGCTCCCACGGAATCCTAGATATAGAGCACATGATACCTATTTGCTCAAAACATCTAAAGAAAAATTTATTAGGACACTATAATCACGTACGAGCGTTTGTATGGAAAGTATGGCGGGTAGCAGCCTCTTAAAGTATTAGGTTTGAAATGGGTACCTTACCGTTTCATTTTCGAAGTTAATTCTCAAGATCAGGTTTGCAGCAAACGTAATATTTTAGTGTAGTCAGGTATGTATAGGTCGTAGTATTTTGGTGGGCGGTAATGTACCGTTATCGCATCCTAAATTCAAAATGTGGTAGCCTACCACATTTTGCCTTTAGGCGACTTTTTCAATTATTTTTCTTAGCGGTTGCACTTCAACACCTGTCGTTTTTTGATGGAATCAATGACAAGCACAACTAAAAATTTTGCTAGCAGGCTTCCTGGGGTGAACTAGGACTGCCGAAGTCTCTTTGATAGGAGATCCAAAATCAACTATAAATCTATAATTCCCCTATCTTCGATCTCACGCACCGTCTAGTGCATTTTTTGACTCTGTGCGTGAGCGCAGCCCACTTCAGTATGTGAAGTGCGTAAGAAACCCATCGCGCGCGAGCAAATCAAAAATCACCCGTAAAAGTACAAATCCTACAAGAATACTGCCAAAATAGCGTGTGTGCTCTTTCTATAAGTGCCCAGTAATGCTGTGAGATATCCATCCAGCTGATAGATGGTATGTCTGCTTGTATTGTTATTGTCTTCTGTCTGTAACGACAAGGCTCTCGCAATCGCTTCGGATATAAATTGATTCCATCCCTTATGTTACCTGGCATGTACCTACTCGTTCTCGTACCTAGGACCTTCTACAGTAGTTTACATTACTATAGTGAGTACCTACCAAATGACTCAGTGGTATTTGATTCTAAGGTCACTGCCATCGTAATCTACGTGACTTTATGACGCTGAGGCATACAGTCTGTCAGACGATAAGGAATCAGGGACGATGACCTGATAATAACCCAGTGTTCTGAAACAAAGAATTCTTCGAGAATTAATTTTAGTAGAACAGCAATTATATTATTATTCATCATACCTAAATGATCTTTGATCGTAGTATTATCAATATTAGTATGATCACCATAGTTACTAATAACTTCTTTTGTGAAGTAAAATAGATACTTGTATAGTAGCCAACGCTAGAAATCCTTTGTCCTATTAATGTAACCGCGCGCTCGCTCGCACCGCTGCGGCGCTCGCTCGCGGTCCGAGTAACGTGACGTGTCGTGTCGTGTTGTGCGGCGGCGCTGCGCAGGCGGCGCTACGTGGCGCGCGTGTGCGCGGGGCTGGCGCTGTCGGCGCTGGGCGACGCGCTGCTGGTGTGGCCGGCGCAGCTGGTGGCCGGCATGGGCGCGTTCGCGGGGGCGCACGTGGCGTACTTGGCGGCGTTCGGCTGGCGGCCGCGGCGCTACGGCGCGGCCGCGGCCGCCTACGGCGCCGCCGCGGCGTACGCGGCGAGCGTGGCGGCGCCCGGCGCGCTGCGGCTGCTGGTGCCGCTGTACGCGGCGCTCCTGGCCACCATGGCGTGGCGTGGCGTGGCGCGCGGCGGGCCCGCGGCCGCCGGCGCGCTGCTGTTCCTCGTCTCCGACGGCATCCTCGGCTACAGTCTGTTCGCCGGCACAGTGCTGTACGGCCAGGTGAGCCGCGAGAGACTCTTCTGTAAACCCGGCACAGTTTATTTTTATTTATTTATTTATTCCCACACAATAACGTCAATTTACACCTTACTTTTAAAGCCAAGCATGAGTCTAAAGACACATGTACCATACTGCAAGGAATCGAAAAAAAAAAAAAGAAAGGTGTTTATGACTTGTAGCCACCCATATAGGCCGAAACCCGTGCTTGGGTGTGCTACTTCGTTGAGCGAACCTTATTTACGCGCTTAGCGGTGACGTACTGTACGGACAGTATTCTAATAATATAATCTTGTTCATAATCATAGCATGCTATTTATGTTTATGTAGCTATCTACTATTTTATAGATAAATATAATAATACAGAAGATATATAAATATATTATAGGTAAGTAGTGAGTATATAATTATAATATATATGTTTGCGAATGGATACTTAAATTGATTCTTATTTAAATTTTAGTATTGTTAATTAAGTTTACTATCACCAGTCCATTTTTGCCATAAGTTAAAAAATTGTAGCTGATCTAATTTGTTTAAAAATATATTAATTTTATGTTTTAAATGAATTTTCACAAGAGAATCTCTAATCTTATCTTCATTTACTTTTATATATTCAATTAACTCTTCATGTAACGAATTGTAAATTCTAGGAGCAAGTGAAGTATAATGCTTCCTGGTGAACACTGTACTCTTATTTGAGACCTGAAATAATTTGTTTGGCAAAACTTTACGCCGAGGCTTATCACAAATAACTATTTGCATGTCTTCCATATGTTTTGACATGTGCATAACTGTTTGCTTAACAAATAACTTCCTAGTGGTTAAGACTTTGCATAAGTCAAACAGTTTGTCTGTGGAAAAAGTCATCGGTTTTCTTTTTATTATTTTTAAATTGAGTTTTTGAGCTTTATCTACTTTGTCCATGATATATTTAGAACATGCTCCCCAAGCTATTATTCCGTACATTAAAAGAGATTGTGTCAGAGCAAAGTAGATTTTCATCAGTAGATCATCAGTAACAATGTTTCTTAATTCACCATATACATAACCTAATTTTCTTACTTTGTTCGATAGTCTTACTGCATGCTCATCCCAGCGTAAATGTTGATCAATTGTGAGACCGAGGTAAGCAGTACTAGTCTTTCTCTCTAGTGTTTTACATTTACAATCTGTAGAATCTATTAACTGAGAAGAGCAGCTTTTGTGAATTTTGAGTTCTTGATTTGAAGTAGGTAAGCCAGCTTTTGTGGGAGCGAAACAAATATATACTGTTTTATCCTCATTTACTGATAATAGATTCTGACTAAACCATTCCATAGCTATTTTTAAACCATGTTCTGCTTGAACAAATGTAGCCTCCCATGTGAAGTCCTCGAATAACAAAACCGTATCATCGGCAAAACAAATCGTTCTACAGCTAGGCAGTAAGGCACAAAAATCATTTAGGTATATGTTAAACAAAATTGGACCTAGGACAGATCCCTGCGGCACCCCGAAATTGATAGTTGTCCCACTACTCACGGTATCACCGATTCTAACAAACTGCTCTCGTTTATCTAAATAACTTGCAAACCACTTTAAGGCATTTCCACTAATTCCCAATTTTTCTAGTTTCCGTAATAGTATTTTATGTGATACCGTATCAAATGCCTTTGCCAAATCAACAAACACAGCAATCGTTTTCTTGTGATTCTCAACATTCTTAATAATGTGTTTTGTTATCTCAGCAATGGCATCATTGGTGCCTAATCCTTCACGAAAACCAAATTGGTTAGTAGACGCAAACATACTAAAAAACGAACTTAGCCGTGCTTTAACTATTTTTTCAAACACTTTCGACGTTACTGACAGTAATGAAATTGGTCGATAGTTTGACATTGTATTTGTGGGTCCTTTTTTGTGTAGTGGAGTAATCACAGCTAATTTTAAATCTTGAGGAAATAACCCGGTTTTAAAACTTTGATTTATAATGAATTTTAGCGGTACTGCCAATTGTAATTTTAAATGCTTAAATATTTTAGAAGTAAATCCGTCAAAACCAGATGAGTTTTTATTTTTAAGAGTGTTAATTGTTTTTATTATCTCCATTTCACATGTTGGTCGTAAATAAAACGTTATTTCCGGGTTAACAACATCAATTTTCTCTGACAATTGCTCTTCACTTAGGTTTATCAGGCTTAAGTGACTCGACGCAAGACCAGTTCCCACGGTACCAAAATAATTATTCATCGAATCACACATTATTTTAATGTTACTTGTTATAATTCAATCCACTTCAAGTTCAGAAATAATCTTTTTATTTTTTGTCTTGCGGTTGGTTGCTTCGTTAATTAGGTTCCAAACACTTTTAGAATCACCGTGACAGGTTTTGATTTTTAATTTATAATAATTCCGTTTTGTATTTTTTATAGCATTATTGCAGATTTTTCGATAATCTATATATTCTTGTTTTAATATTACGTTATCTGGATGTTTTTTCCAAGCTTTATGTAACTTATCTCTTTTACGAATACATTTTACTAACCCAAGTGTTATCCATGGTTTTAATTTTTTATTTTTATGCGATATATATTTAACAAAAGTATTTTTAGTAATATATTTTTGCAGAGTGTTGTTAAATTCCAATAAAGCACTATTCACATCTTGACAGCTGTACAAAGTTGACCACTGTTCATTTGATAAATCATTTTTGAGTTGATCATAGTTTACCTGATTTATTTTTATATTATTATGCTGAGTATTTTCATTCTTATCAATTATAAATTGTTTGTCACTGATTGAACATAATGTCATATAATGATCAGTTATACTAGTCTGAAGTATAATACTTTTGTATTCCTTGTCTTTAGCTACTCTAAACATGATATGATCAATACAACTTTTATCTCTTGTGGGTTTGTTAATACCTACCTCAAGTCTATACAGTGCGAGAAGTGCGAGATAATCTTCCGCCTGTGGATGTCCTTGTTCTAAAATATTAATATTAATGTCTCCAATCAAATATATATTTTGTTGACTCTTAATATCATTCAATGCCATACCCAGCGATTCCAAAAACAGAGATATATTGTAGCTTGAAGGTGATCTATACATAGCCAGTATAGACGTGGCGTCTGGCAGCATTATTTGGATACAATTAGCGCCTAATACTTCTATTTCTTTACATATGCATGGGATGGAATTTTTCACAAAGACTACAACACCATCATTTTGTAGTTGATTAATTTTTGTACTATAAGATGTATACCCCAATATTGTATGATTAGGCTCATGATACTTGATTCGACACTCAGTTAATATTAGTACATCAAAGTCTACCTTAAGACTTTGTAGACTCACAAGCAAACTATCAAAATTCTTGTAAATGCTGCATATATTCATTGAAATTACTTTAAGACCCTTGGTCATACTCATCTCAGTTTGGCAAACTAGAAAATCATCCGTCACTAGAGTCTCTTGCCTGTTCGTATATATGTCTAAATTATTTGTGCATTGTGTAAAGAAATCAAATTTTATATTCAAAAAAGTTGACCAATTTATTAAATAGATCATAATTAATTATATGGGTTTTGAATGTAGTACACAGCAGTAGTAGTTGGTATTTACTTTTAGATATTACGGGCCATTTATTTATAAAAATATAATATGTACCAAACATAAAATGTACCGAATTCCATGTATAATAAGTGAAATAGTTAATATACGTAATAATTTTTAAAAAGAAATAATAATGTTTATTAGTAATATATAATAGTATATAGTATAATATACTGACGATAGAAGTTGCTATTTTTATATATAAAAATAAAGAGCTCATACAATACGATGCAACAAAAAATAGTCACAATATAAGAAGACAGTCCTCACTGTTAATTGCAATGGGTTTTGTTGAGTCGGTCTGTTTTACAAAAATTTTACCGTTAGCATGCCAACAGTACTTATACCCACGCTCTTTCGAGACTTTCTTTGTTTTAGCTAATAGCATCTTCGCTCGTGCTGTTAAGTGTTCTGATACGAAGAATGGTTGTGACTTTAAATTAAGGTTAAGAAAGTCCGTCTTAAGACGCATGCTTGGCTCCTTACAAGTTTTGTTATACTCTTTTGTATAACGCAAAAAATTATTTCTAGCATAAAAACTTTTGAAAATGACTACAATCGGCCGTGTTCTACTGGTGATGTCCAACATTTTTCCTGATCTGAAGACTGTGTATATTTCTTCCTTGTCCATTTGTTTGTCAAATATCGCGTACGTTCTCTCCAGAATGTTCAGCAGTTGTTCGCCCTTTACTTCCGGAATATTTCGTATCTCCACATTGCAGGACCGATTTCGCTGATCAATATCATCGATTTTCGCCTCCAGGAATGAAATCTATGACTTTAAAGTTTCTGTTTGTTTAGTTAACAGATCCTGTTTAGTTGTAACTGTAATGATTTGTTTTTCTGTGTTCGTGATTTTATCTATTAAGTCGTCATATTGCTTGCTAAAATGTGCAATAGTAGCCTCGACACTGGCTGTCTTCTCCGTCACTGACTTACTTAACTCCTTCAATGTGCTCCTTACTTCCTTGAGCAAGTACAGTACATACAGTAGAATCTTATTTCCCTATAAATAGCGTTGCAGGGAATAAAAAGAAAATTAGTGCCTACGATAAATACATGAACTATTCTACTATATCAGGAACTACAATCTGAGTGGCATCAAGGCTATTGTGAATTCTATTTTCTAGCTACGTGCTCCATCTTCGACCGATGAACACTTGCTACATTTCCATCCAGATGTAAAGTTCTTTGCACTACATATTCCGGTTAGCGCGTTTAGGTCATGCTAGGTGAGAGGCTGGCCCGCTCGTGTAGTTGACAGAGCGCTCGTCCGCGCTGGCCCCGGGCGCGCGCTGACCGTGGCCGCCGTTCGCCGCAGGTGCTGGTGATGTCGACGTACTACATGGCGCAGCTCGGCATCGCCTACAGCGCGCTGCAGGCGGCGGCGGACGCGCCGCGCCACCGAGCCGCGACCTCACCGAGCCGCGACCTCACCGGCCACCGCTGAGCCGCGAGCTCACCGGCCGCCGCTGAGCCGAGAGCTCACCGCTCCGTTGCCGAGCCCTGGTTCCCCACCACGTCTTCCGCGAAATGTTCTATTCCAGATACTTCCCACGCACGCATAACAATACAACGTGGCGACTGAAATACAAAAGACATAGATTTTACCGATTATATCTATGGTTTATCCTGGCTTCAGTTTTAATATAGGTTCGATGTAACAATATGAATTTATAGAAAGATTTGTAAATTTAAATTGGTATAAAGAAAACTATCATGCACAGAAGAATATTACGGGTGTTGTACTCGTATATGAAAATAATAATTTATTCAGCGGATAAATCGACCGCTGCACCTTTTGTATGTGTCGGGGCGTCGCGTCGCTGATGTTAGCTACGTTTAACTTATAGTATTATAGCGCTAGTTTACAGAATATCTTCCTTTTTAGAATGTAAACTAGTGAGTCGGTCTGTGCTGTATAAGTATTTTGTATAATAGTTAGTAGATGATTATATCGTAGATGTAGAGATCTGTATCTTTGGATAGAATATATTTTATAGTTGTTTATAGACAGCACTCGCGGCGGCGGGCGCAGGGCGCGCGGCGCACATCGTTCAACTGAGTTGAACGCAATTAGACTGTGATATATTATGATCGGATACTGTGTGTCTTCTTGTTCAATATCAATTAAATTGGCTTAGATTATGGTTTTGGAGCTATGAATCTGTTTGTTAATATTTGTGCCAAAATATATTTTATCGATCGTCAAAAGTGAAATGGCACGTATTAGTGTTTGATGAGGGAAGTGTCTCACTGGCACGAGTTGTTCTAAACCTCGCGGTTGTTGACGAGCACAGTCATTGTGCGGTGCCGACGAGACATTCCTAATTTTTAAATCGTTATTGCACTATCGATGTAAGTGGCGCGACGTACCGTGTCGTGGCGTTGCGCGTCGTGGCGTGGCGTGGCACGTTGTGGTCTACGGGGTGGCGGGCAGCGGGCCGTTCCGTCTGGGGCGGCTGCTGTCCAGCAGGGTGATTTTCATTCACTCTGAATAATCCAGTAGGAAGCGACTGAATTTCTGATCTTTTATATTTATAAATAGCATCGCGACAGAGAAATTTACCGTACAGATTTGAGAATTCAGCTACATAAACACGGATATAATCCCGACAGAAATATAAAGATCAGAAACAATCGCTTCCTACACGGAATCATTCCGACTGAATTAAAATGACTCTGAAGATCACAGTTAAATATAATACATTTCTCCAAGAGCCTCTTTAGAAATATTTTGAGTGTTATTTTATCCGTGAACAATCCAATATCCAGACCAGTGTTATGTGTTCGACAGCTAGTGAGACTGAACCGTTCATTATATACCTACTTGTTTTAAATATTTGTATTAGTAAGACCGCAATTACTTTAGTACCTACTCGAAATGTACCTTTAAATAATTTAATGACTCGGAATGTAAATAAAAGAACAAATCACGAAGACATTTGACATGCGATCTCAAATTAATTATTTTAAATAGCCAGTAAGGCAGCCTCTCTTGGATACAAAATGGAAGTCATCACCTACTCAGCGAACATATCAAGTTGGCAAGTGTCCATCTGGGTGGGACCACCGCTTGCTCGTGTAGTCTACCGCCAAGGCAGTGATGTGCCAGATGTTATTGTGTTCCGTTGTGATGAGCAATAAGGTCCAAAGTCAGTGAAATTACTGGGCTTATGAGACTTAATACTTAACGTCTCCAGGTAACAAGCGCAATGCAGTGCCGCGCAGGCCTTTGTGTTTCAAAGTTATGAGTGGCACTGCAATTATTGTTATGGGCTGACGATATGCTTATCACCATGGAATAGTATGTGTAGCGACACATTATCGCGCATGCATGGTAATCTGCTGACACCAGGGATTGCAATGCATGCGGCGAGAGGTGCAGGCAGTCGTCATCCACCCGGCACGATAGCACCACGTAGCAACACGTAACAACACGTAGTACCACGTAGTATCCCGTAGTTTAACGTAATAGTATAACATAGAATAACGTAGTACAATAAACCAATTGATTATTACCCGTGCTTTTCATTGAACAGACATTCGGATAAGTAGGTAACAGTATCATATTGGTAAACTGGTGACCCCGCAATTTTCGGGTGGCGGCTCATATTTTTTTGCTATCGTGCCCGGTCAATTAACCGTTCTTTGGACATTTTCTTTGGACATTTAACGTAACACGCGAACATTAAATTGTGTTGGTGGACCTTGTACAAGTGATTGTTCGTGCTGTGATAGACATTTATCGTGTGGTTTTTACAAACTACAATGCTGCCTACACCTCTACTGGGACAGGGCCCTGCGCCCGGGCCGATGGCTGGTCCGGCGCCCGCCCCCGCAACCCAGGTGAAGGATGAGATGCAGTCGGACGTGGCTGCGATATCTGTCACGTCCAGAATACCGGAGTTTTGGGCTGATCACCCGAGGCTCTGGTTTCTCCAGACAGAGGCCGTATTAGCACAACAAAAACTTTCGGACGAGGCGAGATATAATGTAGTGATCACGAAGCTGTCGAAATCAAATATACAGCAGGTGACCGACATTTTAATGTTACCACCAGAATCGAAAAAATTTGACGCCCTAAAAGAACGGTTGCTGGCGATATACGAGGAATCGGAGACGCGCCAAGTACAAAAACTTATCGGCGAGATGGAGCTAGGCGAACAGAAGCCTTCGCAGTTATTACGGCGAATGAGGGACTTAGCTCGTTCGCGAGTACCGGACGACACCCTCAAAATTTTGTGGCAAGGCCACCTACCGGCGGCAGTGCGCGGTATCATCGCTGTGACGGATACCAGCGAGCTGAATGTATTAGCTCGCATAGCGGACAAGGTCATGGAAACGGCCGTGCCCGCGGGCGTGGCAGAAATCAAGTCCGTCGCGTCGGCAGCCCACTCCACCAGCCCAACGGATTTGATCATTAATGAAATACGAAAAATCAATAACCGGATCGACAATCTGCAGAAGACGTCTGCCTGGCAGGCCGGCAACGCTCGACCATCGCGTTCCAGAGGCCGCAGCCAGGCGAGAAGTACTACTCCCGCAGCGGATACCGCAGCGAAATCGCGGAGGCCGGACTGGAAGTGTTTCTATCATTTCCGGTATGGGGCGAGGGCGCACAAGTGCGTTCCCCCGTGCAGCTGGAAATCGGGAAACTAGAAGAAGTGCAGGTAACGACGGAGCCCTGTGCTAGCGCGGACAGTAATAACCGTCTTTGTGTTACGGACCGGACAACCGGTTTACGCTTCCTCGTTGATTCGGGAGCTAATTGTTCGGTTCTTCCAGCCCGTAGGTCAGTGTCTTGTGTTAACAGTGCCGGTTATAAATTATACGCTGCTAACGGAACGGAAATAAATACTTTTGGTGTAAAGACTCTAGTGTTAGATTTTAAAATGCGTAGACCGTTTCGTTGGACATTTGTGTTAGCAGCTGTTAATCAACCAATTTTAGGTGCAGACTTTTTAAAACATCATAAACTTTTAATAGATTTGAGTAACCGTAGACTAATCGATCAAGTTACAAATGTTAATATTGTAGCCTCTATTGTGTCTTGTTCTCAACCTACTTTAAGCACCTTAAATGAATCACATCCGTATTTTAACCTTTTGTCTATGTACCCTGATATAACGAAGCCTGTTTCTTTCAAGGATGCCCCTAAGCATTCAGTGTTTCACCATATAGAGACGACCGGGCCGCCCGTGCACGCACGCGCCCGCCCGCTGGCTCCCGATAGGTACAAAAAGGTTAGTGAAGAATTTCGTACTATGCAGGAATTGGGAATTTGTCGACCTTCGAAGAGTCCGTGGTCCAGTCCGCTGCACGTAGTTCCGAAAAAGAACGGAGAAATCCGTCCTTGTGGCGATTACAGACAACTGAACGCGGTTACGAAGCCCGATCGCTACCCAATTCCCCGTTTACATGATTTTACTTATATCTTGACAGGAAAGAGCGTATACAGCAAAATCGACGTAAATCGCGCTTATCACTGTATTCCTGTTGCTCCAGAAGACGTTGAAAAGACGGCAATTATTACGCCTTTCGGTTTATTCGAGTTTCCGCGAATGTCATTCGGATTGCGTAACGCAGCACAATCTTTTCAGCGCTTCATGGGCAACACAGTTTTACAGGGACTAGGAATCGAACGAGACGACGGAACTTTTGAACCTAGTTCAGAGTTCATTTTCTGTTATATCGATGACGTCATAGTCGCCAGTGAATCGAGGTCACGTCACGAACAACACCTAAAAGTCTTGTTTAAACGACTAAATGATTTTGGCATTACAATTAATTTATCGAAGTGTTCGTTCGGTCAGTCAAATATTGAGTTTTTAGGTCACGAGGTCACTGTTGAAGGTATTAGGCCGGCTCTAGACAAAGTTAGGGCCATAGTTGATTTTCCTAGGCCAGATACCGTGGCGGGACTAAGACGTTTTATAGGTATGGTGAATTTTTACCGACCACACATGCCGAACGCTATGGCTTATCAAGCCGAGCTTATTAAACACGTCGGCGGTGCGAAGAAAAATGATAAGTCACTAATTGAATGGGATGATACGGCCGACGAGGCGTTCTTGAAATGTAAGCAGAGTCTCCAAGAAGCCGCGATTTTAACTTATCCCGTACCCGACACACCCCTAGCTCTCATGTGTGATGCTTCAAATTTCTGTGTAGGCGGTGTGCTTCAACAATTAGTTCAAGGTCATTGGAAACCTTTAGGTTACTTTTCGCGAAAACTGACGGACACACAAACAAAATATAGTACGTACGATCGCGAGTTATTAGCAATTTATTTGGCTATTATGCATTTTAGGAAGACGTTTGAAGGTAGATCGCTTACCATCTATACAGACCATAAACCTCTGACTTTTGCATTTTCCAAGTTGGCTAGTAACAAGGAAACGCCACGCAGAACTAGACACCTTATGTACATCAGTGAATTTACGACCGATATTCGTTTCGTTGTAGGCAACGATAACATAGTTGCTGATTCGCTAAGCAGAATAGAGACAATAACATGTCCAGGTAGCTTAGATTTCGCAGAAATTGCAACCGCCCAGTGTGCCGATGCCTATACGACACATTGGAAACATGATGCAAGTAGCAACGTCAACATTAAAAAGGTATCTGTACCTAGTATTGCGACCCACATTTATTGCGAAGTGTCAACTGACAATATTAGACCGTATTTACCAGAATCGTTTCGTAAATTAGCGTTTGACTCGGTACATAATTTAAGTCATCCCGGAATTAATACCACGCGTAAGCTGGTGAGCCAGCGTTTTTTCTGGCCGGGTATGAATAAAGATGTTAGTAGATGGGCGAAAACTTGCATTCAGTGTCAAAAATCGAAGGTTCAACGTCACACTGTATCGTTTTTAGGTCAATTCGAACCAGCAGGCCGTTTTGAACACCTTCATGTTGACATTGTCGGGCCACTGATAACGACATCTGATGGGTATAGGTATTTACTTACCATTATAGATCGCGCCACGCACTGGCCTGAGGCATTTCCGCTTAAAGATATAACTGCAGAGACAGTAGCCAAAGTTATCTACGACGGATGGTTTACTAGGTTCGGAATTTGTAAGATTTTAACTACCGACCAAGGCCGCCAGTTCGAGAGTGGGCTTTTCTCTGAGTTACTTAAATGCATGGGTGTACATAGGATCAGAAGCAGCCCTTATCATCCACAAAGCAACGGATGCATCGAACGTTGGCATAGATCGCTCAAAGTCGCTCTCAAAGCTCGTCTAGATACTACGTCATGGGTAGATGAGTTATCAACCGTTTTGTTGGGGCTCAGAACCACGTTACGTAGTGATTCAAATCTTAGCGCCGCGGAATTAACATACGGATGCACATTAAGATTACCGGGCGAATTTTTTGTGTCAGCGAGATCCGAGTCTTTAGATCCATGTAACTTAGTTCATGACGTACGCGATAGAATACGTAAGTTGAGGCCAGTTCCAGTCAGACAGCGAGATTCTCGGACTTTATTCATCCACCCAGATCTAAAGTCCTGCGAATATGTTTTTATTAGGAACGACACAGTACGTAAGCCTTTACAGCCTCCTTACGACGGCCCTTTTCGTGTTATTAGTAGAAACGACAAGGTGTATAAAGTACAATTACCTAATAGACAACTTAATGTGTCTATTGACCGCTTGAAACCGGCGTACCTACTTAGTAACGAGCATACGGAGAAATCCGACGACGCTCATCGTAAGCCTGGTGACGTGACGGTCGACCACGCTCAGGCCACATCTAGTAACCCTACTTCATGTAAACAAACTCGGAGCGGTCGAACGGTACGTCCACCGATACGATTTAGCGATGATATAATTTGATGATTTTTAAATGTTTTTTTACTTTAGGTCTAGAAAGTATTTTTTAGTTTTGTTTTAAAACAGTACATTTATATACTAACATAGTTTGTTTTATACATTTTTTCATTATTTTTACAACATTTTACTCGTGCTAACTTTACACATTTTTTTATTAGTTAAGACTTAGTTAATGTGTAAACGTCCGCATGCACGTGAGCGATGTTATTGTAAGCTCAGCACTCTAGATGTTGTTTGATCGGAAATCAAATCGGTGAATATTCACTATTTATTTCTTTTCTGGTCAAAGTCTAAGATTTGTCCTAGAGTTGCTGAAAATGTAATCTAGGTTAAGATAATTTTACCTGTATGGACTTGATTTTTGGAAGAGCATTTATTGGTGAATTCTTGTGGTAGTAACACGTTACATGATATTTATGAATATGGGCACAGCTCAGTCGAAGGAGGAGCAGATTATAATTGCTCAAAACTCCACGGAAGTAGAGGCCCACATGTCACGGCAGAGCATGATGACAATGCTAATTGTCGGGTTATTGCTGTTCGTCGTGGGGTGTTACATGATCCGAAAGGTTCGAAGAGGCGTTCGGCGGCAGTTCAGTAGCCGCATGAGAGCCTGGCTCCGAGAAGAAACTACGGGCCCGGCACCACCTCTTACCCACGTACAGGTGCTCCAGCCGGTAGCAGCACCAGCCGCGGTCACGAATCCCGCGCCTGTTGCTACCCAGTATGCGTGACGAGTTTGTGTGTGTAACCACAGTATACCGGTATACTGTAATTGTGCATTTATCCAGAAATCATGTCCAGACAGTGTGTAACTGTGTATTGTGTAACTGTAAGAATTTTTAACCTGATTTTGTTTTTTTAACCTGATTGTGTAGTTAACTTTTTTGTGTACATGTTATCGTGCCGTGCCCCAATTTTTTTAAATTTATATTTGTAATTGTGTTGAATTGTAACGATAATATTATGCGCACAAAATTCAATGTAGTAGAGTGCACCTGGTGATACGGCGACCGGCGGGCGATCATATTACCGCGCGGTCAGCATGTCACCGTAGTGCGACGACGAGTATGCTCCGTTATTAGAGCCTAGTTTTTACCTTGAGTTTTGCGAGTGCATATTTTGATGTTTTTTATGTAACTTTTTTTTAATTTTTAAAAGGGGGTGGTTGATGTAGCGACACATTATCGCGCATGCATGGTAATCTGCTGACACCAGGGATTGCAATGCATGCGGCGAGAGGTGCAGGCAGTCGTCATCCACCCGGCACGATAGCACCACGTAGCAACACGTAACAACACGTAGTACCACGTAGTATCCCGTAGTTTAACGTAATAGTATAACATAGAATAACGTAGTACAATAAACCAATTGATTATTACCCGTGCTTTTCATTGAACAGACATTCGGATAAGTAGGTAACAGTATCATATTGGTAAATATGTAAAACACACGCGAGTGGAGCATTGTTTGCTGCCGACTCCCATGTCAAGGGATCCAATATCAATCACTAAGAGGATCGCATCAGCTGAACAGTAGGTACGATACTGTAGTTCCATATTGATAAACCCTCCTTCACGGCACACGGTAGCTGTGTCATAGAATAGAATCTCTTCCAACATAGTAGGTAAGTAAAGCACAGTGTACAGTGAGCATCATAGCGTGACAAACAATATTCAGTGACAATTAATATATAATCATTTATTATGTTCTGATAAAGACAGCATTAGTTTTAGTCTGTGATTCGGGTAGATGAATGTTGCAGAGGCCCGCTGTTAGAGTCATTTGAACTTTCATAAGTGCTCCTTTGGGGCCTATTTGCATAAAGACTTGAATTTTTTTTTTGATTTGCAAAATAAACATATAGCTTGCTAAGTGTAGTTTGCATACGTTATTGGAGTATAGCCGCCACAAAAAAAGTAAATATGCACATATCTGCGAAATACAGGTACCTAATTGTAGTTTTATAACGTACCTATGAGTGTGTCGGCACTGGGGCTAGTCTCGCGTTGTAGCTGGAGATATTAGAGCCCCCATACACGGGCGCTCCAAATACATCGCTCCGCGCGTCGTGGATTGAGTGGGACGATGGAGTGGATTGCTCGTGTATGGGCACTTTTACATGATTCGTCAACCCTGATCTCTACAGAGCGAGGCTTGCCCAGGCCAGCCAGAATAACTATACCGAACGTGCCGGCTGGGCGACTGTTGCACGCGTGTGCGCACATAATAATTATTTTGTAGATATATTATTGTTTGGGTCGTGTGTAGTGTAGGTCCTATTCTATGTAGTCTGTAGAAGGCTTGTACTTTTAGATGTGATTATTGAATGTTACTTTGTTAGTATTTTTAAGTCAATGTTATACCCATAACTATAAGCTATACAATAAACTTAATATTATACCTATTTTATTGTTTTATTTACAAACTTTCATATTACCAACGACGGAACGGAGAAAGTATGTGCGTTTATGGTGAGAGATTGTTTGTTTCTTAGTGTGTGTACACATGTAACGGTTTCGTTACATTAGGTACTAATTTCTAGTAGCCTTTTGATTTTGATATTTTCTTTGACAGTGCGCGTTCTGTTATAACCCTGTTTTGTTCACGATTTTAAAAGCTAAGGCTGAAAAATGCTGTCTAGCACTTTCCAGCTATTGTGCTGCCCACTGAGAAGTTTCCATCTCGTCTCATCTCCCATACGAGCCACGCGTCTTTCAAAATCCAAAATATATTATTTTACTAAATTCTATTTTCTACTTTCTAATAAACTTTCCAGTTCGGAAAATTGTCTTTTTTAAAAAGGATTTCGGGAAAACCCGTATAACAGTTCGATAAGGCATCATCACAGGGCATCATACATATGGCTTCGAACTTCTTTGGTTCTCTTTAAAGCTGTAACTTAGTGAGCTATGGGTTCCTTTTATAATAATATTGATTTATTTTCGGTTTCTTGTGTAGTAAACAGGCTATAAGTTTTCCAATGATGAATAAATAAAACTGGTAGGCTAGTTAAAGTAAACGCAGTTTGATATAAAAATATTTTACTAAAATATACTTACACAAACTTAATTGTTAATAACAACTTAACAAATGTGTATACAAGTTTTACAAATTAGCGCACGAAGTGTGCGTGCAGCGGGAACCAGTTACATATTTACAAGTTTTCTTTTAATTTCTTTATAGGTTGTCGTGTTCCACTTTCTCGCCTCTCTTACGTAATCTTAGGAAGCGAGTCGCAGGCGGTGCCCGGTGCCCACGCAGCACGCTACACCCTGCTGCCTTATCAGCTAACAATCTCGTGTTCGTTTTCAATAATAAATAAATAAATAAATAAAATCAATTTATTTCAGGTTAACAACAGTATGTACCCATAATAATATATAAAAACACACATAATTATTATTACAATTAAAAAACAAAAGAAAGAAATCAAATTAAACATAAAACAAAATCAAAATCACGCAGCGAACTGACCTGCAGCAAGAACTTGTCGCTCACTACAGTGCCGCATGTAAGGGCAGTCAACCCGACCCGCAATCATCATCAGGACGGTATTGGAGCTGCACCGCACCCGGCGCACCAGGGAGGCACACCGCTTACGCATAGTAGCGTAAAAACAGCTGGTACGCGCCTCCGCAAACATCCCCGATGCGCTGCAGAAGCGGGGCAGCCCCAATATCGCTCTGAACGCGTTATTATACTGTACGCGGAGAGCTCCATAGCATTTCTGTGTATAATTAGCCCACAGGCTGCATGTGTACATGGAGGTACAATATGCTCTGAAAAGCGTCACCTTCACTTCTTTCGTACACCGTGCAAACCTGCGGGCTAACATATTCGCCCTTCTTGACAGAGCTCTCCGCTCCCGCTCAATGTCCGCATTATCCCTGAGGCCCGTGGTAACTAAATGTCCTAAGTACCTAAAGTGCTCTACCCAGTCCAATGACACCCCATTGAGCCAAACTGACGGAATGTTCTCAGGACACTTAGCACCAGCCTCAAAGACCATACATTGACTCTTCTTGACATTGTATATTAGACCATGAGTGGTGGCATACTCCTCACATACCCGGATCAACCTCCGCAGACCACAAACCGACGCGCTCAGTAATACCATGTCGTCAGCGTAGCTTAAATTGTTGACGCAAACACCGTCAACATGACAACCTACCCGTTGTTTACTGAGCGCAACGATCAGCGCATTCATGTAGAGGTTGAACAGAGTAGGCGACGTCAAACCACCCTGTCTGACTCCACACTGAAGCCTATAGGGCTCAGACATTGCCCCTGCCCATCTGACACTGTTGAGTTGGTGCGCATACCAATACTTGAATATGCTAACAAGTTCCTGGGGCAATTTTATGTCCTCCAGCTTTTCCCAAAGAATGTCATACGCAACCAAGTCAAAGGCCCTGGACAAGTCAAGGAAACATCCGTAAACAGGCGTCTTTCTGTCTGTGTAATATCTGACGGTTTCAATACCAGACCGATTAAAACCAGCGGTCACTAGTCTTCGTGTGGAAGGAGTTGTCAATAGTTTTCGCTTCTTTTCGTTTTGTAAGAGCTTATTTCTTTAATAACGTTCGTTTGAAAATTATAACCAGCGAAAATTCTAGGCTATTCCTTCCACACGAATACTAGTGACCGCTGGTTTTAATCAGTTTGGTATTGAAAACGAACACGAGATTGTTAGCTGATAAGGCAGCAGAACAGATCGCTACCAAGTGCAGCGGCCGCCGGCAGGCACGCCGACACGTGCTCCACGACGGATGGTCACTTGCAGCGGGCTTGGTGAGCACCTTACAATAGGTGAGCGTTATGAACATTGATTCGAGTTTCATTTTTCGCACCGTATTTCATAAGAATTCTTAAACAAGAACTTTTTTACCTAGTGACGAGCATTGTAAGGCAGTCTGGACACATTTTAATATGTTGCATTATGCATACATTATAATAAATCTAAACCTAAGATCACAAGTTACCATAGCTGAAGCGGATAAATTAGTTTTGAATTTGAATTTTAATATTGTCTGTGTAGTACAAAGTTTGATTCTCTCTTTTATTAACCCTAAGAAATAGTAAATTGAAATCGATATCTACTCGCGGCGCAGGTTGTCGAGGCGCGCCTGCAGGTGGCGGGGGGGCGTGACGGGGGGCTACTCGCGGCGCAGGTTGTCAAGGCGCGCCTGCAGGTGACGGGGGGCTACTCGCGGCGCAGGTTGTCGAGGCGCGCCTGCCAGTGGCGGGGGGGCGTGACGGGGGGCTACTCGCGGTGCAGGTTGTCGAGGCGCGCCTGCAGGTGGCGGGGGGGCGTGACGGGGGGCTACTCGCGGCGCAGGTTGTCGAGGCGCGCCTGCAGGTGACGGGAGGCTACTCGCGGCGCAGGTTGTCGAGGCGCGCCTGCAGGTGGCGGGGGGGCGTGACGGGGGGCTACTCGCGGCGCAGGTTGTCGAGGCGCGCCTGCAGGTGGCGGGGGGGGCGTGACGGGGGGCTACTCGCGGCGCAGGTTGTCGAGGCGCGCCTGCAGGTGGCGGGGGGGCGTGACGGGGGGCTACTCGCGACGCAGGTTGTCGAGGCGCGCCTGCAGGTGGCGGGGGGCGTGACGGGGGGCTACTCGCGACGCAGGTTGTCGAGGCGCGCCTGCAGGTGGCGGGGGGCGTGACGGGGGGCTACTCGCGGCGCAGGTTGTCGAGGCGCGCCTGCAGGTGACGGGGGGCTACTCGCGGCGCAGGTTGTCGAGGCGCGCCTGCCAGTGGCGGGGGGGCGTGACGGGGGGCTACTCGCGGTGCAGGTTGTCGAGGCGCGCCTGCAGGTGGCGGGGGGGGCGTGACGGGGGGCTACTCGCGGCGCAGGTTGTCGAGGCGCGCCTGCAGGTGACGGGGGGCTACTCGCGGCGCAGGTTGTCGAGGCGCGCCTGCAGGTGGCGGGGGGGCGTGACGGGGGGCTACTCGCGGCGCAGGTTGTCGAGGCGCGCCTGCAGGTGGCGGGGGGGGGCGTGACGGGGGGCTACTCGCGGCGCAGGTTGTCGAGGCGCGCCTGCAGGTGGCGGGGGGGGCGTGACGGGGGGCTACTCGCGACGCAGGTTGTCGAGGCGCGCCTGCAGGTGGCGGGGGGCGTGACGGGGGGCTACTCGCGACGCAGGTTGTCGAGGCGCGCCTGCAGGTGGCGGGGGGCGTGACGGGGGGCTACTCGCGGCGCAGGTTGTCGAGGCGCGCCTGCAGGTGTCGTCGGGGCGTGGCGGGGGGCTACTCGCGGCGCAGGTTGTCGAGGCGCGCCTGCAGGTGTCGTCGGGGCGTGGCGGGGGGCTACTCGCGGCGCAGGTTGTCGAGGCGCGCCTGCAGGTGTCGTCGGGGCGTGGCGGGGGGGCTACTCGCGGCGCAGGTTGTCGAGGCGCGCCTGCAGGTCGGCGTCGGCGTCGCTGGGGGGCGCTCCGCCCCCGCCGCCCGCCATCGCCGCCGCTGCCGCCGGTGTCGTGGCTGCAACGAGCAGTTTACGTAAATTTATTCGAATCACTCGTTTCCTTCGTCAGTCTAAGTTTACAATATGGGTGTTTTCAAGTCAAGGCTAAATAGGTTTCTTCTTGGTGAGCGTGTTCCACCTTCGGCCCCATTCTCGTGTTCCATCAGATGAGTTGTGGCCAAACAAACTCACCATAAATAATAAAAAAAATATTATTTGTGGAAAAATATATTTTTCAGGACAAAAACTCAAGCCAATTCCTTCCAGCCGAAGACTTGTGACCGCTGGTTTTAATCGGTTTGGAATCGAAAACGAAGACGATTGTTGCTAGCCGTTAAGGCAGCAGCTATGTGACCATTATATTACAAACTCGGATGACATTGTAGATTCGGTTTTTGAAAAATTGAATAGTCAAGTCCCCAATATAATAGAATAGAAAATAGAAATAGATAAGTGTTCCTGTAGCGGCACATTAGCTTAAGTAAGCATTACTGTAGAGCGACTGTCCGTGCGCCCCCTCTGCGACACTCGTCTCCAGACACATGTAACACGATTATTATTATTATTGTGCCTAGCCTAGCTACTAGGTCTACAGTGAAGGTAAAGTGCGCCATCAACATCTGTGCAGTTGCCTGTAAGTATGAAGTGTATGAGCATGTGTGTTACCTGCGACAGACAAGGAGCCGGAGGCCTGCGGCAGCCCCGACAGCTGGTCGGTGAGCTGCAGCCCCAGCTCGTCCAGGATCTGCCCGACGACGGCGTCGCTGCAATGTGCAAACGAGACAACATCACTTCCTATATCCTGCAATACCTTCGTGTTTGATGCACATGTTCATTTGAAGCAATCAAATGTTGCTATTCAAACTGTTTCCGTTCCTACTTCAACTGCGGCGCAAGTACGGATCTTTTCGATAAATAAAACGCATTGCCAACGCCCCCAGTGGTGCAAATGTCCATAGGCGACGGTGACCGCTTACCATCAAGCGCGCCGTTGGCTTGTTTGCCAACCGTTTACATAAAAAAAATAGTCACTAAAATGTTTAATGATGACGCACCTTTCTTCCTCATCATCATCTCCCTCCATGGCTTCATCAATGGAGTCATTCATCATCTCTTCCTTCATGTCCATTATCTCTGACTGCTTCTCGAACTCCTGCAAGACAGAAGAAGTGCAGGAGGTTAGGTAGATAAGTTATAGCTATTAGAACACATTTCGATCAAATCGCCCAAATCAACATTTCTGGGCTAATTGGACTAAATAATTTTATGTAAGTAATGTGGTCCGGCCATTGTGTTCAATGTTCTGGTGACACTGAACTTGTTATGGGCTGTCATTATGCTTCCCACCAGGTGAGGCTGAACGTACCTATTCGTCATTATTACAATCCTTAGTGTAAATATATCATTGAACCTGCAAAATCTTCTGTATCTGCGGCATGTTGAGTTGGCGATTCATGGTGGCCATGGCTCGAGTGACGCCCTTCATGGCCTGCGCCATGGTGCTCTGTGACTTCAGAGTCTGGATCTTGAGCGATACCGCTTGAATGTTAGCCTTCATCAGCATGAACTTGCGAACATAGCGCCGTGTGCGCACCAGATCTTTCGCCATTATTTTTACAGCATCCTGAAAATAGACAATATTTTTTTAGGAAATAAATTTATAGTACAACGATTTTCGGCTCCTTGGCTAAGTTGGTAATAACTCAAGTCTACAAGTTTTTTACCAGCCTGCTTATAATGTTCTCAGATCTTATAACATAACTGTGTAGGTTCTACCTGCAGTAAGTATTCAAATTCAAGTCTTTATTCAAATAGGCCCCAAAGGAGCACTTATGAAAGTTAAAATGACTTAAACAGTAGGCCTCTGCAGCATTCATCTACCCGAATATAAGTGATGAACCCTACTTATCAGTACTATCTCGGCTTGATCCAAGCTACTCATGTCCTCATAATGAGCCCTCAATGTTAAATATGCTAGGTCTCGATGGTGAATATAGGTTGCCTAATAGTAACCTATTCACTCTCGTTTTGAAAACTATAGTTTTAGGTTAAGTCTATAGCCCACATTATAGCTGGGAAATACAGGGGCTGGTAAAAAATTACACTCCTTAGCTGTCCATATAATGTATTCGTATATAAGGTTGAAGCAATTAACACTTGGTATGGACAGGAAGGATATCAACCATATAAGGGTGACATAGTGCGGTGCCTCTAGTCGACCGATGTTAAAATGGAGATGCGGAACTCAAGTTGTGTAACTCCGTCACACACACCAAAATGTATCCTCTACAACAGCGGTTCTCAATCTTTTTTGGTGACGGAACCCTTTTGGAAAGCGAAATACTTGACGGAACCCTACAATAAAACAATTAAATTAATATTATTATTATCAGCCATGGTCGTCCCACTGCAGGGCAAAGGCCTCCCTTCCCTCCTTCCATAAGTCCCGATTTAAAGCTTTCTGCGGCCAGTCTTTCCAAAAGGAGTCCAGTTCATCCCGCCATCTCTGTCTGGGCCTGCCACGACGTCGTTTAACATTGCTAGGTTTCCACTCATTAGTGAGTTTAGCCCATAGCTCGTCCGACAATAAAACAATAGTATACGACGACAATAAAATAACAATAAAACAATAGTTTTTATTAAACGTGTATTCTTTATTAATAAGCATAATTAAAGTACCATGAATTTTTTTCTAAATTCTAGCGGAACCCCTAAGGGGTATCGCGGAACCCTAGGGTTCCGCGGAACACACTATGAGTATCGCTGCTCTACAAAATAAAAATAGCCTTTCATAAAAGTGTTATCAAATCTAGATTTAACTCACCATCTGTCCCTCCTTAGCGAGTTTCTTAATGTCGTTGATGACCTTCTTCTCCTGCTGTTCCATTTTCATGCGCTCGCGGTCGAGGTCGCGCATCGCCTTGTTCAGGGCGCGCTGGTTCTTGCGCAGCATCTCATCCGGCGTCATGCGGTGTCCAAACAGCCACTCCATGGTCAAATTTGTTTTGTTGCTAATGAATGGTAGCAAAGAGGATGCTGAGGATAGAACAGAACATTTTCAATCAAAATTTTGAGGTCTAATCAACCCTCATTTTTTATTGTATATTAGGCTAGAGGGTGGCAAGGGGAGTAACTTCTGTTAGCATTATTTTCGTCCAATATCATATCATCCCCCGCGAAATTAAGGTATAAATTAGATGTTCGTTTTAATTGGATTCTTACTTACTCTTAGTTTAGGAGTTAGAATAATTTCAACAAAAATATAAATCAATCTTTACGGATCCGGACAATGTGGGGAAGAGGGTGGGAAACACCGACAAGCTTGACAGCAGAGGTCATCGACCTTGACCTCAGAGGTTGTTGACCTTGAGCTCAGATATCATTTTGCAATCCCAAATTAGCTAGATTAGGTTAATTACAGTTACAGAACAGAATCTGCCCACCCCAATTCCACATGGTCTTGTCTGTTTTACTCCTAGAGTGTACTATATATATATAAATAGCCGAAGGCACGGAGTGCAGCCCCCGCCGGCCGTAACATAGTGCTGGCATCCCGTGAGCCGAAGCTGCTAAGGCGATTACCTATGCTATGTTATGCAGGGCGATGGGGCTGCACTTCCCGCAGTGCCGGAGCACTCGCATATATTTTCAAATTAAGTAACAAATATAACCTCATAAAGTAAAAGACTTGACTCAACCATATTGGTACAATAGCGAACAAACTAGCTTCATATCGTAGTAAAGCGGTAGTAAAGCATTTTGGTCCCAAGATTTATTTATTTATTTATTAAACAATCAATTGCAAACTTACAGCTACATCAGCCAAAACATTCACAATGATATATAAATACAGATTTACAACACAGAACTTAAATAAAATAAAAGATAATTAGTTATACGGCAAATGGGGTCAGTGTGTATATCGACATCTTGGACCTCATTCAGAAAACGGTTAATTAGTGCAACTGCCCTCGCTGTTGGTGCGTTACGTGCGTGCCACGTATGTAACATGGGTGGGATCGCTAACAGCTGATGCTGGCGACGTTGGCCAGTGCGGACGTAGTTCTGTGGCACATAGTAGCTTACGCCACCCAGCACAGAGGGGTTGTCAACTTTATTACGCATCAGCATACAGTAGTGCAAGACCAGTGAGAGCTTACGCCTAAGTTCTAAAGTCTCAAGACCAACCATTCCCGAGACAAATAATGAAGGGAAAAGAAAGGGGTAATATCCGTAGGTTCTAAGATAAATCGGTTGAGACGAACTTCTGCCGCTCCTCACTGACTTCACTGCTAAAAACTGATGGCTCACTGGCCCACACCGCTGAAGAGAAAGCAACCTTGTTTGCATCTGTTTTTACGGATTATTTGCATCTTGATGCCTACCAGATGACTACCAGTAGTGCGATACCTTCGTCTGCCCCAAGTGGTTGCAAGACACTTATGTCGGAAATTCGCACACTATTTGAAATTCGCCACAGATGGAGGTCTGCAAAACTCTACGAAATCTTAACGTGAATAAGGCCAGTGGCCCTGATGGTATACCTGCTATTGTTCTGAAGAGATGTGTGCCCGAGTTGTCGCCTTTTTCGCCTCTCTTTTGAGACTGGACAGTGACAAGATCCTGGAAGTAGGCTAATGTGCATTATGCAGCCTGTGCCCAAAATAGATAGTCATACTGACCAGTTTCAACCACATCTCAGCCATGTCCATAGTTTGTAAGAATATGGAATGTGTGCTGTATAATAGGCTCCTGGCATATCTTGGAGCGAATTACCTCTTTAGTTGGAGATCTTCTTGCATATGTCATGCACATCTGGAGTCTGGCCATCAAGTAGCACAGAAAACACTTGCTGTTTCCCTCAATATCTCAAAGGCTTTTGATAAAGTCTGGCATGACAGCCTTATTAGTAAGCTTCCAGCGTATGGCTTGCCCACTGGATTTTGCATTGGGATGTCTGACTTTTTGAGAGAAAGATCAATTCGAGTAGTCCTTGAGGGCTGCTCATCTGATCAAATGGCGATCAATGCTGGGGTACCTCAAGGGTTGGTTCTCTCTGTGACTCTCTTCTTGCTACACATGAACAAGCTGCTCAAACCCTAAACCTAGTAAATCTTTGGGTATGCAGACAAAAGCACAGTCGTTGAGCGATACATGTCCGATGCATGTTCCAGTGGAGCACAGATTCAGGCTCATAGAGAGACCATGACTTATTGCCTGGATGAACTTGACATTGTAGGCCTTCTCCTATTAGGGTGACACTAATATTGTAAATTTCTTCTTCTTCTTCTTCAGATTATGGCTTTTAAACGTTGCTTGACGTTTTTCTGCCAGTGATTGTCAAGTTCAATGCTTCAAAACCCCACTTTATTCTCCGCTATGAAGATTTCATCTAGCTCCCACTTTCCAAAATGTATCTTTACCTATTACTGACCATCTGCTATATATATAATACTGCTATAATTTGGGATTTTTCAAGATGAAAGTGAATAGGTTTCTTGGCAAACATGCTATAATATAGTCAACCGCATCGTCACATAACATCTGATGAGATTTTGGTAAATATTTCAAACAAAAAATACATAGGCCCTTAATTAACCCTTCTGCTAGTTTGAGTCTTGAGCAATGTAAGAAACCAATAACTTCTAAGTTATATTTTAACAATGCAGTTGAAATGTTTTTTTTTTACAAAATACAGCTGTTGGTTTAGGTTTTGTTGTCACTTACCTTGAAACTACAATAGGTATTCGAATTGTCTTACAAATAGTACCTATATAAATGATGAATTATGATTCACCATTACACATTACAGTGGCTTAGGTCAACCAGTGCTGGCAGAAGAAAGAATTATATTGTCTTATGTTATATATGTATGTATTTTAAATGCTACCTTAGCTGGGTTTTAATTTGAGCAATGATTAGAACTGATAAAAGTTTTGTTTACAGTTTTACGCAAAGACGATTGCCAAAAACCAAAACTTGACCAAAACCAAAGAGTATAAAAACCATCGATGATCGAAGAACCACAGATTACTTATACTATATATGTAGAGAACGACTACTTGATTGTACCCACAGATGACAGAGTACACAGACTACTGAGACAAAGTACATTAGATTCACAGACTATCGTTTGATTAGATTGTAACATGGAGTTATGGCTTGATACCAATGATTAAAGAAAAGTTGGAATCTCTTTGCTTGATGCTAACTGTGACTTTGACGACTTTCATGCACCAAAACTATAGAGATTAATTATAACTTGAAACTGGCTAAATACGCAAGTCACATGAAGCCAAAAACAAAAAAAAATTGAAAACAGAAATTTAGTTATCTGCTTGTTCTCTTAGTAGTCTGTGGGTAAAATATATCAAATATATGTATGTAGTCTGTGATATGTATCATAGACTATATAAGTAGTATATTATGTATTGTTTGTAAATTCTGTGAAAATAGTGGCGGCCCGTAAAATTCATACTTTTACTTATTTGATAGTTCTCTTCACCGGCTGAATTATTATTTGTTGTCTTATTAGTTTGTGATTATTATCTCCAAACACTGAATGCCGTTTGTTTGATCGTCTTAGAACGTGACATTGGCGAAACATGCTCTTTGGTGGTGAACTTTCAACAGAAGCCAGGAAATAAAGAGATTATAAAACATCAAGCAGCGTTTAAAGGCCAAAATCTGAAGCAGAAGAATAGGAGTAGTAGTAGTTTGTTCAATAATGAGTGATGACGACGTTACTGTTATGGAAGTAGACGAAGCTGAACCAAAGCCTTCAAAATCTAATCCAACAGCTCCCACTAAATCTACCGTACATCTGCCTTGGATTGAAAAATATCGTCCGCAAACTTTCGACGATATTGTGGGCAATGAGGACACTGTGTCGCGATTGGCGGTTTTCGCCCGCGCCGGCAACGCACCAAACATTATCATTGCGGGCCCTCCTGGCGTCGGCAAGACCACCACCATCCTGTGTCTAGCACGTGCGCTGCTAGGGACCGCCTTCAAGGATGCCGTCCTCGAGCTCAACGCATCCAACGATCGAGGGATTGATGTTGTTAGAAATAAGATCAAAATGTTCGCTCAACAAAAAGTTAGTCCCACCTATTCTGTTTGTAAAGATCAATTATTAATGTATCAGATCATGGCTTATGAAAGAGATTCATCACATCATAATATGTTGTTTCTAGGTAACACTTCCTGCAGGACGACACAAAATAGTGATTCTGGATGAAGCCGACAGCATGACAGAGGGAGCACAGCAGGCTCTGCGGCGTACCATGGAGCTGTATTCAAGCACCACAAGATTTGCACTTGCTGCCAACAACAGTGAAAAGATTATTGAGCCTATTCAGTCTCGCTGTGCTGTGCTCCGCTACTCTAGACTGACGGATGCGCAGATACTTGCCAAGGTACACGTTGATAGATATCTCTGTACTAAACATACTATTCTACGTTCTTTCTAAACCACTAACGGTCTCACTATAAAAACATTAAACACCTTAAACCTGTGTTAAACAGTGTTTAGCTGCTCAACATGTGTTGGTTGCATGTTTAAATATGAGCAATCATAAATCTTGATTTAAGTAGTAGCAAGACAGGAAGTATGTTGTGACGGAGGCCATCGCGGACTCTGAACAGAGTGGGGCAGCGACAAGGTGTGGGAGGAATTAATATAGGTTACCAACTCACATAGGTTAAATGAATTGAGTGAACAAATAGAGTGGCCATGGCCACTGAAAAAAAACATGCGATTAAGGTATGTTTAGCAGTTAAACAGTGACACAGGTTTAGAGTGTGTTTAATTATTTTGTGGTAAGACCGTGTCTAACTAAACAAGCATCTTTTTGTGGTAACACAGTAATGCTCTTAAAAATAAAACAAATTAAATGGTTGAATAGCTAAACTATGTTTTGTTCAATTCGGTTTAAAATTTTCAAAGAACAACATATAAAACATAGTTTAACTAAACGGCCGTTTAACACTGTTTATTGATAAGAGCCTAGATCTAAAGTACCTACAACAACAACAAGTGTAAACAAGCCTTGACACAACTATTGCAGGCTTTATCACTAATAATGATCTCTTGCTGATAGCCCTAGGATGGATTGGTTCAGGTATAAATAACCAAACAAAGAATTATTGATTCTAATTTTACTTCATTGATATCAATATTGGGGAGTGAAACCATCATAGTTCTCACTTGCTTGGTTGTAATTTCTAGGTGATAGAAGTATGTAAGAAAGAGAACCTGTCATACACTGAGGAAGGTGTGAGTGCAGTGGTATTTACAGCTCAAGGAGACCTCCGCTCTGCACTGAACAACTTGCAGTCTACAGCACAGGGCTTTGGCCACGTGAGCCCTGACCATGTGTTCAAGGTGTGCGATGAGCCACATCCACTGCTTGTGAAGACCATGCTAATAGCTTGCACTCGGCAGGACATACATGAAGCTTACAAGGTGATTATTTTTGTAATCAGTTTTGCCCCATATGGGCGCTTCCAAGTAGTTTTCTTATGAACCTAAAAGCGATGTAATAATAATAACCCACTTTTCGAGCAAGCATGTTGAAAAATGATTTATGATCCATGTTATTTTTATTGATACTTATTATGGCAAATTATAGGTAATAGCGAAGCTATGCAAGTTGGGCTATGCATCCGAAGACATAGTGAGCAACATCTTCCGCGTGTGCAAGACTCTGGACGTGTCGGAAGATGTAAAGCTGGCGCTGATCCGAGAGATAGGCCTCACGCACATGCGCGTGGCGGACGGACTCGGCTCGCCGCTGCAGCTGGCGGCGCTGCTGGCGCGCATGTGCCGCGCGGCGGCCGGCGGCGCCGGCGACTGGTGACCAAGTGACCGAGTGACCGCCACACGAGCACAAGTCGCACAACGCCCAACAAGCAACGGACATGTGCCTGTACAGTAAGGTGGTCCATGGTTGTATGGCGAAAAAAAAAATTTCAATTGGAAGTCAACTCACCCCCCTATTTTGTTACACGTACTATTTCTATTATATGTTCAAAATTTCAGCCCTGTATCTTATATACAAGAGGGTGCTCAACGACATTGAAATATCTGAATTTTACGAAAAAATCCATAAAAAGTACTAATCAAGATACTATGTAAAAAACGTAAAATATGTACCACAATTAATTTTATTTTATTTCAAATATAGCATTTAAACACGCAAAATGTTATAAACAAAGAAATACATTAAAATAATATCATTTACTTACAATTTTATCTCTCAACGTAATACTAAGTTCGTTAGCACTTTTTTGGATATGTCGAGTGAAACCATCTTTCTTTTCTGTTCAACGACATGAAGTAACAATTGTTTTACTTCCTGATTCTTAGTGAGTAGGTATATCGTATTTTAATCTTCAAATAGTTAGTGAGTAGTAATATCGTATTTCAATCTTTAAAATAGTTTTACATCGCTCTCCGAAGTGTCGTTAGCACATGCAAATTTTGTTATGAATCTTTTGCCTTGATGTTAATCAGGATTGTCACCCCAAAGTCCCCAAGTCTCAGGAGGAATTAAGGAGGTAATAGAAAGAAAGAGTTTTTGATGTCTAGAACTGTAAAGCGTATTCAGCTATCTTTGTGATGTTTCTAATGTGGTTTCCGTGGACGTTAACATAGTCACCTCGTACCAATCGAGAGCCACCGTCAACATCCATTCTTTGGAATAATGGCGATTTTATCGCCATAACACAGCTTGTCGGAAAACAAGGCAAAGTTGCCTTTGCCTTCTTAGACACCTCATCAGCTCGTCAGACAAATATTACAAGTAACGCTCTAAGACAGCCCTTGCCACTGCATCGATTTCGGAATCAATGGCTTAGTATGATTTTAATGTCCTCCAAAGTTGCAGTCATTAATCGGTGCATCTAAGTATTTCCAAAGGAGCTTCGATCCAAATCTTGGTATATATCTTGACACCGAAACTAACAAATCGTACGATTTATTGTTCTTCCCTTTTGGTTAGCTTAAATGCATGCAAATTACTCCTAAAGAGAAAAAGTCATAGTGTTAGGTATTTAAATGTCTCTTTTTCTTTGTAAACTATGCAGCCTATATATCGTAATAACAGAATTAATTATTAGCAAATACTCGGTGTCTATTTTGAACATTTAAAAAACTTTGAATTCATAATGTATACAGTCCACTTGTTTCCCTATAATTTTCTGTCAATGTCATTTTTCACTTTTTTTAGTCGTCAATAAACCACCACCGCTACCACACGCTCGCCTATCATTTATCCCGATTTCCGTACAAAAAAGAACCTTAGCTGCAACAACATATGGTCCTAATTCGAACCGGATTATACGGAAATGTTCTTACCTGGAACGCGTCGCCGGCCATTTTATAACCAAAGAAAAAGTTTTTTGTGAATTGAAGTAGAATCGGTCAATTACAAAAAAGTGTGTTGCAAAATTGCGAGTGCGAGTAACATATTCTTGGAAAAACAATTACATAAACATTTTTGTGCAAAACTATAACATTGCGTCTACTGTGAAGTGTGAACCGGTCAACAAATTACTGCGTAGAAAACATAATCATGCCGACTATAGAGGAATTAAAATCGAGCATGGAAGATACATATCACCTTATAAAAAAGGCGCATGATAATTTTAAGAAGTGTCCAAGAACGAGAAAAACTCTTGCATATTTAAAGGTACGGATACAATGCGTTGAAGACTATTGGACGCAATTCAAAAAATACCACGTCGAGTTATTACAAATAACCACGAAAGAACAACGAACAGAATTATTGGTGTCAAATTATTACGATACAACCGAGGAAACGTACCTAACTTTGAGAACAGAAATGCAAGAAAGCGTTGAATCGCTAAATTGGACAGATGCTACAACCTCAAATTCTTCACAACAAGCTTCACTAGTTTCAGGCGTAAAAATCGGAGTCAACCTTCCTAGAATTGACCTACCAAAATATTCTGGCGATTATGAAAGTTGGCAGAACTTTGAAGACACGTTCACTTCGTTAATAGCTCAAAACCAATCACTCAGCGACGTTCAGAAACTACACTACTTGAAGTCGTGCCTCTCAGGTGAAGCAGCTGCCACTCTGAAGTTCTACCAGATTACTGAAAATAACTACAAACCTGCTTGGGAGTGCCTGAGGGAGCGTTATAGTCACAAGCGCTTAGTTGTGAACGCAATACTGAAAAGGCTTTTCAATCAAAAGAAAATGAGCAACCAATCAGCCAGCCAACTAAAACAATACATAGATACAACTAGGGAGTGTTTGACCGGACTTGAAAATCTAAAGATACCAACAAACAATTGGGATCCTGTCATTATTTACCTGGCTGTTCAGAAATTTGACCAGGAGACACACAAGGAGTGGGAGGATCAAGTAAGCAAAACATTTGGTGCAGGGCTACCAAAACTGATTGACCTGATGAATTTCCTGGAAGGCTGTATCCACACCCTGGAGCTGATGTCATCGGCATCACCACGAACCGTTCGAGAGCGTGTCTTCCATACTACATCCTCTCCCCCCACTAGTGATGTATCTAATAATAAATCTTGTTCATTTTGCACAGAAAATCACTCAATATTTCATTGTAAACAATTTAGTAAGTTGACACAACCAGACCGGAATGATTTTGTAAAAGGTAAGAAATTATGTTTTAATTGCTTATGGCCAGGGCACCCTGTACACTCCTGCCAACAAAAATCATCTTGTAAAATTTGTGGTAGGAGACATCATTCTCTTTTACATCAATATTCAAAGAAGGGAACATCTGATACAACAGAGAAAGCACAACACACAGAGGTTTCATTACATACACATGTAGAAGAGAAGAAGAAGGAAGAAGCACAACCGATTCATGGTTTACAAGCTGCATTATCGTCATTCTTTACCATGATCGACTCACCCGGCCTGCTGGCAACTGCATTAGTTCCAGTCAGGGACGGACTAGGGAATGTAACAGTATTGCGTGCTATTGTAGATTCAGGGGCTCAAGTCACACTGATTAGCGAGCGAGCAGCTCAGTTGTTAAAGTCAAACAAGGTACCCGTCAAGGGACATGTATTAGGTAGTGGATCATCAAAGGCTTCGGTGAGTCACGTGACATCTTTTGAGGTATTATCTAGGTATGAAGCAGAATTCAGCCTCAAGGTTGTCGCTTATGTTATGTCAGGCAAACTCACAACCTTTTTTCCAAAGAAACCTATCAACTCTAGTACGTGGCAACATATTGAAGGACTCCAACTGGCAGATCCGAGTTTTAATCAACCAGGAAGGGTAGACATGTTGCTAAGTTCTAAGGTATATAGTAGAATCTTGAAGAGCGGAGTAGTTCAAGGTCCTCCTAACTCACCATGCGCGCAACACACCAGGTTAGGATGGATTTTATTTGGAGATTCAGGAGAGGAGAGTCAAGAGGAGTTGTTTTCATTGCACATTCATGCGGATCTGGATAACATGCTGAAGGGCATGTGGGAGTTAGAGTCATCGGAGAAACGAGCACAAACCGCAGATGAAAGACTCTGCGAGAAAATATTTAAGGACACACATTCCAGAAACGATGAAGGGAGATATATTGTCAAACTGCCTCTTAAAACAACACAACCAATCTCAGCTGATTTGGAAACAAGAGAAATAGCATTAAGAAGATTACATCAGCTAGAGAAAAGATTCGAAAGACAACCAGAGTTAAAGATAGAATATACAAGAGTCATCAAAGAGTACATAGATATGAATCACATGGAAAAGGTTCCGGAGAAAGAGATGACGAAGCCAGCTGTGTACTTACCACACCATGCAGTGATACGAGAAGATAAAGAGACTTCGAAAACTAGGATAGTTTTTGATGCCTCCAGCAAGGGCAAAAACAATATTTCATTGAATGAAGAGTTACTTGTAGGACCACAACTTCAAGATGATTTGAGGAATTTACTAATGAGATGGAGAATGAAGAAAGTATGCTTTATAGCTGACATTCAGAAAATGTATAGACAAATTTTAGTTGCCAAGGAAGATACAGACTACCAACGTATATTGTGGCGTGATGAAGTTGATCAAATAGTTCAGGACTATCGTCTTCTTCGAGTTACCTTTGGAACTGCTTCGGCACCGTATCTCGCAGTCAGAACGCTGCATCAGCTAGCTGATGATGAAGGGGTGAACCAACCTGCTGCAGCGCAAATGATTAAAGAAGACTTCTTCATGGATGATTTGATGTCAGGTCATGATAGCGTAGAATTGGCAATCTCAACTGCACTCAATGTTAAAAACATTCTCCAAAGGGGAGGTTTTACACTGCAAAAGTGGGCCTCCAATGACACAGAGTTCCTACAACAATTTCAATCCTCTGAAAGAAGTTCACGTGTCAATTTAGACATGAAGCTAAATGGCACTGTGAGGACACTTGGTATATCTTGGAATGTAGGTCAAGATGTATTCCAATACCACCTGGATCTACCACCAGTTTCTGAAACTATCACAAAGAGAGTTATACTGTCAGAAATTCAGCGGTTGTTTGATCCCCTGGGTTGGTTGGCGCCTGCGCTCCTACCTGGAAAACTAATCATGCAAAGTTTATGGTTACGAGGTATTGGATGGGACGAAGAAGTAGACAGTGACCTGAAACAAGAATGGTTAAATATAAGACAGGGGTTTGAAAATCTCAATGAAATAAATATAGATAGATGGCTACGGACAACACAAGGAAGAATGAAGAATACAACAATCCATGGCTATTGTGATTCATCGATAAGAGCTTATGCAGCTGTTGCATACATAAGAGTCGAAACCGAAGATGGAGATTTTAAAACAGGTATCATAGCTGCCAAAACAAGAGTAGCACCCGTAAAAACTATCTCGTTGCCTCGTTTGGAATTGTGTGGCGCTGTTCTGTTATCCAGATTGCTGAAACAAATAAGAGAAGCTACCAGATTACCTGATGAGAATATTTATGCTTGGACTGATTCCACAGTAGTACTGTCCTGGCTAAAAGGTGATCCTGGAAGATGGAATGTTTTTGTTAGCAACAGAGTGGTGGAGATTCTGGAAAACACTGGTAACAGTAGATGGCACCACGTACGATCTGAAGAAAATCCAGCGGACGTAGCAACCAGAGGCTTGACTTCATCAGCGTTGGCACGCGATCAGATGTGGTGGAACGGTCCTGCTTGGCTGCGAACAAAGGAAATTCCATTAGTAAAAATCAAGATTGATGCAACAGATTTAGAAAAGAGAAAATGTTTTCATACATTAATAAATATTACAGAAGAAGAAAAGAAAATGGACCTAAAGGAATTTGATACATTAATAGAGCTACAAAGAATAATAGTTTATGCAAGAAGATTTTTAAATTACAAGAAAGCAAAGGAAGAAGAGTCTAAGGAAATAACAACACAAGAATTAGAAAGAGCTCTAGAAATTGTTATTAGAAGGGTACAAGCAGAAGAGTTTGAAGAAGAAATAATAAAGTTACAAGAGAAGAAACCAATAAGTAGAAGAAGTAAATTGAAGTCACTCAACCCAATCCTTGATGCGAAGAATATCCTCAGGGTGGGCGGTCGGCTCAGAAACGCACACATATCTGAAAATGAGAAACATCCAATTATTATAGGACATAACAATGATCTCTTATACCTACTTATTGATGATGCACACAAAAGGACATTACATGGAGGAGTTCAACTTACCTTGACTTACCTGAGATCTCATTACTGGATTCTGAAAATTAAGAGTGCTGTTAAGTCACGTATACACAAATGTCTTGTATGTGCCAGGCAAAGAGCTATGAATAGAGAACAAATAATGGGTGACTTACCTGAAGTTCGGGTAACACCTGCACGTGCATTCTTGCACTCTGGAGTTGACTTTGCCGGTCCGTTTCAAGTACTGATGTCCAGACACCGGGGAGCCAAGTGCTCTAAGGCTTATATAGCAGTTTTCATATGCATGGCCACGAAGGCAATTCACTTGGAGCTCGTGAGTGATCTAACATCAGAAGCGTTTATTAATGCATTTAAAAGATTTGTTGCACGTAGAGGAAGATGTACTCATATGTGGAGCGACCATGGCACTAATTTTGTTGCTGGTAATAAGGAGTTGGCTATATTATGGAACCAAGCCAATTTAGACATTCCTGGTCACTTAAAGCATTTATTAGCAGAAGATGGAACTCAATGGCATTTTATTCCCCCATATAGTCCAAATTTTGGTGGACTATGGGAAAGTGGGGTACGGTCAGTAAAGTACCATCTACGAAGAATCTTAAACACCAATCTGACATTTGAAGAGTTCTCAACGGTATTATGCCAGATAGAAGCATGTTTGAATTCCAGGCCACTATGTCCTACAGATAGTAATGATCCTGAAGTTGTAGAAGTTTTGACACCTGGACATTTTTTAATTGGTGAGGCTCCTGTAAATGTCCCGGTACCAGATCTGTGTGATATTACCCTCAACAAGCTATCCAGATGGCAACATTGTCAAAGATTAGTGCAGCACTTCTGGCACAGGTGGCAAAGAGAATATTTGACCAGATTACAAGAGAGGCCTAAATGGCAAAGATGCACACCGGAGTTTGAAATTGGTGACATTGTTCTGGTCAAAGAGGATAACCTTCCCCCAGGTAAGTGGTCAATGGGTCGCATACTACACAAACATGCCGGGAACGATGATGTTTGCAGAGTGTACAGTCTTAAGTATCATGGTAAAATAGTTCAACGATCTGTGTCTAAATTGTGTCAACTTCCTATAGCTAAAAATTAACTTAACTTCCTATAACTAAAGATTTAACTTAACTTTCTATGACTAAAGAGTAACTTAAAACTAAATAAATAATTAACTTAAATTTAAATAAAAGGTCCCATGTAAAATTCAAATATTTAATTCAATTCATATATTTCATGTAATTAAGCAGTTTCCTTTATCAAGTAAAGTAAAATTGTACTATGTAATTCAATTCAATTAGTTTAGGTATGTCCTAAACATTGTATATTCAGTATATAATTTAATTTGTGTTTCTTAATACAGCCCTGTTCATTTTGCATATAATGTATATTATATATCAAGTTGAGCAGGAGCACATACAATTTTGTACACAACCTTTATTACATAAAGGTTACCTATATTTAATGTGAGAAATTGATAATAGATAAGTGTATTACAAGCTGAGTTAATTAAGCATTAGATTTGTAAGGATATTAGAGTTGTTTAAAAATTTTGTTAAACTTTGGTAATTTGTTTGGTAGATAATTGTTAATGATTCATTTAGTATCCAGATGGTAAATATGGTTTTGTTTTGATGTTTAGTAAAATTCAAGAATTAGTTTTTGCTTTTTTAACTTGGAGTAAAAACAATTGTTTTTGGTGGGCGGTATGTTAGGTATTTAAATGTCTCTTTTTCTTTGTAAACTATGCAGCCTATATATCGTAATAACAGAATTAATTATTAGCAAATACTCGGTGTCTATTTTGAACATTTAAAAAACTTTGAATTCATAATGTATACAGTCCACTTGTTTCCCTATAATTTTCTGTCAATGTCATTTTTCACTTTTTTTAGTCGTCAATAAACCACCACCGCTACCACACGCTCGCCTATCATTTATCCCGATTTCCGTACAAAAAAGAACCTTAGCTGCAACAACACATAGCATACAACAGTTTTGCCATCCATCGAGCATCATTTATTGGTCCCGGGGCACGCCGATGAATCCTAGCAGATGTTTTTTTCAAAACAATCATTGTGAGTTCTATTAGCTCGTTGTAATCATCGTACATTAATTTTTTTCCAGCTAAAGCAATCGTAAGATTCTCAAGAGTGCGTTTTCAGCAAACTGTTTCACGATAGTCTAGATAATAGTAGTATTCTTTTGGAAATATATCCCAATGCTAAATCTATTCAATAATGAAATCTGAGGAGAGCTTGATGGGCCAAAGCACAGTATAAATATTTTTGAAAGCGTTATTTCAAACACATGATGACGACAAGCAATCCATGAAAGAACACAACCCGTCTTGCTTTTATATAGGAGAGAGATCTAGCTTTTTCCCGCGGTTTTCACCCGCATTCCCACAGGAACCGTGCATTTTCCGGGATAAAAAGTAGCCTTTGTTACTCTCCGGTCCATAAACTATATCTATGCCAAAAATCACGTCGATCCGTTGCTCGGTTACTGCGTGAAAGAAGGACAAACGAACAAACCAAAAAACACACTTTCGCATTTATAATATTAATGCACGCTACTTTTTTGCGTCGGTGCTAGACGCAGTATAGTATCAAAATTCATAGCTCGGCTATTATTTGTGACATTCCATTCCGTGTCAAAAACAGTATTAGCATGTTGTCCTTCGTTCCTACAGTAAGTTTGGATTTTTTGTAATTATTACCGGAAACAAAAATTAAAAGGCACTCTAAGCATTTTTCACAAAAAAATCAAATCTAACACTCGATTGAGCACCCTCTTCCACTAAAGCTAGCCAACTGAAATTATACAGTGTTATTACTATGGATACATGTTACAAATTAGCGGGGTGAACAAATTGAAAAACGAAAAAAAATTTTTTTGGACCACCCTACTGTACAGGTGTTGATTCTGTCGTTTCATACCTAAACCTAAATTTAGTTTCGCTCTCTCTCTCTCTCTCTCTCTAATACATAACATCAGAAAGAGATAGAAGATGTTTGACCGATCTAAATTTAGTTATAGTTTGTCAAATATCTCCCATCCCTGATAAATTAGACACGTCTAAACAATATTCCATCTCTTTCTCATGTTTTCATTTAGACAGAGAAATATAAACTAAAATTAGGTTTATAATTAGGCGGGGCTGTTTTCACTGCATACACAGCGGGAGCTCCGTGCAATCGAACACTCTAAGTCGTTCAGAGGCTAGATTAGAGTGTTCGGTTGTCGTCGGTTGTAATGCACCCAGGTTGTTCAGAACATCAGTTAGTTACAACCGAACAACCATCCCTAAGTAGGTTGTTTAACACTCTGATGTCTATTAACGTCAAATTTGTGTCAATAATGTTAGTATTCATTACATCTATTACAAAAAAATAAAATTGAAGTGTCCGTTCATAATATCAAAATAACAGCTTTTTACTATTATGTATATGAAAGTATATGGTAACTATAACAAAACACTCATTTTAAAATTTTTGTCTGTCTGTTTGTTCCGGGTAATCGGCTGGACCAATTTTGACGGGACTTTACTGATGTTACAAGGAGTAACTTAGGCTATGTGTGCAAAGCCGCGGGGCACAGCTAGTAGATTATATTTATGAAGTCAATATTATTATACCAGCTGTTTATCGTTCCGGAATAAATAAAATAAAATATCTTGTACATAAGGCTTGTATTATGCTATTAAATAAGGAACATGAGAATCATCCTTATCAGCCTCTTACGCTCCCACTGCTGGGATACCGGCCTTATCTCAGAGAGAGAGAGGTATGGACTATGGGCCATAATCCACTACGCGGGCCCAGTGCGGCTTGGCGGATGTCACGTGTCCTCGAATTTTTGTGGTTCTTGAACATGCGGGTTCCTCACGATGTTTTCCTTCACCGTTTTAGAGCGAGTAGGTTTGAATAATACGCACATAACTTGATATAAGTCATCGGTGCGGGCCGAGTCGAGATTCGAACTATGGTGCGTCGGATTGAAAGTCGCACAAGTTCCCGCTCGGCCTGCACACTCGCTCTACTTGAGAACTTGAGAATATTTGACACTAAAGGCAGTGTCTGATTGGGGCGATACCAATCTTGTCAAGTTCAATGCTTCGAAAACCCAGATGTGTCTGTTCTCTGCTAAGCAGAGTCCTTTCCTTCTGACTCCCATTTTCCGAGATGTATCCTTGCCGATTACCGACCATCTGGAGCTTTTAGGTGTTACACTCACATCTACCCTCAACTGGCTCCTACGTTCGAGTCCAAGTTGGCTGCGAAAAAGCTTGGCATATTGGCGAAAGTGAGGCAGTACTTCACACCGGGACAGCTACTTAATTTGTATCAAGCTCAAGTCCGCTCGTGTATGGAGTACTGTTTTCACCTGTGGGATGGTTCAGCTAAATACCAGCTTGAGGCCTTGGATACCATTGAAAGACGAGCCAAAAGACTCATTGGCAACGAAACGCTGGTTGATGGCAGGCTCCAGAGCCTCGAGCACCGACGCAAGGTTACTAGCCTTGATTTTTATCTTGTTTTATATGGTCGACTATTTTCTTGAAGAGTTTGGGGTATTACCTAACAAATGTTTAAAATTAATACCAGAATTCGAATGCATATTTTCCGGGAGATTAGGAAATAGGAGGTCCTCCGCATCTACACTATTTCCCAAAAGAATAATCCCATATCGCAACCGTGAGTGCGCGTATACATAATAGGCTGATAGCGCTGTTTTGAAGTCGGTTGCTTTCCTCAGTTCTCTAAGTGCATATATGAAGCTGGTAAGTTTGACCTTACTCTGTTGGACGTGATTTTTTCAATTATACTATTTTATGCACATATGTAACTTTAGGTAAGTATATGCATGTATTATCTCTAAGAAAAGTTGATTTATTTCTTGCAAGAGAATCAACAGTGCTGTGGTGAACTGTGAAAACAGAAAAACAACTCGGTCGTGTAGATAAATATTTATTAATATTCAATTACATCAGTAACGTAAACATATAAAAATAAAAATCACATACAATTTGATTGTACACTTGTTTGCATAAGTCTAACTGGAATGTATATATTGTTCACCGCTTGTCTTCTATCAATTTGTTGTGTTCCGCCATCAGACTCTGCAATTCGTTACAATTTAACGAAATATATCTAGTATTATAAAAACGACAATCTGGGATCTAATATCACCAAACAAACCACGTTTGTTCCACAATCAACGTTTCAGTCAGTTTACTGGAGCACCGTATGATAAGTGAAAACTAATATAAAGATGCCTTAGTTTTCATCTCGGTTGTAACTCTGTTGTATTCGCCTTTTTCCTTAATCTAAGAGCCCCGGGTGCTGCCCGCGCGCAGCCGGCGGCGGCGGCTAGTGCAGCACGCGCTGCTCCTCCACGCGCCGGTCCTGGATCAGCTTCTGGTGCTCCTCGCTCAGCGCCTGCCACACACACACGCACACATGTACACTCAGACTGCATTTTCAAAACAAAGTTGACTTATAGTAGTATTCCCATGGAAAATAGAAAGCAAAACGATACTTACAGATATATATCGCCCACCGTGAACTTAAAACTGTTGTGCGGACACAGTGCATGTTGGGAAGTTAAAACCGTTCAGAAGAAGTAGACAGCAGCGAGCCTGAGTGTACCCCATGCATACCCGCATACAAGCCATGCACCTTTGCACCCGAACAAGTTCTCATACTTCAGACCTCTTCATACAGTAGAGTGAGAAAAATTATGAAGTTGGGTATGTAGACCAGATATGTGTGACAATTACCAGTTCAAACAACGGATCGCTCATAAATACTATAAAAAAAAAATGTAACTCTTTCCACTAAGATAATAATATTAGATAGGAGTTAGTAAAGCTCGCGGTGGTTGAGGCGGGAGCGTACCTTGAAGTACTTGACGGTCTTGACGCGCAGCTCGAGCGTGGCGTCCTCGTCGCACACGAACAGCGCCTGCGCGTGCTGCTGGAAGGCCGACACCGTCCACATGTGGTTGACGCCCTCCTCCACCGCCTTGGACAGCGCCAGCGCCTTGTGCGCGCCCGTGATCAGGATCATCACCTGCGCCGCAAGCGCACTTTACTTTTATTTTATTGGTTAAAATTTCCATTATGGGCCATCGATTTATGGGGGGAGGAGGGCTACCCCCCCTGTACCATCCCCACCCTGCGGGAGCCCCATGGTTATGGAGATATCCATGGTTAAAGTTTTGAGGTTAGATTACATTTTTCCATAAATATACATCGATTTATGGGGCGGGGAGAGGAGGGAGGGGGTGGGGGGAGGAGGGCTACCCCCCCTGTACCATCCCCACCCCGCGGAGCCCCATGGTTATGAAGATACCCATGATTAAAGTTTTGAGGTTAGAATACGGTTTGACTCCGCCCTAACTCCGGCGCTGAGCCTTCGCTTTTTTATAAACACTCTAGGGGTAGGGCAGACAAGACCACGTGGAAAGTGGGGTGCTCTGATTCGGTTTTGAATACAGTTTGACCGCGCGCCTCCGCCTTTTTATATACACTCTAGGGGTAGGGCAGACAAGACCACGTGGAAAGTAGGGTGCTCTGATTCGGTTTTGGGTATTTTTCGGATATTCATGTAGTGAGAATAAAACGCAACAACAAACGATGACTGACACTGACGGCTAACAGAAACCAGATAAAAAGACGCTACAAAACAAAATGGCGTCGCTTCACGTTCCATTCCGCAGTATAAACATAAATTCGTTATTTTTTGTGTAAAAAAAGTGAATGTAATTGTGTAATAAAGCACGGTTATTGTGCACATTAATTACACACCAAATTTAATAATTGAAAATAAAATAATATTTTAGAAAATATAAGAAATAAAATTTAATAAAATACACCTCTAGCATCAACGGAACGTAAATGTCAACTTTGACGTCTACCATGACAGTTTATCCATAAAAAACTTGCAAATGGCGTATTATTTTCCAATTTATATCGAAACTTTAAAATATTATATTTCGTAAACCGTGCATCTCCGCACCTTGAGATATTTGTAAAAAGCTTTCTATTTAAGAGTACTATCTACAATAAAAAAGTGAACTTCCAAATCAGTGGCCCATAATGGAAATTTTAGGCAAAAAAATTTTTATATTAAAATTTAAATATATATAAAAATTTAAATTTAAATTTTAGGAAAACTACGGATTGCCATAATCTAAATTTGCAAATTTAGATTATGGCAATCCGTAGTTGTCGTTTTCCCGCCGTAAAGCAAGGAGGCGAAATCGTATCGTTGTGCGTTAAAATTTATTATTCGCAAATTTGTCGAGGGCAGAGCCCTATTGATATCGTTGAGCTGACCGAACTGAACTGTGGCGCACCCAGTGTTGTGTTTCAGCCCAAGTTACGCCAGAGGTAAGCTAGTGAACTGAAAGTGTAACGGACGGCACCATAGCACTGGTCCAGGAGCATCGCATCGGATTCCTGGTAAGTGTTTCACCGTTCTTGTTCGTCGGCAGTAATTAAAACCCTTTCGTTGTATCGTTCGCAAAAATACAGTCCACTAAATTCATCATAGTTCAAAAAAGAACAATAAAATGACGCCCAATTAATAACAAGATTATTACATTTACATTATTCAAATTGTTTTCAGTCTCATATAGCAGATTAGAAATTGAACATTTCTACAGTCCAGCATTTCGTCATAAATTCATTTAATGAATAAAATGGATGTGTTTTGAAAAAAACCTTAGTTTTGGTTATCCTAGGAGATGCGTGCGAACTGCGCACCGTGTACAATGCAAGGGTGGAAACTGGCTAAAGTTCATATTGTACGAGTACTATGTAGATTAGGCTGCTGGGATGAGAGGCGTCACAAACGATTCAATTATTTGTTCCCCTTTCTACGTAATAGTAAGACACATTTTTTTAATTACTTGCAAAGTCACCGTGTCGCTTCTCTTCCTAGAAAATATACATTGGGAGGCCCAAAGTTCATATCTGGCCAGAAGCGCTCGATACCTTAGCTACGACGCTGTCTAAACTAACTTCGAGCCTGGATATGGATACCTACACAATCTGCCACAGCAGTGTTGTGGTATCTGATGGTCGTTACTGTTATGTATGCGTATTTAGATGCCTACCTCCACTTTATTATTATTTAAGATATACCCGCCTCTTTCTCTTCAATAAATCAGTCTCGAATATATGGTGGTTTAATTGCGTGCCCTCTCCTCTGTAATACCCAAACAAAACAGTTACAAGCCAGCTGCCAACAGTGTATGGGGGAGGGCCGGGCGTACCTCCTTAGCGTCCATGACGGTGCCGACGCCCACGGTGAGCGCCTGGCGCGGCACCTTGCTGATGTCGTTCCCGAAGAACCGCTTGTTGGCCTCCAGCGTGTCGTACGCTAGCGTCTTGACGCGCGTGCGCGACGCCAGCGACGAGCCCGGCTCGTTGAACGCGATGTGTCCGTCGGGGCCGATACCTGCCGGTGCACCGTGCAGTGCCGCACACGTTAGCTCCTTCACCTTCAGTCTTATTACCACGCTCGCGCTGCTGTATACTGATCATTAAGCATGCATGATACCTAGATACCTGTATCTTTTGTAAAATCAACGGGAATTACTACCGGTGAAACTTGATTTTTCTACAAAAAATTATAATGCAGTTTTGATTCTCGCCAAAACCGGACTCCATGCTCATTGTGACCTTGTATAGACGGGTACTTGTTATGTCTACCTTGTATTTTGTCTCAAAGCCGGAGTTCGGATGCGAAAGCCAATTTGTACGCAGGCATATATATTATTTAGATATGTATACGAGTAGGTATATTCTAATTTTACTATTTACTGCAGACATCAGATAAATTTTTAGCAGTAGCTGAACAACTATTTTAGTATATACATGCAGTACCTATTACGATTTGTGGTTTTAGTGACCGATAGATCATAACCACAGCCAGTTTCGTTAGGACGGCCGCATGCGCTGTGGTTACCTCCGACGAAGAGGTGCACTCCGCCGGCGGCGCGGATGAGGTCCTCGAAACGCGTGCACTCGGCCACCAGGTCGGGCGCGTTCCCGTCCAGCACGTGCGCCTCGCCGGGCTCCATGTCCACGTGCTTGAAGAACTCGTTCCACATGTAGTAGTGGTACGACTCGGGGTGCTCCCGCGGCAGCCCTGCACGATACGCGTTAAAAACCTTAAACGGACGATCCGTACCGATCGACCAACGATTAATATTCGTGCTGAGCTAAATACAACTTGGGTAAGTTAAGTTCTATTTCTTCTGGAGTATTTGACGCAGGATATCGTCTCAGAAATCATATTATTAATAAAAGGTATAAACCGCTAGCTTGAAGCTATCGAAGTAGCTTATATTTAGGAAGCTGTACACGCCTACATCTAGGAGGTATACCTCCCCATATAAATAGTTTGTTTCAATAGATGATGTAGCCTTACCGACGTACTCGTCCATGTTGAAGGTGGTGACGTACTTGAAGGAGAGGCGGCCCTCCTTGTAGAACTGTATGAGCTTGCGGTACATGCCGAGCGGCGTGCCGCCCGTGGGCAGCCCCAGCACGAAGCGGCGGCCCGGGCCGGGCGCGAACTGCGTGATGCGCTGCAGCACGAAGCGCGCCGCCCACTCCGCCACCACGCTGGCGTCCTCCAGGATGATCAGACGCATGCTCGCTCTGGGGACGCACGCCGTGCTCCCGAACATTACATATTTAATTTTTGACTTGTTAATGGTTAACCACTGAGTAGACCTATTAGGTACCTGCAGTCGATCTGCAGGTGGACGATATAAACCCTGACTGGCAACTGACTCTCAAGTATGGTTCTAATCTGTGTCCCAAGTGAGTAAAAGCATTTTATTAATAATATTTGATAACGAGACGAACTGGCGGTTTATTTAGTTATGTAACTCTGGAATCTGGATTGGATTGATCCCCAATACTTACGTTTTACTTATCTAGTAAGATTTGACGGTCAGAGAAATTGGTTCACTAATAGAGCTACCTACGTTGTGCGTAGATACTAGATTAGATATTTATGTAGTGTTCGTAGTTGAGGTCCTAGCTTTTGCTAAAGGTTTGAGCAGGACTAGGTCATAGACGAGGTGTGCTCGTAGGTCTACACATAAGTAGTTTTGCGTTTTTTACGCTAAGTTTGGCACAGTGTGTGTGTGTGTGTGGCAGGCCGAAGCCGACTCCGATATTGCAATGTCCATTGGGGGCGGTGACCAGCCATGACCATTACCATCAAACGGGCGGCCCATCGTGGGCGGCGTGCTTGTTTGTCATCCATAATATATCACATTTCATAATTATAAAGAAAAATTGCTATCGATCTTGCGGTTAAATAGACGCTCCCACTTTCCCAGGAGTAGATAAGGCGGGGTTCCGAGCGACCAGCGGCGGTTGTTTTTATTTATATAAAGGCCAGTGACACCTTATCACTGCTCGATGTTGCAACAACAAGGTAAGATAATGTAATTGTATTATTTGCACTCTCTATGCAGATATTGATACTTATTGGTACTTATTCTATATCTCGTCTACCGACAAGAGTGGTTCAGCTCTGTACGACCGCCCGCGCCATAGTCCACCCCCTCGTCTAAGGTCTACCCACGTCACAAAATACTTGAAAATACTCTGTAGTACCACAAAACAGTCCAATCCAAGTAACTATTCTAAAAAGAAATTATATTTTCACCGTGTGAACTGAGCGCCATTTTTGGGAATTGTTTCTAAGTCTCTTCTAATCAACATCATCATTGAACAAAGTTCAACATAGTTCAAGAGGATCAGCTGATCTAGGGCTGCCCGGTAATTCTGTAGTAGAATTTTGAAGTAAACTTATGTGATCAATGAAAAAATCTGATTTTTAAAAACTTGTAAAACAAATGTTGAGCCTGAAGGATTAGATTGACCCCCTTTCCGTTTCGGCAGTTTTTCAATTCATCCTCAAGCTGTATGTTTTGGTTTCCATAGGTACCTTCTTAATTTTTTTGGCACTGTTAATATGGCTGGCTGTACACACCCATTTAATTTTAGTAGGTAGGGTATAAAGATGTGTTCAAAATCAGGTTTAATTAAAATTGAAACAATGATTGAACCTAGGCGTAAAGTTTACCGGTCTCCCACAAAAAATTTAAATATACTCCCTAAACTTGTCTTAAACAGAGTTTAAATCCTAAACATGCCTTAGTCGCGTGTTTAAATATGACCAACCACAAATCTTGATTTTAGTGTCTTTCTGTTGTCCATTTCTAAGAACGGCCCATGCACACACTATGCTTCACTTTGATAGCTCAGCAACCAGAACTAGATTCAGAGCTTTTATGGTAGTTAATTTATGATAATAATTTAAGCATTTTTAATCATTAACTGTTTTTAATACTGTAAATTTTTGTACATACTTGTTTGCTTTTCAAATTAAAATACCTACTGTCATTTATCTGTGTTCTGCCTCAAAAGTGTTTTGGTTTTTAACTGTAATATTTGAGTAATTGAAATAAATAAATAATTTTAGATGTTTATCTTTAGATAGTCTAGTTAAACTAGGTCTAGGTGTTAAGTTACTGTACTAGTATAAATAACAACCTTGCAGGATAATGAGGTTTTGCTCTTGTTCCTGATTGCACAATAATCTGGGGACTTATTATTTCTTACGCGACAGTTCTATAGAAAATATTGAAACGGTATATTGGTCAACAAGTTAGATATCTTATTATTTTGGCAGGCGAAAAATGTCAATGAACTATATCGGGGTCACTCACCTCTAGTGTCGCCGGCGTTACACAAATACCTAACTAGACAGTGACTGGTTATATTTGATCGATTAATTTTAATATTTAACAAAAACAAGACACATCCGACTAAAGGAATAAGTAATTTGTGTGTGATGATGATGATCCGGCAAACAAAACAGTTAACAGAGACCACTATATACTTTGAGACTAAATGTCACGAACACGACAAATGACAATCGGCCTCAGCGACAGTCACTGATATACGACAGCCGACAAGTCGACAAAACGGAAGATTGACAGTAAGGCCGGCTACACACGTTGGCCCCAACGTCATCCCATGCGCGTGGATCCAGAGTATATAATTTTATGGATCTCGAAATTAGCACTGCGAACGCTCGCGTCAACAACGTTGTGGCTAATGCTATTTTCTAGGTCCGTTGGACGAGGCATTGTGGCTGAAGGACATTGGGGCCACCGTGTGTAGCCGGCCTATCGTAACATCAGGGCTGCGTTCACTGCCTACACACCGGGTGCAAGCGTTCGGTTCACAAACTTGTATTGTAACGTACGGTACCTAGCACGTATATCATCATATCGGTACGTATATCAACCTCTTTGTGTCAATAATATTTATGAAGCTATATCTTGTAAGGTTCGTATTAAGTTAATTATGCTATTAAGGAACTAAAAATATTTTCAGTAACTTTAGAAAACAATTTAAAATCGATTGGCAGGGAAAAGATTTGTGTCAGAATTAACATGTTTACATTTCTTGTACAAACGCTCTAAATCGTTTGGGACTTTCGTGGTAATAAAGCTCGAAGGTAAAATACAACCGAACATCCGCCGCAAGGCAGTGAACGCATCCCAGTAGTCATGTCAGATCGAACGATTGTTGCCAGCATAGAAACTAAGTCCTAACGAAGGAGAAATAAAACACAAGATCCAATAAATGAAGTTTATTTCTAATGAATAATACTTAAGAGAGATTATCAATAAACAAGAAAGGATACATTAACAATTAATCGAATGTAGCTTCTAGACGTTTTAAAAAAGAAACGTTAAAATTATAGCTTGCCCATCGAAGGATCGCATTGCTTGTTACACCTGTCGCTACAGACAAACGCTTACAAATATAAATAAAATAATATTTTCTTGTGCTAATATTAATAATTGTCATTTGTAGTCTATCTATAAATGTAAATAAAAATCCACATATACAATAAATATTGTGAGACACTTCTCTAGTGATGCGTCAGGTGTTAAAATACTAGTGTTTAGTCACGTCCGTCGCGGCGCGGAACAAGCGTCCGTCGTATCACAGGATCCAACCATATCAAATACAACATCATCACAACTCTTGTCTAATAACTGTTACATTTTAAAAATGTTTTACAGACTACGCAAACAGTACTGAAAGTCCGTCGGAAGAATAAATGGCGAGTATAATAATATACTCGATCGAAGCCATTATATTGCCGCCTTCATTACTATTCCCTTGTGTATTATATTAATAAGTATAAAACTATCATCGTGGATGTTCTTATATTTTATGCTATGCGCTAGTAGTCTAGTCTTTTATTGTATGGTAGATGTTTTACATATTTTTAAGTAGACTTTTGATTCGGCGTTACGACAACACCGAGCTACTCCTAGCTTGAAGTCGGGAAACGTAGTCTATTCGAATTTCAGTTCATTAATCTTTCACGTTCAATCGATCCATTATATACAGTAGGTGCTATTAATATTAACTAACATAAATAAATATATTTTAATGCAGACCTTGCGTCTCGTAACAACTAAAGTCCGTAGGGGTCAAGATCTCTTAAAACTAACGCGTCGATACTAATAATAGCTTACCGAGAAAGGAACTTAACGTTTTTCTAGCTTTTATTAAATCAATCCGGCGGCTACTCGCGTTAGGCGTTTGATGTATTCAAACGTAACTTAGTCCATGTCGTAATCGCGCAGGAAGGTCGCCCGCGTCACGCGGCGAGCCACGGAGACGGTCCCAATGTCTTTATGACCTGTCTCAGATTCTCGGAACGCAAACTCATTTCACTATTTAAGGTTAATTGCACCGTCACCGTTCAGCTGAGAGACTACATTCGCATGTAGTTCCGGTCCATTGTGTGGGCGAGTGTGGCGGGGGCGGGGGCGGGGGCGGGTCAGTCGAGGCGGCTGCGCTTGGCGGGCGGGTCGCCCTCGCCGGGCCAGTAGGCGTACTCCGGGAGCCACTTGAGCAGCGCCGCGTCGAAGAACTCCTCCAGCCGCTTGGCGTCCTTGTAGATCTGGGACTCCGGCTGCGGACACGGGGGACCTCACTACATACTACATACATTAACACACTGGACACTAAACGTGTGTTTCTGTTTATTAAAAACTAGCGGCAGCGCGGAAATATTGGATTTCATTGGCTTTATTTTATTGCGCGGAACACTAATCATTTTTATTTTATTTTATTCTACATGGAAAACAAACAGCTGTCAATAAATACAATAGTTACAAGGTAATGGATACTTAAAAGCCTAAATAGTTTCCGCTTATGAAACAATATGTATGTGTAAATGTGAATCCTGCTGTAACATGCTACAAAACTATAAAACTATCGTTATTATAATTATACAACAGATAGTACTAGGTACAACGAGAATAAAAAGTTGATGTATTTTTAAAATAAGTAGCCTAAGTTACTCCTTATAGCATCAGCTATCTGCCAGTGAAAGTCCCGTCAAAATCGGTCCAGCCGTTTCAGTAATACCCTGAACAAACAGACAGACAGACAAACATTAAAAAAAATTGTTGTTTTGTTATAAGTACCGCATAGTTGGTCGGATTAGTAAAACGATTATAATAATAACTGATAAAATTTGAAGTATTAAGTAGTACATATTAGTATTAAAAGTTATTTGAACTACCCTCACACTGAGCCGTATTTAACCTAATAAAAACTCGTGGCACTTTAGCATAATGGGGCCCTATGATTATGATATGACAGGAGAATATTTTATTAAATACTTACATGCAAAAAAGTCTACACTTTTTGCTAAACTAGGGGATCCTTTCGATGATGGCGGGGCCTTGGTCCCTTGCGCAGAGTGGCCATTCGAAAAAAAGAGCCTGCGGCGGCCTACCCTCAAAATACTTTACCCTCTAATGTTCACAGTTTAGAAGTCGGCTGTGTTGGATATCTCTCAGAGCTGCATCAAAAGATAAGTATAAAGTGCGCCACGTGCTCGCACCGCGCGGCACTGCGCGGCTGCAGTGCATGCGCAGTATGTACAGTAGCGTCCGTACCGGGTTGTACTCGTAGGCGTTGCGGAACAGCAGCCGCACGTCCGCCACGAAGTGCGCCACGTGCTCGTACCGCGCGGCACTGCTCGGCTGCAGCTTCATACGGATGGTGTCCAGGCACATCGGCCGCGCGATCTGTGATACAGCCGGAATTACATACTGACGTCGCCTAGCGTACTCGAACTACATTCTTAATAATAATATTAGTACTGTGGAAAAACGGGCGATAAAGTATCAAATTAGAGAATACTAAAATTAACTTGTATTAATGTAATATGTGGATAATGATGTGGGTTCCAATATTGCACAAAAACCCACATTTCGACGTCCGTTTAGCTAGTGAGTGTTAGTGGCGCGGCGTACCTTGGAGTGGTAGTGCAGGTTCTCCGCCGGCACGGGCTCGCGGAAGGCCAGGCTGGGCTCGTACTGGCAGTACAGCTCCAGCGTCACGCGCTCCACCAGCTTCTGCAGGCGCGGGGGCAGCGCGCCCCCCGCCCCCTCCTCGTCCGCGCCCGCCGGCAGCTCCGCGAAGTTCACGCACAGCAGGCACTGCCACGTCTCCGTCTCGCTGCAACACACCGCGTCACTCGCACTCGTCCGTCTCGCTCGCACGCGCCGCCGCGCCGCCGCCGCGCCGCGGTACTCACTCGGGCAGCTTCTCGATGGTGGGTATGTGGCAGTACTGGTGGAACACCTTGGGGCACTTGTCGCAGCACATGAGCTCCCCGCCGTCCATGCACACGGCGCACCAGTCCTCGTTGGGGTCGCCCGCGCCGTGCGCCGCCGCCGCCTTCACTGCGCGCCGCAACAAACAACGCGTTAGCAACGTTAGCAACGAACAACACGCGCGGGGAGCGGGGCGCGGGGCGCGGGGGAGGGGTGTTCACCTGCGTGCGGCTCGTCGGTGGAGGAGTGCACGTGCGGCGCGGGGGAGGGCGCGGGCGGGGAGGGCTCGGCCACCACCTGCACGCCGTTGGAGTCCAGCTTGGCGATGGTGGCCATCAGGTCCTGCACGGACTCCGCGCACACCTTGTCCAGCTCCAGCGACACGCCGCCCTGCGGACCACAACACCGCTACAACACCGCCCCCTGTACCGCTCGCTCCGGAACTAACTCGCATCAAACAATTTTTCAACATTATGTGACCACAAAATAAATCTACTCTCAATGAATGTTTTCACTCTCTCGGTCGCACGCACATATTTAGGTAGCGCGTCGTTCCACTCGTTTGAGGTCAGGTGGAATGATCTATAGATCGATTTGGTATCTTGCGTGGAGAGTAGAGACAATAATGTTATTTTTGAATGTTTATAGTAATGCTTACCTGCGCCTGCATCCCGGTGGGTCACTTCAAAACAGAAACATACAAAATATATCGGAACCGTTGTTGAAGTCCCCATCGTCCGACCCCATTGTTCTACTCTCTTTCTTACAATTTGACTATTTTCAATCGTTCGTATCGTCCTGTCTAGTTCGGTATGTACAAAACGAAAAGATAATAATTCTCAATTTTGATGTTCTAATGTTATGTAAAAACAGAACCAGTAGTTATTGTGCATCAAAGAAAACATAGCTCGAGCGCGGCGTCCAGCACAGAGCCGCGCCAGTCTTTGCGTATTGAAACGCTTCCCACCCGGCACTGGACACACTTAGTCCATCCACTCAAACAAACCGCATCGCTACTCTGAGCATTCACATCGAAACTTTTAGTTCCACTTTAAGAACGTTATTAACTGAAGAACTTTGTTCCCCCAACAACTACTATGTGCATATTCAAATATTAAAAAATGAGCTCTCCTAGATGTATGTATCTCGGTCCGCTTGTTCGCTGCCGATCGAACATCCAGTGTGTGTGCCGAGGTGTGGGCTCCGGCGTGGGCCCGCGACTCACGTTGAGGCTGGGGCTGGGCGTCTTGGGGTTGGTGGAGGTGACGGCGGGCGGCGCGGCGTGCGGCGCGGCGTGTGGCGCGGCGTGCGGCGCGGCGTGTGGCGTGGCGTGTGGCGCGGCGTGCGGCCGCCCCAGCGTGATCTTGTAGTCGGCGCCCCCTCCCCCCGCGCCCATGCTCATCTCGTACCCCCCTGCAACACATTATTGATGCTCACGGCAAGGTACTGGTCTGTCTGACGCGGCGTGACCGCGCACTTGTACGCTGAAATGAGACCATCACTATGAATGCCTCTCTAACTCGCACTTAGTGATTGACCGATACACCTAGTGATTACGGGCTGATGATGATGATTGATCAATTCACAGTGCGACAAAATATGAGAGGCTTTTCCCGTATTCCGAAATTTTCGATGCATCAGTGAAGTCGGTTATGGTAAAGTAGTACAATACGTAGTTGAACGCGGTATCGGATCAGGAGCAGTTTGAGCTCCTCCTCCAAACCCATTTCCCCGACTCCCTCATTAACAACGACGGAGGATGGGAATCCGAAAACGGGTATGAACCAGTCAAAGGGGACTGGGATTTCGCAGACTCAATCATCACCGAAGAAGCCCTCTTGTGGGCTATTAGCACTTTCCAACCGTACAAAGCGGCTGGAACGGATGGAATTTTTCCGGCCCTACTTCAGTGGAGCCTACTTAAGATAAAAATACACCTTATGGCTATCTTCAGGGCATGTCTTGCATGGAAGTATATACCCAAGGCATGGAGGGAAGTCAAGGTAGTCTTTTTACCCAAACCTGGTAAAACAGACTACACAAATCCGAAGTCCTTCAGGCCGATAAGCTTGAGTTCTTTTCTCCTTAAAACACTTGAGAGACTTTGTGACAAATACATTAGAAGCGGCCCATTGGCAGACAACCCGGTGCATGGGAACCAACATGCCTATCAATCAGGCAAATCCACAGAAACTGCTCTTCACCAGGTGGTTCACAAGATCGAGTCAGCTCTGGAAAATAGACAGTCTTGCTTAGTTACCTTCATTGATATTGAAGGGGCTTTTGATAAAACTACTTTCCCCAGCATCAGGGAAGGGCTGAGAAATCAGGGAGTAGACGAAAGAGTGAATGAGTGGGTTACAACTATGCTCTCGAACAGAGCTGCACGCATTGAAACGACGAGCACGACGAGGTGCCTCGTTACAAAAGGATGCCCTCAAGGTGGAGTCTTGTCTCCATTACTGTGGGTTGTAGTAGTCAACGAACTCATCAAACTACTAAACACGGACGGCATAGTGACCATAGGCTACGCGGATGACCTGGCCATTATGGTTTCTGGACTATTTGAGACAACCCTATGCGAAAAAATGCAGAGGGCACTTCGAGTTGTGGAGAGATGGTGTACGAGCCACAACCTATCTGTAAATCCACAAAAAACGGAAATGGTATTGTTCACTCGTAAGACGAAACCAGCAATATTAAAACCCCTTACGCTGTTTGGCACAACGCTAAACCTTAGTAAGGAAGTAAAATATCTAGGCATCTGGCTAGACAGTAAACTTTTATGGGGAAAACACCTCGATCATATCACCACGAAAGCTACAAATATTCTATGGCAGGCCTCTAGAGCTGTCGGCAAAGACTGGGGGTTGAAACCACGGTTATGCCGATGGCTATATACTGTTATAGTACGACCGGTCCTCACCTACGGTTGCGTAGTGTGGTGGCCGCGCACAAATCAGGTAACCACTATAAATACACTGCAACAAATTCAGAGGCTAGCATGCTCTCTGATCAGCGGTTGCTCAAGAACGACACCATCCACCGCCTTAGATATAATTCTGGGTCTGACGCCCTTACACCTGCATATACAGCAGGAAGCCATGGCGTCCGCTCTAAGGATTAGATCTACAAATCAGTGGAAGGGCATTGGAATCAATACAAAGCATGGCAAAATTATAGACAGAGCCTTAAGCATCATCCCAGAGGCAAGTCGAGGCACCGATAAAATAGCCACCACGCACCTAGATGGCAAAAAGTATGAAACGATCATGACCATGGAGGCTGGTGACTTAGTGGAACCATCACCTTCTTGGAATATTTACACAGATGGTGCAAAGAATAAAACAGGTGCGGGCTGCGGTTTTTATTCTCCTGAACTTGGCCTCGCCGAGTCGCGGGCTTTGTATAAAACCACAACAGCGCTGCAAGCAGAAGCCATGGGATTATTACTAGCTGCTAAAACATTCCTCAGCCTCAATGTGACTACTTCGTCCCAAATAGAGGTAGGAAGGTCTAGGACTCTCGTATTTACGACGGACAGTGCGGCGCTCATCCATGCACTCAGAAGACCGGTCACTAGGTCAGGGGTCATAGCTGAGTGCCACGCGGTGTTACAAAACCTATCGGATAGTTGTAAACTATCAATTAGGTGGACTAAGAGCCATGGTTCATGTTCAGGGAACACCAGGGCGGATTACCTCGCTAAGCAAGGAATTCAGAAAGAAATCAGTGATGACGTGAGACAGCTATGCAAGCCATCAGCAATGGAAGTGCGAGATCTACTGCGTCGTCACTCTGAAAAAGAGCAACAAAGCCTGTGGGAGAAGAGAACGGATTGCAAACATGCAAGAGCCGTTTTCCCGGCCCTAAACAGGAATATCACAAACAACCTACTAAAACTACAACGGCTAGATCTTCGACTTTTAGTAGGGCTCATCACAGGCCACTGCGACTTAAACTATCATCTACACAAGATTGGAGCGACAGACAGCCCCCTGTGCCGGGGCTGTATGCAGGAAAATGAGACTGTGGAACACGTGATATGGCATTGCGAGGCCACAGAAGAAATAAGAATTAGTACCGGAATGCGTGAGCAGCTGACGCAACAACAGCAGACGACTAACGTTCATTCATATAATACAAAATCAACATCAACGCTACTGGAGCAGCTTTGCCAGCGCCCCAAGGCCGCACTCCGTTATATGAAGGAGTTGGGCTGGCTTGGGTAAGCGCTGGCAGGGGGAAATGCACAATACACCCCAAGCGGGACGTCAGTGCAGGCCTTATCGCCCCCATCTAGAATAAGAATAAGAATAAGAGGAGGTCGCACTGGACCCGCGCAGTTGTCTCCGTCGTGCTCGTTACTCGTAACGGCGAACAGAACGTTCGTTTCACGCGCGCAACAGTCTCGCTTATAAAGGTCATCGTATTTGCGGCGCGTGTCTTACCATTTGAAACGCCGTGCTGGGGAATGTGCCACTTGGCCTGCTGCTGCTGGTGCTGCTGCTGCTGCTGGTGTTGCTGCTGCTGCTGCTGGTGCGGAGGAGTCAGGTAGGCGGGGGCGTGCTGCGCGGGCGCGGGGGAAGGAGTGCGCGGTCCGCCGCTCCGCCGCCCCCCCGCGTTCCCTACGTTACCCGCGTACGCGTTCGACGCGTAGACTCCCATCACTGTAAGGAGGTGGTATTGGGATGTTGACTACATTTTTTTATGATGTCAATCAATTGGGTTTTCTCATGAGAATCAAATATCGATATGGAAAAAACTGGATATCAAATGCTAAAAATGTCAAAAAAGGGAGTCAAAGTCGGGCGTATCTACTGAACGCTAAAACGCCCCATACAAATTGGATAGAACATCCGACGTCACTTGTTCACCGCAGGCCATAAAGCGGTACTAAAAAAACGCATTTTGTTGTTTGGCCGTTAATAACTGCGTTTAAGTACATACTTAGTTGTCATACCTGTTTAACGCTGTTGGATTATCGAAATAAATAAAAAAAAAATTATATTTTTATTCATTGAAATGTAAAGAATCTGGTGGTACTATTTATATCAGTGTTGGATGATAAGGACAAATCGTTGAATTCGGGAAGCCTTTAGATGCAGTATCTTTGCGGAAATTATATGAGGAGGTTCTTTTCAAAACTAGACTATTCTCCTTTTTATGTTTTTTTCTAGCGTTCGATTTCCAGTTTTATCGATATAGACATTATATTCTCATGCAAGGAAACGAATCGAGGACATCATAAAAAAAATGGAGTCAACATATCCCTATTGTTTATTTTGTGTGTTGATTAGGGCATGCAGACTCGGACCATTTTGAAGAATCGAAAATTTCGATTCCGATTCCTGACTCGGAATCGGGTACCCAGTTTTTTATTCTTTTCGATTCCTTTTTGTTTTTTTATACAATAATTTTGTTTTAAGTTACACAAAATAAGAAACGCGTGATTTAGTAGTTTTTTTAGAAATGAATGAATTGACAGTGACACTTGAGTTTACTTGACAGTTGACACATTTTTTGTTCAATTTCTCGATATTGCACAGGCAAACAAAGCTGCCAACTATTGCTTAGAGTTGTGATATTTTTAAACGGTAATCGAAAGGAATCGGAAATCGATTTTCTTACTGATTTAAGATTCGGTTCTAACAGGACAAAAAGGAATCGGGTTTTCCCGGTTATTTTGGAATCGCTTAAAACCGGTTGCATGCCCTAGTATTGATGCAACATCTCTACTGAGTGTTGTTGTTTCAGTAGTGGTGAGTGTGCCAGTGCAGACGTACCGGCGTGCGCGTGCGCGTGCCCGGGCGCGTGCGCGGGCGCGTGGTGCAGCGCGTGCAGCGGGCGCGCGCGGCCCGCCGCGTTCAGCAGCCCGCGCAGGTTCAGCTCGCTCATGCCTGCGCAGACGCACACACACGATACATTCACATGAACCACAGAGAACGGTCTTGCTGTATACGATTAAACAATCTCAGATTCAGCCTAAATTTCAGAGATGACTCTTAGCGTGGACTCGCGCTTCCATAGCTCAAAATTATATAGGCTATAAGGCATTTAAAGTGACGTGCTATGGGAAGGCTTACGTTCAGCAGAGGACGTCTTTCGACTGATGATGATGATGATGATGATGACGACGAGGTAACATCAAATTGACAGTGCATCACTCACCCTGCAGGTGGTGCGGGTGCGTGGTGGACGTGACGTGCGGGTGGCGCAGGGGGGTGTGCGCGCGCGCGCGGAGCCCCCCCGCCATGCCCCCCGCCAGCTGCAGGTAGCCGCCCCCCACCCCCGCGCAGGCGCCGCCCCCGCCCGCCTGCATGTACGACTGCAACATGAACACGCCACTGCACTACACTCACACTGTCAGACGCCGAACACAACTACACTCAAATATATAGAAATTAAACAAACTAGAAGTTTGTCGCGCTCTCTGTACTCGATTCATTCGTCGTCCAAGTGTGACCGTACACACAAAAGCTTGACCTACAGCTACAACTCTACATGCGTAATCAAACGATTTGGAACTTTGATCGATCTGTTCGGCCCCCTAGGGGAGCTTAATCAATATTAATAATCATAATAGTAAACATTTGGATCGGGTTCCACTCCTAATCAGCAATCACTAATTCGAATCTCTCTTCCAGGCTGTACCCGAATACGAAAGTACTAGTTCCACGATTCGAACTTTATCATCAACAAAAACTCTATTCATAAACAAATAATAAAATACAGGATGTATAAGTAAACGGGCACAATATTCTAACACCACGTCGTATTGGGTTCTTAAAAAGTATAGGAAGTACATAATTACAAATCCATTTAAATAAATAATATTTACTAAAATGTCATTAGACTTTGCAAGGTAATTACGAGAGAATATGGACACCCTATCGGTAGTCGGTCGATGACACGCGGTAGAATTATCGCGCCCGCGCCTCGAGCCTGCGGAAAATGTGGTGACTCTGCTTTGTAACAATTAAGGATATTTAAATGATATTAGAGGGGAAAAGTGTTTTTACTGTTCTTTGTCGTATATCACCTGCATATTCACCGTCTTAAAAAATGATACCGATTACGTATACACCTTGTATAAATCACATCTACAACATCTACGATCAAAAATTTAATAAAACGTTAATCACTTTCAAAATTCAAAACATGCATCAGGCAGACGGAACGCTACAACCACAGAGAATAAAAACAGAACTAGGAAACGTCAATATACAGAGGTTAAATGTAAATTGTAATGTACAGAGCGGCGCGGACTGACCTGATAGCGAGCCAACGTCTGAAGACATGGAACAAGGCAACGATCGGTCACGACTCACGGCGCACGCGCACGGGATCATTTGCAATTTATTTAAATAAACATTCTACAGATAAACTCGAAAACCACAAACGATAATAATATGACAACGCGAAACTTTGTTGAAATTTATTGAAAAGTATCAAGTGAAGGTGCAAAAGGCAAATTCGAGCCATACCTGGTGCATAGCGGCGTGGTGCAGCGCCACGACGGCGTTGTGCGGGGAGTTGTGCTGCGCGGGGGCGGGGGCGGGGGCGGGGGCGCCGGCCGGCGGGTGGTAGGGGCCCTGCGCCGCGCCCCCCGCGCCGCCGTCTACCTTGCCGTCCACCACGATGGCGCCGATCGACGACAGCACTGCAACCGACCACCAGCGACCAGCTCCTCTCGTTATCAAATAGTACAAACAAATTCTAGTCTTTTTTTCTGAGTGGGACTCGGTTCAGTTTATATGATCGCTCGCACCAGCACGCCGAGCAGTCGCAATGACTGCTATCATACAGACGGTGTACGCGTCAATACCTTTAGCTATATATGCTGTACGCGGCTGATCACGATTTGAAATACAATGCGGCTGAGAGTCAGTGCGCGACTTCTTCACCAGTGTGAAGTACTTACTAAGTGAAGGCAACTTCATCACCGTGAGGTACCGGCTAAGAATAGTACCTCCCCCTGTCTTCCCGTGGGTGACGTAAGAGGCGGCTAATGGAATATCCAGGGAACGGGCAGCAGTATTCTCTTTGCTCACGATCATAATCTACTGCGATCACCAAGATGCCTGCCACGCGTGGTGCATTATGGCAATCCCCCCAATGAAATGACAAACATTAATATACGGCCCCCAGTCCCCGGCAGCTCCGCTATCCATGGTAGCGGCCACTGTAACGGCGGAGCAGGAGGTGCGGAGAACCTCCGGCAGACCCCTGGCATTGGCAACCTATAATGCAAGAGGCGAGTAGCCGATCCAAGTGGCGTTCTATGGGGGAGGCCTATGTCCGGCAGATGATGGTGATGATGATGATGATGATGAGGGTAACTCGCCTCGCACCAGGTCCGGCAGCTTGTCGAGCGCCAGCGTGATGCGCACGGGTATCTCCGGGTTGGGGATGTCGGCGCGGCGGCTCTTGATGCGCTGCAGGTGCTGCGCCACCTGCGGCCGCGAGTACAGCAGCGCCGTGTCGGAGCCGTGCTCCAGCGCCGCGGCCACGAACTCCACGCAGTGGTCGGTGATGGCGGCCAGCTGCCGCAGCGCCTCCTGCTTCTCGTGCAGCGTGCGCTGCTTGCCGTCGCACACCTCGTTCAGCCGCAGCACCAGCTGCTTGCCGCGCGTGTTGATGGCGTGCGTGAGCCTGCGCGGACCACACTCATCGCACTCAACCCATGCTCCAACCGCGCTCGATCTAACTCTAATCATTATAAAACTGAAATCGGCTCTGCCGCAGATGCGAATCCATCATTCTTTGAAACAAATTTGACATTTATTATGTTCTGATAAAGACAGCATTAGTTTTAGTCTGCGATTCGGGTAGATGAATATTGCGGGGGCCCGCTGTTAGAGTCGCTTATTTTAACTTTCATAAGTGCTCCTTTGGGGCCTATTTCAATAAAGCGTTTTGAATATGAAATAATTATTGTAGTTGTTCGTAATTTTAGGTCACCCGAACGGTCATTCCGTTAGGAACGCTGCTCTTCATGTAGAGAGAAAACGAAATGCAACGCTTTTTGAAGTATCAGATAAGTTGGTCAATATCGATTAATAGAGCGAGCGTGGTCGAGCGGGAACTTGTGCGACTTTCAATCCGACGCACCATAGTTCGAATCTCGACTCGGCCCGCACCGATGATTTATATCAAGTTATGTGCGGATTTATCACACTCAATCTAAAACGATGAAGGAAAATATCGTGAGGAAACCGGCATGTTCAAGAACCACAAAATTCGAGGACATGTGACATCCGCACTGGGCCCGTATGATGAATTACGGCCCATACGTCTCTCTGAGAGAAGGCCGGTGTATTCCATCAGTGGGAGCGTGGCTGATGTTGAACGTTGTTTGCAGGCACTGTGTGGTGCGGGGGCTCACTTGACGACAGTCTGCGTGATCTCGTGCACCAGCGCCTTCTTCTTGTCCGCGATGAGCTGCTGCCGGTCGCGGATCACCTTCATGGCCGAGCCCAGCAGCACGCGCTTGTACGACACCTCCGACAGCAGCGCCGCGATGCCGGCGCGCGCCTGCAACACGCCGCCGCTTGTACCGAGCACCGACGCCGGCGCACGCGCGAGCGCGACTTCGTTTACTACCCCGCAAACAAATCTAGACTAATCTATCGATGTATACGGTAAAAATGCTGATGATACATTGAATGTGTAATTTAATTTTTATTTCTATTGACATTTTTGGTGTTGTAATTTTGTTGTTGTAATTAATTTGTACCCAAGTGACGTATCTAAGAACAAGTTTTTATGTCAAAAATAAAAAAAAAACCGAAAGGATCATTGACATAAAATTTCATTCCTCATTTTTCGAACTTAAGGGGTGGTATTTCTATCATAAATTTATCAAAGGACTTCCCTCGATCGGCGAAGAAACCGAGCAACACCGCAACAAAAAAGTACAAATCGAGAACCTCCTTTTTTAAAGTGGATCAAAAACAGTCTCCATTTGTTTGCGTTAGTGTAGAAGGTAGAAGAAGTCGCGCTTGTACGCGTGCGTCGTATAGAACGTTTGTTGAGCGCCCCCGACGGCGCGGCACGAGGCACGAGGCACGAGGCACGAGGCACGAGGCACCGACCTGCGCCGCCATCTCCGAGCTGAACTGGTACTTGTGGTCGCGGTGGTGCTGCAGCTGGCAGTCGCGGCACGTGAGCCGGTCGCACGTCTCGCAGAACAGCGTCAGCCGCTCCTGCAACACGCAAGCGTCAGCACCGCAACTGACAGTTGACAGCTGTCACCTGTCACAGCACACGCCGCCGCGTACCTGCGCGTGCTCCCGGCAGAACATGTCGTGCGCGCCCTGCGCCGCCTGCAGCTCGGCCTGCGCCTCCTCGCGGCTCTTGATCGTGTGCTCCTTCGTGATCTTCAGCCTGCGCACAAGACACGCCGAACGTTAAAGTACAACTGCGGCGCGAGTACGGAAGTCGGTTCGATAAATTTGTCGAACCGAAAAACTCGACAAATTTATCGAATGTTGCGAGTACCGAAGTCTGATCGTAAAGTATTGTAGTAGCTCTTTGGATTCGACCTAGCGTTTCGATAACTTTTGTCGATTGTTTCGAGGTTCGATAAATCCCACGTTATCGATTTGAACTGTCATTTTTATCGAATTTTGTCGAATATTATCGACCCGAATAGATCCGTACTTGCGCCGCTGATCCTCGAGCTTTGTCGACGGTTACAAGGTTCGAACGAAACTAACGAGGAATGAACACCGGTTCACACTTTGAGCGCTGCAGATGGCAGCGACTGTTAAGGGCAGGTTACGACGCGCCGCTTTCTCGCTCGCGCATCTCAACATTTTTGAAGACAAACAATGGCTTGATATAGTTATGAAAAATCGCATTCGGTGAAGTAGCTGGCGGTAACGTTAGTAGTAGGAAATTGGGGATTCTGGATCACTATCGATCGAAATGATAATCGTTTCGATGAATCGATTAACATCGATTCATCGAAACGATGATCATTTCGATCGATAGTTATCCAGAATCCCCAATTCCCTACATTGAATAGATGATCATTTCAAATTAATCTTTTAGAAAATACACTCATTTCATTACTTTCTATTTAAAAGGAGCATCCATCATCGATTCGTCATCGATTCATGGAAACGATAATCATTTCGATCGATAGTGATCCAGATCTCCCCAATTCCCTACTTTGAATAGAAGATCGTCTCAAATTAATCTTTTCCGAAAAAACTCTCATTTCAATACTTTCTAGTTGAATGGAACATAATACATATCGACTTTTCATTGACACATTTCGACTGTGAACCCAAATCCTCTTATCAAACTTTGCACGGGTACTCGTTTCAAATTATTATTATTATTATTATTTTACGAAAAGACACTCATTTTATAACCAACTCTACTTTATATATGAATGCTTTACTTTAATTACTTTTTCTACTTACTTACTTTTTCTATTGATCATCAAAACGTTGATTCAGAACCCACGATTTTACTCTATAAATAGATGATCCTTTCGAATTAATCGAGCGGGTCGTTTGCCTGATGGGAAGCATAACGCCAACCCTAACAATTGCAGTGCCACTCAGAACTTTGAAACGCAAATGCCTGCGTGGTACTGCAGTGCGCTCGTTACCCTGAGACATTAATTAATACTAAGTCTCATAAGCCCAGTAATTTCACTGACAACTTTGCTCATCAAACCAGAACACAGTAATGCTTGCTCATTACTGCTTGGCGGCAGACTACAGAAGCAAAGCGGTGGTACCCACCCAAAAGGACACTTGCAGAAGATTTAGTCCTGCCACCTGATAAAAATTATATATTTTTGCTACTCACTTATATAATACCGTAGCGCTTCTTTTCGAGGAGTAGGTACATGCTCTTGCATATAACCTTTATTATATAGCCTTACAAACCTATTAGATACTTTTATTTTTATATAGGTGATGGTTCTATAATAATTTTTGAAAGTTTGTACCAGCTACAGACTATAATGTATAGAAACACTACCTATATTATCTTCTTCAATGTGTGTGTTCCCTCAGCAACAATCCTTATATTTGTGTTTGTGCGAGAGATCAGATAGCTAAGCCCGTTAAGGAATGAGAATTTACTACCTATCGGTGGCCCCTTATAAAATAGTTGGCAATAATTAAGTAGGTACTTACGCAATATTGGTTAATTTAATACAAGTATTATGGAAGTTATATCTACCCAAGCTTTTAATAGATGGTAGAAAATAAAACGTTGCGCATTTTATGGATATACATTATTTATTTTTAATTAGTACTATATTAAGGATTCCCGGTGCCGTGGGAATTATAACAAAATATATAAATAACTTAAGAATAATTTTTCACACCCATTTCTATTTTTCCAATAATGTCCTTTACGTTTAAATAAATATCATCTATATACACATTCTGTACGATGTGTTGTGCACATACTTCTGCAGTACATTTGCAAATATTGTTCGATTTTCCCAATTGTTTAAAATCTTCAACATCATATATTTCAATTTTCACAAGTTTTCGTCCCGTTGTTGCTGCAGGGCGCTTAATATATGTGTATAGCATAGGTTGGTCGAAGCTATAGCTAGCTCCTGCAGTTTGTTCGCTGGGTCTTTTATTTTCCCCGAAATCTGGATCGTCCTTAAAACAAATAAAATATAAGTTAGAGAGATAGACACGCTTGTACACACCAAAGAAACATACAAACAAACATCAAAATATTATTCTAAATACTACAATGGTGGGCCTTATCGCTAAAAGCGATCTCTATCAGGAAACCTTTGAATGGATAGGATTTATTGAGACTGTTAAGAGGACGGCAGTGTGCTAACATTACAAAGCAAATTTCAAGGGATAATTTAATGTGTTGTTTGTATGTAGAGATAAAAATGGTGGGTCTTATCGCTGAAAGCGAACTTTACCGGGCAACTTTGAATAGATTTTATTAAAACCATTAGGGGAGTGTGCTGACATTACACTGCAATTTTGAAGGTATATATTATGATGTTTGTATGCAGCGCTAAACGTATCTAGGTATATTATGCACATAATACTCACCGACGTGAATAATCTTTTTCTTTTGTTGGTTTTTTGACCCCGATGTTCCATATCGATGAAGTTAAATAGTTGATCATCTGAGTCCTGTAAAATGTAATACGTATTATTAATTCAAACATTTTAAGTCAAGGTCAGCTGCAAATAATTTCTTGGACCTATTACATGTTTACAAGTAGCTTATAAGTTATAAAATACCACATATAATACAGTAACGATCACTCTAATAATATAGACAAAAATATTTAAATACATATTTAGTATAGACAAATACCTAAAATACCTATTAAAAAATGTTTTATGGTGCAAATATATACTTACAGACATTTTTTGAGGGAGATGTGCACATCCTTCTTGTACGGAAACGTATAACATAATAATTAAAATTTGATTTTATATTAATATTAAGTGAATATTTTAGTAATCAATAGAGTTCAAACTCGCACATATAAAACAAACATTCCTGTTTCCTTAAAAGGGATGGCAAGCCGAGAGCGAGTTGCGCTACAGAACTGCTGAGTATGTACAAAAGTCACACAGACATACTTAGACAGCTACACGTCACAGGCACATCATATTGATTGTTTTACAAACACATAGAAATCAATATTTAAACGTAAACGAACAAAAAAAATATCATTGTGCTTCAGAGTTCCCGCAAGACGACTACGCGCTACTAAGTCTTTATACTACGTAAGTACCTTTAATTAATTTATAAAATTATTGAAAAGAAGAAAACTAACTGTAACTTCAATGTATTTTAATTAGGTATCTTAGGGCCAATCTTTCAATTGCAGCGTTAGTGGACTGATTGCTAGTGAACCGATAAGTTTTATTGATCCGTTATGTGCTTGTCATTTTTTTTCGGGTCTTTCAATACGAATTTAACGGACCGTTAGCTACCTAAGGTTTATTTCTTTAAAATGGCAACAATTTATTTACGTCTGCTTTCACCAAAAAGTTACTATAGCTCTGATGATTCAGAGAATTTACGAAAAGTTTTTTTCTTGGCATTATATTGTTGGAATCCTTTTCTTATTTGCAATAAATACATATAGCCATCCTGTAGTCAAGCGAGCGAGGCAGCCCGGAACATATCTGGTTAAACGTCGTTTTATGTCACTTCTACGTGTTGTTATTTGCATAGCGACCGCTTCTTCTTGGTTACTTGTTGTTTTTTTGAGTTTTTTCATTGGTTTAAAATATCGCTTTTTCTGTGGCGAACATACCACAGAAGCCAGGAAATAAAGAAAGAAGAATTTCGCTTTTACCGTGAGATTCAAAATGAGTGAAAAACTGAACGCAAAATTACCAAAACGAAAAGAAAAGGGCTCTAAATTTCCTCAATGAACAAAATAAGTTTCGTCCCATTTGCATTCTTCCCAATGATCAATGCGATTCCGAACAATATATTATGGGGGCATGCGTTGCTGGTTGATATTTTGCAAGCGAGGCAAAACGCGCACTTGGCGCCAGTCACATCACTTCAGCTTCCACATATTATTTATAATGTTAGATTTTTATAAGTTTACAGTGTTTTGTATATAATTATATTTATACTTTTTTACAATTGTAAACAATTTGTTTTTCTGTAAAACTTTTTTTCAAAATGAGGAGTGTTGATGTGGGGTCATGCGTTGCAGGTTGATATTTAGCAAGCGAGGCAAAACGCGCTCTTGGCGCCGGTCGCACCACCACCCTGCAACTGCGTGCCCGGCAGCCCTCGCTTTTATGTTTACGTGTGTCGTAATAAATGAGCATTAATTAATGTGACTTCGGGCTTATGATTTCCTATCTAGTAGAGTGAGCACATACCTATAGGGACACATACCACCTAGCACCTACAACTAAAATATTCTAATCAGTAATCATCCTATTCCTCAATTATTAACCATTTAACTTCTATAGAAACTGTTATAACCTTACTAGCTTCTGCCAGCGGTTTTCACCCACAGGAACCGAGTATTATCCGGGATAAAAAGTAGCCTATGTTACTCTCCGGTCCATAAACTATATATAAGTATGTCAAAAATCACCTCGATCCGTTGCTTCGTTGCTGCATGAAAGAAGGACAAACAAACAAGCCAACAAATTAACAAACAGACAAACACACTTAGGATAAGGTAGTTTGGCTTTGACATGACGAGTTAACGAGAGACTAACAACCTTATCTGGCCATAAAACAGTCCGCTAAAGTTATACCTCCGTTACGTGTTTTATTCCTCCGTTAACTCGTAACTGTCACTTGAAAGATTCAAATTTCTTCTATCAGAGCAATAAGTCTTAGCTGATTCTTTAACGGTAGACTAAGGACGTTATCTCACTCTTGAAAGATCCGCCCTTAGTATATAATTATTTCCCATTTCAACAGGTTTGATAACGTCATCCTTTCACATCCTTTTCTTGGAAGTTTTGCCCATGTATTGTTTTACTTATAATACCTGAATATAATTATAACGTACCATCACTTCATACGACATACCCTATATTGAATACCTATGCGAAAGTTGTTTAATCTAATTTTTTTTATTTTACAGTGAGCTCTGCGCACGAGTACTCATCATCAGCAGTATTACCACGAGTTCTGACTCGAGGGATCACAGAGACTGAAACTTAAATCAAAAGCATCACTTCTTTTTTTATGATGTGAGTATTACTCTTATATATTCTCATTTAGTAAAGAAACAGAAAGCATGATACTATAAAATAGATGCATGTTTTCAGAATTAAACCATCCATTATAAATAATGTACCTATTTGTATAGTATTACTAATTATAATACATTAACTAGTGTACTTACTGATCTGATAATGTTTGTATCAATTTAATCCATCTTCTATTCATTACATCCACTATTTGAAAAGGAAACATAACAGTACCTAGTAGATAAAAAGTAATACTTTTAAAAATGTTTAGATAATTTTTAAAAATTAAATTAAAGATTTTACTTTAATATAACGAGGTTTAACATATAATACAGAGAAAGTATAAAACTACATTTTAGACTATTTTATTAATGTATGTGTGTTTTGATTTTCAGGTCGAGCAATGCGGAGGTGTTATTTCCTTCGGAAGACGAAGCCGTATCAGTCGATCAACCATCTACTTCTTCGGGAAAGAAGAAAGGAAGCAAAAATAAACGCCATTCGACAACGAGCGAGGAGCCTGCCGTTAAAAAAACGAAAGCAACGGCCCAGGATTTGTTTGCCGACAGCGATGATGAGGAGTGTACGGAAATGCCTGGTAAACGACAGCCCCCTTTATTGTCTCAGATAAGCCAACGAGTAGCTAACGGCTACTCTAAACTAGTAGATTTTGACAAAAAGGGGAGTTACTACATAGAATTGAAAGTTTATAACTGTAAGGAGATAGAAAACATAGCTCCGATGAATAGATGGCACCAAGCTATTGTATCCGTTAAAACTAAAACGGACACGAACTCCAAAAGTTGGTTTAAACTGACGAGGTACATTTCAGAGTTAAAGGCGGAGTACAAACAGTGCACTCCATCATTCATAGGAACTTATGTTTAAAATTAACATTATTTTACATATGTAAACCTTTTTATAATCCAATGTAGTTTGTTATATTGCATATTTACCTATTGTAATAAAGCATTAAAAATAAATATATTTTCACTTTCCAGCTACGCCCCCATCTACCACAACAATCAACGCTAGCTCACAATATGAACCTATAAGGAAAGACAATCAAATCTTAAGAATTAATAATAGTTTTGAATGTGAAAAATGTGAACTTGTATTTAAAAGTAAAAATAGTTACTATTATCATTTGAGAACCAACTTACATAAATCGAATTGTTTACTGAGTTCACAATTCAGGAATATATTTGTGATAAGTACAGCTTTTAAAAACAGAATTCGATCGTATAGAGTAAACCCGACTCGGGATACAGATATCCTAACACCTGAGTTATTTCTACATTATAATAAGAATGATATTAAAAGTATTATTGACCTATCATTGAAGAAACACAATTGTGTCAAAATAAATTTTGAATTATTTGCATATTTTATTTTATCAACAGGTGAAAAACAGTTGAAATCGTTTAATACCAAATATGTTACACTATTTAAAAACTGTGACTTTTCTGAAGCTTATTTAAAAAGTGGAAATGAAATTACGAATAAATGTACCGAATTCGAACACTGTCAGTCTGGATGGTCATTTGTTGGCATAAGTCATTTAGAAATTAACATAAATAAATACAGTCCCATAAGAGGTGGGACTTATATAGAGCTACCTAAAAGGGTAACAAGTACTAAAAGTTGTTTGAACATAAGAAATAATGATCAACACTGTCTGTTGTGGTGTATTGTGGCTGCGTTGTACCCATGTAATAATAACGGAAACAGAATCCGTTCATATCCACACTATTCCACTGTATTAAAAACTGAGGGCATGAGCTTTCCTCCTACGCCAAACGATTTCAAAACGTTTGAAAAGAACAATCCAAACATTAGTATTCATGTGTACGGCTTAGATAAAAAACACACAGTTACTGGACCTTTATACACATCTCAAGTGAGGAAAATTAATCACGTAAATTTGTTGTATATTGAAGAAAATGGCAAAGAGCACTATTGTTTAATTAAAGATTTAACAAAATTGACTCGTAAACAAGTCACTCAACACAAAGGTAAAGTATATCTATGTGAGTTATGCTTACAATATTTTTCTAGCGATGTAAAGCTCACATCTCACAGTTGCTCTAATGTTCGAACGGAACTACCATCGTTGAACTCTTCTATTGAATTTAAGCATTATGATAGACAACAGAGAGTAAATTTTACGATTTATGCTGATTTTGAAAGTTTGCTTTTAAATCATTCTAAGGACATTTCTGAAAATACAAAGTTATACAAATTACATAAACCATCATGTTTTGCGTATTACATATGCTGTTCACATGATCCAGATTTAAATAAGTTGGTAACTTACAGAGGTGAGAATTGTGTAGAAGTATTTGTTGACTATCTCATTAGAGATGTGACAGAAATTGATGAGCTATTAAGGCAAAGAAAACCTCTTTCATCATTGACGATAGATCAAAAAATTGACTATAAAAACTCTAACACCTGTTATATATGTAAACGTTTACTTTTAGGAGATAAAGTGCGAGATCATGATCATATGACATCTCAATACAGAGGAGCAGCTCATTCTCATTGTAATTTGATGCACAAGCTTCCTCACTTTGTACCAGTCATTTTTCACAACTTATCTGGTTATGACTCACATCTTTTCATTGAAGAATTAGCTACACGTAGAGGTGATTTAAAGATCATACCAAAAACTAAAGAAAAATATATTTCGATAACAAAAATAATACCGGTAATTGATAACAACAGTGACACAAATCGATTATCTTCTATTGAAATAAGATTCATTGACTCTTTTCACTTTCTATCTTCGAGTCTCGATAGTTTGAGTAAAAATCTGACAGAAAAAGACTTTCACCACTTTTCAAGAGAGTTTCCTGAAAACGAACAGTTTGACTTAGTAAAGAACAAAGGAGTTTACCCCTATGACTACATGGACTCCTGGTCCAAATATGATGAAAAATGTTTACCGCCTAAAGAATGTTTTTACAATACTTTGAAAGGAGAAGACATAACTGATAATGAATTTGCACGTGCGCATAATGTGTGGAAGAAGTTTAACATCCAATCTCTTGGTGAATACACTGAATTGTACTTAAAATGTGATATATTTTTACTATGTGATATATTTGAAAACTTTCGAGATATCAGTTTGAAGTTTTATGGACTTGATCCTGTTTCTTATTATACATCACCAGGTTTAAGCTGGGATGCAATGTTGTTGTACACTGGTATAAAATTGGAGTTGATTAATGATATTGAAATGTACCAATTTGTGGAAAAAGGAATTAGAGGTGGTTTAGCGCAATGCTCTCATCGCTATGCTAAGGCAAACAACATTTATTTACCTGATTATGATGAGTCTAAACCATCAACATTTCTAGTGTATCTCGATTGCAACAATCTTTACGGATACGCAATGATGAAAAAAATGCCTACTTCAGAGTTCAGATTTCTTACAGATAAAGAAATAAACCATTTCAATATTTTTGAGACTAGAGAGGAAGATGATTATGGTTATATTTTAGAAGTAGATTTAAGTTATCCAGATCACTTGCATAAATATCACGAAGATTTGCCATATGCACCAGAAAAATTTAAACCACCTGGTGCCAAATCTCCTAAATTAATAGCTAGTTTATATGATAAATACGAGTATGTGATACATTATGCACATCTGCGAGAGTGTCTAAACCAGGGCCTTGTTTTAAAAAAAATTCACCGCATACTTAGTTTTCGGCAAACTAACTTCTTAAAGAAATACATAGATTTAAATACAAAATTACGACAAGAATCAACCTCAGCGTTCCATAAAGATTTTTTTAAACTGATGAATAATGCTATATTTGGTAAAACTATTGAAAATAAAAGAAAACAAGTTAATGTGAAATTGGTAACCAACTGGACTGACTGTGAAAACAAAACGAATAAAACTGTTGGAGCAGAAAGGTTAATTGCAAAACCTAACTTCAAAAACATAACTGTGTTTTCCGAAAACTTAGCTGCGGTACATTTGAGCCATGAAAAAATTATACTAGATAAACCTATTTACATTGGTTTCACAGTTTTAGAATACGCTAAAACGCATCTGTACCAATTTCATTATAACGTAATGAAAAGAAAATATAAGAACGATATAAGACTTTGCTATACAGACACAGATAGTTTGTTATACCTGATAAAAAGTAATGATTTTTACAATGACATGAAAAACGATATTTCAGAATTCGATACCAGCAATTTTTTATTGAACAATCCATATGGAATACCAATTGCAAACTCTAAAATACCTGGCTTATTTAAAGATGAACTCGGTGGTGATGTCATTTCTGAATACATTGGTTTAAGAGCAAAACTTTACTACATTGAAAGTATTAAGCTTCAAATAAAAAAAGCGAAAGGTGTGTCAAAATCAGTCACGAAGAAATTACATTTAAACGAATATAAAGATGTGTTGGAAAATAAAACTAATATAAGATGTAAAATGAATATTATCAAGTCGATTAAACATGTTGTGTATTCTCAAGTAGTTAATAAATTGGTTTTAAATGGAAATGATGATAAGAGACAAATTCTCTCTAATCAAATCGAAACATTGCCCTGGGGGCACTGTGATAATGTGTTGTAAATAACTAGATAAGTATAGTTAGTACTTTTATACCTTTAGTATTTATAACTATTTACTCGATGTATTTGCGGTGTAATAAATACTATATTGTGTAATAAAAACTTGTTTGATTTTAATTATGATGAATCTCCTATCTCATTCTCTAAACATCCACTCAACATACACTCAACTTTCATAATATTTTCACTTTAATGACACATTAGAGAAATTTGTTTCTATCATAGTATATAAGGACCTACAGTTTTGAAAACGAATCAAAATCAAAATGAAATTGGTTAAGCAACCGGTTTCACTAGAAGTGAAAAACATAAATGTTGAAAAAAAGCCATACAAAATTCATCACAGCATTCTTTTACCAAACACAATTCGTTGCATTATATGCGGTCCTTCTAACTGTGGAAAAACAAATGTCATGATTGCTTTATTGATGCATGAGAATGGTTTGAAATTTGAAAATGTTTATCTATATTCGAAAACTACATTTCAATCAAAATACCGTTTCTTAAACGAAGTATTAAAAAAGGTTTCAGGAGTAAATTTTTTTGTTTTTAATGATTCTAAAAATGTAATACATCCTAATAATGCGCTACCAAATTCAATATTTATTTTTGATGATGTTGCTTGTGAAAATCAAACTAATATACGAAATTATTTTGCAATGGGAAGGCATAAACAAATAGACTGTTTTTATTTATCGCAAACGTATTCAAAAATCCCTAAGCAACTATTACGTGACAATGTTAATTTATTAATAATATTTAAACAGGATGATATCAATTTAAAACATATTTATAATGAACACGTGAATTCAGATATGGAATGGATAAAGTTTAAGAGTCTTTGTTCATCTCTATGGAAAAATCCGTATAGTTTTTTAATTATAAATAAAGATTGTGCTTTAAATAATGGGAGATATAGGCAAGCATTCGACACGTTTATTCATTTTGAGTGAATATAAATATAAATTCTTAGATACTCAATAGCATTCTAGTTGTTACCTTTATATGAGATGGTAGTTGGTAAGAATTATCAATGGCGTACAATATAAAAGAACAAATAGTCAAGTCTGTTAATGTTATCAAAAAAAAGTTGAGACAAATGCAAAAAGAAGAGGATGAAACTGGTTTAAGACTAAAAACAATACTGCAACCACTAACAGACCCTTTAAAACAATTAGTAGTGATTAATAAAAGAGATAAACTAAATCAAACCTGTAATGCAGACATTGATCACTTGCGTAAATTATGCAAAAAAGAACCAATTGATCTAGCTAACACATTTACGGATGATGAAATGGATATCGCAGCAGATAGTAATAAAAACGATCTCGATTTGGCACAAAAATGTGATAACGATGAGTTTTACGATACTAATGAAGACGATGCTATGGAAATGTCGTTGCAAAAAGACGATATTATAAATATTTATGAAAATATAAACATACCTTTTGGGATACGCACAGAAAACAATAAGTTAATGATGGGTAGCTTAGAAGTTAAACTTGCTATGACTGATAACGCTTCTGAGGCTGATAAAACCTACCTGATTTATATTGGGAACAAACACTATGAGTTGACTCCAGGCTTAAGACAACTTTTATTACGAAAAAATTTTGATATCAAGTTAGTATCAGAAGCAGATAAATTGGTTTACAAACAAATTCTCTGTAATACTAATGCACATAAACGAGATTTTTCAGCTAATGGTCAAATCAAAGGAGATAAAGGATTAAAGTATCGTTTAATTATAAAGCCGCTATTCAAAGAACTTTCTGACCCAAAGGTTGGTGGTAGTTTGACAAAACCTAATAAAAACTTACCTAGTTTGAAAAAATATAAGCATAATACCGATTTCATATACTGGGATGATCCAAATGAATTGATTGATCGGTTGAAACTTTTAGTTGCATCTAAAAATGCTGGGAATGGCAATCATGATAATGAAATAATATCCATCATTGAAGAACTAAAAGAAGCTAGAATCATAAAGGAATAAAAGCATGTGAAATGTTTTGAAACCGTTCAGTAGTGCTTTGTTTTCCAGACATGAATGTTGATAAATTTGGGCATCATCTCAATAAAGTACAAACACATCTTGTGTTGGGATGTGCTTTAAAAACAGCAAAAATTGGTGAATTGAGTGCACAACATAAAATTATAAAAGATGTCAAAGAGCCTATTGACCCTCAAGACGTTGCTAATAAAGAATACGTAGACAGATGTATTGAAGATTGTTTAAAAAAATATGCAACTTTAAAAAAGTTGATAGAATGTGGTAATGAGAAAATAATTAATTTAGAAAGTAGGTTAAATACTAATAAAACAAAAAAATGAGTAAAGTAGATATAGTTAACGAGATTCATAAAACAGCAAGGGTTAATTTTCCTCGTAGGCACGTAATTTTAAAGGACATAGATGATCTGTGGCAAGCTGATTTAATAGATATGCAAACAATGGCAAAAGAGAATGGTAATAATAAATTTATTTTAGTCGTTATTGATTGCTTTTCAAAATATGCTTGGGCATTTCCTCTTAAAAGCAAAAGTAAAGAAATGGTGTCTGTAGCCTTCAATAAGCTGCTGAATAGTGGTAGAGTTCCTGTAAATTTGCAAACTGATATGGGTAAGGAATTCTATAATGTAACTTTCAAACACATAACTCAGAAATATGGTATCAATCATTATTCAACTTATTCTTCGAAAAAAGCTTCGATTGTGGAGAGGTTCATAAGAACTTTAAAAAGTAAGTTATACAAAGTATTTAACATAAATGGAAATGCAAAATGGAGTAATAATACCCTTGCTAATATAATTCAGGAATATAATAATACATTCCACAGAACAGTGGGACAACCACCATCAAAAATTAATTTGAAAAATAAGAATGACATATTACAGAGATACATTAAAGCTGCTCAATTTAAAAATGTACCAAAATATAGGACTTTTCACGTCGGTGATTATGTCCGAATCAGTAAGTACAAAGGTTGTTTTGCTAAAGGATATACTCCTAATTGGTCCACAGAAGTATTTCAAATAACTAAAGTGCAAAACAATAACCCTAAAACGTATTTGCTCATAGATTCAAAAAGACAACCTATTATGGGAGGGTTTTACGCACAGGAACTTCAAAAAGCGAAATATCCTAACATTTATCTCGTTGAAAAGGTCATGAAAAGAAATAAAAACCAAGTTTATGTTAAATGGTTGGGACTACCATCGAGTGAAAACAGTTGGATTAGCAGAACAAATATTTTGTAGGCCACCTTACAACATTTAGTGACTAATAAATATATTGAAAATATTTATTTTCAATCATTGTTAATCTGGTAATGAAAGGTAAAGGTCTTGTCAATAACATAATAAATAAATTGCCCATTGAACTACATTTACCGGGATATAATTACTGTGGTCCAGGGACAAGACTTGAACAGAGACTTGCTAGAGGTGATAAAGGTATAAATCCACTAGACGAATACTGTAAGCAACACGATATTGCTTACAGTAAATCACAACATTTAAGTGATCGTCATAAAGCTGATAAAATTTTAATGAAAATGGCGAAAGGACGGGAATCATCTTCTAAAGCAAGTATGGGGGAAAAAATTGCAGCAAATTTAGTGAATAAAGCAATGATAGCAAAAATCAATTCTGGAGCTGGGTTACAGAAGAATTTTCAAACTATCATTAAACACACCAAAAAGAAAATTCACAAAATAAAACCTAAATGTAAAAAAATGGCAATTAAACTCGCATTCGCTGCAGCAAAGGAGCTAGCTTCAGAACTGCCAGTAAAACTTCCTCGTATTATTCCTGTACCAAAAAAAACTGGAGGCTATCTTCCACTGATACCTCTCTTTGCTGGATTGTCTGCTACTGGAAGCTTAGCAGGAGGCATTGCTGGTATAACCAAGGCTGTCAATGATTATAAAGCTGCAGAAAAACGTTTAGCTGAATTAGAAAGACACAATAAAGAACTAGAAGCAATTTGTATTGGTAGAGGCTTACACGTTAAGCCTTATAAAAGTGGTTTAGGAATATATGTTTCGTCAAAGGCAAAAAACTAATACACCGGCTACCCAATAGAGCTCTGACTAATATTGATTTATATAAACACACGAGGCATATTCCATATTTCAGAGGAGTATTTATGAGAGATACGTTGCCGGAAAACCCTTTACGTAAAGAATGTGGTATAATAAATTTAGATACCATTAAAAACACAGGGACTCATTGGGTAGCTTACGTAAAATATAATAAATATAAGGAGTATTTTGACAGCTATGGAAACTTGAAACCTCCAAAAGAATTAATCAACTATTTAGGATCGAATATCCGTTACAATTATACAAATCTTCAACAAAATAACAGTTTTAATTGTGGGCACCTCTGTATCGAGTTTCTGCATTCATTTTGGCTAGGTAATAATACATAAATAGTAAGTCTTATAGATTCCATCTCTCATTATAACAACATGTCGATCACGGTGACAATCACTGGAAACGAATCTATTTTACAGTCCAATATATTTCCTGATATAAATTTAACTGATAATTATGAATGTGGGCTAGTTTTCTTCTCAGCTTTCAATTCTATACCAAATATAAATGGAGAAAATAATATGTTTTGTTATGGAGATTATGATGAAAGTATTGAAGTTCCCATTGGTATATACGATTTACAAGATTTATGTGACTATATAAACGGTAATACAATAAACTGTGAATTAAAATTAAAAGCGAACAATAATACTTTAAAAAGCTCATTGTTTTGCACAAAAGCAGTAAATTTTGAAAATAATAAATCTTTTGGAAATTTGTTGGGATTTTCAAATACTAAATTAGAAGCCAATAAATGGCATGAGTCATCGCATCCTTTCAACATTCATCCAGTGACCGCAATCAGAGTCGAATGTGATTTAGTGCAAAGAGCCTATTTTAACGGAATATCATCTCATATAATTTATGAATTTATACCAAATGTTCCTGCAGGCCATCGATTTGTAGAAGTTCCTACAAATATAATATACTTTCCTTTTTCAAAAAGAAATATATCATCTGTGACGGTCAGAATTCTAGATACACATGATAACATTGTAGATTTTAGAAAAGAAAATATTATAGTGCGCCTTCATTTGCGAAAAATAAAATGATTGTCTTTAATAAAACTCTACATGACAAAGTAAAACGCATCATTCCTCCAAAAGAAAGAGGTGTGCATAGACGTATTAAAATCACCAAAAGTAACAAGTTATTTCTAAGAGCTCTTGGATTTAAAATATGAGTATTCTACAGATTTGTGATCCTCCTCAGTTCGATGATTCTATCGAGAGCTATGAGTACCACGTATATAATCCCTACAACCAAAGCTTCAAAGAAAATGATGAGATACGAATACCCATCAATCAACAAGATATATACCTATTACCATCCTCCAGTTCAATATATATTGAAGGGCATGCAAAAGTGCTTGAAAAAGACCAAGCAGGAAAATTGATACCAAAAACATTAAATTTTACGAATAACCCAATTCTGTTTCTGTTTCAAGATATAAGATATGAAATGAATGGTATTGAAGTTGATCATATAAAAAACGCAGGTGTAACAACAACAATAAAATCATATGTTTCAATGAATGATTTTGAGAGTAAATTTGCTGAAGTTTGGGGTTGGAATTTGAAGGGCGGTGAAGATAAAAATGATAACGCTTATTTTAGTGTAAATATACCTTTACGTCGAATTTTAGGATTTGCAGAAGATTACAACAAAATTATTATTAATTGCAAACATGAGCTTATATTAAATAGAAGCAGTACTAATTTAAACAGTGTTATACAACAAAACAACAATGTCCAAGTAGAAATTGATTTACATAAAGTTCAGTGGCGAATGCCTCATGTTAAAGTTTCAGATCGCGAAAGACTGTCTTTACTAAAAGTTCTTGAAAAAGATCGTCCTATACCAATTTCTTTTAGAAATTGGGATCTTTATGAATACCCATTATTACCAAAAACAACAAAACATTCATGGTCAGTCAAGACTGCCTCACAACTTGAAAAACCTAGATATGTTATTTTTGGTTTACAGACCAAAAGGAAAAATAATCCTACTAAAGATTGCTCTATATTCGATCATTGCTTTTTAAGAAATGTGTCACTCTTTTTAAATTCCCAATACTATCCATACGATGCTCTCAATTTAAAATTTAGTGAAAATAAATACAATATATTATACGAAATGTATTCCAAATTTCGTCAGTCGTATTATAACTTTGCTGCAGAGCCACTGCTCGATTTTAATTCCTTTAAAAAATTAGCTCCTTTATTTGTCATTGACTGTTCTAGACAGAGCGAAAAATTAAAAACTGGTTCTGTTGATGTACGACTAGAAATTGAAAGCTCTGAAGAATTTCCCGACGGAACAAGTGCTTACTGTCTGATCATAAACGATCGACTTATAGAATATAAGCCTTTAAGTAATATTGTAAGAAAGATATCATGAATGCAATAGTAGATGTACAAGGATTCAAAAATACTGCGAATGAATTTATTCTAAAAGAAATTGCTATATTATTTGACAATCAATTACAAGTGCTCTTGGTAAGACCACCGTTTCCGTATCATGAACTTACACACAGCGAAAAAAAATGTGTTAACTGGATAGAGCGAAACCGAAAAATATATTGGAATGAAGGATTTGTACCCTATCAATGCTATGAAAGATATATCAAAAGCTATTTACAAGGAAAATGTGTGTTTACGAAAGGAAGAGAAAAAGTGTTATGGTTAAAAAAAATACTGTGTAATAATAACGTACTCAATTTAGAGGAGAAGAATTGTCCTAATTTATTTTCTTTGTATGAAAAATATTCGTCTTCATTAAATGTTTTTAAATGTATTCATCATAGTGAAATATGTGCGTTAAAAAACGTTACCTGTATTAATCAATGGTGTATTGATAACAAGGTATTTATTGAAAGTTTATGATAGTAATAATGTATTTTTATCATCTAATTATATGAATGAAAACAATTCATAAAAATATTTACCTTAATGTTTTATTTTTAGGTTTTGGTTGGTTTTAGTAATTAATAACTTAAATAAATAGTTTTAACAGTTTATTTATTATCAGTTATAAGCAACTGCTTTAAATTGGTAATGAAACTGATACTTTTTTTACCGAAAATGGTTAAATTTAACGTAGTTCAGTTCTGACCCGCTATACAACAGATCGGTACTACTACTACTACTACTATCAGTTCGGGTACTACCAGTTCGGGTACTACCAGTTCGGGTCTTAGCAGTTCGGATCATGTGTAATAAATAAAAAGGGTAGAAAAGTATTAAAAATATATTTTAATAACTTTATAAAACATTTTTCGACAGATTGGGCATTTATTATTCAAAGATAAGGCACATTTTGCACAGCTTACAGCATGTCCACAAGGAATAAAACACATGCACAACTCTTCATCAAAACAAATTTTACAAGTCAAGTTTTTGTAATTTTTAATATTTTGTTCAATCTTGATATTTCTTTGAATTGATTTAGAGTTTTGAAGTAGATTAATTTTCTGTCCATCTTTGTTATTAATATATTTTATGTAACTTGCGCCTTTTACAATTAAAACGTATGAACAACGTTGAAAGAAACGAGCATGCTCCTCCCACGGGCAGTCATCAGGATTCCAATCTTTTAGACCTCCATCACAATAGTAACAAAGAACTTTATCGCTTTCTCCAGTGTAAAAAAAACCGGCGTCCGCCAAATCGCATGGCTTCTGATGTAATTCTTGAGGCCAGGATTTAAAGCTTTCCAAACGTATTGCTTGAAGAGCATATTTTGAATGAACGGGTAGTCCAAGTTCCATTACAAAAAGCCTACTTATATCGAACCTCGCAGCTGTTACATATCTCCTTGTTTGACAGTAACTAAATCCAATTGAAAGAACTTTGATTTTATATAATTTATCTAGCTGTGATCCTAACCTATCCTAATGAATAAACAAGGTTTATAAAATAGCTATCAAACGAAATTATTTTCGAAACATAGTTTTTCTTTACTAAAAAAGTTATGGAAATATGATCTATTCAATTTATGAAATTGAAGTATCTAGTCAATCATCAATTGAAATGATGACGATAGAATCGTGCGCAAGAAACATGCTCTCTATAAACAGAAACAATTGAAGTGAGTCTCGTTTCGAAATAGATTCATTTGAAACGATTAAAAATATGAAAATGAAGGGATCCGGATCACCATCAATCGAAATGATAATCGAATCGATGATGGATGTATTATGCTCCTTTTAAATAGAAAGTAATGAATTGAGTGTCTTTTCTATAAGTTTAATTTGAAACGATCATCTATTCAATGTAGGAAATTGGGGATTCTGGATCACTATCGATCGAAATGATCATCGTTTCGATGAATCGATTAACATCGATTCATCGAAACGATGATCATTTCGATCGATAGTGATCCAGAATCCCCAATTTCCTACTACTAACGTTACAAAGGTGCGGCAAAAGTATCATTTTGATCCGATCAGGTTTTCATACATGAAAATGGGCAAAACTAAAAACCCATTTTTAGGTTTGAAAACTTGAATGGATCAAAATGAAATTTTTGTTTACCCTTGGTAATGTTATTGTCAGCAACTTCACCGAATGCGATTTTTCATAATTATATTAAATGATTTTTTATCTACAAAAAAGGTAAAGATGCGCGAGCGAGATAGCAGCGCGCCGTATTCTACCACTCGATAGCAAATCTTACCAACTACAGTAAGACGACTACGGATGTCAAAAAGGTATATTTTAAAATTATGTTTATTTTTTTACTATCACGGTTACTTGTATTTCTTGTCAAAACGGTACATCTTTAATTAACTTACAAAAAAATGCAATAAATCGATAATTGAATCGAAAAACTAACAGTTACAGAATAAAGCAAATTTATCCCATGGACGCGGAGACGGCCACGGGTCGTGGCGTAGCTCGGCGGTTACGAGTTGAAATTAAAATGAGGCCGTAATAAGTGAACGTAGAGACATAGAGCAGAACAGAAGCCAGTAAGTAGGCTGGGTGCATACCTCTGGTGCGCGCGCACGCAGTTGTCACAGATGAACTCCGCGCAGTCGACGCAGTAGGACGTGGCGGGCTCCGTGTCCTCGCAGCTGTTGCACTGCTGCGGCCCGCCGCCGCGCCCTGCCACCGCCCGAGTTACACAACTGACATCACTGTTACACTATGCACAATATTACTTACAAAACACTGAGATGGTCAAACTAACTTTTCTGCGAGTCTCCATCTGAATGGGGAATGCATTACTGTGTCCGGTTTGATGTACAAAGTAGTCAGTGAAATTATGTAATGGGCTTATGAGACTTAATATCTAATGTCTCATTAGGATAACGAGTGCACTACTGCACCACACAATCCTTTGTGTTTCAAAAGTTCTGAGTGGAACTGCAATTGTTATGGGCCGGCGTTATGCTTACAATCAGGCAAACCACAAACTTGTCTCGTTATCAAATAGTACAAAAAAAATATTGCAAATCTAACCTTTTAGACGTTTTTTCTTTTATATTCCAATAAAGACTTGTAGTTATCTAATTACATTATGCACGTAATAGATATTGATAAAATGAATCTATTTATAACAGCATATAATTAGTATCTTACACTAATGTAACGCTACACACGAGGTTTTCAAACATAAAGCATTTTAAAATATTACGAGTGTCTTTCCAATCTTCATATTATATTATATCCATAACGTGACACTTTAGGACATTATGTTATTTGATACTTTTTGTTTGTTTATGAGCGAAGAGATCTTGAAAAAGAAACAATATAGCAGACCGGGATTAAGCCAGCTTCCATACAAAAATTTTGTAACCCCTTTGGTATTTCTTTATGGTCTTCACAGTTGCTTAATATCAGGTGATTTTGTTCTAGTAAGCCTAGCATGGTGGTGCACCGTACCGTTGGTCCCGGTCTGGTCCAGAGCCACCTTCTCGAGCACGAAGCGCTGGTCGATCATGTTGGCGGGCTGGCACTGCAGCCGGCACTGTGGACATGTTATTGTGATGCGCTCTGCTCCTGCAAGTACAACCAATTACAATACATTTATTAACAAGTTCTAACGACAATTGTTTTTAAAAAAGCGGGAACCGACTTCCATGAAAATTTATTTATTTATTTACCATGGGAAACAAACAGCTTATATCTAAGGATTATAGTAATATGACTGATAGGTACAAAAAAGCCTTAAATAGTTTCCACTTATAGAATGAGTGTTTACAATACTAAGAAAAATAAAAATAGAAAAAGAAAATACAATTATATCTAGTGTATTCTAACAATTTTTAAATTTAAAACAATTTTATTTTTGTATTATTGTATTAGCCCACAACAATCCATTCTGTATCCGACTAGTTAAATCTCTTTAATTTCTATAATAAGTCTGTAACTATATACTTTCAGTAAAAAATTTTAAACAAGCATCTTTTTTGAAAAAGTTTTAATTTTTAGTTTGAAAATACCGCGATATAATTATTTAAATTCAAGTCCCTATTTTTCATCTTTAGGTGTTCCTTCATAAAATGTATATGAGACGAGTTCCTGTGTATACACTTTCAAACACATAATTTTTTTTCAAGACCAGCCTACAATTATTAAAGAAATCTGTGAAAATAAAAAATACAATCGAACATATAAAACATCCTCCTCCTTTTTCAAGGTTGGTTAATTACAATGTCAACTGATTTCAAGAGTACTGAATTAAGACAATGTGCAAGAAAAAAAATGTTATTTTTCTACATTACCAATATTATCATGTATTTCTGTTACTATTCGTGAGAACCTATAATTGGCTTTCTAATGTTATGTTAGTTTTATAAATTATTGTAATACAGCTGTTGGTTTTCCTTAAAAATAAATAAATAAATAAATAAGTTATTGCACAAATTAATTATTGTCCTAGAGTACACAGGGCTATTGTGCCATTTAAACAAAGCCTCAAGCCGTAGTACAATGCCCCTGCATTTGCATTATTATCTCCCCAACTGCACACCTAAGAAATCCCGCTCCCGGGCCTGCCGCTCGTCGACCTTAGCCTTGAGGCAGGGCTCGCAGATGGAGTGCAGACACTCCATGAGCTTGGGCGTGCCGTCGGCGTGCGCCAGCGACGCGTTGCACAGCACGCAGCGCGCGGCCGAGGGCGGCGCCCGCGGCGCGGGGGGGGACGCTAGCGAGTCCGCCGACTCCTTGCCCTCGCCCTCCGCCGCGCCGCCCGCGCCGCTGCCGCCCGCCCCACTAGAGGCGGATGAACTGCCCGCCTGAAACGGTATAATCATTATCAATATGTCAGTTTCAGCGTTAACATCGGGCAAATTACAGGCCCAAGTCCCAACTCAACAACTTTACTAGGTGATAGGACTAACTCTTCTGCCAGTGTCTATCTGGGTTGGTGCTACTGATTTGCTCATGAAGTCTTCCGCCAATCAGTAATGTGCAAGCATTACTGTGTTCCGGTTTGGTGAGCAAAGTAGCCAGAAAAATTATTGAGCTTATGAGACTTAATACCTAATATCTCAGGGTAATGAGCACAGTGCAGTGCCACGCTGGTCTTTGTTTTTTATCATGTGGGTGAAGCCGCGGGACATAGCTAGTGCAAAATAAAACTTGTTGGAATTTTTGTTTTATAACAATTTAATATTTATGTATCAAATATAGTATTAAAAATTCATCACTGATAATGGGGATGTAAACTCGATTCTTTTTATGATGTCAATCAATTCATGTTCAAAGAATCAAAGGTCTGTATTGCAAAAATTGGAAATCAAACACTAGGAACGTCAAAAATGAGTGTTAAAATCAAAGTTGGGCATATAAAATGAGTGTTAAAATGCCCCATACAAATTGGGCAGCACATCTGACGTCATTTGTTCAACGCGGGCTGTAAAGCGGTACTAAAAACTTGCATTGGTGTTGTATTGGTCGTGAAAAAATGCATTTAAGTCCACAGTAGGCATACATTTATTTATTAATTAAAATGTAAAGAATCTTATTGTGTCATTTAAATTACTAATAGACTATAAAAAAAATTGTTGATTTTGGAAAACTTAGATGCAGTATTTTTGTAGATATATTTTTTGGGAAATTCAATTTCATTTATCTTGTTAATGTGATCATCGTAAAACTGTTTGTGTTTTTTGCAACATCCCAATTGAAACAGTCAGCAAATTGGATTAGATTTGTGGGGTTTCTTCGCCAATAAAACACCATTTTCCATAAATAAACCATAGTGGACTGTATTCTTATTAGAACCATGTGTAACATCTTACAAGTAAAAAAATAGATCACTTAAAAAACTAAAATCTCAAGAAAATTGTTACTAAAGAACCTATGGAGAAATCCAATAAAAGATTTTTATTTATTTATTTTAGTTTACTTATTTCACCTTGCTTAGATGATATGCCACTATACATTTTCCGGCCATTTCCAGGCCTCGGCAGATGGAGATAGAAACTGGTAGAAAAGAACAGAGTAAGTATGATGAATAAGCACAATGAAGAGACAAAGGGCAGATTTTTTTTAAATCTACAAGATGATACCACCCAAAGCTATGTGACAAAATGATAAAGCGGTGTTATTGGAACTTTCGTGATCACAATTCACATAGATATAAATATTATGATGCACAATAATGTCCATCATAATATTTAAAAAGAAAGTACGATTCACAACTTTCATATGAATTTTTATTTATTTTATTTCTTAAAAGCACTGTTTATTAATAAAAGCAGGGGCGTATTTACCCTAGGGCCAAAAGGGCCATGGCCCGGGGCGGCAGGCTGCGAAGGGCGGCGCAAGCAGAAGACATTTAAAAAAGCCTACCTAACTAAGGCTCTTATTAATAAACAGTAGTAAACTGTGGAATAGTCAGTTAGTAACAGGTAGTCAGTTTAAACTGTCAAAGAAAAACAAAGACAAAACTTAGTTAAACTAAACCACCGTTTAACACTGTTAATTGAGGAGTAGGCGAACAAAACGTCACTTTTCCACTTTTAATTTTTTTACAGAAACTAAAAAAGTATTTTGAAGGAGTAGTTGTGTTTTGAAGTCGATTTTCTACGATAAAAAAAGCTTTTTGTCAAGATTTTAACGCATGAAATAATGTGTCTCAGGGTTGCCAACATGAATCAATCAAAAAAACAAAAATGTTAAAAAATGGAAAAGTGACGTTTTGTTCGCCTACTCCTCAATTAATAAGAGCCTAAATCTCGTAAGGTGCTCTCGTGTGTATGTTTGATACACATCAAGACGTTGGGCTTTCGTATATACTGACCGGCAGGGCGGCGGGGCCTACAGGCCCCGGGCGCTGAATCCTAAAATACGCCACTGAATAAAAGCCTTAGGATCCAAACATGTTTTGGCTATAGTGGCATACAAATCATGTTAATTCATACCTTTCAATTAAATGGTACACTTAACACTGTGCAATGTCAAAGATCTGCAAAATTATTCATCAACTAAACAAAGCTAGTAAGAAGTTTATCCTTGTTCAACCATTTCATTAATATATGTTATATTAATATATATTAATACATGTTTATTGCTCATATTCATACTACAATTTTCTTGTTTGCCAAGTAATGCAATTAAGTACCATTTAGTAAAAGAATGGCTAAACTTGGAATTGGTAAAAGGGGCTTGTAGCGCAACAGTTATCACATGCAGTATTCTGAGCTACTATTGAAAGCATGAGGAATTTTAAGGAATGGAATCTATCAAGAGACAAAGTTAATCTTATTATCTACAACATATATTTAGGCTGGGTCCAATGCAATGTCAACAAGTTGATTTTCTGGATAGAGTAGTTACTTTTAAAACAATTGTTTCATGCCATAGGGCATAAGAGTACTTTTTACATATCTTATCTTTATAAGTTTGGCAAAGGAGTGTAGGTAATAGGTAACTTAGAACCCAATCTACAAGACACCAGGAGAAATGTTTGTAAATACCTTCAGTATAATCCAGTTTCTTTTTACTTTCCAGTGAAAGATTAGACTCACATTGTTGGTAGCGGCGGCGGTGAGGGCGGCGACGTCGGACGGCTCATCAGGCACCTCCTCTTTGACGGAGACCCCGAGCAGAGGGCCCAGGTCCATCAGGGCGCGCTCGATCTCCTCGCCGCTCGGCTGGAAGTTCACGTTCTCCATCATCAAAGAGGCACTTTCCTCGTACTAGCACCGCTCTCTCACTCGCTCCCGATGCATTTTCACTCCTTGGAAACTTTCACTCTGCAACGCGAAGATTGCACGTCGACATTACAAATTGCTGCTATTGCGAGATGCACTCTGCAGCGTCTCTTGGAGGACACACTGTCCTCCGAGTTTATTACACTTAAAATTTGTTCCAGTGTCCTTTGCTCAGATTTTAATAGGTATTTCACTTTAGAAAAGCCCGTAAAACTTAGTTTAACAACAAAATTTCTAAAAATCTTCATGCATCCACTCAACAACCATCAAGGCGTTATAGACAATTTGTTTTTTTAATTTTGTAAGTGAAATATAGATTAACCATTAAAGTCTATAGTTTATTAAATCGACTATGTGAAAAAATGTTTTCACATCCTTGGTTTCTGAGCATAGATCCAGATTTCAGATCTTTCATATAAGTTTACATCACTAGCAATACCATGGACAAACTTTTTTCTAGAAAGTGCTGACAATTGTAATAACTGACACAGTGACAACTTGACAAGTCAGTGACACATTGTGTCACATCACTCACAACACGAACACGTCGAAAATGGCTGACTCGGGTCCTAGTAAAACCGATATTGAAGCAGTTTTTCAGCGTTTACGGAGCATTCCCGCTAACAAAGTGCGTATTATTGGAAGGTTGGGATGTGAGGCAATGTGTTTTTAGTGATTGTTAACGTATACGGCTCTGTACAGGTATGTTTCGACTGCAGCGCAAAGAACCCTACGTGGTCGTCGGTGACGTACGGAGTGTTCATCTGCCTGGACTGCTCTGCCGTGCACCGCAGTCTAGGCGTCCACCTCACGTTCGTTCGCTCCACGCAGCTTGACACGAACTGGACATGGAAGCAGCTGCGGAACATGCAGCTCGGCGGGAACGTCAATGCTGTGAGTACTGCTGCTGCTGCGATGATCTTCGATTCCTTCATGGAAATCATAGACCAATATTGTTAAAAGACTCCTCACCCCTTCCTTGTTTCTGTATGATCATTGGTATGTTACAATATAGAAAATACTCGATTTCTCAAATGAACTAGAGTTCATTTGAGAAATCGAGTATTTTCTATTTTTCTATCTTCTAAGATAGTACCAATGTATTATAAATCCAATTTAATGCTATAGAGCATTATCTTTTTCACATACTTTTTGTCAATTGCAGTAAATGTGTTCCTGTGATCTATCATGGTTTTCTTCTGGTGCTGGCTGTACTTAACCTGTTGATATAATTGCCTAATTGGGATTGTATTAGTGATTTCCTAGTGTGTATATTTTTAAGATAATCAGGGTTAACATGTGTCACATCAGCAATAAACGATTTGTCACATAATATAGTTTGAGTGCAGAATCATGCATTGCTTTTGTACTTTATTATTGATTTCTTTTTTTTAGATTTTACTGTGCTCATGTTTTTATATGGAAACAACAAAATTTAGTCTATAGCACTCAGGGATAATGTTGATGAACCTGCCTATTAGTTAAACAATTTCTTGAATCAGACCAGTGATTAGCGGTAACAAACAAACAAACTTTACCTCTTTATATAATCAGTATAGAAAGAATCTGTGCTTTTTTCACTTTTTGAGTGTATATTGAAAAGTTTTCTTATTTGCTGGTAGTTAAATTAAAGTTATAACTAACTGAATTCTCGTTATAGACACAATTCTTTCGCACCCATGGATTATCGACAGAAGATGCTCGGGAAAAGTACAACTCTCGCATAGCACACCAGTACCGTGACAAGCTGGCGGCCCTCTCTGACCAGGCGATGAGGACCTATGGAACCAAGGTAAACAAATAAACAAATGATTGAAATAAATAAACCTATTATTGCGTTGGTCAGTATTATTACTAGTGATTAGATTTTGGTGTACAATTTGGAGTCAACAACCTCAAACAATTTGGATAAACCCAATGAAATCCTGGGATTTTGTAACTTTGAGAAATATTTGTTTCTTAATGTGTTAAATATAAATCAGTACAGTAGTAAGCTTTTATTTAAGATGCCTTGTATATTTGGGTGTTTGTTAGTTTGTGTGTGTAGTGTATATCTTGCCAAGTGCCAAACAGTTTTGACCCAGTTTGTTATTTGTTTGAGTTGAAAATTTGCATGCACATTTGGCTTGGTTTTCTAATTAAGTTTATGAAGAATGATAGAGCGACACACTTTGACTGCCCCATGAATTGCCTTGTTTAGCATTTTTGATAAAATGCAAACTCAAATTACAAATATATAAATAATCATGTTGATAACAAAATTGACCTATTTATTTGGTATTACAACTGACATGATTCTACCTACACTCTTTGCAATAAATTAGTTTTGATGTTGAGTAAACTAGTTCATGGCACATTCACTGTTCCCAGGATACCGGGGTCTTATCCATATTTTGATAATATCTTAAACTCACAGTAATAGGGTAGCACGAAACACTAAATATATAATTACTATTGTTATACAGGTTACAACACACAACATCACATTAACACAATCCAAATGAAATTCACAAAAAAAATAAATATAATTTCCACAAAGATACTGAATCTAGAAGTTTCCTGAATTCAATGATTTTTTACCATCCAACTAAAAAAAAACACAATTTTTCTTTGTAAACAACCAAGTGACATGTGGTAAGTGGTCACTTCTGACCAACTTTTTTAGATCTTTTTTTCTTTGGAACCAATTTGGAACGGGCACGGTGGGTTTCTGGAAGGTTCGTTGACTTTGAGCACGGATTGGGTCTGTTGGTGTCTTTGTCATTTATTATGTTCTGATAAAGACAGCATTAGTTTTAGTCTGTGATTCGGGTAGATGAATGTTGCAGAGGCCGGCTGTTAGAGTCATTTTAACTTTCATAAGTGCTCCTTGGGGGCCTATTTGAATAAAGACTTTTGAATTTGAATTTGAATTTGATCTGAGCAGACCACTCTGAACACTTCACCAGGTGGTAGGGCTAACTCGTCTGTGAGTGTCCATCCGGGTGGGTACCACCGCTTTGCTCCTGTAGTTGTCCACCAAGCAGTAATGTGCAGGCATTACTGTGTTCCGGTTTGATGAGCAAAGTACTCAGTGAAATTACTGTGCTTATGACACTTAATACCTGATATCTCAGGCTAACGAGTGCAATGCATAGTGCCGCGCAGGCCTACATTTTCCAAAGTTTGAGATGGCACTGCAATTGATATTGGCTGGCATTATGCTTACCATTAGGCAAAGACCAACTTCTCTATACAGTATAAAAAAATCCGAACACTAGGGGTTAGCTGGTGTTGATTATTACCTCAGAGCAAAAATAGGTAGAGCGCGTGTTACCAAGTGGGAACAGTATGCATGGGTGAGAACATCGCACTGTTCCTACCGCAAGCGTTAATAGTCATACGCTCACTAGCGGTGTGAGCGCACGTTGCGAGTTCCTGGCGAGCATTTGATTATTTAACTGCTAAAAATGGTAAAATGTGCAATAAAAACCTGTAAAACCGATACTCGGAAACACACTAAACAGAAATCTAGCATCACATTTCGCCGGTAAACCATTTTTTAATACTTTTAAGTAAATTAGAAGTCACGCTTCGCGGGGTGGAAGGAGACGCGGGACGCAAGGCTACATGCACCGCCCGCACCGCCCCGCAACCCCTCTTGGATTGCCAACTGGGACAGTGATGTGACGCGTTCGGCGCTTGAGTCGATACGGCGAGAAATAGTTTATAATACACCGGCGCGCTATGTGCGCTTGCGACAATTACTTTTCTTTAATACTTTAATTACTTTGTAAATGATTAGAGGCGGTGAGTGTGAAAGCGTTAAGTATAGCGTTTATAATATAAGTAAATAATTCAAAAATAAATAAGATATAAGTAACATATAATCCTGTTTTTATTTCTTTGTTTCTTTTAGTTTTTATCCTTTACATAAAGAGCGGGGAAATATAAAAATAAAAACGCAATTTGACTCAATTACAATAACGTAAATAACATAAATACGATATAAAAAACCATGTCATTTGAAAATAATTGTATTGTAAATTAAAACTACAATATATAAAATTATAACAATATCAATTCATAGGTCATTAGGATTATATGCGAGACCTATAAATTCGTACCTTAAAATAAATAAGCAGATAATAATGTTTACTTATCAAAAACTCACCCATACATACTTCACATTATACATTAATTATACAACATAATATAACAATAGGTCCCGTGCCGTTCAGCTGCTTTTATCGACAACTACGCTTGCAGCGCTCAATTGCCCATCCCTATCAGTCACTTACCTATCAATATAACTAGCTATAGTTCACTTGCCTACGCTGCGCATTAGGCGACCGGAGCGATGTTCGTACTCTACCTATTTTTGCTCTGAGATTATTACCCTTTAGAAGTCCATCAGAATTATTTTTCAAGTTCAGTGTGTTACCCAATTGCAGTAAGACTAATATTTGTTCTCCGACAGTTGCACCTCGACGCCGCGCCCGCGGAGCCCAAGGAGCCCAAGGAGCGCGAGGTAGACTGGTTTGCAGAGCACACCGACTCCACTAACAGTAGCGAGCTTGCGTTCACGCCTCAGGTAACACGCGCGCCGCACGCACTTGGCGCTCTCATACGCAACATGTGTACTGGACCCGCGCAAGTTTTATCTATTCTTTACATATTTGAGTTACCTCTTTGATGTAAAGAACTAGCTTTGTCTTTGAAGATAAGTACATAGTAAAGAATTAATTTGTAATTGAAGTACATACTATAAAAAAGTAGTAACAATTAAACACCTTAGAAATTTTGAGGAAAATGATTCCAGTGAGACTTTCTCCTGAGATTCAACAAAATTGTAATTTTACAACAAATATTTAAACAGCACTACTGTTATAGTTGGTCAGGTATGATTTGTTTAATGAAATCATTCTTACATTTCACCTGTTACGTTGTATCATTTGAAGTGCACAATACAGTTGCTGAACCCCACATGTGTGTGTGTGTAGTAACAGAGTGGTGTGCGCATGGTTTATCTGTAACAACAGTGTTCCACTTTCGTAACTCATTTGCGTTGCGAAATTGTTCGTATAATGTAATGCCTACACTGATAAAGAATGATGTTTTTGCCGCCCTTCTAATGATTATAACACTTGCTTCATTACAAAGTATAATATGATGTAACAAAATCCGTTTAATTGTTCCTTTTCTTTTGCTTCTTTTGCTCTTTTTGGTTCTGATGTCAATTAATCTGATGGACAAAGGTTAGTGATTCGAAGTACTGCTTACATAGTTTAAAAAGAAGATTGTCAAGTTTGAGTCGAGGGTTGCCTACCCAATTTACTCAGGACCAAGTAAAGATTGTAAATTATTGTCGTTTCAAACATGCTTTTGGTGTTAGGTAATGTCAGTAGCTGGATTCTGAAAACCATGTTTACGTACCTGGGCACGCTATGTTATAGATGTTAAAACAATATTGTATTAGGTACCATTCTGTAGGGTTCAGATATGACTTATTATTAACCAGTGTATTATTATGACTACTGTTAACGGTACCCGCAGGGCCCGGAGGCGCTGTGCTCGGAGGCGCGGCTGTGGGGCGCGCCGGCGCCCGCCACCGCCGCGGGGGGCGCCCCCGTCTCCGCCCCCTCCCCCGCCACCGGCGCCTCAGCGAGGAAGCCGCTGGGGAAGCGGACCGGGGTTAGTTGTCACACTACTTAGTTTTGATGAAATGAAACCTATCTCGGTGACCTACGAAGCGCAGCTCGGTGGCTTCTCCATATCCCTCGTTCTTTTTTTATTTCATAGAATAGACTTTCGTTTGAACACTATCTCATCTGGTGGTAAGCGACGATACGGTCGACGACGTAGCACGCTTAGAAGACTGTTCGTTCGCGACTCTCGTTCTTGTAGTAACCGATCATCATTCCAGTTTCGTTTTCAGCTGGGAGCTCGCAAAGGAGGTCTGGGTGCGACGAAGGTTGCAGCTAACTTCGACGACATAGAGCGAGAAGCTATCATGGCAGAAAAACTCAAAGTAGAGGTAACATATGGGTTCACTCCGTTTGTACGAGTTAGTGCGATGGGTGCGGCGCAGGGCTCTGGCATAGAAATCTTTAGGAGCACTGCAATTGAATCGGCACGTTGAACCTGAAGCTGGATGAGTCATGTAGTCGCATATAATATATTCCGCAGACGATGCAGTCGGAGAGCAAGGCGACGATGGAGAGCGTGGAGCAGGAGGTGGCGTCGCTGCGGCTGGCGTGCGGCGCGGCACCGCTGGGTGGCCGCGCGGCACCGCCGGCTCGCGCCGCACAGTCCGAGCGTCTCGGCATCGCCGCCGGCAGCGCCGCGGGCCGCTCGTGAGTGCATCTACGTACCTAAGCTACGCTCTGTCCAACCATTTAACTTTGATAGCTCGAGTTAGTGATGTCCTAATGCGTGGCCGATTCGATTTTTTATAACAATCGATTTTATTTATCAACAAGTTTTAATCGATTTAACGCGAGCCGAGCTGGTCGTTTGCCGGATGGTAAGCATAACGCCGGCCCCTAACAATTGCAGTGCCATTCAGAACTTTGAAACACAAAGGCCTGCGCGGCACTGCAGTGCGCTCGTTACCCTGAGACATTAAGTATTAACATTGTTTACTTTTTAAGAACGGGACTTAATCGCGATAAAAACACGGGTTTATATTTACCTCCCGTTTATATTAACCCGTGTTTTTATCGCGATTAAGTCCCGTTCTTAAAAAGTAAACAATGTTTTCGAATCGCGAAAGTTTAAAAGTTACTATTAAGTATTAAGTCTCATACGCCCAGTAATTTTACTGTTAACTCTGCTCATCAACACAGTAATGCTTGCACACTACTGCTCGGCGGCAGACTTCACTCACGGCGCGGTGGTAACAACCCAGACGGGCGCTCGCAGAACAGTTAGTCCTCCCACTAACGAATTTTCTTTAATTTTTACAATGCTGTATCCAGATATCGTATATTCGGTGTAAAGTAATAAGTATCGAGTAGCGGTGTGTGTGTGTGTGTGTGTGTGTGTGTGTGTGTGTGGTAACGCGGTGTCTTGTGTGCAGCGGCGTGTCGCACTCTGCCGCGGCGGACATGACGTGTATCGAGCAGGAGGGCGCGGCCCCACTGCGCGCGCAGCTCGACGACATCGACGACTTCACCGCCTCCTTCACCATGATCAGGTACACTGCTGCTCCACTGCCGCACTCTACACGACCCTCACACCTTTTTATTTTTATTTTTGCCCCCACGCGGTTTGCGTATTTAGCCAGTGTCAAGTTATAATAAATCTCTAGTTTTGGTGCATGAAACTCGTCAAAGTCACGTTAAAGTTTAGTCTAGGCGCGGTCGAGTCGAAGTGACGCTTCAGTAAAGCGGTGGATACTTTACTGAAGCTTCTATGGAGTTTTGGATAGAATACGAAAATGCAAGTTTTTAGTCTTTGTACTATTTGCCTTTCACTCATGCACGTTTACGAACACTTAACCCGTCCAGTGTCGAGGGTCCCAAAGGAGCTGGCGCGGGGGAAAAATACCTGTTTCCCCCACCTTAGCAATTTTAATAGTAATTTTATTATTTTATTATAGGTCAAGCTATTTTGAACCTTATCACAACTAAATAAGGGCTAACTGTTTTTTTTTGCCGCCGGACCGACGTGGTTCCGACCGACATTCGAGGGGTTAATGGTTAATAATCCACCATTATTACACATTAACACTCGATAAAACATAAGTTTTTGTAAATAACACAAAATCAACAACAGCATATTTTCGCATTCCTGCCAAAACTACCCTCATAACTAATTCGTTATTTATTCACCATGGGAAACAAACAGATTATAACTAAGGATTATAGTACTGTGACTGGTAGGTACAAAAAAGCCTTAAATAGTTTCCACTATGTAATAGAATGACACTGGTGTCAATTCTATCATTTCATACCTAAACTAATTTTAGTTTCGCTCTCTCTCTTTACAATACATAACATGTGAAAGAGATGGAATATATTTTAGACCTGTCAAATTAATCCACTTGCTTGTGTCCAGTGTAAATTTAATGTCAATGAATTCGGAATATATTTTAGACCTGTCAAATTAATCCACTTGCTTGTGTCTAGTGTAAATTTAATGTCAATGAATTCAGTGGCATCTAATTTATCAAGATCGAAAGATATTTGACAGCTCTAAAACAAAATTTAGATCTGTCATACATCTTCCGTCTCTTTCCCATGTTATGCATTGGAAAGAGAGAGAGCGAAACTAAAATGAGTTTAGTTATGAAATGATAGAATTGACACCAGTGTTTACAACACTAAGTAATAGTAAAAAACTAACACAATTATGGAAGGAATTGGACTCTGTCTCGTCTCTCGTGGATTTTTGATGGTTTTGCACCAAGCCGCGCTTGAGCGTGTATTATCTCGTAATCCGCGCTTGATGCAAAAGCATGGTTATATTGACAGCAAAACGCATAGTTGCATAAGCGTGTACGGTCTGCTTAGTCTCAGTGGGCGCTCTCCCGCAGGAACGAGCCGTTCCCGGCGCGCTCGGCGGACGCGGCGGAGCCCTGCCGCGGCGCCGACGTGAGCGTGGAGCCCGAGCCGGCGCGCCCCGTGCACTCCATGTTCTCCCCTGCAGGCGAGTGCGCTAGTCGTGTGTTCGAGGCCTGTTGGCAACGAATTTTTGAAATGTTTATATTATATATATATATAGTATATTCACTTCACATACACACACATATTCACTTGTGTAATATTGTTTACCTTGACTAGCGTTATATGACATTGTCTAGTGCTCACCGTCTACCATGCTAGCTATCAGCGTCAAGTTGAAAATCTGTTACTTATTTATTTATTTTTAAGGAAAACCAACAGCTGTATTACAATAACTTATAAAACTAACATAACATTAGAAAGCCAATTATAGGTTCTCACGAATAGTAACAGAGAAAAATATAAGGTGAAAACTAATTTATAACAGTGGTGTAGAAAATTGTAATAGTAGTCCGACAGTCACAAAACTTGTCAACCGTTATTAAACGAGTTGTTTAGTTGTTACCGCGTACCTATCGGTCTGTTGCAGCAGTTGTATTAGAAAGCCAGTTTTATTCTAAGTTTAGCGTAATATTCACCATGGTCGACCACATTGTCGGTAAACAGGTGAGATATTGACCTTATCATCAGCATTTTACGCTCCCACTGCTGGGATACCGGCCTTCTCTCAGAAAGAGAGAGTATATAGACCATAATCCACCACGCGGGCCCATCAGTGCTGCTTTGTGGTTGTCACATGTCTTTCTTGAACATGCGGGTTTCCTCACGATGTTTTCCTTCACCGTTAAGAGCGAAAGTGTCAAATCCACACATAACTCGAGTAGCGAGGACAAAACAAAGTTGAAAAAAATTATGAAAAAGGTTTATTACAATAAAAATATATATTACACAGGGCAAAGATAGTTGTCGATATAGACATTTGATTCTAATGAGAAACGGATTGATTGACGTCATCAAAAAAATGGATTCGACATTGGAACGGGCACGGTGGGTTTCTGGAAGGTTCTGGAAGGTCATTGACTTTGAGCACGGATTGGGTCTGTTGACGTCTTTGTTATTTATTATGGTCTGATAAAGACAGCATTTGTTTTAGTCTGTGATTCGGGTAGATGAACGTTACAGAGACCCGCTGTTAGAGTCATTTATTTTAACCGTCATAAGTGCTCCGTTGGGGCATAAATAATTAATGAATAAAGCGTTTTGAATTTGAATCTATTGTAAGTTTGTCCTGCAGAGAAGCGGGCGGCGGCGCAGGGGGCGGGGCCCCGGGCGGCGCAGGGGGCGGGGCGCGCGCGGCGGGGGGCGGAGGACGACGACGACTCCGCGGTCAAGAAGTTCGGCTCCGCGAAGGCCATCAGCTCGGCGCAGTTCTTCGGAGAACAGGTACGGCCGCGACCAGCCCACTGCTGGCGGCACTGTACACTAGCAAGCGCTCTTTATGCATTCCCCGTTGTGACATCGTCTAATGGTTGAACGAGAGTTTGCCTATTAAGGCAAACTGGAATCATATTATACAGAACACCAAACTATTCTACAAAGTACAATTCTTATTGTACACGCGTATTTGTCCCGTTACTATAATCAGACATTATTATTCAGATATCATTATACTTGTTAACTTGTAACATTCAATTGAAACATAGCCTGTGTTTCTGTTTGGACTTATGAGACTTCATACTGTGTCTGACTTAATAATGTCTCAGGGTAACGAGCGCATTGCAGTGCCGGGCAGGCTTTTCTGTTTCATAGTTCTAAATGGCGCTGCAATTGTTATGGGCCGGCGTTATGCTTACCATTAGGAGATCGTCTCGTTTATAGCATAAAAAGAGTTTATTTATATATTTATGTCTTGCATACACACAAAGTATAAATATAAATGCGCCCTGTTCTTCGTCGCTTCTCATCGTTCGTTAATGAAAGAGATATTGTATAGTGCTGTATAATATGTTTGTTTAGCTTGTTAGTATGAAGGAGTGGTTGTGTGCAGGACAACAAGTGGGAGCGCGAGTCCAGCCTGTCCCGGTTCCAGGGCAGCAGCAGCATCTCGTCCGCGGAGTACTTCGGGCACGGCGCGGGGGGCGTGGGGGGCGCGGGGGGCGCCGCGCGCTCGCCCGCCTTCTCAGTCTCCGCGCCGGACCTCGACGACGTAATTGTGCACTTAGTGCCCCCTAAGTCCTAGTACTCGACACGTGTCTGTCTTACGATGCGGTTACATTAGGACGAGGGGCTCGCGGCTAACTTCACTGCGATGTCAGTTCAAAGGACAGTACAGAACATTGAACTTTGAACTGACATTGGAGTGAAGTTAGCCGAGAGCCCATCCTATTCTATCGGAGGACTGCCATAATGTACCGCGCTTGACAGTCTTGACTGTAGTAGATTTTGAATTATACCAGTAACAAATCCACTAGTTGGCAGAATACGAACTATTGATTACAATTTTTTTTTTATATTTATCCGGATGTGTTTACGTGGTACACCAAAAAGATACAAGTTGATTACAAACAAAAAATTAGCTTATGTCTATAGTAGAAAACCATTCACAGGTCTAAACTTTCTTGAATATAAAATTGAACTACATTTTAGATTTAAATTGTTAATATTTCCACAATTTCAAGCATTTTTAATGTATTGTCAGAAAAAAGCTACTTTTGTCTTGTATTTTTGAAGTTATTGTTACCCGTGTCCTGTGGGCTATAACCTACAACTTTGAGACAAGTTAAAAATAAGAATAAACATAATTGCCTGATAATAGCATTGTCAAATGTATCAATTAACAATAGTTTTTCGTAAACCAAATCCCACACTTCAATAATTTTGGTGTCGTTTCTGTCGTTTCATACCTAAACCTAATTTAATTTCGCTCTATCTCCTTCCAATATAAAATACGAGAAAGAGTAACTTTTAATTTTATTTAAACTAAAATTAGGTTTATGTATGGGATGACTGTGTACATGTTTAGTTGCTGCACTACGAGGCAGTGGCTCTGTGGACGTGTGCTATAATAATAATAAAATGTTGTTATGTCCGCCAGGTGCGCGAGTCAGTGCGCGCGGGGGTGACGCGGGTGGCGGGGCGGCTGTCGTCGCTGGCCAACGGCGTCGTGTCCTCCATACAAGAGAAGTACGGCTACTGAGGAGGCCGCCTGTCGGGCCCCTCACTTGTCGGGCCCCCCGCCTGTCGGACTCCTCGCCTTTGGGGCCCCCCGCCTGTCGGGCCCGTCGGCCAATCAACGAGTGCGTGCAGTGTAATGTGATGCGGTGACATTGATTTCATGTACATAGATACAACTGACTTGAATGTCTTCAGCAAGTTTCGTTTGGTGCGCGCTCACGTCTCGTCTGTTTGAATTGTTCCGAGCGCTGTTCCACCTTCCGTAATTATACAGGGTGAGTTTGAATTGGTGTGTTATCCCTGAAGGGGTGATTAGGACCATTGGTTGTCGACAAATTGTGAGAAACTCCCTTCCAAATACGTCATTCAAAATTTCCAAATAAATAATGAATTCAATTCAAACGTGGCATTTTCTGGAATTGTTTCTAAATCTCTTGTAATCAACATTTCAAAGTTCAAGTGAATCATCTGACCTAGGGCTGCCCAGAAGTTCAATAGAATTTTTTTGATGTTAACTTTAAATGCTTTTTTCAATAAAAAAATTGCTAATTTCAAATACTTGTAAAACAAATGTTGTTGACCCCTTTTAGGATAACATACCAATTTAATGGCAGGCTGTATAACATAAGTATTTTATTTTGTTTACCGCACATTGTGAAACGTCCGGCGGGTTACTTGTAACAGTAAGTAATAACAACAACCGTGTTGTTGGTTGGTCGGCATGTGGCTTATATATTATTTCAGGGTAAGGTCTATCTCCATACCAAGTTTCATCTAAATAAACCTAGTGGTTTTGATATAATTGAATAAACATACAAAATTTCACATTTATAAACAACATTAGAAGGATGTATTGGAAGGATGGATTCGTTACAAGTTACCTGCCGCTCGCTCATGGCAGATGGGCATTAGTTAGTCCAATTTATATTTATAGTTCATGACAAATTTAATAGTGTTTCAGTTTGGATGCTTTGTGATTTGCCTGTTCCTTTCATTATTTTTGGAAGTTGAAAGAACTTATCGACTTGTCGTGAGTTGTATCTGTATTCTGTTGTTTTTACCACTTACATTATCTACTTGCTATCTTCCAGACAAGTTGTCATCGTATTTGTAACACTGGTGTCGATTCTTTCAATTCATACCTAAACCTAAATTTAGTTTCAATCTCTTTCTAAAGAACATGAGAAGAGATGGAAAATATTTTTAGAGCTGTCAAATTAAACCAGTTGCTTGTGTTGGTGTAAATTTAACGACCATGTTTCTACAGGCATCTAATTTATCAAAGTAGAAAGATATTTGACAGCTCTAAAACAAAATTCAGATGTGTCAAACATCTTCCATCTCTTTCTCACGTTATGTATTTGAAAGAGAGAGAGCGAAACTAAAATTCGGTTTAGGTATGAAACGACATCATTATCTCACGCTTTTTGTACAGATATACCGTGACTTTTCATGAGTTATATTTTAAAAGGACAATACTTGCGCTAGAAATATTAATGAATACAACGATCAATAGTAAGACAATGTTAGTGTACAAGTTGACGGCTCCGTAGCTAAGTTGGTAGTAACCCTGCCTGCAAGGCGAGGGGTCCCGGGTACGATTCCCGGCCGGGGCAGATTTTGTGTAAGCATAAAGTTTGTTCTCGGGTCTTGGATGTTTGTGATGTGTATCTGTGTGTGTCCATGCCACCTGCGACACAGGGAATCCTAGTGCGGGGGTATGAGTGTAAAAAAAAAAAAAAAAAAAGTGCGACGGACGACGGACGGTAGAGGTGTAACGTGTAGGTCCTTTCATAATATACTATACATGTAAATATTGTAAGATAACGATTGTATCATAAACTATCACGTACATGTTACAAGTGTTCGCGGTTCATAGCTTCTAGGGTAGGTATTTACGTAAAATATAAAATACAAATGGTATCTAATAATGTTCGCTGCGTCCGTTACGCGTTTATTAGGGATGGGTTAATAGTAAGTGTGCGAGGACCATAACCGCTGTTTTGTACTGGCTGGCTAGTGCCCACGCGTGGGAAACAATCGCCCCTCATTCCTATCGAAACAGTTTCCACGCGAGAGCGAGCGCTCGCCTGTCCACTGACATTACAACGTGGAGCATTTAAATGTAATTTAATTTCTATTATGTAAACTTTTCGTTAGTAAGTTATTTTTTTATAATAATTATGTTTTTTTACATAGTTATACTATACAAGCCTAACTCGATGGCAACAAATTGAATTTTTTTAGATAATAATAATTAACAATGTTGGGTATACAGCATGTATGCGTAGAAATTAAACAAGTGATTAGAATACAAAAATCTATATTACAATAGGTCATAATTTTCATAAAACATTGTAAGTACTGGATATGATTGATACCCTTCTGTAAATGTAATTAGACTAATTTTGCGGTTTTAAAACAGTACATCAGATAATAGCGTTTGGCGAGAGGGGTGCGGGGGAGGGGGGAGGTCCGTCTTACAATCGTAGCGAATGCGCAAGTGTGACCATTTGTGGCAGATTTGACTCTTTAATCTTCACTATGGCAGAGTATGCTAACGATCTCCAATATGTGGCAGGTTTTGGGGGTATTCAATAATTACATTTGTTGATGTACATTTATCTTCCATTTAAAAATATAAATCTTAAAAGACAACACCAGCTGTACTGCTTTCACAATAAGCATATATTGGTGATGACTCTGTCGTTTCATACTTAAACCTAATGGTAGTTTCGTTCTCTCTTTCAAAAACATAACATGAGAAAGAGATTGAAGATGTTTTACAGATCTAAGTTTTGTTTTAGAGCTGTCAAATATCTTCCGTCCTCGATCAATTAACTGCCGTTAAAATGCTAGACACGAGCAAGTGGATTAATTTGATAGGTCTAAAATGTTCTCATTTAGAAAGAGATAAAAATTAAAACACGGTTTAGAAATGAGATGACATAATCGACAGCATTATGTAGCTTAAAATAAATGTATGATAAAAAAACAAGGCAGTATGAAACTAATTTCAACACATAAATGAATATAATTAGTGTTCATTCAAGCATTGTATTATTGTCATTTTTTGTCGTACTATTGTTAATTTTGCAACTTTACTCACAGAAAATAATAAAGAAAACGTTTTTCATCGTTTCCCTTCCAAGACACTAAAATACGAAAAATTGTCGCGTAAACGAGTTTGACAGGTTTCTAGTCCAATTAGGGAGGATCCGCAGTTTCGAGATGGTAACACTTCACTCGCGGCAGTGGACTCGACCGCACCCGCGCGCGCCACCGCACCGTCCGCACGGAATTGTTACATGATGAATATTGTTCATGTTAATATTAAAAATATAAGATTCCTTATTATTATTCAATTTTGTTTAGACGAGGGCAACCACAAACTACCCAACTGTAAATGGTATGTTTGTGAATATAGGCTTCTCTTCAGTTCGGAAGCGCTCCCGATCCGGGGACATGATATTAAGGGCCTAGTTGTTCATATCTGCGACTCCGTGAACTTTTCCTAACGATCATTATTATTATATCTTTATCACTTCGAAAAAATTGTAAGCTCCGATTCCCCGCGAGCTCGTTCAATTTTTGTAAATTAAATAATAACGCTTAGTATTTGTTTTAGATGTAATTATTGATATTGAATATACAAAATTATATTTTCACCTGCGTTTCTCTTCTTTATACACATCGAAACCAACCCGAACTCACCCACAAACAACTGTATATCATTCTTTCGCTAACCCATAACATTTGCAGTGCCACCCAGAACTTTGAAACACAAAGTCCTGCGCGGCACTGCAGTGCGCTCGTTACCCTGAGACATTAGGTAATTAAGTCTCATAAGCCCAGTAATTTCACTGGATACTCTGCTCATCAAACCGGAACACAGTAATGCTTGCACACTACTGCTTGCCGGCAGACTTCACTCACAAAGCGGTGGTAACGACCCAGACGGACACTCGCAGAAGAGTTAGTCCTCCATTCTGTTGGAGCGCAGACGGCTTGGCGGCGGCGCGGGCGCGGCAGCGGGGCACGGGGGTGCGCCCGGGCCACTTCTCCTCTCGCCACCGAAACACCACTAGTCAATGATCCCCTTTTTAGTTAAAGGCAGAAAGTCGTAATGACAACTCCCGAGAATAAGCCCGTAAATGTTCCAACCGAAAATGCTGAGCAACCAGCTACCGCCCTGACCCAACAGAAGAAAGCGCCATTCATGAGACCTCAAAATCGGATCTCAAAGAAGCCACCTCAACCAAGGAAAAAGGACAACCGACGGAATAGCGGAATTTGGACGTTACAAAGCAAGCGCCGTGTCATCGCTTCAACGGCGGTTGAAGTCGCATTCAAAATCGGAGGAGCGATTATCAGAGGACGCAATAGCACAGGAAAGATTCTGCATCGCCGAAGTCTTCGATTACGACATATTGGTGAAATTGAACTGGAGTTTAAAAGTCAAATAACGCCGTGTCATCGCGCTGAGGATTTTTATCGCCTGTTTGGATAAAGGACTAGGATATTTTGTGAGTTCGTTCCATTATTTTCCTTCTATATCCTTTTAATGTGTGAATCCCGAATGTTAATTTTATTTTAAAATTAAAATTTTGCTGTTCCTCTTCACTTCTTCTATTTAACTGAGTCATAACGAGATTATTGCGTTACCTTTCTATTTTCACGCATAATCTGCCTATATTCAGCACTACTTCGCTTGCCCTGCGCTTCCATCTAAATGTACCGTTAGCCAGCGGCTGGTATTTCTTACGACGTTGCGCAATAGATACGAAGCAGTCAGCTGACCGGCCGGTTACATTTCAAGGCCACGCGTCCTTTCACTCGCTTAGCGTCATCATTTGCGCATTATAACTTCATTGTGTTAATCAGCTGCTACCTGGTTATTTAATTCTTTATATTCATATTTTTGTTTTATTTTTCACCATGGCTGGTATTGAAATTCTTATTAAAAAACGAAGTTCCATGAAAGCAATGCTCACGAATTTTAGTAGCTATTTAAATGTGCTTATGAGCTGCAAATCTATTTCTAATTTGCAACGCATTGAATTAGAGGGGCGCTTATCGAAATTCGATGCCTTATATGAAAAATTTGACAATTTACAGATGGAGATCGAGTTGCTTTCTGATCTGCCGGATGAGGCCTACGCGGAGCGAGCCAAGTTCGAGGAGAGATTTCACTCCCTGTCCGCGCAGGCGCGCGAATTGCTGGCTCGTGCTAGCACTTCCAGCGACGGGTCTGTTGCGGGCTCGGCAGGCAATGCAGGTGGTTCAAACAATTTTATACGCTTACCCAAAATTGTCTTGCCTCTGTTCGATGGTGGTTTTGAATCCTGGCTTGAGTATAGGGATACCTTTCTGTCACTTATACATAGCAGTAGTTGTGTTGATGACATTAGTAAGTTCCATTATCTTCGTGCATCTTTGAAGGGCAATGCCCTAGAAATTATTAGCAATATAGATTTCAAAGCTAGCAATTACCAGACAGCGTGGAACTTGCTGTGTGAACGATACGACAATAGTCGGCTTCTAGTAAACAATCACGTGCAGGCATTGTTCAATGTAGAAGCTGTCTCAACTGAGTCGAGTTCTTCTTTACGTCGACTCGTTGACGTTATAAATAAAAACATTAGAGCGCTAAAAACATTGAACGAGCCCACGGATTACTGGGATACACTAGTCATTTATATGATGTCTAACAAATTAGATTCCACCACTTCTAGATATTGGGAAGAGTTCCGTAGCACACTAGGAAAATCCCCTACATTAGCACAATTTTGCACGTTTATTAGTAATAAGGCTGATTTACTAGAAACGATGGAAGACAACAAAAAATCGATTAATCAAGTTAGACAAGAAACCAAATCTAAAAGCTTTTTAGTTACGAAAAATAGCGATTATAATCAACACTCTTCTAAATCTACAAACAATAACATACAATGTCCTTTGTGTTCAAAATCGCATGTTTTGTACGCATGTGAACTTTTTCGTAATTTGCCAGTTGAATCGCGTATTGCCAAAGTAAAGGAATTTAATTTATGTTTTAACTGTCTAAGAACCGGTCACGTAACAAAACGATGCAGATTATCACATTGTAAATATTGTAAAAGCAAACACAACACGTTATTGCATGTTGATCAGCTAAAAAACACGTCTTTCCAAGATCCTATGCCCAGCAGTGTTGCCTTTCCAGTTGAATCTTCAGGAAGTACCGCTTTACCTACTTGTGCGTCAGAAAATGTTGCACTATCTAGTGATATTTCTAAACAGCAATCTACTTCTTCCCAAATTTTACTGTCCACAGCGTTGGTGAAAGCGGTGAATGACAAAGGGGAAATATTCGATGCCAGAGTTCTGCTGGACAATGGTAGCACTGCCAACTTTATTACTCAGTCGCTTAGTGATAAGCTGGGATTGCATAGACATGGTACGAGCTCCACAGTAACAGGTATCAATAATCAGATTTCAATTAGCACACAGTCTTGCAGTCTTACTATCGCATCACACCATAGCAATTTCAAGGCAAATATAAGTTGTTTTATATTGCCGGAAGTCACGAAAAGGTTGCCGACGTCGTTAATTAGCGTAAACAAAATTCCTTTGCCATCGGGCTTGCATCTTGCGGACCCGGCCTTTTATGTACCATCAGAAATTGATATTCTGGTCGGTGCCGAAGTTTTTTGGAACGTCCTAGGTAATGCATCGATTAACCTAGGTAAGAACATGCCTAAATTATATGAAACCCAACTCGGATGGATAGTTTCAGGCCCAGTGCCTCTTCCACTACACCCAAAACGGATTGAACTATCACATGCCTGTAATTTTACGCTGAACGATCTAGATTCTACTTTAAACAGATTTTGGGAACTTGACTCAGTATCATCTAAGCACACTCTCTCTCAAGAGGAACGTGCTTGCGAGGAAAGCTTTACCCAAAATACTACTCGTGACGAGAATGGGCGTTTTGTCGTGACAATGCCTCTCAAAGCTGATCCATGTGTCTTGGGTGAGTCATTCAATATGGCTAAGCATCGTTTCTTGTCAGTGGAGCGTCGATTTCATCGTGACCCAGTCTTCAAAGAAAAATATGTCGCCTTCATGCATGAATACGAGAGTTTGGGGCATATGACTGAAAATACATCGACATGCGGACCTCATTCAGGTAATGACGTTGAATATTTTTTACCCCATCATGGCATTGTTAAAGAGTCCCGTACCTCGTCCAAATTTCGGACCGTTTTTGATGGATCTGCTCCCAGTAGTTCAAAGGTTTCACTGAACCAAATACAAATGGTTGGCCCTACTGTACAAAATGATCTCTTAGCTATATTGTTTCGTTTTCGTCAGCATAAATATATAATTTGTGCAGATATTGAAAAAATGTACAGAGCTATATCCATCATTCCCTCGCAACGTTCTTTGCAACAAGTTGTTTTCAGAAATGATTCTAGCTTGCCTTTGAAAACTTACAAGCTCAACACAGTTACATATGGTACAGCTTCCGCGCCTTACTTAGCAACAAAATGTTTGGTTAGCCTGGCAACAGAGGCATCGAACGAAAACGTGAAAAGATCCATTCAGAACGATTTTTATGTTGATGATTATCTCAGTGGTAATAATAGTATACCGGGGACAGTAGAGCTAGCTAATGAAGTAGCTTCTATATTATCATCAGCTAACTTTCACCTTCGAAAATGGAAATCCAATAGCAAACAAATATTGGCACAAATTACAGGTATTTCAGATACCTGCCACAGTGTAAATTTTTCAGATTCCGATAACGTATCTTCTAAAACCTTAGGATTACACTGGGTTTGTGATTTAGACATTTTGGGATTTTCAATTGATATTGATTGTAGCAAACAGGTCACGAAGCGACACATACTCTCAGTTATAAGTCAAATATTTGACCCCCTTGGTCTGGTCGGTCCGTGTGTACTTGAAGCCAAAATAGTAATGCAGAAACTATGGATTGGCAAATGTGGTTGGGATGATGAGGTGCCTAGGGAGTTATGTGAGCAATGGTTATCATTTGCGAATGCTCTTCCATGTCTGAATAACCTTAAAATCCCCCGATGGGTATTAAGTGATTCAATAGTGCATGATATTCATATATTTACAGATGCTTCTGAGCGCGCCTACGGTGCTGCTATTTACACCCGTTCTATAGACAGTCAGGGTTCAATTAAGATTCGAATCCTAGTCTCTAAGAATCGAGTAGCTCCGATAAAGCCTACCACGATTCCACGTTTAGAGCTCTGTGGAGCTTTACTAGGAGCGAGACTGTGTGCTAAGGTTCTGAAATCTCTTTCTGTGTCAATTAATAGATGTTATTTTTGGACCGATTCTACAATCGTGTTGTGCTGGTTACGCATGACCCCAAATCTGCTAAAACCATTTGTACGTAATCGCGTTGGTGAAATCCAAGAGATCACTGCTGGTCACACGTGGGGGTTTGTACCGTCTTTATGCAATCCTGCGGACCTAGCTTCTCGCGGGCAGAAAGCTGACGTTATAAGCAATTGTTCTTTGTGGTGGTGTGGACCTGCCTTTTTGTCAAAAGACGAAAAAGAATGGCCAAAAATGCCCAACGAATCTGTGAAACACGATCTGCCTGAAGTCGTTTCACCTCATACCACCAATAACTACGCTCAATCACAATCATTTCATCAATCACAATCGAATAGCCAATCACTCATGTCATCGCTTATTCACAAATATTCAGATTTTATTCGTTTGCAAAGAGTTGTAGCCTATGTAAAAAGGTTCATACATAATTCTAAAAATAAACTAAATAAAAATCTAGGGCCCATTTCTAACCACGAACTTGAACAGTCGCTAAACTACATAATTTATTATGCGCAATTAGAAATGTTTAAAGAGGAACATGTCTTACTTAAATCGGGAAAGTCCTTGCCACGAAAAAACAGACTTATTTCATTGAGTCCATTCGTAGACAATAATAGTGTTATCCGTGTAGGCGGCAGGCTTGACAATTCTCCCTACGACTACAATGTTAAGCACCCTATTCTATTGTGCAGTAAACATCATATCACTAAATCATTATTTCAAAAGGAACACATCAAATTGTTGCACGCTGGTCCACAGTTGCTTTTAGCTCACATCAGGCAACTCTATTGGCCTTTAGGAGGCAGAAATCTGTCTAAAGCAATAGTAAAACAGTGTGTAAAATGTTTTAGACATAAATGCCAAAACGTACAGCCCATAATGGGACAACTTCCTACTTCTAGGACAGCTTTAGAATTTCCCTTCTTAGAATGTAGCGTTGACTATGCCGGGCCAGTATTTATAGCTGATCGAAAGGGTAGAGGTTGTAAGCTTATAAAATGTTACCTGTGTATTTTTGTTTGTCTTGCAGTTAAGGCTGTGCATCTCGAGCTCGTCACAGACCTGACAAAAGAAGCATACATGGCCGCTATAAATCGTTTCGTGGCTCGTCGCGGCAGGCCTCGAAGCATATTGTCCGATAATGCAACCACCTTTGTTGGAACTTGTAATGAGCTACAGCGATTTCTACAAGATTCTAATCTCTCTCTTGAGATCGCTCAGAAAGGCATCGAGTTTTCATTTGTCCCGCCTTACTCTCCCCATTTCAACGGTATTGCTGAGGCTGCAGTCCGTTCAACAAAACACCATTTGAAACGGTTACTTCAATTGACGCATTTTACGTATGAAGAAATGGCTACTTGTTTGACTCAAATAGAGGCAGTTTTAAATTCTCGCCCTCTTACTCCTCTGTCCTCTGATCCTCTAGACTTCACAGCCCTCACTCCTTCTCACTTCCTAATTGGACGATCACTAATATCTGTTCCATATCCGCAGGTCGTTGACATCAACATTGGCCGACTGGAGCGCTACCAGAGAGTAGAGCATATAAAGCAACATTTCTGGAACCGTTTTCAAATAGAATATGTTTCTTTGCTCCAGCACAAGACTAAATGGACAGCCTCTACAGGGCAGCTGTCAGTAGGAACGCTAGTCCTTGTCAAGGAGAAAGGACAGCCACCGCTGCTGTGGCCTCTGGGACGCGTCGTTAAAGTTTTCCCTGACAACCACGGCGCCACCAGGGTGGCTGAATTGAAGACGAAGAAGGGGACAGTGCTGCGCGCCTTCAACAACATCTGCCCTCTTCCCATCTGTTGATGATATCAACCCGGGGAGGATGTTGGAGCGCAGACGGCTTGGCGGCGGCGCGGGCGCGGCAGCGGGGCACGGGGGTGCGCCCGGGCCACTTCTCCTCTCGCCACCGAGGACACCACTCGCGCACCAAAGTAACATTAATTACTGCTCTTGTCGTTGGTTTATTATATTATCAGTTAACAGTCCACTGAGTTTCATTATAAGTGTCCACAACAAGTAGGACCCTAAACACATTCCAATGACGATAATTGTCATAGTTTAATCGTGGTATTATTTACGTTATAAAAACGAAACTTGGAATATCATTGTAGGCAGCTATAGAGCACATTTAACGGTCAAAGTCAGTCTCTAGGACATATATTTGAAGTACTAGAACCTAAGAGCTTTATTTTAGGTATATTTTTTTTCTTCCAACTGGTATATTACTTTCGAATTTTCTTTTATAAACAAATTCATAGCAACGTGTATAGAAAAAAATTATAACTGTGCGTCTAATCGTTTAGGATGTCCAGCCATCAGCCAAACGTTCCCGCAGCGGCATTTTGAATATCTTCGGAGCCTTACGATACACAAATTTCATTTTTACACACACATTTACCTCTCATCACACACTAATTATTGGCATAATATTTTCTCACGTCCGAACTTTTTGAAACAAAGTGCCGCTGGGACGACATTGCCTTGGCGGAAACTGTTTGTTTTTATATAACCTACGGCGTCATACACTAAATATCTATCAAACTCAAATCATGAAATTCGATACTTTTCCGCTGCGAGTACGCACATGGTAAACCGGGAAATAGTTGTTGAACACATATTTCTGAGCTACTACAGCGCCGCGCCTGTCAGACTTCAGCGGTGGCGCGGACTCTACTTCGCCAATTATTTTGATGTTTCAGTAAAAAAAGATCGATATTTTCGGACGACCAGCTCCGCGGACACCGATCAATAAATAAATATTGTTAACTTTTATGGTTTCCCCGGTTTATATATAAACCGTAACATTACAGAAAAGCATTATAAAGATCGAAGACATGACGCTGGCACACGCACAAGACGTGCGACGCTAAGGCAAAAGATAAATAAACTAACTAACACGCCGGCGGACGGGGCGGCGCGGTCGCGCGCTACAACTACCTACCTACGTTGTCGAGGTAAAAAACTGAACTCCCAAAAGGCGGCCTGATTCACGAATCATCAGTTTTTGTGTGCACTCCGCTACATGCGCGACCGCGGGCGGCGCCCTAGCGCTCCGCGGGCGGCGGCGGCGGCGGCGCGGGCGCGTCGCGGCGCGCCACGATGCAGAGGTTCTCGGGCGACTCGGCCGCCGGCACGTAGTAGCACAGCCGCGCGCGGAACCCTTCGGACACCAGGAACAGCGCGCGCCCGTGGTCCAGCAGCGCCTTGGCGCGCCGGCCCAGCGCCGCGCGCGCCCCCGCCCCCGCCCCCGCGCCCGCGCCCGCCCCCGCGCGCAGCTCGCACGTGCCCTCGTCCGTGATGCGCCGGATGGTGTAGTCAGCGGCGCCGGCGGGCGCGGGGGCCGCCTCCGCCCCCGCCCCCGCCCCCGCCCCCTCCGCCGCGCGCCGCGCGCGACTGCGTCCGTCGCCGCACGTGGCCCACGACACGATGCCGAACATTACGTTCAGCTCGTCGCCTGATATCCCCAGCTCCTGCGAACGAAATCTCACGTTATAAGCGTCGGGGTCCGGGTCGGCCCGCAGCGGTGGTGGCAGCACGTTGCCAGCAGTGCGATCGTACCTGCAGCGCGGCGGCGCCCACGTACGAGGCGCGCTCGCAGCGGTGGTGGCAGCACGTTGCAAGCAGCGCGCCGCGCGTGCGACCGCGCATGCCGTCGCCCGTCAAGCATCGGATGGCGTAATCTGCGGACCGAGCGAGGTGTTCATTTATTTAAAAACGAAAACGGCAAAAGAAAGCGTAACTTATTACCTATTAGACACAAAAAGAAACCTACGTTTCATTCGTACACTATCTGACGCATACGTCTGGGTAGTTCCAGTTTGTCATCCATTTCTTTGCCCCCAGGGATGACAAAAAGGAATTGTTTTTAAAAATTGCCCCATTTGTACCAGTGGCGACATAATGGGGAAAATAACAAATTCGTCCTTTCTCAGGTGCTCGTCTGGGTAACTCTCGCTCTCAAATATCATCTACTAGTGGCTACGATCGTGTACTCGTTATTTTAGGTGCATCGTGTGAGAGGGTTCAAGTGAAGCGGTCAGTAGATACCGGTGGCGACGCCGCAGAGGTGCTTGGCGAGCCCCACCACGGCGGCGGCGGCGGCCACGGGCGGCGCGCGGTGCAGCGCCAGGTGGCGCAGGTCGGCGCGCAGGCGCGAGGCGCGGCACCGCACGCGGTTGTCGCGCTTGTGCCGCAGCGCCGCGCGGTCCACCGCCACCACGCGGCTCGCGGCCAGGCACCACACCTGCCCCATGTAGTACGACAGCATGCCTGCACAGGACACACAACACTAACTTATACAGTTAACGCAATATAACATGAAACGAGACAAACTTAATTTGATCTTTTAATTCAATTTCATTGTCTTTGACACTTCTTATTGTATCTTTGTAATGGGCTTTACTCTCTGAGCGCTCTCCTGGGGCCCTGTGTGAATAAAGAAATTTGATTGAAACTGATGGACAGACCAGTAATTTAAACTACTTTGCTCATCGAAACTGAATCAGTAATGCTTGTAATGCTTGCATACTGCTTGGCAACAGAGTACAGCAAAGCGGTGGTACCCACGCAGACAGACACTTGCAGAAGAGTTGTCCTACCTGTAATGCTACCCGTAGTTGTAGCGCTGATAAAGTTAAATATATTCGTAGTACATTTCTTTCACTTATATCAAACCATTTGGCCAGCGGACGCCGCCAAAACACACTGACCTATTCCGACTTTTTAACCGACTTCAAAAAAGGAGGAGATTATCAATTCGTCAGGTATTTTTTTTTTATAGATCTCGGTCATTTATAAACCGATTTGGATAATTCTTTTTTTATTTGAAAGGGTATGCTTTCAGATTGGTCCCATAGAAATTTTATCAAAATCGGTTCAGTAGTTTGTCACTGAAGTCGGTTCGTCGCTTTTTTAAAGCAATTTTTATAGTAAATATTCTAATTTAATCATTTTTTATCAGTATCAAACATAGCTCGTAGCAATGTAGAATTTTTTTGAATCGGTATAAGTAAAGTATTTATGGGTAATAAATAAAATGTTTACAAAGCACAGAAAACGCCACTGTCAGAACCTGCTGCTTCCAGATACATACTCAAAATTACATGTATTTTGAGAAAAAAGTCACAGCTTAACATGATCAATAGAACAACGGCACCGGTTACCTTTCCCAGCCCCCAGCTCCACGTAGCAGGTGTCGTCTTGCACCAGGCGCTCCTGCTCGGCCAGCTGCAGCAGGCGCGAGGCCTGGCGCAGGTGCCGCCGCGAGCTGTCCGCGCGCCCCGCCTCCGCGATGTCGTCCGCCACCGCCGTGTGGTGCTCCGACGGCGGCTCGAATGTTGTTATGTTGTCTTTCAGATATTCTGATGGATAGTTACATTTAAATTACATAAACCTTTTGTTTGACATAAGAAAATTTAAACTGCATTTTTATTTTAAAGTGTGGTGTGTACAAGTATCTTGTGAAGTGTGGTTGCTTCTAAAAGAACAAGAATTATACAGGTGATACCACAGACGACTGCAAGTAATAGTGGCTAAGTTGGTAGTAACCTGCCTGCAAATCGAGGGGTTCGGGTTTGATCCCCACCCAGGGCAGATTTTGTGTGGTGAACATAGTCCGTACTCGGGTCTTGAATGTTTGTGTTGTGTATCTGTGTGTGGCCATGCCACCTGCAACACAGGCAGTTCTAGTGCTGGGTATGAGTGTTTATGTTATGCTGTTTATAAATATAGTCAAATAGTTTTTGATATCCGCATGAATAGGAGATTTTTCTGTTCATGAGAAAATGAAAAACAGACCCTTCTTTAGCAGCCTTAGGAATTGTCGATGTTGGTTGATAACATTTCATCATAATACTTACTGTCATACAGTGTGTTAACTTTCTCAATGACTTTCATGAGGGTCTCCTCTGGGACATCGCGGAGAGGGATCCGTGGACAGTCCTCTACATCCTTGGGAGCATTGATGTTATGTTCTATATATGGAGGCTCTTCCCCTTTTCGCGCATTGCACTTTATCAGGTGCTTTTGTAACTTGCTTTGGTAGCATGTGCTAAAAACATTTGTAGCTAATTTAAAATATGATATTGAGAATGCGAGAACCTTCATAGTGATGAAAAGTTTATAATTGCAAACAAGTATACGATTTCTGCAGGATTATTTTAATTCACTCGGAATGATAGCTGTGTCGGAAGCAACTGTCTTGATTGTTGCATATTTGTTAGGAAATATCCCGAGTTCTTCAAGAAAATAGTCGACCAACCAAGACGATATGAAACTAGATACAAACATAAACTAGTTCAATCTAGCTCCAAATTAAAAATACACAGCTCTGGTCCAAATTCAATGGCGATAAAAATTTACAACCAAATTCCAAAAACAATTAAAGAAGAACAAAAGGAATCTATTTTCGTAAATAAACTAAAAAGATTTTTAATTGATAAATGTTATTATTGTTTAAATGATTTTTTTAAAGACTAAACAAACAGGTTCTGTTTATGGAATGGATCGTTTCGCTCTGTTACCTTGTGTTGCTATACCCTAACAGGGTCAAATGTGAACTTCACTAATAATATAACATCTCGATAAAATGTACATATGATTGCAATAAATGATTGAGTATTGAGTATGAGTATTGTTTATATTTCGGAATCGCATCCCATCAGAGAAATTGCCCATTTAAGGTTTGACAACTCAATCCTGACAATATTTCTCTGCCAGGATGCTTTTCTGAGATATAAACGATCAAGAAAGTCGTTTCTGACATAGATATCATTCCGAGTGATATAAAATCACCTGAATCATCCTGAAATACATTGCCCGTTATGTCGTCTTGTAATAGGGCCTTTACATGGAGAAGCATGACTTCTTTATAAGGTTAATCTATTGATGATGATGAATATAGTACTCACTGTTTCGGGTCATTTGGGCATGGAATGCGCTGGTCTGTCTGAAAAATAACAGATCTTTAAAGTCATGTTCTGCAATATGGGGAATGTAATTAGCTACTTAGGATATTTGAATAGTACAAAGAAAGTAAATCTTCAGTCTAAGAACACAGACAGCAGTCTTCAGTAAAGCGAACATGACAGAAAAGTACTCTGTGCTGCATGCTGCAAACGTACTTCTTCATTCTCAGTCTTGATTATGGGCTCAGGCTCATGTTCTCCGCAGTACTCGCGCCCAGGGCGCACCGTCATACGGCACAGCCGTTTCTTCCTCAGCACAAAGAACTGGCATTGCGGTGTGGAAGGGCTCAATGCGGATGTATCATCGTCTAAATCTAATTCAAAATCAGGTTCAATATCTGCCCTCAACATTTCGATCTATATCAATGATTTATTTAATATTTTATTTGTTTATATTCACAGAGAATAGAGACCACAGATCAGTAATATGCACAAATTATATAGGGTATGCTAGCAATAGCTTTTATACTCTATGGAGATACCTATATACTCCTATTATAGTGCTATAATAATTATAACATAGGTACTAGCAGGTACTAGTCACTTTTACTTTAAAGTCTGTGGTACTAGTCAATAATATGTAGCCTCAAAGCAAAAATAGGTAGAGCGCGAACATCGCTCCGGTCGCCTAATGCGCAGCGTAGGCAAGTGAACTATAGCTAGTTATATTGATAGGTAGGTGACTGATAGGGATGGGCAATTGAGCGCTGCAAGCGTAGTTGTCGATAAAAGCAGCTGAACGGCACGGGACCTATTGTTATATTATGTTGTATAATTAATGTATAATGTGAAGTATGTATGGGTGAGTTTTTGATAAGTAAACATTATTATTTGCTTATTTATTTTAAGGTACGAATTTATAGGTCTCGCATAATGAATGAATGAATGAATTTATATTGTTATAATTTTATTTTATATATTGTAGTTTTAATTTACAATAAAATTATGTTCAAATTACATGTTTTTTATATCGTATTTATAGAATCATTTACGTTATTGTAATTGAGTCAAAATGCGTTTTTATTTTTATATTTCCCCGCACTTTATGTAAAGGATAAAAACTAAAAGAAACAAAGAAATAAAAAAACAGGATGATATGTTATATCTTATTTATTTTTTAATTTTTTATTTAATTAACAAGCAAAAATATAATAATAACCAAAATAAAATACGCGTCAATATGACTTTGAAAAAAAGGTGCTTCAGGTTACATCCACTAGACAAGCGAGCATCAAGAAAATCTATGGGGAAGTCATTTTTTATTTATTTATTTAATACTTTATTGCACAAAAGAAATGTACAAAGGGAGGACTTAATACTATTAGTATTTTCTACCAGTCATCCACACAAAGTAGAAGAAAAGAAGGAAGTCATTATTGTTTTCTGTACTTTTTTTTTAAATGAAGTTGTTACAATTAAGAAACACATGCGGGCAACATGAAACGCCTTATAACCACTCTAAATAATTAATCATATCTAAATCATTTACAAAGTAATTCTCGCAAGCGCACATAGCGCGCAGGTGTATTATAAACTATTTCTCGCCGTATCGAATCAAGCGCCGAACGCGTCACATCACTATCCCAGTTGGCAATCCAAGAGGGGTTGCGGGGCGGTGCGGGCGGTGCATGTAGCCTTGCGTCCCGCGTCTCCGTCCACCCCGCGAAGCGTGATTTCTAATTTACTTAAAAGTATTAAAAAATGCTTTACCGGTGAAATGTGATGCTAGATTTCTGTTTAGTGTGTTTCCGAGTATCGTTTTTACATGTTTTTATTGCACATTTTACCATTTTTAGCAGTTAAATAATCAAATGCTCGCCAGGAACTCGCAACGTGCGCTCACACCGCTAGTGAGCGTATGACTATTAACGCTTGCGGTAGGAACAGTGCGATGTTCTCACCCGTGCATACTGTTCCCACTTGGTAACACGCGCTCTACCTATTTTTGCTCTGAGTATGTAGCCTAATGTACTCTGTGTAGAGATACTACACAGACTACTTAGAGACTGTTGGATTCATTACCAACATTAAAATCAGTCTTATGAACTGGCAATAATTGTAAGGTAATTTTAGTGCGTGCGTATGACAACTCTGTATATTTTTTCTCTCTTGCCTTTGCTGCGTGTGTGACAATACAAGATCTAACGAAGGCTCTCGAGTTTTTATTTTTTCTCCGCTCACCATCAACCGCCAGCCCTGCAATTAGGACGCCCCAGGCCCTGCCTCGCCCATGGTCCTTCGACGATAATAAGAAGATTTGGTGGGAGCTCGAGAACGATCATAATCAAACTCGCAATTTCACGTTGTGGCCGCGAAGTGCATCGGCCGCCATTTTTCTTCGCTACATCGAAATTCACACAGCGCTTCAAGCAAGCAGCAAGCCTCGAGCGGCAAGCCCCGATCATCCAAAAGTATATTCCCGTTTCGCTCGGACTGCCTGCGCAATCAATTTGTGCGAAAAGTACATCGCAGGTAACCCGCAGGAACAAGCGAGACGCAACAAGGAGTAAGTAACACGGAACACCATAGACCATAGTGCAATCTCCCTGCGCAATCGTGTGTCCTTATTCAACACCCGCAGGAAGAGGGAGACAGAAGAACGCTACGCTACACATCGTATCACTTCGCCCGCGTGGCGCTTGGGCAACGTCGCATTTTCCCATCATCATTGTGTTTCAACGTGAACGTGGACGATATTAACTTATTTAAGTTCAACGAAAAATCGAAATCTATGAAGAAACTATCATTTCACAAAGGTATTTACATTGAACTATTACCAGTGCATTTAGGTGATCGAATTAGCAATTACAGTTGGTGTATTTTCGTTGGTGAACGACTGTGACAAGTTATTTTCATGGCACAATCCAGTGACAGCGGTAGCAATAAAATGGAGGACTCATCGTCGGAACTTAAAAAGAAAATCGCATCGCGCGCATATGCAAAAGGTATCATTACAAGATTATTAACATATATAAGTTCTGATTTGCAGAAAGTTTCTCTCGAAAACCTAGTGGCGAAACGAGAACGCCTGTCTATTGTTTTTCAAGATTACGAAACTCACTGTAAAGAAATACTTTTCTTGTGCCCATCGGACAATGAAAATGTCGGCCTCTGTGAGGATAATTATTTTAAAATCTTGTCGGCCCTAAGCCACGAGATAAAAAACCGCGAATCTATCGAGTCCCCCATTAAAACTACGCCGCCACTCAATGCTAGCATTAAGTTACCACCAATTTCTATAGACACTTTTACTGGTAAGTCTACGGACTATGTACCGTTTATAAATTTGTTTAATTCCATGATTCACCATGACAAAACATTAGATGAAGTGCAAAAACTGTATTATCTTAGATCTTTTCTCAAAGATGAACCACTAGATTTAATTAAAAATTTGCCTCTCACTCATGATAGCTATGTACAAGCATTGAAACTACTAAAAGATAGGTATGATAATAAATTCAAGATTGTTAACGATCACATAGCTCGGATTTTAGATCTTAAGCCTGTCGGTAAATCAACATCATGTAGTTTGAGAGACTTTGTGGCAAGTGTTAGGCAAGAATTAGCTGCTATTAGGAATCATGAACCATCTGTAGATCAATGGGATCCTATAGTATTGTGTGTTCTTTTGCGTAAATTAGATGCATTTATGGGGCGATCGTACCAGCTTGACCGTGACATCAGCGCTAAGCCCAGAGTTGAGGAGTTCCTCAAATATTTGGAGCGTCAAGCACTGGCGCTGGAAAACACGGAGCATGGCACCACCCAGGCACATGGAACTAAAGTGAGCGCGCACACCACAACGGCAGCATCATGTTTATACTGTAAGTTCCCACACAAACTTTATCTTTGCAAAAAGTTCAAGCTTGCATCAGTAAATAACAGAGTCAAATTTGTCAAAGAAAATAAACTTTGTAACATCTGTCTTGGAACACATACAGGCAAGTGTAGATTTCACTTTCGATGCACAGAGTGCAAGGGGCCACATAACACTCTGTTGCATTGCAACCCTGAAGTTTCACCCCCTGTCATTTTGACAGGCAATAATAATAATAATAATGTGCTTCTCCCAACAGCTAGAGTGAAGGTTTTTAGCAGAGATGGCACCGAGTATCATATTCGAGCGCTCCTAGATAGCGGCTCGCAAGTTTCACTAATTACCTCCAAGGTCATTCAGGTATTAGGCTTAACAACCAAGCCAAGTACCACAAAAATACATGGTATAGCCAATGCAAAAACGAATGCAAATTATTGCATTCCATTGGAAATACATGCAATCAAATCACCTTTCAGAACCAATGTAAACTGTCATGTAGTTGACCAAATAACTTGCAAGTTACCTCAAGTTAATTTTGATGTTTCACAAGTGACACTGCCCTCTATTGTTGCATTAGCAGATGACCAATTTAATGTGCCAGGTGACATACACATGCTAATTGGGGCTGATATATTCTTTCAGACACTGCTGACGGACCCGCCTGTGAGGCTGGTGTTGCCCACGGACTGTGGTCAGACTACAGCGGTGCTGGCGGGCCAGCCGGTGCGCCAGGCGAACGCAGCACAGCAGGTATCATGTGAGGCTGCCAGCACAGGCTCCTCGCAGAGTCACATCTTCCCGCACCAATTAAGTTTTGTTAACACACACTTTGGCCACATAGTAGCAGGTAGTCTTCCTTCTATTTTATCAGAACCTATATGCAATAAGGTAGTACTTAAATGTGAGCTAGGTCTCAATGAAACATTAGCCCAGTTTTGGTCTCATGAAAAGGTTCCTGAAGTGTTCTCAGAAAAAACTTCTGAGCAAGAACTTTGCGAACAAATCTTTCAAAGTACAGTTAAATTACAAAATAAACAATTTGAAGTTGCTTTGCCTTTAAAAATACCTTTATCTGAGGTCAATGACACACTAGGTGAATCCTTTCATCTAGCATTAAAAAGATTTTTAAACTTAGAAAAGAGATTGCATGCAAATTCAACTTTATTCATGCAATATCAGCAATTTATTAATGATTACATATCACTCAATCACGGTCACTATGTAGACATTGAGTCATATGAACTAAATAAACAAGCAGTTTATTTCCTACCGCATCATGCAGTAATAAATCACAATAGTAAAACTACTTGTCTACGAACTGTGTTTGATGGAAGTATGCGAACTCAAGACAAGAAAATATCATTAAATGACTTACAATTAAATGGGCCAGTGGTTCAAAGAGATTTATTTGATATCATTTTACTGTTTCGGTTAGGGAAATATACATTCACTGCAGATATAAAACGTATGTTCAGAAACATTAGGGTTGATCCTGCATACACTTCACTTCAAAACATATTGTGGAGAGATAACCCTACAGAGCCAGTTAGGTGCATTAGGTTAGACACAGTCACCTATGGTTTAAAAAGTTCTAGCTTTTTAGCGACACGATGTCTAGTTGAACTAGCTATTCGATTTGCAGACTCATTCCCCCTGGGCGCAGAAATAGTTAAAAATAATTGCTATGTTGACGACATTCTTTATTCTAATAACAATATAAATACAATGATAGCAGCCAAAGAACAATTATGTAAGCTGCTGGAATTAGGAGGTTTTCACACTCATAAATGGGCCTCTAACGATGAAAGAGTGTTGGATGGCACTTCAGTTGACAAAAGGCATTTTGATAGCTTAGATTTACAAAAAGACAACTACAATATGAAAGCTCTAGGGTTGCAAATCAATATTAAAGGCGATTATTTCGTAATTTCTTCCCCAGAGCCATTTAATGCAAATAAAATAACAAAGAAAACTATCCTTAGTTTTATAGGTAGTTTCTGGGATCCAATTGGTATTGCATCCCCGATTGTGGTTACAGCCAAGGCCATAATGCAAAAGTTATGGCAACTGAACATTGACTGGAATGATAGCCCACCAGAAAATGTTCAGCAAGAGTGGCTGCATTTTACAGCTGATTTAGCTGCAATGAATCCCATAACATTACATAGAAATATAGGCATTTCAGACACAGACACAGCTGAGATCTTAGGGTTTGCTGATGCGTCGAGCTCAACAGCCTACGGATGCTGCTTGTACCTGCGAGTCACACAGCTATCAGGTACAATGAATGTATATTTACTCTGTTCCAAATCGAGGATAAATCCCTTACAAAAGAAAGGCTTGACAGTGCCCAGGCTTGAACTGAATGCAGCGCTTTTGCTCTCAAAATTAGTGACAAAAACTATTGATACACTGCAATTAAAAATTAATATCAAGAAGGTTTATTTATTCAGTGATTCAAAAATTGTTCTCGCATGGCTGAACACAGAATCGGCTAGGCTCCAAGCTTACGTGGCGAACAGAGTAAATGTCATTCAACAAAACACTGCTCGATGCAAGTGGCTTTATGTTCAAACAGCCCAGAATCCTGCTGACCTCATAAGCAGAGGAGTTAGACCGGGTGAGCTGAGCCAAAGTGCATTGTGGTGGCAGGGACCACAGTTCCTACAAGACAGTGAGTACAACCTTGATTGCTCAACTAGTAATAGTGTTCCTTCCTTCGATGTGCCTGAGGTGAGGTCTTGCTTGGTGGTCTCCAACAGCTTGGTACGAAGCTACGCCTCATTGGAGCATGTGTTTGAACGTTTATATAATTACTCAAATATTCGAAAAGTTGTGAGATTGTTGGCTTACATTTTGAGATTTCTAAATAATATAGACAAAAAGAAAGAAAAACTTAACACTAATTATTTATCAAGTTCAGAGCTAAGACATTCATTAATGCTTATAATTCAATATGAACAAAGCAAATATTTAACTTCTGAGATTAATGCTCTAAACAAAGGCAATCAATTAAAGGGTAACCTAGCAAACCTGCATCCTTTCTTAGATCAGCATGGACTTATGCGCATTTCTGGTAGGCTTCACTATGCAAACATGTCTTACGATCAAAAGCATCCTATCATATTGCCCAGAGGCTCTCAAATTACCAGCAGGCTAATTAGAAATGAACATGAAAGGCTACTTCATGCAGGACCTAGGCTTTTGCTCTCAAATATAAATCAGAGGTATTGGATTGTTAACGGCTTGTCAGAGGTTAAGAAAATAACACATAAATGTATAACATGTTTCAGGCGGAAGGCCACGGTTGCCAAGCAGCTGATGGGCTCCCTACCAGCTAGTCGAGTGCTTGCTACTAGTCGTCCATTCGAAAAAGTCGGTGTGGATTTCTGCGGGCCTGTAAATGTAAAGCTCTCACGCATAAGACGATCAGTGATAGGTAAAGGTTACATCTGCGTATTTGTATGTTTTACAACAAAGGCGGTTCACTTTGAGCTAGCTTCAGATTTAACCACCGACACTTTCTTAGCATGCTTTAGGAGACTAATTTCTAGAAGAGGCAGGCCCACTGAAGTCCACTGTGACAATTGTAGTACTTTTAAATGTGCAAGGACTCGGTTAGTTGAGCTTTACTCACTGCAGACTTCACAGAGTCACCAAACTAAAGTTCAGGAATTTGCAGCTGAAAATGGCATTAATTTCCAATTTATACCTAGCTATTCACCGACATTTGGTGGTCTCTGGGAATCATCAGTGAAGAGCCTAAAGGTTCACTTAAAATCAATATATAAATCTATGTTAACTTATGAACAGCTGAGCACTGTTCTTACAGAAATCGAAGCAATATTGAATAGCAGACCTTTGTTAGCGTTTTCAGGAAGTCCTGACGATTTTTGTTATTTAACTCCAGGTCACTTCCTAATAGGAACTGCATTAACTATGTATCCAGAAGTAAATTTAATTGATGTACCAGATAACAAGCTTAAATTTTGGGAAATGTGTACTAAAGCGAAACAATCATTTTGGAAAACTTGGCATAAACATTATTTAAATACCTTACAAAGCAGACCTAAATGGCTGACAGATCAATGTAATGTAGAAATAGGCAATCTAGTAATCCTAAAGGAAGATAATCTAAATTGTATGTTATGGCCAATGGCCAGGATTGTAAATGTATTCCCAGGCCATGATGGGAAGGTTAGGGCAGTAGAGGTAAAACGCTCTAATAATAAAACACATGTTAGGGGTATTCACAAAATTTGTATTTTACCTATTAACGAGTAAGTGGTTGTAACTATAAATTCAATAAAAATGTTTATGTAAGATAAATATTATGTAATAACTTCTCTGAAGCAATAGCGGATGTATTGCGTTTTCTTCATTAATTATTATTATGTTAGCTAGAAGTTATGCATTATGTTTTAAGCTGCAATAAGCTAATTAGTTATTTACAAGTTTTGTTTTATGTAGAAGTTATTGTTAACAACTTTTATGTACCTACCTATCTATAGAAATAGTGCTACTATAGGTGCATTTTAGATTTAATTTCAAGAAATTTGTATTTTTTTGTCACTCAAGCATTGTAATAAGTATGTACTCACTTGGTAGGCCGCAGTATGTTGGATTCATTACCAACATTAAAATCAGTCTTATGAACTGGCAATAATTGTAAGGTAATTTTAGTGCGTGCGTATGACAACTCTGTATATTTTTTCTCTCTCTTGCCTTTGCTGCGTGTGTGACAATACAAGATCTAACGAAGGCTCTCGAGTTTTTATTTTTTCTCCGCTCACCATCAACCGCCAGCCCTGCAATTAGGACGCCCCAGGCCCTGCCTCGCCCAGAGACACAGATTTGTATTGAGTATTTATAGAAAAGTACTCTGTGGATACTACTTAATTTGATATTACTCTCTAATCTGTGGTAGTATGACTTATGAGTAGTCAGTTCCAGTCATACCTCTCAGTAGTCTGTGCAGTCATAGGTTCCGTCTGTCCTCCATATAAACTAAACTAAACTTATAGTATACTCTTTGCGTATTACCACAAAAAGCAACTTTTAGATGGCAGTTTATTTAGACACTTTCTTGGTCACCATCTTTGCCTAAAGATAAACGTCTAAAATAATTAGAAATGTCACAACAGAAAGACCCTAGATTAAGACGTTGATCAAGATTTGTGGTTTTATAACTAAACACTAGGCATGTGGGTACTGGGGTAGACACTGTTTAAAACATATTTAGAGTTTTGCTGCAGGACCGTAAATAAATAAGTATACCTATATAATTTCAAATAGCTGTTGATTTGATAATTTCGTCCTAAAAGTAGAACGGAAACCATCATAAATAGTACGTTCTGTCACTGGCAAGTGGCAACAATGCTTGGTAATCTGTGGTGAGTCACTTAACGAACGTCAACAAATTTTAAGGTTAGGCGTCGCATTTTCGGTTTCCTTTTGTTTTTTTAGCGTATTATGTAGTGTAGGGGCTCAAAATGAGTTCACCGAGTCAGGAAACCGAGGAGCCTACATCCAGCGGCTTAGCCGCTGACGAAGGGCGCAATGGGCCAAGCGGGACTTCCGTTGAGACTGCGGCGGCGGCGTCGGAAGACCTGCGGCCACCCGCCAAGCGGACTATCTCCGCTGCCGTAATCGAGATTTCGGACACCGAAAGCGATGACTCGGATGTGTGCGCCGTCACTTCCTACCAGGCCACCGCCGACGAGGTGAAGAGGATCCGTGGAGGTCAGTGTGAAGTGTTTTCACCGCAGTGTTTCTAGTGTTATGCGCGGGAATTTCAAATTTTGTGCCATATTTTAATGCAGGGAAAGTACTCGCTCGTCGTGTCTATACTGTTTATTGAAACAACGAAAATCATACTTAGAACCTAAGCAGTAAGTTTACATAGTTATTGCTTGCTATTGGCTACATCTAACCTAGCTAGCTACAAAAACAGTTGGATAATCTACAAGCCCAAATAGGCCTACAGATAATCCAAATGTCCTAGCCAAATAAAAAAAAAAATTACATTTAAATAAATAATTGACGGGACTTTCACTAGCAGATATCTGATGTTATAAGGAGTAACTTAGGCTACTTTTATTTTAGAAAACAAATTAGGGTTCCACACAAAAAAATAAAACCTATGAAATCCAATATAATATAACATATGATATCAAATATCTACCCACGTGTGAAACCGCATGCAGCAGCTAAAATATTGTGTTAAGTTTAATATGTTTGTTGGTTATTTTTCTTTGGTGTACAAATAAAGTGCTTATCAATCCATCATGTATGTCACAAACATACATGTCATGTTATATTATGTTTAGTCATTATTTTAAAAATGTACTGTTTATTTCAGCGGATTATTCTTCGTCATCATCCTCCTCATCTGACTACAGTTCCGACTCGGAGAGTCCGTGGGAAGATGACTCTGTAGTCATACCGGATGAGATAACAAGTAAAAAGGCGGTTAAAGCAATCCTCTACCCCCGGGCTAACAGAATGGAAGATCCTAAGCTAAATAGTCGGATAAAGGTATGATGAAGCTTTGCTTTAAACTGTTTCTTGTCATTCTCAAACAGGCAGTTAATTTGAACAAGGCATTGCATGCTCTTTAACTTTTATGAACACTCTTTGGAGCCAATAAGAATAAAATTTTGTCCTTGGAGATAACTTGGCATTATTCTTATACTCATGTTACATTGCTAATAGACTCATGCAGTAGTTATTAATTGATTTTTTCTTTTACAGTCACAAGAATTACTAGATAGGTTAAAGTCCCATTGGGATGATCGCAAAGATTTAAAATCCGATGAAGTCACTCTAACATGTGAACCTTTCCGTTTATGCTTACTACATGACTTCCTATCAAACCCGGATATTATAAATAACATAGTAGATGATATGAACACACTAGACTGGTCTCGGAAGAAGATGGATTTATACGAGTTCCACCAGACAGCAGACTTGGCGAGCCTCACGTGGCAGCGGAGCATACGAGGGATATATGAATTGTTAAAGACAGAAGTAATGAGCTGGGTAAGGTTTGTTTCACAAAATATGATCAGAAACTAACGGATTGCTGCATGTGTTTAGTATATAATTAATCGCATTTACACATTGATATTTTCTTTTGTCCTAAAAAACCATGGCTCGGTGATTTCCATTGCTATAGGATGAAAGGCCTACATCCAGTAGTATACTAATACAGACTGGTAATGATTACTCTCTTTTAAATATGCGCTAATTTGACCTGCATGCATCTTATGAATCTATAAAATATATTACTAAGGTTTTGAAAACAAAATGTAAAATTTTGCTTGCCAAATGAAAACTAGATATGGTGTTGTTTACAGGCAACAACAAAACAAATATATGATAGAATAATAATAGATGTCACATCACTGTTTGAGTAATATTAATTTATCTCTTGTTGTCCGGTGTAGTGCCACCGAACACCTTAGTTGGCAGTATTCGGGTGACGCGTTTACTTAGTAAAGGCCGGTCTAAGGAAAGGCCTTCAGTGCACATTTGGATAGCGTGTCGCCCGGGTGCATTCAGCTAACATCAACATTTTCACTTAACATTTTTAAACATTAAGAACATTTTTATACAACAATAAATTAGTAATAATTCTAACAGTATTTTAACATCAACATCACCGCAAACCTCGCTACGTACCCGACATATTTGGTCCTTCGAAAGGTCCTCGCGCGTCGCGTAGTCCCGTGGGTTCGTGATTTTCCGTCGGGCGAGGTTGAACTAGTGTAACAACATAAACTGTGCGTGTGCAGTGTGAGGATTGCAGTGATAACATTGGAGGACAGGAGCGGCGAAGGCTGAGTATCGACAAACAAGATTCTCAAGTAATACATTTCCTTTATTTTTTAACATAATCTCACATTGAAGAAACATGGAGCTCATTGAAATACAATCAATGATCTACGAAAACATCGTCAAAATTGGCATCAACATTAAGAAAGAAAGCGCTGATAGAAAAACAATAGATTACTTTAAGAGGCAGTTGAATACTCTGGAGCAATATTGGCGGGAGTATCAATTCAATCATGACCGTATAGGAATGGAAGTAAGTAAAGCTCATTCTTATTTTATCGAACAAGAATATGAGAAGACGAATGAAGCGTACGAGGCAATCAAGGCTTTTATCAATGAGCAGTTCCAGCTATTGGTGGGACAGGCGGGAAGTTCGTCCGCAGGTGAGAAACCTACGCCTTCTCATAGAAAACCTGCACCTTCTCGAGACGAGGTAACATTTGAAGATACAGGTTCCAGCTCCCAAAGGCTGGGGAAACAGACTCTTCCAATGGTGGAAAAAGGTATGAGCAGCAAGCGAGATGACTTGTTAAAGCGCCAGTATGCAAACTTTAAAGCTTTTCTGCGTACAACATCTAACATAGACCTGGATTCTATTGCGGATAAGTGGGAATTTGAGGATGCCTTGACGTCATTGCAACAAAGGTGGTCAGCGATCGACACACTTCATTGGGACATCGAGAGCGAATTGGAAGGAGGAGATGAAACATATAACAACATGTACGACAGGTATGAGAGCAAATTTTTACATTTAAAGAGAGCCTTGAACGCAAAAATGTGGTCGGTGGCTCACAGGGAGAAAGCCACTCCTATGTTAGAAATTCCTGTATTCAGCGGGAATTGGGACCAGTGGGTGCCGTTTAAGGACTTATTTACAGAGGTAATTCACAATAATCCCTCATTGTCTAACGGTCAGAAGATGCAACATCTCAAGAGCAAAGTTCGAGGAGACGCCGAGAAACTTATACAACACCTGCAGATAAGTACTGACAATTATTTAGTCTGTTGGGATATTCTGACTCATCGTTATGATAACAAAAAACTTATCTTTTCATCTCATATGAACACTCTGCTAGGCCTGTCAAGCATGCAACAGCCATCTCTACAGCAAATTAAGAGAATGCACGACACCACCCAGGAGTGTCTCAATGCTATCAAAAATCTAGGTGTCGATATAACAACATGGGATCCGATGCTTGTACACATTTTAGGTCAGAAATTAGACACCGAAACATATGCTGAATATATAGGATCGCTAAAAAATTCAAAAGAATTGCCTATCCTAAAAGAATTTTTGGATTTCTTAGAAATGAAGTTTACTACCATGGAAACAGCTCGTCGTAAACTAGATAGTGTGTCTCAGAGGCCCACCCATCAAACAAATTATTATCAACCAACATCGAACATAAGAAAACATAATTATAATCCTGTGAACAAAACTAACAATTATTATAACAACCAAAGTTACGGAAACAAGACTCTTGCGAAATCAATGCATGTATCAGATATCAGATGCCCTCTTTGTAACAAACAACATGGAATTTATAATTGTAGGAATTATTTATTACTAAATGATGACGAAAAGCTAAAAACAGCAAACAAATTGAAACTCTGCACCAATTGTCTTTTTAGCCACAATGGAAATCAATGTACTTCAACCTTAACATGTCGTAAATGCTTAGCTTCACATAACACTATTTTACACGATGCTTTTACGAAGTCAGCAAACAGGTCAAGCGCAGGTAACGCCACGAAACAACACGTGAACCATAATGAACACGTGGCGGGTACCTCACATGCGTCTCAAGATGAAGACTCTGAAGTTTTACTTGCCACTGCCTTATTGAAGGTGAAGGCGTCAGATGGATCTTATCATATCATGCGAGCTTTGATTGACCAAGGTTCTCAGATATCATTAATAACAGAAAATGCAGCTCAGTTGTTAGGTGTCAAGAGGCAAAAGTGCAAAGGAGTTATATTAGGAGTAGGACAGAAAGAAAACAATTGTAAAGGGATGATAACAATTGAATGTGCTTCAATGCACAACGACTTTAAATTTGAATCAGATGTACTTATAATGAACCATCTCATCAAAGGCCTACCGAACAAAACATTCCCTAAACCGTCATGGTCACACATAGAAAACATTAATTTAAGTGATCCCGAATTTTTCAAGAGCCGCGATATACAACTATTGTTTGGAGCGGATATCTATGCTCAAATTACATTAGGTGGAATCATAAAAGGAGAAAACAAACATCAACCGTTGGCCCAACAAACACAATTAGGATGGATGCTGTGCGGAAATGTAAAAACGTATCAGTGTAATCTAGTCTTAAACAACATCGAACAAATACAAAAATTTTGGGAAGTAGAGGAAATTAGTGAACCTTCGAATCTGTCGGTGGAAGAACAAGAATGCATGCAGTTTTACTCAACAACAACAAAACGTAACACAGACGGTCGCTACGTAGTTAGGATACCGTTGAAAGACGAGTTAAAAAACAAATTGGGTTCATCTAAACCTATGGCAGTGGCGCAATTCAAAAACTTAGAACGTAAATTGCAAAAACAAGAGTCACTTGCCCAAAAATACAAAGCGTTTATGAACGAGTATGCCGAGTTAAATCACATGAAACCGGCAGATAACAATAACAGAAACATGACCCTCGAATTCTATTTGCCACATCATGGTGTCCTACGAGAGGAGTCGAAATCGTCAAATTTGAGAGTTGTGTTCAATGGTTCGGCCCCAACAAGTTCACAATGGAGTCTTAATGACGTCATGCATAAAGGACCCAATCTACAAAGGAACTTACAGTCTTTACTTTTACAATGGAGACAATTTCCCTACGTGTTTACCGCGGACATTGAAAAAATGTACCGTCAAATATTAGTAGATAGTAACGATCAACATCTTCAAAAAATTGTCTGGCGAGAGTCACCAGAACAATCTTTAGAAACATATCAATTGACTACAGTAACATACGGAACAAAGGCTGCACCATTTTTAGCAATCATGACATTGAAACAATTGGCGTCAGATGAACAAAGTAGGTACCCAGAAGCATCTGCTGTCTTGGATGGATCGTTCTATATGGATGACCTTTTACATGGCTGCTACAATTTAAAACAAGGGAAACAATTGATCATTGATTTAATTCAGTTATTAAAATCTGGTGGATTTAATCTACGAAAGTGGTCATCAAACAATGAGGAGCTTTTAGAAAAAATACAAGAATGTAAGGATGACACTGTATTTAACTTTAAGACCGAAGACACGTCTAAAACATTAGGACTATGCTGGAACTCTAAAGAGGATCAATTTACATTCAAATTCAACTTTACAAAGCCAACATCAAAACTAACAAAAAGAAGCTTACTATCAGAAATTTCGAAACTATTCGATCCGCTAGGCTGGTTGACACCCCTGTCAACTAAATTAAAGTTACTGTTTCAACAAATATGGAAAAATGATCTTCAATGGGACGAAGACGTGTCAGAAGATATTCAGAAGGAATGGTCAAAAGTAATTATAGATATAGATAACATTAACAGTTGTGCTATACCAAGGTGGATATTGTGTAAAGAGAATGACGTCATAGAGCTACACGGGTTTTGTGACGCATCCGAATCCGCCTATGCCTGCGTTGTATATGCAAAACCAAAAAATCAACAGAGTACAGTTATTGTGGCCGGAAAATCAAAACTAGTACCTCACAAAAAAGCTTTAACATTACCACGAATTGAGCTTTGCGGCGCTCTTTTACTATCAAAGCTCATCGACAAAATTAAACAGAGCATAAATGGTAACGTGGAAGTCTATGGTTGGTGCGATTCCATGGTGGTGCTGGGATGGCTCCAAGGAGAGCCAAGCCGTTGGAAACCATTTGTCGCAAACAGAGTCAACACTATAAAACAGATTATGCCAGCTGAAACGTGGAGATACGTGAAGTCCAGTGAGAATAGCGGTGACTCAGCGAGTCGCGGTTTGACAGCGACTCAGTTACTGAATCATCCGCTATGGTGGCATGGTCCATCATGGCTACCAACTTTTAACATAGAGAAGGAACAAGAACAAGTGGTTTATAAAACAGAAGAAGAAGCAAGAATAAAGAAGCTGATAAACGTAGTTCAACTAAACAGTAATAACATCATAAATGATTTATTACAGCAACATAACTCATTTTTAAAAATAGTACGTGTATTAGCATGGATACTCAGAGCATTGACACCGATTGCGCAACGTAAACATTTACCTAACCACATCACATTACAAGAACTGCGAAAGGCCAAATCAGCTATTATAAAACATGTGCAACAAACGGAATTAGCAAGTGACATTGAGCAATTAAACAAACAGGGAAGGGTAGCAACAAACAGCAAAATTTTAAACTTGAACCCTTATGTTGATAAGGAAGGGTTTCTAAAAGTGGGAGGTCGTTTAAGAAACGCGAACATGAGTGAAGAAATGAAACATCCGAAAATCATTCCTAACAAGTGTCGGTTGGCGGAGTTACTAATAGAAGAAGCTCATCAATTAACATTTCATGGCGGACCTCGGCTAACCTTGGCCACCCTTAGAAAACAATATTGGATTCCAAGTGGATACAGTACAACAAAGGCACAGTTAAGAAACTGCGTGACGTGCAGGAAGTACGAAGCGAAGAAGCAATACCAACTGATGGGTGATCTTCCTGCAGCAAGAGTCAACGAGGCTGCTCCATTCTACCACACTGGAGTAGATTATACAGGTTTCGTAAACATAAAAGCTAACAAAGGAAGAGGTATAAAAACGTTTAAAGGGTATGTGGCCGTATTTATATGTATGGTCACCAAAGCCGTACATTTAGAACTGGTGTCCGATTTAACAAGTTCTGCATTTTTGGCAGCACTAAGAAGAATGTCAGCGAGAAAAGGCAGGCCACATCACTTGTACAGTGACCAAGGAACGAACTTCATTGGGTCTAACAGAATACACGAGGAAGAATACCAACAGCTACGTGAAGTATTTAGTGACAGTTTTCTCGCAGAAGTTACGGAAATGGAAATTGAATGGCACTTTAACGCACCAGCATGGCCAAGTGCAGGAGGTCTCTGGGAGAGAGCAGTTCAGAGCCTAAAACGGCACCTCAGACGAGTGATCGGTGAGCAAAGGTTAACATTTGAAGAATATTCAACAGTACTAGCACAACTAGAAGCTTGCCTAAACTCGAGGCCACTATGCTCCCTCACAGAAAACATAGAAGATTTAGATTATCTGTCACCAGCACATTTCTTAACAGGAAGATCAGGACTTACCGTAATAGAGACTAAGGAAGACGCACGAACAAGATGGCATATGACCAATAACATTTCAAAACAGATATGGAAGAAGTGGAAAAGCGAATACTTGAGTCAGTTAACAGCAAGAGAAAAGTGGACGAAACCACAAAGAAATATGAAGGTTGGAGACTTGGTGGTGGTACATGAAGATAACCTCCCACCAGGGAAATGGGTTATGGGCCGAGTAGTAGAACAGTTTTTTGGAAGCGATGGCTACGTCAGAGTGGTGTCGTTAAAAACAAAAAACGGCATTATTAAAAGACCAATTGTGAAACTCTCTCTATTGCCAGTCGAAACAGCTGATCAAGGAAATAGTATATCTACAATACACAACAACAACAACAACGGTCAAAGTAACATACAACAGATGACACGTGGAAGCATCTCAAGTCTCGTCATGGCTTTAACATTTTTCATGAAGTTTTGACACAATACAAATCGCACCTAAATATAGCTTAGATAAGAACAAACACGTCGATGTATTCGTATTGAGAAGAGGAGTTTACATAATAAAGTTACAACATACCTAAACAAAATATGCATAACAATAGACGGACAGTGTAACATGATACCGCGTCCCAGCTGATCCACGAGTAAACGGAATGCATTACTACAATGAACTTTGATGATGCAGCATTTCAATGAATACTCCAGACATCGTGGCTTTATCAATGGAGTCTGCAACCTTGCCAATTCTTTTATCTAATACTTGATCCAGATGTGAAAACAAATAACAAACCCGTCCCTCTATTAAAGTAATCTGCGATTAAGAACAGCCACAGTGAAGAAGAAGAATTACGATGTCGTACCAGAACGTGAACAACTATCCCTATGTCGGCGCGGGTGCGCTTGCGGCAGGCGCGCTGCTGTGCCGGTGCTGGAGGCGCCTCGCACGGCACGCACTTCCGCTCTACGACATTGAACTACAGTGGATATTTAGTGTTAGTGAAGTGAATAGTGCGGGTCTTAGTGCGCGTCAGAATATGGCTGATCGTCAGCCTAGTGCTCGGCTCTATTATAGTGTAGTGAACAAAGCTAAAGTGATTGACATTGTGTGTACCCCGTTACCACGAAAACAAGTCGGAACAATTAGCCTTTAATTATTTTAATATTAACATTTTATTATGGCATCATCTTGTTAACATAACTAACAGTCGCCTCATTTCATTACTAACGTAATTTTGATTGTAACAAGATAGATAACGCCCTCATCCCCATTTTTGAGGCCCCGGAATATGTCCGGTGTAGTGCCACCGAACACCTTAGTTGGCAGTATTCGGGTGACGCGTTTACTTAGTAAAGGCCGGTCTAAGGAAAGGCCTTCAGTGCACATTTGGATAGCGTGTCGCCCGGGTGCATTCAGCTAACATCAACATTTTCACTTAACATTTTTAAACATTAAGAACATTTTTATACAACAATAAATTAGTAATAATTCTAACAGTATTTTAACATCAACATCACCGCAAACCTCGCTACGTACCCGACACTTGTTATTCAAATAAATAAAAAGAATTCATAAGTGTAGTTCACAGATTGAAGTCCTGCAGAATAGAGGAACTGAAAGTACACTATCTTCGGATTTATACATATATCTTGAGATTACTTCTTTAACACTTGCTATACTTTCTTTTGCCGAAAGGTGTATGGAGTGTTTGTGAAACTAATGTTCTGAGGTTTGTTAAGTAGCAACGCTACAATATGTGGAGGGGAAAAATGGGAAATATCATCATCATCAGCCGGAAGGCGTCCACTGCTGAACATAGGCCTCCCACAGAGAACGCCACTTGGATCGGCTACTCGCCTCTTCCATCCAATGGTTCCCGCGGTTTTGACAAGGTCATCCGTCATTCTAGTAGGGGTCGTCCTACACTACGTCTTCCGGTTCGTGGTCGCCACTCGTGAACCTTTCTTCGCCATCGGTTATCGGTTCTGCGAGCGATGTGGTCTGCCCATTGCCATTTCAACCTGCTAACTTTGAGAGCTATGTCGGTGACTTTCGTTCTCTTGCGGATCTCCTCGTTTCGGATTCTATCACGCAGGGAAACCCCGAGCATAGTCCTCTCCATAGCTCGTTGTGCAACTTTGAGCTTGCTAATGAGGCCAACGGAAAGAGACCACGTTTATGTGGTCAAATATCGTTGGCCTCATATTTCTGAGCTACAACATCGCCGCGCCTATCGAACGGTGGTGGCGCGGGCTCTAGCAATCATTGTCGCCAGGTGTCCCAAGTGACGGGGCTGCAGCTGTCGTCGGTGTCGGCGTCGTGCTCGCTGTACGGGCCGGGCGACCACCTGCTGGTGCACGACGACCTCCTGGGCGACCGGCGCGTGGCCTTCATCCTGTACCTGGCGCCGTGGCAGCCCACGCCCGCCGTGGAGAACGGGCTCGACAACCACGTCCATCAGGTGAGCTCTGGGACAATGGGAACACGCCCGGAGAAGATCAAATTCGGATCTTGTATTCGCGACAGATTTTCAACCAGACTAATCGGGCAAGCTCATCATCATCAGCCAGAAGACGTCCACTGATGAAAATAAGCATCCACAATTGAACGCTATAGCGATAAGCAACATGTAATATGGCGTTATTTTTGGCAAGGATTTGAGGATTCCCAAACCAAATGTATTTGGTTTATCAAGAGTGTACGTCGTGCAGATTGGGTCAACCGTCGTTTTTCATTTCTTCATGACCTTTTTTTTTTCCTATTTGCAAAACACATACCAACATTTTTCCAATGTAAAATGCATTTTATTTTCACTCTCTTACTCTCAGTTAAATTTATAAACATTCATATTGTAAGGGACTTGACAGGTCTTAGAAATTGACTGAGATTTTTTTGTCAGTCCTGACTAAAAAATAGGTTTGATTTGCCATAGTTACATTACCAATTTGGTCAGCGATATGTTGTAAGTGAAATAAACCCTATTTTTTGTGTGCCCAGAAAAGCTCAGAGTCGAACTCAGGCTGGAGAGAGCACATGGGCGGCGCGCTGGAGCTGCTGGCGCGGGACGAGGCCGGCCCCACCGAGGTGGTCCACTCGGTGTACCCACGGAACAACATGCTGGCATTCTTTAAAGTCGGCACTGACTCCTACCACCAAGTGAGTATGTAGCCTTTTACGCGACGTATAGGCTAATTGACATATCATTTTTTGAAAATATCAAAATTCGAAAACCATTATGTCATAGATCATGTCACACTGAAGTGCTTGGTGACACAAATTTTCAACTCAAGGTTAGCAGGACAGGTGAGCACAGAAATGTCCTATAACCACCATGTTTTTAAATTTCCTCGGATTCCAAATTCCAAATTCCAAATCCATCATCATCATCATCATCATCATCATTTAAATTTCCTATTTTCACTCAAACTCTCCAATAGACAAATATTATTTATTTATTTATATTAGGTGTAAAATAGATGTTTTTAGGAGTGAATCAATAAACAATTATTAAGATGCGTTCCCAACTCAGGTAGGGGAAGTCCTTTCTATGGAGCTCCCTCGGTTGTCCATCAACGGCTGGTTTCACGGCCCAGTGCCTGCGCACGAGGACCCGGAGCCCGAGCAGCCCCTGCCGCCGCCGCCGCAGCCTCTTAAACCGCATAACGACGTGGTGAGTACATCATAATATTAAGTGATCCAGCGATGTCACTTGCCGTCCCCTGACCCCCATTCGCCGGGCCCGGAGCTCGCGACACGTCGGCTCGTGAGCCCGCGGTTTGTTGTCCTGTTAGCTTTCAACTAGTCGTCCCTTCAGCCCGCGACTCACCGGCTCGCACTGACCGTTGTACTGAAGGTGCATTAACAGATACGTTCGGCCGTAGTTTTTTTTGTTTATTCAATATGTAATGTTGCTGCAGGTGGTAATGGCGGCGTGGGTGGACGCGGCGTACCTGGCGCCGCGGCTGCGCGCCGCCGTGCAGGCGCAGATGGAGCGCGACAGCGAGGTGTGCCTGCGCGCGCTGCTGCCGCCGCCGCGCCTGCACGCCGTGCTGCAGGCGCTCGCGCACCCCGGTCAGTAGTGTGCAGTAGTGTGCAGGCGCGCGGGTGGACGCGGCGTACCTGGCGCCGCGGCTGCGCGCCGCCGTGCAGGCGCAGATGGAGCGCGACAGCGAGGTGTGCCTGCGCGCGCTGCTGCCGCCGCCGCGCCTGCACGCCGTGCTGCAGGCGCTCGCGCACCCCGGTCAGTAGTGTGCAGTAGTGTGCAGGCGCGCGGGTGGACGCGGCGTACCTGGCGCCGCGGCTGCGCGCCGCCGTGCAGGCGCAGATGGAGCGCGACAGCGAGGTGTGCCTGCGCGCGCTGCTGCCGCCGCCGCGCCTGCACGCCGTGCTGCAGGCGCTCGCGCACCCCGGTCAGTAGTGTGCAGTAGTGTGCAGGCGCGCGGGTGGACGCGGCGTACCTGGCGCCGCGGCTGCGCGCCGCCGTGCAGGCGCAGATGGAGCGCGACAGCGAGGTGTGCCTGCGCGCGCTGCTGCCGCCGCCGCGCCTGCACGCCGTGCTGCAGGCGCTCGCGCACCCCGGTCAGTAGTGTGCAGTAGTGTGCAGGCGCGCGGGTGGACGCGGCGTACCTGGCGCCGCGGCTGCGCGCCGCCGTGCAGGCGCAGATGGAGCGCGACAGCGAGGTGTGCCTGCGCGCGCTGCTGCCGCCGCCGCGCCTGCACGCCGTGCTGCAGGCGCTCGCGCACCCCGGTCAGTAGTGTGCAGTAGTGTGCAGGCGCGCGGGTGGACGCGGCGTACCTGGCGCCGCGGCTGCGCGCCGCCGTGCAGGCGCAGATGGAGCGCGACAGCGAGGTGTGCCTGCGCGCGCTGCTGCCGCCGCCGCGCCTGCACGCCGTGCTGCAGGCGCTCGCGCACCCCGGTCAGTAGTGTGCAGTAGTGTGCAGGCGCGCGGGTGGACGCGGCGTACCTGGCGCCGCGGCTGCGCGCCGCCGTGCAGGCGCAGATGGAGCGCGACAGCGAGGTGTGCCTGCGCGCGCTGCTGCCGCCGCCGCGCCTGCACGCCGTGCTGCAGGCGCTCGCGCACCCCGGTCAGTAGTGTGCAGTAGTGTGCAGGCGCGCGGGTGGACGCGGCGTACCTGGCGCCGCGGCTGCGCGCCGCCGTGCAGGCGCAGATGGAGCGCGACAGCGAGGTGTGCCTGCGCGCGCTGCTGCCGCCGCCGCGCCTGCACGCCGTGCTGCAGGCGCTCGCGCACCCCGGTCAGTAGTGTGCAGTAGTGTGCAGGCGCGCGGGTGGACGCGGCGTACCTGGCGCCGCGGCTGCGCGCCGCCGTGCAGGCGCAGATGGAGCGCGACAGCGAGGTGTGCCTGCGCGCGCTGCTGCCGCCGCCGCGCCTGCACGCCGTGCTGCAGGCGCTCGCGCACCCCGGTCAGTAGTGTGCAGTAGTGTGCAGGCGCGCGGGTGGACGCGGCGTACCTGGCGCCGCGGCTGCGCGCCGCCGTGCAGGCGCAGATGGAGCGCGACAGCGAGGTGTGCCTGCGCGCGCTGCTGCCGCCGCCGCGCCTGCACGCCGTGCTGCAGGCGCTCGCGCACCCCGGTCAGTAGTGTGCAGTAGTGTGCAGGCGCGCGGGTGGACGCGGCGTACCTGGCGCCGCGGCTGCGCGCCGCCGTGCAGGCGCAGATGGAGCGCGACAGCGAGGTGTGCCTGCGCGCGCTGCTGCCGCCGCCGCGCCTGCACGCCGTGCTGCAGGCGCTCGCGCACCCCGGTCAGTAGTGTGCAGTAGTGTGCAGGCGCGCGGGTGGACGCGGCGTACCTGGCGCCGCGGCTGCGCGCCGCCGTGCAGGCGCAGATGGAGCGCGACAGCGAGGTGTGCCTGCGCGCGCTGCTGCCGCCGCCGCGCCTGCACGCCGTGCTGCAGGCGCTCGCGCACCCCGGTCAGTAGTGTGCAGTAGTGTGCAGGCGCGCGGGTGGACGCGGCGTACCTGGCGCCGCGGCTGCGCGCCGCCGTGCAGGCGCAGATGGAGCGCGACAGCGAGGTGTGCCTGCGCGCGCTGCTGCCGCCGCCGCGCCTGCACGCCGTGCTGCAGGCGCTCGCGCACCCCGGTCAGTAGTGTGCAGTAGTGTGCAGGCGCGCGGGTGGACGCGGCGTACCTGGCGCCGCGGCTGCGCGCCGCCGTGCAGGCGCAGATGGAGCGCGACAGCGAGGTGTGCCTGCGCGCGCTGCTGCCGCCGCCGCGCCTGCACGCCGTGCTGCAGGCGCTCGCGCACCCCGGTCAGTAGTGTGCAGTAGTGTGCAGGCGCGCGGGTGGACGCGGCGTACCTGGCGCCGCGGCTGCGCGCCGCCGTGCAGGCGCAGATGGAGCGCGACAGCGAGGTGTGCCTGCGCGCGCTGCTGCCGCCGCCGCGCCTGCACGCCGTGCTGCAGGCGCTCGCGCACCCCGGTCAGTAGTGTGCAGTAGTGTGCAGGCGCGCGGGTGGACGCGGCGTACCTGGCGCCGCGGCTGCGCGCCGCCGTGCAGGCGCAGATGGAGCGCGACAGCGAGGTGTGCCTGCGCGCGCTGCTGCCGCCGCCGCGCCTGCACGCCGTGCTGCAGGCGCTCGCGCACCCCGGTCAGTAGTGTGCAGTAGTGTGCAGGCGCGCGGGTGGACGCGGCGTACCTGGCGCCGCGGCTGCGCGCCGCCGTGCAGGCGCAGATGGAGCGCGACAGCGAGGTGTGCCTGCGCGCGCTGCTGCCGCCGCCGCGCCTGCACGCCGTGCTGCAGGCGCTCGCGCACCCCGGTCAGTAGTGTGCAGTAGTGTGCAGGCGCGCGGGTGGACGCGGCGTACCTGGCGCCGCGGCTGCGCGCCGCCGTGCAGGCGCAGATGGAGCGCGACAGCGAGGTGTGCCTGCGCGCGCTGCTGCCGCCGCCGCGCCTGCACGCCGTGCTGCAGGCGCTCGCGCACCCCGGTCAGTAGTGTGCAGTAGTGTGCAGGCGCGCGGGTGGACGCGGCGTACCTGGCGCCGCGGCTGCGCGCCGCCGTGCAGGCGCAGATGGAGCGCGACAGCGAGGTGTGCCTGCGCGCGCTGCTGCCGCCGCCGCGCCTGCACGCCGTGCTGCAGGCGCTCGCGCACCCCGGTCAGTAGTGTGCAGTAGTGTGCAGGCGCGCGGGTGGACGCGGCGTACCTGGCGCCGCGGCTGCGCGCCGCCGTGCAGGCGCAGATGGAGCGCGACAGCGAGGTGTGCCTGCGCGCGCTGCTGCCGCCGCCGCGCCTGCACGCCGTGCTGCAGGCGCTCGCGCACCCCGGTCAGTAGTGTGCAGTAGTGTGCAGGCGCGCGGGTGGACGCGGCGTACCTGGCGCCGCGGCTGCGCGCCGCCGTGCAGGCGCAGATGGAGCGCGACAGCGAGGTGTGCCTGCGCGCGCTGCTGCCGCCGCCGCGCCTGCACGCCGTGCTGCAGGCGCTCGCGCACCCCGGTCAGTAGTGTGCAGTAGTGTGCAGGCGCGCGGGTGGACGCGGCGTACCTGGCGCCGCGGCTGCGCGCCGCCGTGCAGGCGCAGATGGAGCGCGACAGCGAGGTGTGCCTGCGCGCGCTGCTGCCGCCGCCGCGCCTGCACGCCGTGCTGCAGGCGCTCGCGCACCCCGGTCAGTAGTGTGCAGTAGTGTGCAGGCGCGCGGGTGGACGCGGCGTACCTGGCGCCGCGGCTGCGCGCCGCCGTGCAGGCGCAGATGGAGCGCGACAGCGAGGTGTGCCTGCGCGCGCTGCTGCCGCCGCCGCGCCTGCACGCCGTGCTGCAGGCGCTCGCGCACCCCGGTCAGTAGTGTGCAGTAGTGTGCAGGCGCGCGGGTGGACGCGGCGTACCTGGCGCCGCGGCTGCGCGCCGCCGTGCAGGCGCAGATGGAGTGGGTCGGTAGTGTGCGAGCCGCTGACCGGCCTGTGCTTGCAGACGTGCCGTGGCAGCGCGTGGGCCCCGCCAACCAGCGGCGCTACGCGCTGGTGCCGGCGGCGTGGGCGGAGGCGCTGCCGCGCGAGCACGTGCTGCGCGAGCTGCTGCGCCTGTTCGGCAGCGCCGCCTTCTGCCGCCTGCTGCACGACTGCACCGACCTCACGCTGCGCACCTACGAGCGCCTCGAGCTGCAGCGCTGGACCGCCGGGGACTTCACCGTGAGTCTACATTTACACGTACGCTTTTATTTGTACATATACCTACCGAAGGTTTGTGTTCCACTATCTCGCCTGGCCCTCTACACAAAAGCTACACGCTTCTGTTTCCGCTCGCGCTAATGTCAGTATAATGTACGGGAGTGACATAATTAATAAAATATTAATAAATAAATAGTTTGACAGAGAGTATAATAGAGTGTGTATTGTCCCGCCCCCGCAGCTGCTGCCGCCGCGCTCGTGGTACCAGTCGGCGCGGCTGGAGGCGGTGCTGTACCTGGGCGCGCCGGCGCGGGCGCTGCGCGGCGGCGCCACGGTGTACGTGGCGCCCGAGGAGGCGCCGGCGCGGGCGCTGCGCGGCGGCGGCGGCGGCGGCGCGGCGCCCGAGGAGGCCGCCGCCGACGCCGCGCTGGTGACGCTGCCGCCCGACTGCAACGCGCTGAGCCTCGTGTACTGCGACGCCGGCGCTGCCGCCTTCACCAAGCACCTCAGCCGCCTCACCATGCCGCCCGGGGACTGCTTCTACATCCTCACCTGCACCTACACCGAGTGACCGAGTGACCGAGTGACCGAGTGACCGCCGCGACCGGCAGCGCACGGACAAGTGGCTGCGATGACACGGACTGACCGAGTGCGAACTAACGATAGCAACCGTTTATGAACTGTTTGTGAAATAGGCTTGTACCTATTGTGTCCAGATGTTTTGATATGTGGCATGTGAGTAAATTGAAGGGCTGGCTCCGGTCATGTTCAGCGGACTGGAAGTGCGAAAAATTTTAATTTTAAACCAATTTACAAAGCAAGAAAAGTTTTCTATTGGAAATGAAGTTCGTGTGTACGTAAATATGAAAATAATACTAATTTATTTGATTGCAATTCAAAATCAATTTGATTGTCGTTTCATAATGCCGTTTGGTTTTAATGATTATGTCCAGGTTTTTATATTATTATCGACTACTATTTTACTATATTTTGTATACTTACGCATACAAATATAAAAAAAATTGTATTTGTATGTTAAATTGTTGATGTCAATTTTGATTAACTCACAGGTCGACTTAGCACTTTCCAATATTGCACAACAGAGAGATGTTGCCTGAAACACAAAATACTTAATTACCGTTAATAAACAGCTTTAAGAACATCACATTAACACAATAAAAAAGAAATTCACAAAAAAAAATATAATTTTCACCACGATGCTGCAACTAAAAGTTTCCCAAATTCAATGTTTTTTTTAGTATTCAATACTCGTTAATTTAAATGATTTAAACAGTTTTTGTTAGTGGGAGGACTTACTCTTCTGCGAGTGTCCTTCTGGGTTGTTACCACCGCTTTGTGAGTGAAGTCTGCCGCCAAGCAGTAGTGTGCAAGCATGTGTGTGTACTGTGTTCCGGTTTGATGAGCAGAGTATCCAGTGAAATTACTGGGCTTATGAGACTTAGTACCTAATGTCTCAGGGTAACGAGCGCACTGCAGTGCCGCGCAAGCCTTTGTGTTTCAAAGTTCTGGGTGGCACTGCAATTGTTATGGGCCGGCGTTATGCTTACCATTAGGCAAACTACCAGCTGGTCTCGTTACCAAATAACATTAAAAAAAAACAGCAAAAATCAGCAAAATGCATGTTTTAGTACAGCTTTTCTGGCCGCGTTGAACAGGTGACGTCAGATGTTCTGTACAATTTGTATGGTGCGTTTTAGCGCTCAGTAGATACGTCCTACTTTGACTTTCATTTTTGACGTTTCTAGCATTCAATTTCCAGGTTTTTTGATACAGACATTTGATTCTCACGAGAACACGAATTGATTGACATCATAAAAAAATGGAGTCAACATCTCTATTACATGTTACCAATGACAATAAAACAATTACATGTTGAAGAGGTCTGATGGAGTCCAAAGCCCGGCCTCACTCTTGTTTGGTTCAATTTTCTCAATTTTACTTGTTACTTTGTAAGTATTTAAAAATGTGAACATTATTAAATTGGCACTCTGAACCACACTGAGTAGCTTGACTTCAACGTTAACGAAATAATGTACCTACGAGATCAGCAAGTGGAATGTATTCTACTAAATGGTAATTAATTTGTCGCTTCATTATCAGCCTCTTACGCTGGGATACCGGCCTTCTCTCAAGGCCATAATCCACCACCACGCGGGCCCAGTGCAGCTTGGAGGATGTCACATGTCCTCGAATGTTGTGCTTCTTGAACATGCGGGTTTCCTCACGATGTTTTCCTTCACCGTTTTAGAGCGAGTGTCAAATCCGCACATAACTGGATATAAGTCATTGGTGCGGGCCGAGTTCAGATTCGAACTATGGTGCGTCGGATTGAAAGTAGCACAAGTTCCCACTCGGCCTAACTCGCTCGTTAGAACTGTCGCTTGTTAGATTGTAATTCCGTTCGGATTTTGCCCGACTTGACCCGTTTGCAACGAATTACAATCACGTAGAAACTGCGGACATCAAACGAAGTATTTGCAGCACTTGTAGTTAAAATAAAGGATTTTGTTTTATAAATTTTGTCGAGCGTTACACAGCGTCCGCAGTGACGCGACGTCATGAACGCTCCTGTAAATATGTACCGCGGGGACTGCACCTCACATCATAGCAATAGTACGTACTAGTGCGACCGGTTTGCCATCACCGCAATGGACTTTGTAACATATTATATTAGTTTTAAAAAATTAATGTTTTGCGGAATTTCTTATTAAGGTGTACAGCGTGTAATTACTAAATACGGTGTTCTCGGAATAGAATTAATGTATTTTTAGGAGGCAATGCGAGCCAATGCAATCGATAATAATGAGGTCTATGATATAAACGGGTCCCGGGTCGGCGGGGTCGGCTGCGGCGCTGAGCGCTCCTCTGCAGCACAGAGCAAAGTTTTCATAAATGAAGTTGCGAAAAGTGCATTCAATCATTTTTGTACCACCGACAATTTTTGCAACAGACAATTTTTATAACAGACAATATTTGCAACAGACAATTTTTGCAACAGACAATTTTTGCAACAGACAATTTTTGCAACAGACAATTTTTGCAACAGACAATTTTTGTAACAGACAATTTTTGCAACAGACAATTTTTGCACCAGACTATTTTTGTAACACCGGACCACAAAGTATGCGAAAAATAATACCATGATGGCCATTATTACACCCATCACAGTGTGGATGCGGTCCAGGTGGCTCCCAATGTCGTTCAACGTGGCGTCATTACTTCCACCGGCCGCATTTTGGTTTAAAAACACCTCTTCCTTTTCCACCGTAGATCTGCATATATGTTTATTCTGTTTGTTTTTCTTGTTCACAAATAACACGCGGGCCCCTTGGCAGGGCGCTCTGGCAGGGCCCTCTGGCAGGGCCGCCACGTAATGTTCGGGTGTGCGGTGAAGAATGGAAAGATAACCTTCTTGTATGAAGTCAGTTTAATCTCTATTTAAACATAATGCAATCAAAATATAAGTAAACTAAAACTACAAGTTAGCACTTTATACAAGGGAGCGTACCTACTTAATAATATAAAGATGCTTACATACTAGGTAGGTAAGGTAGGCACACTACAATGCCTCTCTCTCCCTTTCTCTCCTTCCTGGCCTTGTCCCATTTACACGGGGTCAGCGCAGTACATCTTTACAAACATGCTGCTTTTAGGTTTGGTTTTTTTACCGCCGCCGGCCGTTTGCCTGATCTCTGCTCTCCTTGAGAATTCTGAGAGTATGGGCCATAATCCACAGCGTCACAAAGTGCGTAAATCAGTGACAACAATAAAAAAAGGAAGTCATGAATCGCTACACCACTTTGGGGTGCAGCTTCAACCTTGGCTACCGAGCGCCGCCGGCCCGCGCCGCCCCCGCGCCCTTACAGACGAGTATGGTTGTGGAGCTCCAATACGCACCCTTTTTGTAAGGTTTATGTATAATTCAGAGCGATTACGCGTCACTTTTCATACAAATGTTCAAAGCCAAAATCTCTACAATGAATGAACCGATTATAATAAAACTTTATACTATGCCTAAACAATATATTGATCTAAATTGTGGAGAACGTTTTCGAGAAAAAGTATTAAAACTAAAATAGTGGGATTTTAAGTTTTCCATTCAAACAAAATTACAATTATCTTTTTTTAACTTGTTCTCGATCAATTGTTTAGATTTATCTTGCTAAAGCGTATCAAGATTAATTTAAATCAGGTTTTTCATTTCGGAGATTTAGACTTGAAAATTGTATGAAAAGCTGTGCGGCGTAAACGCTCTTAAATAATTAAATATGCTTCAATCTTACACCCAGAATTATTGGAGCGCTTTTACTTCGTACGTTTTAGTAGTTATTTATTTCAGCTGAAATTTAAAAATATAATAACTTGCGTCGACAAATGGGACGCTGATATTTATTTATTATGATCGTTATAGTTATGTTGGGTGAAAGTTTGTCGTGAACTTTAGTTATAAATCACACAAGTGCACGCAGGAAGCGATAAATAATATATGTAACTGAAAGAGTTTATGATAATTGTTCGCGTATTGTTATAAATATAATATAATAAAAATAATAACGAATGCCTAAAATTATATTTTTGTAAATGACTTCACACTATCTGTAGTGTAGTTCATCGCTACCTATTTTATATAGTTATAATTGTAAAACTTAAGTATGCAACCCGAATATGAGGAAAGTTTCAGAGTTTAAAAATGATGTAATAGTAATTTGTGACTAAAATACTATGAAGGATTTTTGTTATTGTTATAATGAAATTCGGAAAAGTAAAAACTTAGACTTTTTAATCGCTGCCGTCACGGAACAAAACTACTTTGTTCAATAGAAATTGAATATTATTTCATCCTGGGGCCTGTTTCATAAAAAATATTAGTCTAATATTATCAGTCTTTTTTTTTCTTTTTTCATACATAATATGACGCTAATACTCATAATATTAGACTAATATTTTTTATGAAATAGGCCCCTGAAGTGACATTCGTAACGTTCCGAACTGTATTTTTTTGTTAATTCACATTGTGATTTTTCAGATTCCCGCGATTATTATACTTTTAATAGTATATTTAACTCGTATATTTTTACAAAAATAATGTAAAAATATACGAGTTTTGATTTAATGCATTTTTCTTGTTTACATGAACATTTAAAAGTAGGTATTATTTGTTTTGTTTCACAGTTTTCTTAAAACTTTTCTAATTGTACCATGAAGGTTGGTTTTGACTTGTGATGTGTTCGATTCTTGCGTTCAATTAAATAAACTATTTTAGTTTAACTTGGCTAAGTTGTAGTTGTAAGTTAAGTTTTGTACATATACTGAAATAGAAATTAAGTTTATTGAATGTGTTCTTGTTTCATTGATTATAATTTAAGTGAACTCCATTAACAATGCGTCTTAGACATTTGTGTGCGCAGGAGTACATTTTTCACCATCTTACTACTAGTTACGTATACTAAAGTAACTCCTAGAAGGCATCCGTTGAATTAGACAGAGAGAAGGGAACACCACTCTATTTTATCCTTATTTATTTTAGTCTGTGATTCGGGAAGACGAACGTTACAGACACCCGCTGTTAGAGTAATTTATTTTAACCTTCAGAGTGCTCCCTTAGGGCCTATATGAATAAAGCATTTTGAAATTTGAATTTGAAATACTTAATCTTCATCATCGTTAATTTTTTCCTCTTGGATCTGTTTACCTTTGAATTACAAAAAATTAAATTTATTTACTACTATTCTCTGCCCGCGGTTTTCACCCGCGTTCCCACAGGAACCGTGCATTTTTCTGGGATAAAAAGAAGCCTATGTTACTCTCCGGTCCCTAAACTATATCTATGCCAAAAATCACGTCGATCCAATGTTCTGTTGCTGCGTGAAAGAAGGACAAACCAACAAACACACTTTCGCATTTATAATATTAGTAGGGATTTTTTCCAATAGGAAGTCAATACAGAAAGTAAAGGTGTAGTAGAGTAGACCCGAGGCATATGAAATTAAGAAACCTCGAAAAGATTTGACTTTTTCACGTTACCTACTTCTTTCTACGTAATACATATAATCTGGAAAGATAAAAAAGGAGGTAAGTCCGGCCGGCGCGAGTTTTAATAAAAGTGTATCGAAAGTAAAGGCGAGGCTTCAAAGGCGGGTCAACATGTCGCAGATCCGCTGATATTGAGCTGAGCTAATACGGCTCGTAAGACGACCTCGCGTGGCGTACGTAGCTATACTCGTACCGTACCTATAACGTTACTTTGCAGTAGCGAGAGCTATTTTTTTTTTTTATGTTGTTTGGTAACGAGACGAGCTGGTCGTTTGCCTGATGGTAAGCATAACGCCGGCCCATAACAATTGCAGTGCCACCCAGAACTGAAACACAAAGGCCTGCGCGGCACTGCAGTGCGCTCGTTACCCTGAGCCATTAGGTATTAAGTCTCATAAGCCCAGTAATTTCACTGCTTCTTAGATAAATGAGTGATTTTATTTTAAACTTTGCATCATGTATTTGGTGTCTAGTGGTAAAATAGTAAATAGTTAACGCTCGAATCATGGGCGGAATTTGGAATATTTTCATTCGTATGCAAACGCAGGTTTCATTTTGTTTAGTGTTCTACTTTGCCGCAGTCGGTAACTATACATAGATGGCGTTACTGGTTTGAAATGCGAAGAGAAATAGAATTTTATGATTGAATAACTTTTGAAACTTTTGAACTTTTGAAAATTGAATAACGTTACCTGCTAGGTACCTACTTGTTAGACATTAATTTGCAGATAGCTGATTTTATGAGTAACTTAGGATGCGTGGGCGAAGACGTAGGGCACAGCTTGTTTATCCATACAGATAAATAAAATTGAAGTGTCTGTTTGTAATATCAAAATAACAGCTTTTTACTAATTGCATATGAAAGTATATACGGTACCTATAACAAAACAACCATTTTTAAAATTTTTGTCTGTCTGTCTGTCTATCTGTCTGTCTGTTTGTTCCGGGTAATCTCCGAAACGGCTGGACCGATTTTGACGGGACTTTCACTGGCAGATAGCTGATGTTACAAGGAGTAACATAGGCTACTTTAATTTTAGAAAAATAATTAGGGTTCCGCGCAAAAAAATAAAAACCATGTAATCCAAAATCTCCACGCGGGTGAAACCGCGGGGCAGCAGCTAGTACTATATATATTTATCGGTCTACCACAGAGGTGTAGGTACCTGTGCAGAGGCCAACACAAGCTCCGTGTACCTGCGCAGCACTCCTGCGCAGATAGATCTGTCCGGCAGACCGCAGCGTGTGTGGCCGGGTTTACGTTTTCATCTAAGATGACATCCCTAATATGAAACTGTAGGTATCTATTGTATTTTTATACCTTCACATAGGTAATAAATAATTCGCACCCAATACTCCCTGAGTTAGAAAAGAAATAACCTTTTCCTTTTGAGCAAAGTTTCCGAATCGGAAAATGTTCGCGTCCTCGCGTCCAGCCCGCTGCACCCCACCCCGCGGGAACTTGCTTCGATTCTACAAATAATAAACAAGTTTCCTTCAACTGTGACACTTGCTAGTTGGCGTTATAGTTTGGAAGCTACGTGGACAGTTTGATCACATCATCACATGAGTGCTTGCTTTTTATTGCGTTGAAAGGTAGATTTTTTTTAAATTACAAATTATATTATGTTAAAATGAATATCACAAAAAAATATAATTTCCACTTCATCTAAAAGTTTCCCAAATTCTTTTTTTAAATATTTTTATCATTAGTAATTTAGATGATACTACCAGATTCTTTACATTTTAATGAATAAAAAAAATGTATAACAAATATGTACCCAAACGCAGTTTTAAACAGCAAAAATCAATAAAACGCATGTTTTTAGTACAGCTTTTCGGCCCGCGTTGAACAAGTGACGTCGATGTTCTGTCCCGATTGTATGGGGCGTTTTAGCGCTCAGTAGATACACCCGACTTTGACTCTCAGTTTTGACGTTTCTAGCTTTCAGTTTTTTCTATATAGAAATTTGATTCTCATCAGAAAACGAATTGATTGACATCATAAAAAATGGAGTCAACATCACTATATACTGGTATACCTACTCTATCCCTATAGCCCCGCTCCTGACCGGACAGTAACAAACCGAGGCACGCGCTCCCGCACTACAATTGCGTCTATCATGCAGTAAGTAGCATTCTCACGGATGTCATTTCATATATTTCCGCCTCGCCGCGCGCTAATGGACGCAGCGAGCGCTGTTCTGATGCGGCACTAAGTGAATATCTAACTCATTTTAGAAGCTACTATTTGTCTTCCCGGGTGACGCGGAAGGCGCGTGTTTAATTTCAGCTTTGAGGAGATTTTTATATGCAACAAGTTGGTTATTACGTGCTGAAATTGACACGTAACATGGAAAGAAAAGAGCAAGTAATAAAACGTGACTCTATTTTGTTCAAGTCTGGTCATAAAACTTTTTGTAAGCCACGTACCTAGTAGGTAGTTATTAATGTTTATGTTTTGAAGTTCTTGCATAGTAGACAAGAAATTTATAATCTTGAAAAAAATAATAGAAAAATGAATACCTACAAGCAAAGAAAGGTAATAAAAGTAAAATTTAGTTGCAGTGAGAGTAGTTTTGTTCAGTAGTTTTACTGCCCGCGCAGAACATGACGTCATTTTCGTCGTCGATAGTGACGTCACCTGTTCTGCCAAATTTGTATGGGGCGTTTTAGTGCTTAGTAGATAGAGACACCCCACTCTTTTTGACGCTTTTATATATAACTTCCGGTTTCAAGTTTTTTTGACATAGACATTTCATTCTCAATCTCATGACAAAACGAATTGAATGGAAATGGAGTCAACATCCCTATTGACGTAACGATCCGTTAAGTTAATATATCATGTTACCTTATCAATTCGTCAAGTCAATTCCATACACTGTTACCTTTTCTACTATCGATAACGATTGTAGAAAGTGACTTGTCTAGGCCCCCTCAGTATCAATTTTTGGAGTTCGAACGTCCATCAATTTTTAGATGAAGCATTCAGTTTAAACTATTTAATTTACTACTTACAATTTTGTTTATATAATATTTATGCTAGCGTCTAGACCGGGTCGTTTGCCAGATGTAATGAATACCTAGTTAAAACGAGCTAAATAAATGGAATGTCATTATTAGTGAATGAGAGTCAGCCATCACTTATCCGATAGTGATTGAATACAAGTGGAAAATAAATAGTGGCTCTGACATTACTCGTCATATTTACCATTTTTCTTTAACCATTAATTAGGTAAGTAGGTACGGAAAATACTTCTCTAAACTTACCCGTAGGTAAATGGATGGAAGACACATTTTATTAGTCAATTACTTGGTAGTAGAATAAAAAAAACTTTATTTTTCAGTCGTATGCAGCACGGGTATTAACATGAAAGTTTATTTTTATGGACGAACTAGTCCAGCCACCCTTGCTTGCTGAACTCTGAAGGGTCCTCGAGGGGTTGATAGCTGCCTTGCAGACGTTCCAAGAAATTTAGCTTCAGTACTTATGTCGACGTAGTACGAGAAACCTATTTAAAGCGTATATACCTACTTATATTATTCATTCATTTTTTCATATTTTGTCACCATTTATGCGTTATTGACGGGTTGAAACCGTAGTAACAAGTATCCAACTCAAACATTTAGAAAGCTGAAGGAATCCGTAAGTTGAGATAAGGGATGTTTATTTGTTTGGGGCTGGCGGCTGCCGGATGTGTTATTGTGGCCCATTAGAGATTCAGACGCCACTCCATGTCACGTACAACACGCTTTCTTGCTTCAATAATCCTGACACAATATTGTACAGTGTTTTTTTTGGTTTTTTTTTTATTTGTTTAGGCTTGCGTTTGACACTATCTCACCTGATGACCCAATGATGATGATGTAACCAATGATACGGTCTAAGATGGAGCACGCTTACCTAGTGTTACTTTTTAAAACTGGTAGATGTAATTTTAAACGTAAGGCGTTTTTATTTTTTTACCTTTTTTTATGCTATTTTATTATGAGACGTCGTTTGCCTGATGGTAAGCATAGCGCTGGACCATAACAATTGCAGTGCGACCCAGAATTTTGAAACACAAAGGCTGTCCGGTACTGCAGTGCGCACGTTACCCTGACACATTTAATAAGCCCAGTAATTTCACTGGCTACTTTGCTCATCAAACTGCACTTAGTGCTTGCACATTACTGCTTGGCGGCAGACTTCACGAGCAAAGCGTTGGTACCAACCCAGACGGACACTCGCAGAAGAGTCAGTCCTACCACCTACAAGGCGTATATACTGCAGCTAAATAGCTTCACTTAAAATATTTTTTAGCAAAATCAGATGCACTGGAAAAAATATATGTCAATTACGAAAATTCCCGTCCGTATTTTATGACCAACTACCACGACCACGGCTCACCATAAATCACCAAATAAAACCCCGGATTGATTGAAAACTGCAAATTGAATAACGGTCGCGCGGTCGGCCTCCTCCACACGGGGCATAAATCAAGCGGCTTCGCTCCCACGTGGGCCACTGCGGGCCTCCCGCGGCGCGGGCCTATTTGTGTAAATTGTCGCACTTACCTTCTACGGTCCCGGTGCGAACTGATTGATTGCACGGCGGCGACGCGCGACACGTGACAGATGCGTCGCGGCGCGCCCGCGGACGGACGTCTCGCCGCCGTTTGGTAAAGTCGTAAAAACAGTCGTTTAGGCTTTCTGTTGATCTGACATGTCGATGCATGGTGGCGGTATACTACTGCTTGAAGAATGCTGATGTCGGATTGACGGTATTTCTTAAAGGTTAACATTTTGTAGATATAATTTTTATAATTCGATTTCCTCCTACAATAATAGTGAAATTTTGGAAACTTGTTGGTAATAGGTACCTATCTACTTAACCTATTTATATGATAATACGAGTATATCTTCAAAACACAAAATGAAAAATAAGTGACATTTATTAGTGAATCGATCCAAAGATTTTGGAATTCGGCATCATTCACTCGCACTCCAGGTGAACGAAAATGGTACAATCTCTCTGTCTGTCATGTGTTCAGAGAAAACGTTCACTCAATGTATTTAAAGCTCCATAGAAATTTTTTCTTGTATTCCATGATGGTCGCATTCACCATCCGAAGGTGTAGCACGCTTGCCTAGAAGGTACCTGTTCCTCTCGCTTTGAAGACTCCCAGATTATATTTATCGGGAAACAGACGCTGGTAACGAATTCCACTCCTTAGCAGTGCGTATCATAAAAGATGAAGCAAAACGCTAACGTGTCACTGAGTGAAAGATGCAAAATGAAAGACGAAAAATTAATCATCTGATTAAATTATCATCTTTATTGTCAGAATATGTCAACAACACATCAACATATTCGGGCAGAAAGCAAGTAAAATTTAGTTTGAAAGATATAAATAGGTCATAAAGTTTTGTAGCACGCGTGGGTAGACAGATTGCAGGGAATAAATGTTGTCTGCAGAGCCACCATATATCCTGCAGCTAGTAAAGTTTGCGAACTATTGACCACTTCAAAAACATCGTCTTAGTTACTCGATCACACATAGCATGAAACTACGTTTAAAAAGTAGAGTTTCCGTAGGTATCTCTGGGCTTTTTTTTATACAGAATAGGCTAACGTTTGACCGCTATCATACCTGTTAAGCAACGTCGCGGTCAAAGATGAACCTCGCTTACCTAGAAGATACATTCACCCGGGCCTGCATGAAAATTGTTGTTTTGAGTAACGCGTCAGTTACACTTGCGGAAAATGACGTCGATATTTTGTTGTTCTGTTTATAAACCACAAAACTGTTCGGCCATACCGCTTCACTTTTTTATCTTTTCCATACAGATAAATAAAATTGAAGTGTCTGTTTGTAATATCAAAATAACAGCTTTTTACTAAATGCATATGAAAGTATATACGGTACCAATAACAAAACAACCATTTTTAAAATGTTTGTCTGTCTGTCCGTTTGTCTGTTTGTTCCGGGTAATCTCCGAAACGGCTGGACCGATTTTGACGGGACTTTCACTGGCAGATAGCTGATGTTACAAGGAGTAACATAGGCTACTTTAATTTTAGAAAAATAATTAGGGTTCCGCGCAAAAAAATAAAAACCATGTAATCCAAAATCTCCACGCGGGTGAAACCGCGGGACAGCAGCTAGTAACAAATAAAAACATAATTTCCGAAGCAACATCGTATCCGCTCATTGAAGTTTTCGCTTGATTTAAGATCAATGGCCACACTTTGTACAACAAACGCTCCAATTCGAGGCGTAACTTTTAATCAGGTTGCTCGAGTGCGGAGCCCGGGGCTCCGGAGGATTCTTGCGAACTATCCGGCAGCCGTGAATAGAGCCGCAAATACTTTCAAATAAAATTCAATTACAAAACCTTCGTAAGCTCCGCCGGAGACATTACGATTTTATTATTGCTGGACCCGGATTACGAGTGATATTTGGAACTGAGTAATCAAGCTACCAGTCAGTGTAGGTTAAATCTGCTTTTATAGGCTCTACCTCTATCTAATTTAGTATTTTAAAGCAATTTTATTTAGGTTAGGTTAGTCCTAGGTCCATCTATTGTTATGTTTGTTTTAAACCTTGTGACTGAAGAGGTTAAGATTTATGTTTAATTCGTTGGGCATTAGTTTTGTTTAGGCGCAAAGACTTCTAGGCCGCGTACTAAATAGATGTTCAATTTCTCAAACAACATCACAGATTTTTAAACAAAAACAACGACGTGATTTCTTTAGTACAATACTCATATATTATATAGGTACTTGCCTAAACAACTCAGTCTTATTGTATAAATAAGGCTTCTCCACTAAGACTTCTTAACATCTAGTCAAGATCATTTAGTTTTGATTCCTTTGACGGTCACTCATGTCATACTTCCAGGTATAAGTATATCAATTCTCAAACCGCGATGGTAATTGGAGCAATCAGCCGCACGTCTCGGGTTGGCAAATAACATTTCAAGTTATTTGCGATCTCGACAGAAGCATCTTATCGCTAACGAGCCGCAGGTATGTAAATGCTGGACCTGCGATCTCTCCGCCTGCCCCTAGTTTGCATAAGCTGGGGCGATATCATTTGTTTCCAAATTGACGTTATCTAATACTGGCTAGTTTTTTCGGCCGTCCATTATTATGTTTATTCCTTGTGCCTAATGTTTAGTGAATAGTTTAGACCTAGTTTTGAATAGTGAATAGTGAATAATACTGCTCTAAGAGATGGTGGTAGGCCTCCTGTACTGTTACTTATTCTGTGTTTTAGCCAAAGCAAGATTTCAACTCTTTCAGCAAGAAATAAAAAGAAAATACCTATAGCTGACAGACTATTTAAAATAAACGGACATTTGTTAAGAAGGGTAATGATCGACACGAGGCGTAGTGAAGGGACTGCTAACGGCCGCGGACGCCTCATTAGCAGTCACATGTACCGCGTATTACGAGACACGTCTTTTGATAGTGATATTACGAGAGCGTAAACAAATTAGTAACGTTCACGTGCACAAGCGGGCAAGCGAGTCGAGATATTGGCAATATTGCTTTGTAGAAAGTTAGGCTGTTTCTTATTGCCATACCTATACTCACAGTCCACACCGTTTCTTGGTTTACTCTGTTGTAGCTACTGTTAGGTCCAGAAATGAGACAACCCGGTTTGAATAATCGACACGTGTATTTAAGTCAATCGTAGTTAAATGAGGACTGCTGTCCTTCCCCGCGTCTTCCCCTTGCGTAGCGCTGGGACGAGTTAAAAAAAGTGTGAAAACATATAAGTATGTCTAGTAAAAATCCTTTCAGCAGCTATTAAATAGGATTTACATATAGACAACATAAAAATAGCACCAAAAACCTTATCGCTTGAGTGCGGGATTCCCCGGGGGCGCGTCCGGTTCCGGCAGTTAACCGCCCCATCCGGGGCACCTGCGTACCTGCACTCTCGGACCGACGCTACGGCTACGGCGTAGCGACTACGCGCTACAAGGGACTACGAGAACTACGCAGGTCTACGTGTACCACTAGATTTTATAATGTAGCTCCCAATTGTGTTTCTGAACGGCGAAAATATATTTGAAAGATGAATGTTGATGAACGTTCGACATTTGATGAAATTTTGATATTATACGGCCAAAAAAAATTCCATAATACGCGTGTCCCCTTTTTATTTTGTTCTCAGACGTGTTGAATGATGTTGATGATGATAAAAATGTATGCAAGAGAGAGAGAATAAAAGTATTTACAAGTAGCGAAGTAGTCAGTACGCATTGTCATTGAAATTCAAAAATGATAATAAGATTAAAAAAGTAAAAACAAAAAAGGGTAGATAGTTGATACATCAATCATGACGGACAGTCAACCGACTTGTAGCACAACTACCTACCCAGTCCACCCATGCTAGCTAACCCAAGATAATTTAAAAGTTACTGGGATTATAGCAGACCACACGACGTCCCATCTTCACGCGGTATTTATGAGACGCGCGTCCACGCGCCGGGCCGTCGGCGTCGCCGCCACAGCCGCGGCCCGTCCCGGGACATTCGGGACAGATATTAATTTGTCCCGATTTTACGAGCCGCACATTCCCGCGCCGTAAACACACATAAACATGGCGCTATACGTTCCGCGTGAAGTGCGCTGAGGTGCCTTTTACTACAGATAAAAATTTAATAATTATGTTTTTTCCTTCGTTGGGTATTGTCGCGTCGGACCTTTATATTTATTGTTTTTTCTTCTAATGTCTTCTTCACTTCTTTTATCCCGCCGTAAACGAAGTATTTATACCTATATCATGTAGATATTATATACATTATACGTGTATGTCTGAGTATAATACTTGCCAAACTTAAACGTTCCTTTGATGTTTATTGCAATTATAATTTTAGAATACAAATAGGAAGGCTTTATCATTTACTAACAGACCGCGGCACTGTCGTATATTTATTAACAACTCAATCGCGAAAAGAAATTAAGAATATACATTTTTTTAATACTGTTTAGGATAGTATTTAGAGTAGAAACATTAAGGTTGTGTTAGAGTAGAAATATTAAGGCTCTGTTAGAGTAGAAACATTTAGGCTGTGCACTTTGTGTTAAACGGTTGAATAGTTAAACTATGTTTTGTCTCTTGCGATTCAGTATAAAATTGTCAAAGAACAACAAAGACAAAACATAGTTTAACTAAACTACCGTTTAAGATTCTTTATTAATAAGACATCAAGTAACTTTTTTATACTATTGGATAACGAGATGAGCGGTTCGTTTGTCTGTTGGTAAGCATAACGCCATAACAATTGCAGTGCCACCCAAAACTTTGAAATACAAAGGATTGCGCGGCACTGCAGTGCGCTCTGAGACATCAGGTATTAGGTCTCATAGTGCTTGACGCGACTGCTTGGCGGCAGACATTACGAGCCCACCCAGCAGACACTCACAGAAGAGTTAGTCCTACCTACCAAAATTTAGATTTAACTCGTGGCGCATAACTGTGTGTGAGTACTGAAAACTACCGTTATTTACACAAAATATGTCTCAAACATTTTTTTTTTTTATTTATTCTTCATTTATTTCTTTTGTACATAGAAATTTGCATGTTGTACCATAGAAACCAGAGATGGTTTGTCCTGGTACTCACATTCACGCTCTAGGTATACACAAACATAAACATAAAAATAAAAACAAAGAAAAATTAATCTTAAACCAACTACTTAGCACTAAACTAGGTAGGTACATGAACTTCGCGTTATATAAAAATCTTTGTTCAACGTGACATTTTGAATAAGGTACTACGGTACTTAATTTATTTATTTTAACCCAATTTAGCTAACCATTTTATTTTTCTCGTTGACGTGAAATATGACGCGTGAAACTGAGACAGAAACCTCTACAATAGCAATTAATTTAGATACCTATTTTATCATTTAAGGAAAGTAGTATTATGGAACCTTATTTGAATAGAAAAATCTCGTTGATAGCGCAGATAATAATTTAATCCCCAAGTTTCGTAAAAAGGTATATTTAATTAAGGAACTAAGATTGGTTCATGAATAAATCGGCGACTAATTTTATCTTCGCAACTTTTTCAGTTAGCAAACAAAATAGGGAAGAGAGAAAAAGAGAATTCTGTTATCTATTGAAATATAAAACATAGATTTATTTCGGCTATCTTGGAAACGGCTCTAACGATTTGGATGAAATTTTGTATTTATTTATAGCATTGTATTTGATGTTAAATATGGGTATATTTAACATCAAATACAATGCTATAAATTTAATTAACAACTTATAATAAAATATAATAAGTAACTTATAGTGAGACCCACAAAAGATAAGAACAAAATGAAATTCTGAAAACTAAAGTGTGACAGCTGGCCTTAGCACTAATAATAGTAGTTAATAGAAATTAATAAGCTGAGATAATGATTAAGCGCTAACGAGGATTATAATGCTAGAAAGGATTAAAAAATATTAAAATAATAAATACGTACTAATAATATTTAAATAATAAGTATGTTACAACAGTAATGTCAACATATAGTACAGTTTTTACCTATTTTACCTATTTGTTATTATATGTACCTATTATATCTATTTGCACCACCGATTCTCTTTCCATCCAAAGGTTGACTGGAAGAGATCGCTTTTAGCGATAAGTCCATCCATTGTACTTTAATTTTAGATCTGTTACTGTGGTTAATTTCTTAAGACTTGGGCACAATAAAGAATTTTGATTTGATTTGATGTAACAATGCAACTGAAGTAACCTGTTGCGCTTTAGCTTTAGTTTAACTACTGCCGCAAAATAAGTTACAGGCCCTTGATTTGTGCAAATGAATGTTATAAGTATCATGTGAATAAAAACTAACTGCATGTAAAAAGCGATATTTGATGTCCTTAACTGCTAGTCGCGTTGGCAGTAGCGAGAGCGAGGCTAAGAAATTGCAGAATTGAGAAAATGTTACCAATATATAACATCACAAAATACAAATTCTTCCATCATATATGACGGGGCGGCGAGTCCAGGGGTCTTTTTAAAAACGGTGACGTCACCACCGGTGACGTCAACATCTTCAGCATCATGGTGACCGCTCACCCCTCGTAGAAAGAAAACACGAAGTAGCTCCATTTTATCTCAACCATTTATTTCGGCAAGGTTATATGGGAGATCTGAACGGTCCGACGGTAGGCGCAACACTGCTTTTTCCAACAGTCGGTCGCTCGTATTTATAGCAAAACAGATTGTGACAAAGAATCTTTATAAAACTTGTTAGATCTTGTCATTCTACTTTAGATTTTAATCTTCAATTGAAATTCATTACTTTTTATTAACATGGGGCCCAGGAGAGCACTCATGATAGTTAAAATAAATGACTCTAGGCGCCCATTCCAAGCAATAGGCCGTACAAGAAGAATGGGCAAGAAACTTGTCGGCAATCTTTTAAAAAAATGTGTTTACAGTGAATTTGTTCAGTTTTACAATCATTTGTCTAGTTTTAACAATTCAATGAGTAATTAATGGTTCACAAACATTAATTAGTTAATCAAAGTTTAAGTGAAATTATTAACAATCCAATGAGTAATTTATGGTTCTAAACGTTAATTAGTAAACCAAAGTTAACATGTTTTGATTGTTGTCATTTTACACCGTCCATGAAGCTCGCCTGTGACGTCGTTGCTCCGATACGGCCATTCTGATAGATGGTGCGTGCTCTGCACCAGTCCAGTTATGTTCTGAAACAATGAGACGTTTCCTTCTGAGTTTGGTATCTGTAAGCAACCACCGTTGCTAGCAGTTAAGTTTGCAAGAGTAATAGTTTGCATTTTAAAGAGAAACGAAAAATTTTTTTTTTTTTTCTTTTCTTTTCTTTTCCTTTTCTCTTTCTTTTTGCTTTCTTTTCTTTGATCAATTATCTTTACAGTGAAGTTATCTAGTTTCGACAATCTAATGAGCAAACTATTTAGTTAACCAAAGTAGGTAAACATTTAGTTAATCAAAGTAGGTAAACATTTAGTTAATCAAACAAGGTAAACATGTTATGTTTCCTATTGCCCTGCTCAACACTGTAGACGTAGCCCGCTTCGCGCCGACTCGGCCATTCTGACAGGTGGTGCGCGCTCTGCACCAGGCACGGTGTTTCTGAAAACTAGAAATTTGGTTTTGAGGTAGGTACCCGTACACCGGTACACTAGCTGTTAACTTTGTTTCTCATCACTGCATAAATTAAGCTACATTGCTTATTTTCCATATTGTCAAGATTTAACTTTATGTTAGAGTGAAACCATATTCATGTAACAAAATTATCAGCCAACTTTTAGTACCTTCTTAATAATATTCTGTAAACATAACAGTTCACATGCAAACATTCGTAGTTAAACGTAAATAAATTTGATGCTCAAGGGAATGTGAGCAGAGTGTGTATTTGTTTTTGCCAATGCTCCACGCATCATGGCATGAATAGATTTATTATAGGTTCAATGCAAATGCTCCACGCATCATTGCATGAATAGATTTATTATAGGTTCAATGCAAATGCTCCACGCATCATTGCTTGATTTTTAAATTCTCGTAGACATGGAGACTGGGAGACAGGGATGTTGCTGTGGTCTGGGCGGTCTTGTACGCCGTGGTCCACAGAGGCTCTAAAGGAAATGGGATACAGGTCGATGCTGCGGTCTGGGCCTTATTGTTATGACCGTGGTCCGCAGAGGCTCTGAAAATGACGGGAATGGAGGGTACACAAGGAATAAAATAATTTAAAATGACGAATATAGAGGGTACACAAGGAATGAAATAATTTTTACAGTGTTACAGACGATTCAAAACTATTACGTTTTATAATTCGGATCCCGAATTGTTAACTGAATATCACTTATCCGTAACAGTCCCCGCGCTGTTGCTAACGCTGCGAATCTAGTTCAATGAAAGCTCAGTATCGTCAATGAATTTTGATAACTACCACATCGCGTATTTACGCGTACCGGAATAGAAAGAACTTAATGAACGCTAGTGCCACTAAGTTTTCAAACTAGCATACAAACAGGCACTTCGCCTTGAATAAATTGCACAAGATTCACAAAAATACCTCAAAGACAAATAATCAGCGATAATAATAATTAAGAATTGTGATGTCGATTAAAGACACTGCCATACTTGAAAAGATTTGGAGGCCTTTTTATTAAGTTGGGTTAGAATTACTAGGTATGGATTTTCGTAGATATCTCGTGGAAATCGCGTGACAATCTCATCGGATATCTCCGGATATCTCGTCGGATATCTCGTCGGACATCTCACGGATCACTCGCGGCCATCTCTTGGACTAACTCGCGGCCACCTCTTTGGATTAACTCACGGCTATCTCTTTGGATTAACTCGCGGCTACCTCTTGGATTAACTCACGGCTATCACTTGGATTGACTCACGGATCACTCGTGGATTGCCCGGGATAACTCGCGGATACCTCGGGATAACTCGCGGACAGCACACGGATAACTCGTAGATTTTTGGTATTTGTGGGTATCTCGTGAAAAACTTTTAAAAATAAAACTCAAGAAACTAAGAAATCTCGTGAAATTAGAAGTAATCTCTTGGATTATTTGTAAGTTGTAAGTTGCGTTTATGCGCATGCAAGTCTAAAGTTAAAATATGGTAGAAAAAGTTACGATTCACCTGTATTCTGATGTCATGTCTCCATCGCCTTTTTCTTGGTTTGGTTGCACGTGTTGGCCCGTTCGTGTTGATACCACGGACGTGGCTGGTGTGTCAGCATAATCTTCAGGAGCTGGTAGTGATGGGTCATCTGTCGCCAATACGGTGGTGTGTCAGCATAATCTTCAGGAGCTGGTAGTGATGGGTCATCTCTCGCCAATACGGTGGTGTGTCAGCATAATCTTCAGGAGCTGGTGTCTGATGTGGGGACCTCTGCTGCGACTGGGCTCGGCTGCATTGCCCATTTGTGCTGGTCCTTCAGGTGACAAGCGGGTGAGAAGGCTAGGATTGGAAAGCTAGGTTGTTCCGTTCCAATCCCACTTCTGATGACGGGGCGGCGAGTCCAGGGGTCTTTTTAAAAACGGTGACGTCACCACCGGTGACGTCAACATCTTCAGCATCATGGTGACCGCTCACCCCTCGTAGAAAGAAAACACGAAGTAGCTCCATTTTATCTCAACCATTTATTTCGGCAAGGTTATATGGGAGATCTGAACGGTCCGACGGTAGGCGCAACACTGCTTTTTCCAACAGTCGGTCGCTCGTATTTATAGCAAAACAGATTGTGACAAAGAATCTTTATAAAACTTGTTAGATCTTGTCATTCTACTTTAGATTTTAATCTTCAATTGAAATTCATTACTTTTTATTAACATGGGGCCCAGGAGAGCACTCATGATAGTTAAAATAAATGACTCTAGGCGCCCATTCCAAGCAATAGGCCGTACAAGAAGAATGGGCAAGAAACTTGTCGGCAATCTTTTAAAAAAATGTGTTTACAGTGAATTTGTTCAGTTTTACAATCATTTGTCTAGTTTTAACAATTCAATGAGTAATTAATGGTTCACAAACATTAATTAGTTAATCAAAGTTTAAGTGAAATTATTAACAATCCAATGAGTAATTTATGGTTCTAAACGTTAATTAGTAAACCAAAGTTAACATGTTTTGATTGTTGTCATTTTACACCGTCCATGAAGCTCGCCTGTGACGTCGTTGCTCCGATATATATATAATAGATCATGCAATATTTTTGGTTAAATCTCGGCTCCACTTCAGTGGGCAGGCGGCCTTAACCTTTAGTTTTTGACAGGCACACGTCGCACTGGCGCGCACCTCCACTGCTCGGCGCGACATCTTAGAAAATATTTTGCCCGCTAACAAACGAGCGGGCGTCTCATTTAAATTATTTTGAATGTATAATAAATAAGCGTTGTTTTGAATGAATTAAACCGCCTTAAATATTCGAAGAGACAGCTTTTAGTCTCATGAATTACAAAATAATGTGCCCTGATGAGCCGAGCCGCGCTACATTAGGACCGACCTTTTCCTGTCAAATTGTTAATTAATAAGCATTTTATAATAATTAGCGGTTGGATTATTGCTGCTTATTGCTGGGGTGGAATAAACGTTAGCTTAACGTATTATGTGGTGAGCTTGGGGATGCTTTTTAACGAGGAATTTTTTTTATACTGGCTAGACTTGCGTTTTACCGCAATCTCACCTGATGGTAAGCGACGATGCGGTCGACTATGTAACACGCTTGCCTAGAAGATCCTGTTCACTCTTGTCTTAAAGACTCCCAAATTGTAGTATTCAGGATATACAGATGCCGGCAAGGAATTCCATTCTTTCACAGTCCGCATGATGATTGCTGAAGCAAAACGCTTAGTGCGGATAGATGGTATGTCAACCATAAATGGGTGACGAAACGCCGTGCGTCTTGTCGTCCGATGGTGGAATGGAGATGGTGGAATTAAGTCGTGTGATGTCATAGCACACTCTCCAAAATGTATCCTGTAGAAGATTGTGAGACTGGCAACCCTGCGTCGATGAGAGAATTTTAAGTTTACACATTTCGGATTATCTGGCCAACGACTTTGGGACGGTATGCGTTCTGCAATACGTTTTAACTATCAGGAAAAGTAGGTTATCTTTATTTATTTGTTCACAACACACTGTTATAAGAGGTGCTCGTACTTTGAATCCGAACATACTGTTTGGGTTTGTAATCAAACGTCCCTTACCGTTCCACTGTGTTAACTAGGAAACTCTAGTGCACTCTACAAAACCTCGACCTGCAAAGTGGAAGTCGACCATCATAAGGTCGACTGAGATGACTGAGACATCATTCATCTTCCCAGTAAAAAAGGTTTTCCTTCGGCATTACATCTGAAACAGAGAAATTTTCAATTTATATATGTTACCGGACAGACCGGACTTTGTGACATAAAGAAACCCTAATCACAATATGCGATTAGACGAAGTAACGCGCGTGCATTATAAATGGGCTTCCGTCGACATTTTAGCGACGAGTATTCGTTCATTTACTTCGAGAGCCATTAATACATACATAATGAGCTGTTCCCGCCGGAGGATCAGCTCTAATTAGCAGACAGGTGATTAAGCCATGTCATGTCAACATAAAAGCATTTTACCGTAATCCTCAGCCGTTGCTCTTGTGCTGCCTTTGGCATTACGTGCCATGTTTGAGAATTAAACACTAAACAGCTACGATTCTTAGTTTGACATGGGTATTTATTTACTACTAGCTGTGCCCTACGGCTTCGTCCACGTAGCCTAAGTTACTCCTTGTAACATCATCTATCTGTCAGTGAGCTGTTAGTGAGTTGTCGCTAGTAGAGTCATTTATTTTAACCTTCATAAGTGGTCCGTTGGGGCCTAAATGAATAAAGCATTTTGAATTTGAAAGTCCCGTCCAAAATCGGTCCAGCCGTTTCAGAGATTACCCGGTACAAACAGACACAGACAAAATTTAAAAAATGGTCGTTTTGCTATAGGTACCGTATATACTTTCATATGCATTTAGTAAAAAGCTGTTAAATTGATATTACAAACAGACACTTCAATTTTATTTATTTGTATAGATGTATAGATTAAACTTTAATCAGCTATTGTGTGATTTAGAAAGAATGTCTCTGTTACCGAGCTAGCATATCGTAAGCGCTGATAAACACAACCACAGGTGGCTCCACCTGTATTTCGGTTTGTGCATTACACCTACTGCAGCTGGTGCGCGGCTTCCGGCGTGGTGTTTCCCACAGGAAGTAGACGTTTTTCCGGGAAAAAAGTAGTCAATGTCACACTCAGGTCCAGAAACTATATCGCTGTCTTCGACTACACATATCACGTCAACGTCACGTCACGTAAAAATCACGTCGTGCGTTGCTCTGCCACAACACAAACCAACAAACAAACTTTTGCATTTATAATATAGTAGGATTTCTCTTTTGTCCTACAGTCCGCGTACCAACGCATTGTTCATAGTTCTGTCGCCAAGTGTGCTTTGCTGTATTCCTGATTGAAGGGAGAACTTAATTAAATATAGAGTTAGATTTGAGACCATTATATTTCACGACAACTTTGACATGCGAGTTATCTTGTCACGTTATTTTACACAAACAAGAACTACAAAAATTTAATAACATTCTAGAGTTCAAATGGTATGCCGGTGCTTGCTTTGAAGCTACAACTGAAATGCAACGTTACAAAGATAAATGGACTAGTCCCGGGGTTAGGTACCTACCGCTGAAGATGCACTGTGATGGAGAGTCTTCTGACGTGCGAATTGTACAAGAGTGTGGCTGGTCAATATGTATTCATCTTTTGCTATTGAAGCTGAAATTGTTAAGACTACAACGACACGATGAAATCGATTAAATCGATAACTTGATAAGTGTGTGCATTTTCATATTTATTAAATTAAAAAAAAGTTATTTATTGACATAAATAAATATTACAACAACTAATGAATCCATAGGCTCCCGAACTAGTAGCAACTGTGTTTCAGGAGCCAATGGCTTCTCCCATTATGTGACACTACGATAATCAAAAAGTATATACTTTTTAACCGACTTCCAAAAAAGGAGGAGGTTATCAATTCGTCGGGTATTTTTTTTTTTTTATGTTTGTTACCTCATATCTCGGTCATTTATAAACCGATTTGGAAAATTCTTTTTTTATTTGAAAGGATATACTTTCAGATTGGTCTCATAGAAATTTCATCAAAACCGGTTCAGTAGTTTGTCACTGAAGTCGGTTCGTAGCTTTTTTAAAGCAATTTTTTTTAGTTTTGGTTTCGTATTGTTTGTACATGTAACCTGTGTGGTAAAGAAATTATAATGCGTCGAACACAGTATGCGTATCATCAGATAAAATACAAGCCCGATATATCGCAGGAGGGGACCCTCGCCTCGTGTCTTAGTAAGTTGTGGGACTTTTATAGTAAAACTTCAGGCGAGGTTCTTGGGTAAACAAGAAACTGCTGGATGTAATGTTTTTAGAATGTTGTTTTAATATCATAATACTGCTGCACTTGTGCTTCTTAACGAACACTTAATGCCGTAATCCACTAATATAACACATTCTTACTTGGAATTACAGAAGCTATGGTAAATTAAACACGATGATCGATCAACGTTACTAATTTGTAAAGACAAATATCATCTATCGAGAATTCTAGACGTGAATATTGTAAAGGGTTTTTATACTTTTTCTTTAATCATTACCTACTCTGCAAGGTCCAGGGCTCGCACACTTTTTTAGTAATTATATTAATTTGTTACACTGTTGTTGTAGATATCATGAAAAACAACATTAACTTAACAAAAGTATATTCCGAAGGCCCAAGTTTATCTATTAAGATTTCGAATACATAATATTAGAATTAGTTTGTTAAGGGGCACCCCAGACGCTCAAGCAAACGTACGTTTGCTTGTCAGAATAACAACGCTTTTGCGTCAAGCGTGGATTTCGTGATACTCGAATTGTGCGCTTGACGCAAAAGCGTTGTTATTCTGACAAGCAAACGTACGTTTGCTTGAGCGTCTACGGTGCCCCTAAGAGACACTGCAAAGGGTTCAAAAGGTCGTAAATTAAAACAATGTAAATACGTACGCGATATAAACCGTTAAATATACAATCGTTACGTTCCCTTCACGGCTCATTATAGAGTAAGGAACAGTACACACACACACACATAAAACACTTACACTCATACCCCCGCACTAGGATTCCCTGCAGGTGGCATGGCCATACACAGATACACATCACAAACATCCAAGACCCGAAAACAAACTTTATGCCTACACAAAATCTGCCCCGGCCGGGAATCGAACCCGGGACCCCTCGTTTTGCAGGCAGGGTTACTACCAACTTGGCTACGGAGCCGTCTAAGAAACAACAAGGGTACAAGGTCTACCGAATAAAAAGGTTTTTTGTAGTATAGCCACGCATGCAGCCATTCAATCATTGGATGCTATTTGTCACCGTTGGCTTGTATAGGTAGTATTTATGGTTGGCTGTGTGAGTGAGCAGCTCGCCCATCTGCAGTCAGAAGCGGTCCGCGGGCACATAGATCAGGGCGACGAATGGTTTGTACCCGCGCGCTATTGATGTACAACATCCTGTAGCAACCAGACGGTCGAACAGAAAATAGTTTTATACTTTTTTTTCATTCCTTTTTTAGTCTTACATCACAGTTTCATGTTTGGGTACAGAACAAAAAAAAATTCAATTCAAAAAGGTCAATAGAAATGATCTGGCGTAGTTACGCCGACTTGTTTTTGATACCATAATCAGAAAAGAACAAAACGAAGTAACAAGCAATTAAATCATATCTACTACTAGTTGCTGCCCCGCGGTTTCACCCGCGTGGAGATTTTGGATTCCATGGTTTTTATTTCTTTGCGTGGATCCCTAATTCTTTTTATAAAATTAAAGTAGCCTAAGTTACTCCTTGTAACATCAGCTATATGCCAGTGAAAGTCCCGTCAAAATCGGTCCAGCCGTTTCGGAGATTATCCGGAACAAACAGACAGACAGACAATTTTTTTTAAAAAATGGTTGTATTGTTATAGGTACCGTATATACTTTCATATGCATTTAGTAAAAAGCTGTTATTTTGATATTACAAACAGACACTTCAATTTTATTTATTTCTATGTATAGATTATTATGACTTGAACAGGAAAGCAAATAAATGTATTTACTTTCTTCTTCTGAAACAGTGATTTCGTCGATGTTAGACGTTCTAAGTTACATTGTCTTAATTTATAGCTAACCTCTCCTCGATTGTAGAATGGAAGACTACATCGGAGTAGTGTGTCGCCGGGAGTTCGGGAGGATTAGCAACCACCCGCGATAATTGAGACTGTCTTATAACGCAATTCAATCAGCTGATAACTATGTCACTAATACGTATTATACTTAACGCGGAATAGCTATCACGTAACTGTTAATTGGTAGTCCTGGGTTGCGCTACATTTGCGAATACAGAAAGTTATCTTATTCAGGAATTTTAGATTACTTACGTATTGAGTTTCAAAAAACTGCTCTTCGATTTTAGGTTGCATTATATGTTAGTAAATAAAGGTTCATTTGACTCAATTAAATTATAATTCTGTGTTCCGGTGTGATGAGCAAAGTAGTCAGTGATATTACTGGGCTTATGAGACTTAATACCTAATGTCTCCGAGTAACGAGCGCACTGCAGTGCCACGCAGGCCTTTGTGTTTAAAAGTTCTGGGTGGCACTGCAATTGTTATGGGCCGGCGTTATGCTTACCATCAGGCAAACGACCAGCTCGTCTCGTTACCAAATAAAATGAAAAAAAATTAACATTTCTTTACCTACTTTAAAATAGGTCAAGGTATAATAAATGTGTGGGTAGATGCACATTGTGTTGAATGTACCTAATGAATCAATCGAGGTGAATGGAGGCGCAGTTTAGGACGCGTCGGAATGCATCACACGCGTCGGATGGAGGTTAAAAAGGGATTAGTTAACGTGACCACCCGTCCTGAAAGTAGGTCGGCTCTCGACGGTGCATACAATTAGCAGCATTTTTAATTATTTTTTTGCTATTGGTAACGAGACGAGCTGGTCGTTGGCCTGATGGTAAGCATAACGGTGGCCGATAACAATTGCAGTGCCACTCAGAACTTTGAAACACAAATTATTATTTACAAAAAAATATAAAATAATATATACAATTATTTACATTGTCATATTGTGATATAATTACTTTACTTATGAGTTACTCTGTTGTTAAAGTAACCTTAAGATGCATTTTTGGATCAATAAATGATTATTATTATTATTGAAAGGCCTGCGCGGCACTGCAGTGCACTCTTTACCCTGAGACTTTAGGTATTAAGTCTCATAAGCCCAGTAATTTCGCTGGATACTCTGCTCATCAAAACGGAACACAGTAATGCTTGCACACTACTGCTTGGCGGCAGACTTCACTCACAAAGCGGTGGTAACAACCCAGACTGACACTCGCAGAAGAGTTAGTCCTCCCACTTACTCTTCTGCGAATAATTAAAATACTTTCTTAAAAATGCTGCTAAAATAATATCTGTGAGATTGTGAAGAAAATAAACAAAACTAATAGAGCAGGAAACACCACATCGACGTATAATGAGCTCACTAGCCAAGCCTCTGACAGTCCTTGATTGAGTGCAGTATACGACCTGTGGCTGGTCTAGTATACAATAGTATAACGCAGGCCTGTGAAGCCACTGAGTGGTCAATAAACGAGTTATGTTACAAGTGCGTTGGCCGGCAGCCGCTATGTGGTAAGATAATCCATTAATCGTATTAAATTGAAGTGATGTGTGATTGCACTCAGTGATTAATGTAGCTGGACATTGGAATGAACTTGTCAGCATTATAATATGTGGTTTTCAAATTAAAACTTATAGCTGTTATGTACTTCAAGCTAAACATAGGCCTTTTGTATTCTGAAACCTGGTTAGGTACCTAATATTCATTTAATTGGGAAGGATTAACTAACCTTCAATATATTTCGCAGAGTGTACTATATACCAGTAGGTAGACTTATATTGTACTTGAATAAGGTAATTAGGCAATAGGGATGTTGCATGAAACACAAAATACATTATTACTGTCGTTATACAGGTTTAAGAACATCAAAAATGAAATTCACAAAAATTATATAATTCCCACAAAGTTTCCCGAATTCAACGATTTTATTTTTATCATCCATTAGTATTTAAATCATACCACCAGATTCTTTACATCTCAATTCATAAACAAAAGTATCACAACAATATAGTTAAACGTAGTTTTACACGGTCAAATCAGCAAAATGCATGTTTTTAGTACACCTTTACGGCCCGCGTCGAACAAGTGACGTCAGGTGTTCTGTCCATTTTGTATGTGACGTTTTAGCGCTCAGTAGATACGCTCGACTTTGACTCTCATTTTTAACGTCTCTAGCGTTAGATTTCCAGTTTATTCGATGGAGACGTTTATTGTTTACTGTATCACAGTTTCTAAAAACACATCAAATACGTCATAATAGTTTGCGTATAAAGTAATTTCATACTTTCTTACGTTTCTTTCTTTTATATAAAAGCAATATGAAAATTGCAAACCAACGCAAAAAGAAAAAAGCTTCCCTTTTATAGACTGAGACCAAAAATTAAATTCAGTAAAGTGCGGTGTTCCGAGCCCTTGTGCCGGGAATGCCTCTGTGAGGCCGTTACTTATTAAATTCCATAGAGCAATAACTCGTACTAGTACCGCTAGGTAATTGGTGTTTGACAATGTTACGAGCCAGCCCGCGCGGCACTGCGCGTGCGAGCGGCACGCGGCGCCAGTTCAAGGGCTGAACGCGTAAAATTTACTACAAAATTTATTGAGACACTGGAGGTTTGTGATACGGCTTGACTTTATGAGAGGAAAATAAAGTTAGGTTTTAGGAGTGAACGGCGCCATCGGTACGAGAACGTAGGTACGCTTCAATATACGAGCGTTGGTACACTTGTAGTGAGGACTTAACACGCTATACGCTAACGAAGTTATTTTGAAGATATTCAACATCATCATCGTCATCAGCCGGAAAACGTCCACTGCTGAACATAGGTCTCCCCCATAGAACGCAGAAGATATTACGGCAGTTTTGTTAGTGGTAGGAGGTCTTCTACGAGTGTCCATCTGGGTTGTTACCACCGCTTTGCTCGTGAAGTCTGCCGCCAAGCAGTAGTGTGCAAGCATTACTGTGTTCCGGTTTGATGAGCCCTTTGTAAAATCCTGAAGTCTAGCGTTTGAAATCACAGACAATGCCCCTTGGGGGCAGGGGGCAGGGGGCAGGGGGCCGGGGCAGATATTAGGGAAGCCGTTGCCACCAAGAAAACGAAATGCAAGAGCTCACACAATGAAATGAACTGCTATAGAGCCGTTGAGCGAAAGCGTCTGAAACCTTTGGAATCTGCACTTCCGCCCGATGTTTACTGTACCTACGGTACATAAACAGTAAGGGCTATTGGTTTCAATTTTACAACTGTCACCTTACATAAGTTTCTACACAGAATATTACACCCATGTTAAGACTTATTTTTACCAGGAACTCCGGCGCGAGTACGGAAGTCGGTTCGATAAATTTGTCGAACCGAAAAACTCGACAAATTTATCTAATGTTGCGAGTACCGAAGTCTGATCGTAAAGTATTGTAGTAGCTCTATATTCTCTTTGGATTCGACCTAGCTTTTCGATAACTTTTGTCGATTGTTTCGAGGCTCGATAAAACCCACTTTATCGATTTGAACTGTCAATTTTATCGAATATTATCGAATTTTATCGACCGAAAAGATCCGTACTTGCGCCGCTCTTCTGCGAGTGTCCGTCGGGTGGTTACCACCGCTTAGCTCGTGTAGCCTGCCAAGCAGTTATGTGCAAGCATTACTGTATTCCGGTTTAATGAGCAAAGTAGTCAGTGAAATTACTGAGCTTTTGAGACTTTATACCTAATGTCTCAGGGTAAAGATCACATTGCAGTTCAGCGCAGGTCTTTGTGTTTCAAAATTCTGGGTGGCACTGCAATTTTAATGGGCAGGTGTTATACTTACCATCAGACAAAGGTCACGTTCATCCCGTTACACAGCATTATATAAAAAAATTGCCTCATAAAAAATCATAACTAATGATCAAGTCGACCAAGTTACATAAAAGTATGTAGTCAGTACCCAACAAGTGTACACTTGCTGTTGTAAATTATGTTGTGCAATATAATACTGTATTTTATTTATTTTATTTTATTTTATTCAGTAGGTACAGTAACAGCAATTAGGTTACACTAATTTTAACATTGTATAACTAATGCATCAATATAAACCTAAAAGCCAATGACAACCGTACACAGCTTAGCGATAAACATTGACACAATAATAATATTGATAATTATTTAAAAAAAGAAAATAGTTTTTGATTATGTTATAACGAACGGTATTTCACGTGACGATGGTAAGAGGCCTGATGGTATGACATTAATTCCTTGGAGTCGTGGGAGGCCACTGGTGTGGGACGCAACTTGTGTCGACACGCTAGCGCCTTCTCACGTCCAATTGTCATCTAGGGCGGCGGGTTCGGCAGCAGAAGCAGCGGAAATCCTTAAACGGAGGAAATATGCATCCCTTGGTGACGGATACATATTTCTTCCTTTTGGGGTCGAGACAATGGGCCCCTGGGGACCAGACGCGAAGCTGTTTTTTAAGGAGTTGTCCCGACGCTTAGTAGAAGTGACAGGTGACCAACGAGCTGGCGCTTACCTCGGTCAACGTATTAGTTTAGCTATTCAGCGAGGTAATGTCGCCAGCTTTTTGGGCACCCTACCTGCAGAAGGCGACCTTAATGCTGTTTTTTATTTATAAGGTTTTGTTTAATTTAGTTTTTAATTGAAATGTAAATATTTATTAGTATGTACTTATAAATAATAAAATAATAAGTCTAATTAATAAAAATGTTATAACACGATACACAGATCTTTTGTATGTGGTGAAATTACAACAAAATATGTCTTTGGGAACATCCGTGGAGTTGTAGATGAGACACATTCTGTTGAGCGGACTGTTACGAGATACGTTATTGTTGGCATGTGGTATGCTAAACAGTTGAGGGTTACGCATCGAGCGATTCGGCACTTTAAAGTTGAGTTTTTGCAAGAGGTCACTTCCTAGTGTGCCGTTAGTAATTCTGTATAAAGTGCATAAATCAGTTATGGTTCTGCGTTTTTCAAGGCTCTTAAGATGAAACTTATTTAACCGATCAGAATATTCTTTGCATTTACGTCGCAGCCCGAGTCTACAACATAGAGATCGTAGAAAACGCCGCTGCACGGACTCAATCCTGTCAATATGGACGTGGTATATCGGAGACCACACTGGTGAACAGTATTCGAGTATGGTTCTGACCAAACTGCTGTAGAGTGTGATAAACGAGGTTGACTTCCTAAATGATTTTGAAATTCGAGTTATAAAACCCAACATTTTGCTGGCTTTATTGACTGTGTAGTCGAAATGTGGTCTGAACGAGAGTTCACGGTAAAACATGACACCCAGATCACGGACTACCTCTACGCGCGAGAGGCGGTCTCCAGCGATGTTATAGTTATACTGAATATAGGACTTTTTCTTTGTGAAAGTGATGGTCTGACATTTTTTAACATTGAGCGACATATTATTTTCCACACACCAATTGTGTATAAGATCAAGGTCCTCTTGTAGCACCCAATACATTCATATACTTAGGTATATACACTAAAAATATTAAGATCCAACAAAATTATATCATAAATAAACTATGTATCATTTAACAATTATAAATAAGCTCTATCTAATCTCTTTGTAACAGACCTTCCGCGCTTTGCACACGAAAGTCGTGTTGTGTCTTGTGTCGTGTGTCGTGTGTCGTGTTGTGTCTTGTGTCGTGTGTTGTGTTGTCGTGTATGGACGACTTGGCTACAGAAAAATGTTTGCTAAGCACGTCACCATCTACGACCACAGCGTCACTTAATTTGGTAACGTAGTGGTCAGATATTTAAGTCGTGTTGAAGCACGATAAGTCATTCTCATGTGCGAGTTCCCTTACTGTCTATATGCGTTTGTGTGACGCCATTGTGTTGTATACGTTCTGACCGTATCGTTTACTTCCATCGAGCCGGCGATAAAATCGAGTGCGCCATCGACGGGCGGCGAGTCTACATCGAGACCGTATCGATACAATATCGATTATTATATAGCGCCGGTAACGATGCCCATTGTGTGTAGAGAAATGGCCAGTCGAGCGGTTGCACCACCGCGGGATGTGCTACACTGCGCTACGTTGTCGACACAAATATTAAATAAATAGATATATTAGGTTATAAATAAGGTGAAAAGCCTTTTTCGTGACAGTGTTAGCTCATAGATGCGTTGCTGTAACGTTGTTTTAAGTAAGAAAAAGTTTGTTACGTAAGTAGAGCGACGTGTAAGCAACCAAGCATTTACCCAATACCAATGAGTATCATCACGTTTACTCTTGCGGATAGTATTGTCACGTCTAGAAACGATAATTGGTTCAGGAATAGGGTCTAGGGATTCTAGACTTGGCGTGACAACAACTTCATTCATTATCAGGTTCACTAACCTGATAATGAATGAAGTTGTTGTCACGCCAAGTCTCAAACTGAAACATGTATTGCAACAGACATTGTAGTCGCATAATTTATAGAACGATTTATTTGTATCAGCCGTCTATTAGATATATATATCATACTCTCCATCTGCATAGTTATATGGAAAAATCGCTAGATGTAAGACCGCCCTGTATACTCAGTACTAGATTAATTATAAAAAAGTTTATTTTATAAATTCGTATTTTTCATTATAATGTGCAAATTAAAAGTTTAATCTATATACTAGCTATCTATATAGAATGGAAACAGCGTAGTGCGAATGTGAGTACTCTTATTTAACCGTCCGTAGTTTTGCAAGTTCCATCGCTGGGCGTAGCTCGCGGTGGACGGCGCGCCTTACAAATGAAATCGGCGCGCATTCTGAGTGCGCTTTCTTGTATCGGTCTGTGTGCTGCAGTCTCACCTACTTAATGTGCCGCGAGAGTGCGCGCGGAGGGTGCGGTTACGTAAATATTGCGGTCGGTGAGGGGAGGGAAACTAGTTAGTCCTGGCTGCGAATACAGAGCTTACTTAAATGGGTCGCTTGTATGATGTTTGACGTAACGGAATGGTATTTAAATTGTGGTCGTATTATCTTGACGCTATGTATGTGTGTGTGTATTATCTTAATGCTAGCGTTTGACAGTGGTCATGATAAATGGTTTCAACTTGAAGTGGTAGCCCTATGTTCAGTGGCGTATTTTTGGATTCAGCGCCCTGGGCCTGCAGGCCCGTTCAGTATAATATCCGTTCATTATATACGATAGTCCCGCGTCTTGGTGTCTATCAAACTTACACCCACGAGCCCCCACGACCACCTGTCGAGAATTATGCTCTTAACAATAAACAGTTGTTAAACGGTGGTTTAATTAAACTAGGTGATAACTAAGTATTGAACCGTTTAACACTGTTTATTAATAAGATATGTAGTTAAGGAGGCTTTTTTAAATTGCTTCTGCTTGCACCGCCCCTCGCCAGGCTTGCCGCCCCGGGTCATGGCCCTTTTGGCCCTAGGGTAATTACGCCCCTGCCTATGCCTATGACTAGAGCCTACCTCGAAACTTATATTGCATCTTATATATAAAGTATGTCTGTAGAGATAGTATTTATAGGCGCGCGGGTTCCATAAGCGCCCCTTCTATACTACTTTTTTCGTCTATGACCTCTATGATATTAAGATATCATAGATATCATACTCGGGACTTCATTACATTAACATGTAATGAAGTCCCGAGTAATACCGCTTAGTAAATATCGAGACCTTTGCAAGAAGTACCAAGACTTTTTGCAAACGTCTCTATATTTTAAATGTATTTTTTTCATTTGTAAACTATTTTTAGCGAATAGCAAATAATGAGCGTGGATTTCTTTTCTTCGCAATACAAAATGTGTATTTTAAGGTTGTAGGTATTTGTCGTTGTGACCGATCGTCTGCAAATTGTTAAGCTTTGAGCGTTTTTGGTTTAGGTAATGTTTATTTAACATTTAATACCGTTAAATGGGGCAAATAGTCTTCTCTATTAGTTTAACCACGCTGATAATCACTTCGCAGCAACCATACCACCTTCAGTTTATACTATGAGATGACGAGATGAGCTGGTCGTTTGCCTGATGGTAAGCCCATAACAATTTCAGTGCCACTCAAAACTGAAGCACAAACGCCTGCGCGGCACTGCAGTGCGCTCGTTACCCTGAGACATTAGGCTTAAGTCTCATAAGCCCAGTAATTTCACTGGATACTTTGCTCTTCAAACCGAAACACAGTAATGCTTGCACGGCAAACTTCACGAGCAAAGCGGTGGTACCAACCCAGACGGACACTCGCAGAATCTTTTCCTGACCACGGTAAATCGCGTCAATGTTTAGGGAATTTTCTACGGGTCTTGTTTGCCACTTCTTGATGATTCAGTTATCATTATGTGATGCGTCATGCGTGGTTTACCTATGCCTATCAAAGATATTCCAATATATAGATAGAGTGGGCTTAATTATCTATGGAAATATAGTGTTCTAGATATCCATACAATTAAAGACGTCACATAAGTCCCGTCCATCGGCAGATTTTTCAAGGCTGACATATTGTTTTCCAGTCCAGAGCGAGTATTGGAAGTGACATTGCATTTAATCGTGCGACTAAATTATATAAAGAATAGTTCTATAGGACTATTTACGCAGGTGAGAAGTTGCATGTGATACAAGCTACCATGCCAAAGTGCTGTGTGAAGAGCTATGGCTCGACATTTGACGCCATTTTTGTTTCTGTGTCGGCGCGCAATACGTACCTTTGGTTCATATCCTCTACTTTTCTTTAATCATTGATGCTTATCAGCTGGATAACTGTTGACAATCTCATCCGCATAGCTATTTAGTAATTGATGTAAATATTGACTCGCGCGATGTCAAGTGCCGCGTCCGACACCACCCCTGCTAGCGCCTACTCGTGTAGGTACGTAAGTACAAATGGTTCAGGGTGAACATTTCTGAGATTTTTTACTGAAAATGTACCTACACATGTTAATTATATTAGCAAACGTTTGATTTGAGGTATAATGCAATGTAAAAATATTACCTCGTCTAGTTTCGAAAGACCAAATGACATCCTACTGATATTATAAATGCGAAAGTGTGTTTGTTGGTTTGTCCTTCTTTCACGCAGTAACGGAGCAACGGATCGACGTGATTTTTGGCATAGATATAGTTTATGGACTGGAGAGTAACATAGGCTAATTTTTATCCCAGAAAAATTGCATGATTCCTGTGGGAACGCGGGTGAAAACCGCGGGCAGTCGCTAGTGTATAAGCTTAACGTTAGGTGATATATTGAGCATGGAGTCAGTAGCGTCACGAGCCGTCAATGAGAGACGTAGAATCGCTGTTGAGAGTCAGCCTTGCTCTCATTTTACCGAGTTTAGGTACTGTATAATACTGTACTGTTAATTTTTTTCCAACGGGCTAGTTGCCATCTGTCTATTTTGTTTGAGCTTATGTTTATAAGGTTGACAACCAGATACTAAATTAGAAAACTAAATAGCTTATCGTAGAATTTTAATAATTATCGTCACTTAGGTTATTGAAAACTTTTTTTTGTACGTAGTAACGAATCGAGCTGGTCTTTTGCCTGATGGTAAGCATAACGCCGGCATGGGCCGGCAACTGCAATTGTTATGGGACGATTGCAGTGCCACCCAGAACTTTGAAACACAAAGGCCTGCGCGGCACTGCAGTGCGCTCGTTACCCTGAGACATTAGGTATTAAGTCTCATAGCCCAGTAATTTCACTGGGCTTAGTTTAAAATCCGGTTACATCCTAAATCTACACGTACTCTTTAGTGTATAAAAAATATTATGTACCTATCTCTATATTACACTATGAATTAATTATCTACCAAATATGAACATTTAAAATTAAAAATAAATAACGAAGGCAATTTTCCTGTTCTCCTACGTATTACAATTTAGCTAATAGCATTTTATGAATCATTACGAGCGGGAAGTATTTTTTCCGTCACCGAGGAAATCAGTAAAGTTCTCGCTGACAATTCAATACCTCTCAGCGCCGCGCCGGGAGGGCTCTGCGGCGACGGATGACTGTCGTTACTTGTCAAAATTCAGTCCTCACAAGCCCATTCGCAAGTTTCGCAACTTTGTGGAACGTAAAATAGTCGTTTATTCCTTTTATAACACAGCTTTATTACATCAGACGATATGTTGTTGAAACGTGAGACAATTCCAAGTAATTAAAAATTGCTTTAAAAAAGCTACGAACTGACTTCAGTGACAAACTACTGAACCAATTTTGATGAAATTGATATGGGACCAATCTGGAAGTATATTCCTTCAAATAAAAAAAATAATTTTCCAAATCGGTTCATATTAAATGACAGAGGTCTAGTTAAAGTAAAATAATTAAATTAAATTAATTTAATTTTACGTCCACAAATATAATAGGTACCTAACTACATAAAGATTACTATAATCAATTTATTCGATGAAACACAAATTTAGGAAAATTAAAAAAGACCAATGCCCATTACGTTGGTTCGCCCCGTAAATATCAAACATGTTTTATCTGTTATGCCTTGAGACGTAAACCTGTTTTTATGGTTATGGGGCTAAGAGTGAAACATATTTTATTATTGGCTTTTATTTAACTTGTAATGTTAGTAACTATGACCGTATGTAACTATGTACATTGTACATGTACGTTTATATATTTCGTACAAATCTTGCGATCGAATGTTCTCCCACTTCTCTTCTTCGTTAAACATTTGATGTGTTTTTTGTGGTTGACATTAGTGTACCTAACTAATTTGTGTTAAAATGACATTGTTATAATTTCTTTTGTATTTATTGTTACTCTGTTTTTACTTGTTTGTTCCATTATGCATGCAGTCTGCAGACTGCACATCTCACGTAATTCAATAACTTTATACTTAGTTAATTTAATTTACGTTCTTAATCCATACTTAATATTATAAATGCGAAAGTGTGTTTGTTGGTTTGTCCTTCTTTCACGCAGTAACGCAGCAACGGATCGACGTGATTTTTGGCATAGATATAGTTTATGGACCGGCGAGTAACATAGGCTACTTTTTATCCTGGAAAAATGCACGGTTCCTGTGGGAACGCGGGTGTAAACTGCGGGCAGAAGTTAGTGTGACATAAAATTGACATTGACAGCTGTCAATAGTGTTTTATGATGTTGACAAGTTGATTTAATTTGACAGATCGGTTTGACGGTTCCTGTGGGAACGCGGGTGAAACCCGCGGGCAGAAGCTAGTCAATTTATACTTCAAGTCTAAAGGTCACGATGAGAAGAATAAAAACAACATTCGTCTTCCGAATAAACTTTTATTGGACAAACTGTGAACTTCATTAGAAGCCTTTTACAATGTACATCAACGTTACTAGTAAAATACATTTAACCGACTAGTACTAACTAGCGTTACCGTTATAGTTACACCGCGAGAATAACTAACACTTACTTACACGTTATAACGTTATCTTAAAATAGTTAAAAATTGTTAACTCTAGAAGGTGACAGAACAGTAAAAGAGCTATATTTGTACGCCTTGAATAAATCTAAAATTTTACGTTAAATTGACAATAAGAAGATAAAATTAAAAAAATAATCAAATTTTGTAAAGAAAACCTTTAGTTCAAAAATGAATACTGAAACCATAGGAACTATAACCGCCTAAGTTTATTTAATTCCCTTCACTGGTTGGAAGTGAAGAGAATTAAACGAGAAAATATAAATTAATATTCTTTTATATGTATTTTGTCTTTGCCTGTACTGTTTGTCTATACATATTTTGATATTATACAAATAATATATTACAAAGCACGACTAGAAAGAACTGGTAGAAATTACTATTGCACCTTAAGATATGACAGTATATTTAGAATTCGTTATATTATACAGTTTCCGGTTGTCTAGGCCTCGTCCCTCGCGCTGCTATCTGTAAAATAAAAAATATATTATTATACATATATGTACTTGTACTAATAGTCAAGTGGAAACAGTTAATTTTCATTCAATTCATAAATTAATATCTTTCAGTTTCAAGAAACTATTGAAGTGTCAGGAATATTAGGCTTTTATAAACAAGTATTAGTCTACAAAATGCAATAAGATACCGAAGTTATTAGAAGAGAATTGAGATGAAACCATCTTTCATGGAATTCTAATAGGAATTTGGCGATCTTGTGAATATTTTTTTAATTAGGAACTAGTTATTTATAGAAAATATTGAAATACGTTTCTATATATCTATAATACACTACTTATATTCTAGTTTATTATAAAATGATAGGTATAGGGTGATTTTCAAGATGCTGATGAGTGCCTTCAAAAATATGAAATTGTTTTTCCAGACTTCTTTTTCCGGATTAGGCCATCAAAAGCATCTAGAAATTAGTGCTATGTTGGTACAAATAGTATTTACACAAAAGATAATATAAAACAGTGACAACAGTTTGACATATTACAAAAGAATTTATTTTATTTTATTTCAATTTTAAGTTCTTATAAACAGCGAAAATCAACGCTCAATTTCTAAACCAATAAAGTACATATTGTAATTATTATGTTACTTTGGACTTTTTCATCATGCTACTATTTTTGTATTTTCTCCATATTTAATTTTGCTATTTTAGAAAACTTTTGAAGAAACAAATTATGAAGCAAAGTCAAGAAACCTCACAGATTCCAAGGAAGCAGGAAGTGTATAAAAAAGTTGCCAACATCGAGGCAGATGCCACCGCACTTACTGACGGTTAAAATTCGCGCGGTAATAACGAACAAAGCGTCAGCTAACGCGTGATTAACTCGAACTCGCTCGCAACTCTGAGCTATTTGCTCCAAAGTTCCAGCGCTCGCTCCCGCCCGGCGCAAAGCCGCAGTGATTGGTGGAGTTAATTTATAAATTCTTTGATTTAATTAGCGAGGAGTTTGGGCTGATCGGTGGTTTTGGTGTGTTTGAGCATTAATTCTGATTATGCGAAATTTGAGGCCTGTTTCAGAATGTCCGACTAACATTCTGGATAAACTATTAGGTACTGAACTGTTGGATGAACGTTGTGCTTTCATTTTAGACGAAGATAGCTTTTGTTTTTTTTACTGTGAACAGGCGCGCGCGTATATATGTGGATATCTTGATGCTTATTCGTGTTGTCATCATTTTTATTCAAGTAATAATCATGAGATCGACAAAAAAGGCAGTTCCTTCAAAAGAGCGGATCGTTAGAAATGATGACGATCATAAAATAGATAAATCTAATTAAAAACTAAACAATTTATATTGAAAGCGTGTCATAATAAACCAACCGTATTGTTTATGACTTCTCTAAATCATAAGTAATCATGTTAAACCAGTGTCAAGAAATTGATCATATCTTATCTACGAGCATGACAATTTAAGCGCTCTACAGCTTCATTCAATATTGTGATAACACTGGTGCAATAACTATGTTCTACTAACATGAACTACTGTTCTACTACAAGACGCGGTTTTGTCATTTCGCTGTTTGAGTAAAGATGTTAGATCACGGAAACTTCTTCTTGCAGTTGTTTGATTATATTGAATAACTTGACAATACTTGGACATTCTGAAATAATGCCGTAAGTCTTAAACATTCATTAGAAGAGGAACATTGATAGACACTCTGGTGTTATCCTGCAGGGAGAAAAGCAGGAAGAGAGCTTTCGTCCAGCAATGGGGTAGTCATGAGAGGAAGAAGAATTTATTAATTCTCTAAAATAATTTAGAAGCCGTAAGTTTCTGGATATATTTTCTCTATTTTTTACTTACATGAGAATTGAACATCAATGAACTACGAAGTTTGATTGTCCCGCAAAATATATTTTTGATATCATTTCAGTGTTGTATTTACTTTGTATTGTAAGTAAAAGGTCCGATCGCAGACCTCTCCGAGTATTGGGCCGCAATAAAACGTGAATGTTATGTGACAAAGCCCTCTCGTTGGCGAGTGCCGTAAACAGTTATTGTTAGTGTAAGTCGGACTCGCTCCTGAACAGAACGTACGGCAAACAGACTGAGCTAAGCTTTTGTTTTAAGAGGTTTTCAAAGAGTTTGAAAAATCTGTATTTTTTTAATTGGTAACATAACAAATGTTATTGTATAAGATTAACTGTGATTCATAATTTAAGCCAATTAACTATTGCTATTAGAATCTGGACGTCTTCCGGCTGATGATGATGATGATGATTAGAAACTGGCCACTATTAACTGTACTATTAAAATGTACTATTTACGAAATGCAATCAGAAATCTATACTACTTATATAATAATGCGAAAGTGTGTTTCTACGTTTGTTGGTTTGTCTTTCTTTCACGCAGCAACGGAGCAACGGATCGACGTAGCTTTTGGCACAGATATAGTTTATGAACCGGAGAGTAACAAAGGTTACTTTTTAACCCGGAAAAATGCACGGTTCCTGTGGGAACGCGGGTGTAACCGCGGGCGGAAGGTAGTAATAGAATAAAGGTGAATAGAGACGGTACGCGATCAGCTCAGGGATCAATGAGTCGGATGAGTCGGGTCCAGCAACGCCGCGGGTCGCCGGCTCCAGCGCCGCTCTACACGAAGCTACTCGCACGGACTAAATCGACAAAGGTACTCTCCATTCTGCTTAGTTCGATTACGCTTGACTAGATCAACAAAAGATATTACATCTTGATGGCGAGCTTGTTTTAATTCCAATATTTTTGATAGAAACGTGATAGAACAGAGCATTTCTATTTTAGGACGCGCCTGACTTCTAATTTCTGAAACGCCGTCAAAAACTTATTTTGTATTGCCGAAACATTTTGAGGTCGCTGTGTATACTTTCTAAATTATCACACACTTTTGTTATATACAGTCAAAATAAAAGTAAAAACTACAGTTGTACAAGAATCTACAAGATCTACAAGAATCTATTCTAACAACATTCACGGAAAACATCTAACAACATCAAACAGTGAGCAGAGAATTAGAAGAGAGAAGAAGACTACGTGGAGCAAGCTCTACAGTTCTATAACATCTACTAACATAGAACGGTCAAGGAGCACGGAAGAATCTACTGAAAGAGAAGACAGAGAGGTGCTACAACAAACAAGTGCGAAAGAAACAGTGCTACTGTGTGTGTTACGTCTTCGAAAACGAAAGGCTAGTGCGGTGTGGAGCGCCACCGAGCGCGGCTGCGTCGTTACCGTGGTCATCATCGCGGGAGTCCGCTTCGTATTGCGCTGAGCGCTTCCCCCACATTCCTCTTAAGTTAGTCCAGCCTGGTTCCCTCTTCCAGTAATACGCTCCTGTTGGTCATTTTATATCTCTGTATTTTCCTCATCAATCAACTCGAAAACCCATTGAAAATTACAAGGATGTAAATAATATTTTTCATTAAGTCGTTTATGATTATCACCGCGAAATTATGAGTTATAACGCTCGAAAAAGTCTCTCTAATGGGCCATCCGCGTCGTCAGGCGGTCGCCATATTGACTCTGAGGGTGTTTAATTTAAAAAGCCGCCGAGAATTATTATCTAATTCTCGTCGGCCGAGCCGGGACGGACGCCGGCTGGCTACAGTTTATTAGGGCCGCGGACGCCGGACGGCCGCACTCCTGAGACACTTTATTACATTGACATCTGTCAAATAGCATCGCCACCAAACAATTTGGTTGCTTTGATCGCAGAGAGATAATTTAGCGGCCTAATCTTATAGGAACGTCTTATTTGTGGATAAACACGAATTTTGAATATGGTGTAGTTTTGTTAATTTGGATTTTAAACATAAGTCTTTATCAGAAGTATATAAGGATTAATATAAATCTAACCTCATTAAAAAAATGAGCTAAACTGAGTCGGAAACCGACATGGCCGCAAATAGACGACTCTTAAATTTTCTCAAGTTGACTGTCTAACTTGCGCGTGGTTAATATTATACTTTGCTACATTCCTCTTTGATATCTTTTCTTTTTTGTTTTGTTTTTGGCTCCACGTGATTTGCGTATTTAGCCAGTGTCAAGTTATATTAACAATAATATATAATCCACCATTATTACACATTGATACTCGATAAAACATAGGTTTTCGCATTCCCGCCAAAACTCCGATATCTTTTTTATAAAGGCAATCAAAATTTTCTACGTGTTCAAGGAGGTCAAAAAGTGTCAGTGCTATTCAGCCAGCTTCATCGAAACTTGTGGAAGTAAATAACAGCATGGTGACAGCAGGCAGCGGGCCTAGGGCCTTACTCTGTAAATCTAACGTCGAAGATTCGGCTGACGGATCGGAATTTTCCTACTATGAAAGACAAAATGTCAAGAACGAACATCGAATCGAACGTTGGATCCGAAACACTTTCATAGTAGGAAAACTGCGATCCGTCAACCGAAGCTTCGACGTTCGATTTACGGAGTAAGACCCCTGGTGTCGGTTGTAAACGTGAATCAATCAAGTTAACTGGAGTCACATCAATCAGGACCGGCGGCGAATAATTACTGTTTTCATTGTTACTTTAGGACAATGCTTATTGAAAACTTTAACGAACATTTAACGGGCTTGCGTTGGTGTGTTTTCAAGTTAGTAAAGACGGAATAAGTTAGACGCGCCTTACAACGAATTTGTTTGTTACGGTTTTTTATGAATGTAGGCAATTATTATAATTGAGTACTAGGTATGTATTACGAGTTACGTGTGTATACAATTTAAATATAAATAAATTAAAAAATGTACTTATATTTATATTATTGAGTCGGTTTTTGATTGTGTGTTGGCGAGACGTTACGTTTGTTAAAATAACTTTTGCTGGATCTATTTAATGGTTCATAAAATAATATAATTCAAATATACTTAACTAAAATCAAACACGATCAGAATGTTTTTTTATGTTATTTGGTAACGAGACGAGCTGGTCGTTTGCCTGATGGTAAGCATAACGCCGGCCCATAACAATTGCAGTTCCACCCAGAACTTTGAAACACAAAGGCCTGCGTGGCACTGCAGATCGCTCGTTACCCTGAGACATTAGGTATTAAGTCTCATAAGCCCAGTAATTTCACTGGATACTCTGCTCATCAAACCGGAACACAGTAATGCTTGCACACTTCTGCTTGGCGGCAGACTTCACTCGCAAAGCGGTGGTAACAACCCAGACGGACACTCGCAGAAGAGTTAGTCCTCCCACTAACTAAGTGTAGTCATAGTAGAGGTAAAAATAAAGAATAATTTTATTATAATCAGGTTCCGAGCACGCGGCGCACATTAGACAAGCTTCCGACGGAAAGCTCGTTCCAATGTGCGCGTGCACTTAGTTACTAAAGAGCGATACAAATAAGAAATAACTCTTATAATTCAATAAAAATCGTAGGCTATACGGAATTCTAAATAATTTTGATGAACCATTATCACTAACCACAACCACTTAAAGGTGTTTCAAACTATCTTTCTTGATTGTATCGCTATCCATCTTCTTGTACTTTAAAAAAATATTTTCTCGAAAGTGTAAGAATTCGTAGAATATACAGGCCAGTAAGTGGTATTCAGCTTCTAATACCGCTAATATCTTTACAGCGAAGCCTTTGCCTAGCCTCTCCAGTAAAACACGATATGCTTTATATACTGGGACATTTTATGATATCTTAGCTCTCAGCCAACGATCCATCTCTAATCTAACCACTCCGTAACCTGTCACATTCGTAAGAATCTTTTCTCTTAGCGTCCTGGTGATTCTAATTTAGTGTTTCGCTTACCACCATTGAAGTGAGCCTGCTTCACGGGCCGCTTGCCCCAAGCGCCGTGCAGGGTCTGCCAAGCCTTCTTTTCTGGTGCCTCCATTCGCTCGTTGCTCTCTCCCTGCTGGTAACAAAATGCCAGTAAGTGTAAAGAAAAATGGCTTCCCACCGAATTGATAACCTTCTCCTTTTTTGGAAGTCGGTTAAAAATTAAGTAGTTACCTACTTTTAGGTATTTATTTTGGGGCTCCATCGTCAACCTACTCGTCAACTTTTTAATAAAGACGTATGTATTTACACTGATCTATACAATATCTATACCTTTCCAACGCTCTGACAATTGGCATTATCATCAGCGTATCAGCTATTAATTGTTGAGCAGTAGATGTTACTGTTCAAATATAACTTTTAAGGGATATTTTTTTAAATTTAAGCTGATAATTTTCACTGCTAACTGTCCAACTACATAGGTGGACAGCGCGGTTAATCATTTGGTATTAGACATTTAAACCGCGTTTTCTGCTCTGTGGGCAAAACAGTGTCGTTCTTTCAACTGAGCCATGAGAGAGCGAGCGATGTCAGTGACCAAAATTTTTACGGCTAATAAAAACCCGAGGTCTAATCTAGAATTCGAGTCGCTTTACAGCGATATAGACTTCTTCAGTCCCGGTATTTTAGCATCGTGCTTTGTATCTGCCGACCAGCTTGCGGAAAGTTAGCTTCTAAACTAAACGGACATTTTACCCATCGCCAAATAGTAAGTTATCATTATCAGCCTCTTACGCTCCCACTGCTGGGATACCGGCCTTCTCTCAGAGAGAGAGGTATGGGCCATAATCCACCACGCGGGCCCAGTGCGGCTTGGTGGATGTCACATGCCCTCGAATGTTGTGGTGCTTGAACATGCCGGTTTCCTCACGATGTTTTCCTTCACCGTTTTAGAGAGAGTGTCAATAATCCGCACATAACTTGATATAAGTCATTGGTGCGGCCGAGTCGAGATTCGAACTATGGTGCGTCGGATTGAAAGTCGCACAAGTTCCCGCTCGGGCACACTCGCTCTATAATAGTAAGTAATATTAGTAATAGTAAGTAATTCTGTGGAACTCAGGTACCACATGCAAAGACATATAGCAGGTTACTCACCTGTTGCTCGGGCAGAATTTGTTCAATCGTGGCGGCATCCATTTCCTCGTAGTCGGGCTCGGAATCGGACCGTTTGCCCCACGAGCCGTGGAAGTTCGCCCACTTCTCCTGAAAACACCCCCACGTTAATATTTTACTCACATAACAAATATAATAAAAGGTTTAAAAATAAATTAAAAACACGCTTGTACAGCCACTTAGAGTTCTACTATCCAACTCTTGACTCTATCACCAGATCAGCTCTATGATACCAAATTATTATATATTGTCATCCAAACAAAGTTTCATTTCGATATGACAATTATAAATATATGTTAAAATTAACTTCCAAGATTTGAATGCATAGCCAGTTACAGTCTCTCTTTGAGGCTTTCGCTTTACTTCACCTAAATAACACCTACCTATTAATAGAAAATTAGATTTATACAAAAGTAGGTACCTACTCCATTGTATTAAATGTATGTATGCAAGAAATAAATAAATAAATAAATATTTATAGAGTACCGTTCTTACAATATTGATGAAACTAAAGTATTTTTAAGGGTCTTTAAAAAAAATGCATCTCTCATTTTTACAACATGAATTTCCTAAAACGGACAAGCATCGCCACAACTTCTACGTAAAAAAATCCTTGGAGTGCGCGTCAGAAAAGTAACAAACGAAAAATAGTTATTATTTCATGTCCTAGATTATTATTAGATGTCCGAACTCGGTAGAGTTCGTTGTCTTTTTCTGTCACTGCTCAGAAAGGATGTCTCTGTTACATTTTTAGACGTAAACAAAAGGGCAGTGTTTTCAATTAACCTTTTCGCTGGCCCCTATCTACGTGCCGTGCCCAAATGCCGGCAACCCTTGCTACCTGCTAGATTACAACATAGTTGTGTCCTTAAAAATATTTCTCAGTCATCCGAGGCAAATTTCTGCTTAGTTGTTCACTTTCTGTTCACACTTTAACTTCGTAACTTGGAACTACGACAGCCTTCAATCGTTCAGCGGCTTTCAATAGGTTCTATTACGAGTTCTAAAAGTAAGTTCTCAGTCCCGACGAGTCTCGAGAAGATTGATTCATATTCAGTGAGTTTATGATTCCTTTGTGTATAATTATCAAGGGTAATTACGTATTTACAACTTAGTTTAGTTTGCAAATTAAAATAAGTTGGAAATTAATGCTAAATTTATTTATCTATGTGTGTTGATGTTTTATATATGATTACAAAATAAAATAAATGCAAACATATCGAGTACTTATAAGAAACCGCTTTCTATAAAAATTCGTTAATTTTAACTTGTGGTCTTGAAAACCTAAGGAAGTACCACTATGAAAACATTATAAGAAAATACTTACGGGTGCCCTCTTGCCCCAAGCGGAGCTCATGTCCTGCCAGCCGCGCTTGCCCCAGGCCGAGTTAAGATCCTGCCACGCTCGCTTGCCCCAGGCCGAGTTAAGGTCCTGCCACGCTCGCTTGCCCCAGGCCGAGTTAAGGTCTTGCCATGCGCGTTTGCCCCAAGCAGAGTTAAGATCTTGCCATCCACGCTTGCCCCAAGATGCTTGCGACATGTCTCCCCAGCCTCTCTTGCCCCAAGCGGAGTTCAGGTCCTGCCAGCCCCTCTTGCCCCAAGCGGAATTCAAGTCCTGCCAGGCGCGTTTGCCCCAAGCAGAGTTTAAGTCTTGCCATGCTCGTTTGCCCCAGGCGGAGTTGAGGTCTTGCCAGGCGCGCTTGCCCCAGGCTGAGCTCATGTCTTGCCATCCTCGTTTGCCCCAACCTCCATGTAAGTTAGTCCAGGCACGTTTATCTTCTTCTGTTAATTCTATTTCGTTGTCGTTCTGAAAATAAAAACTATAGTAAGCTCTATGATTTATAAGCACTTAGGCTTGTACGGTAACTAAACCTTTCACCAAAAAACACATTCTAACAATACTATATAATGACCTTTTCTTACACAGACATCATAAAACGACTCGTTATGTTTTCAATGAAACCCCCAAATGGGAAATTTTTCATCGATATGGTAACGATACCATTATAGTGCCATCAGAGAGCATTACCAACACATTGGTGTCAATTCTCTCATTTCATAACTAAACTAATTTTAGTTTCGCTCTCTCTCTTTCCAATGCATAACATGAGAAAGAGACGGAAGATGTCTGACAGATCTAAATTTTGTTTTAGAGCTGTCAAATATCTTTCGATCTTGATAAATTAGATGCCACTGAATTCATTGCCATTAAATTTACACTAGACACAAGCAAGTGGATTAATTTGACAGGTCTAAAATATATTCCATCTCTTTCTCATTTTATGCATTGGAAAGAGAGAGAGCGAAACTAAAATTAGTTTAGGTATGAAACAACAGAATCAACACCATTGTCTGCCAGTTTTAGACTTTTAATACCCCTGCCTTCTAAACGTGCCTATAGTCATTATTTCTTTAGACTATGCTATAAAGTTACATAAAGCCAGTGCCACAGATAACTTAGTAGTACGCTGCACGCATCAATCATAAGAATCTGCCGCTAAACGGCAAAATGAAGATGATAATTATCACAAGAAAAACGTTAACTTTAATATCTCCCCAAGTCATTAGTTAAAGAAAACCTAAACGTATAAGTTACGACTAAGTTTAATAAAGTAACTTCTCAAGCTAAGTTATTGTCCATTCGCATCACACTTCTCGGAATCACAGAGAATACGACTGTAAAATAAGAAAAAAATCTTCATTCTAAAAGGGACAAGAGGGCGGCTGGCGCCGATTTCACACCATTTGCAAGTTGGTTTATTATTCTATTAACGCCGGGCGACACTGGGACACTGCCGGTGGTAATTGTGCCAGGATGAGGGCTCTTTGTAACCGCGGGATGCTCACTGCAATATTTATTTCAATAACAAACATGTAGACGCGGGCAGATTCTTTGTGATAGCCACTTTAGCACTTGGAAAGATGTGGTCCAGTTCCAGTAATTTGCTTGGCATTTGTAATTAAGACATTTTCCGAGTTACCACGAAAAACAACTTTTATGTGATGTTTAGACGCCTATCTAGATAGACAGTGTCTAAAGATAAACGTGTAAAATGATTAGAATTGTCATAACAGAATGGAATTAGACAACGGTTAGACAATGCTGAAATGAAGATTTGTGGTTGTTTATATAACATTATGTGAAACATGACATAATATTATGTCATTTTTAAGAGTTAGACGCTGTTTAATACATGTTTAGGGTGTTTCTTTATTGTAAGACCGAGTGTGACGTGGAAAGTGTTATTAAAGGTGATGTTGTAAAAAAATGTTTTTTATTCAATAATTTTATTTCTAAGTGTCAAAGTAAAGTCGTGTTAAAACAGAAATGAAATTCTTATCGAGGTAATGTTATACAGGTAAAACATATTTTTTATCGGTGCTAATGCTACTTTCGTTTGATAGAAAAACCATCTCTCGTAAGAACTTGCATTACTTGCTAAAGTTCTAGGTTTCTTATACGTCATCCACGATTTTATTCGTATTCACCAGCTATTCAATTCGCATTGTGACTTCATGCAACTATCCGCCCACAGTGTGACCCGTTCGCTATTTCCCAACTAAAAGGCGGTCACTAAGTTCCCGAGCTGTCTACAAACTTGGTTGCTTTCCTGTTGCCCCGACCTCCGGCGGGCGGCGACACTTGCACTTTACACGACTAGCAAGCAACACAGGGTCTTACCACAATAAAGTTAAACACACGTTAAACCTCTGTTAATCACTGTTTAACGCCTAAACATGCCTTAATCGCGCGATTAACTATGATCAACCACAAAGTAGTGTCTAAGCATTGTCTAACACAATTCTGTTGGGACATTTCGAATCATTTTTGACGTTTATCTTTTGTTTTTTTTTTGTGGTAACACTGTTTATAGTTTCGTCGAGAGCTTCGCACGCAGGCACGTTTTTAGAACGTAAAATACATTTCAAGATAGTGGATACTAGATATGATAAAGTGGATACCGTAAAGATGGTGTCCGTACTATGATAAATGCGAAAGTGTGTTTGTTGGTTTGCCCTTCTTTCACGCATAGTAATGGAACAACGGATCGACGTGATTTTTGGCATAGATATAGTTTATGAACCGGAGAGTAACACAGGTTACTTTTTATACTGGAAAAATGCACGTTTCCTTTAGGAACGCGGGTGAAACCGCTGGCAGAAGCTAATAGAACTCATATATGAAGGATTGACAAATACAAGCACTGGATCGCAAACGATGGAAGGAAGAGACGCTTTTGCCTAGCTGAGTTATCTATACATACAAATAAATAAAATTGAAGTGTCTGTTTGTAATATCAAACTAACAACTTTTTACTAAATGCATATGAAAGTATATAAACTACCTATAAAAATCAATCATTTTTAAAAAATTTGTCTTTTTGTCTGTTTGTTCCGGGTAATCTCCGAAGCGGCTGGGCGTATTTTGACGGGAGCTTCACTGGCAGATAGTTGATGTTACAAGGAGTAACTTAGGCTGCTTTTATTTTAGAAAAAGAATTAGGGTTCCGCGCAAAAAAAAAAAACCTTGAAGACGGCTCCGTAGCTAAGTTGGTAGTAACTAGTAACCCTGCCTGCAAAGCGAAGGGTCCCGGTTTCGATTCCCGGCCGGGGCAGATTTTGTGTAAGCATAAAGTTTGTTCTCGGGTCTTGGATGTTTGTGATGTGTATCTGTGTGTGTCCATGCCACCTGCGACACAGGGAATCCTAGTGCGGGGTATGAGTTTAAAAAAAAAACCAATATCACCGCGTGGGTGAAACCGCGGCTAGTTTATAATACAAATAAATTAGAAGGTAAATGCGGGATAATCGCTAATATCCTTAAACGCGTTCCATAGTCGTTAAACTTTAAATTTCTGTCCACACTTTCTGTTTATAGCCCCGGGGCCTGTTGGGTGAGAACCGAACCTCGTTATAGCAGGGATCCGACACTGTATCTCCTAGCAACACCGTTCATTGTCTATAATGGGCCAGTTAACCTTTTCCCGCCGCCGAACCACTGAATTATTAATGTCCATTATATTTTGATCGACTCCCGATTAATTTGCCCGTCTGGGAGGACGGCATAAAACTTAACAACTCGTGAAATGGATGCAGGACGAGTTTTAAGGCACAAGGTTGAGGAAATAGGTTTACAACGTGACCTAGTCTGGATGTTGCCTCGCGAGTAACGATTACGTTCTCATATTTTACTAGCTGCTGCCCGCGGTTTCACCCGCGCGGAGGTATTGGATTTCGTGGTTTTTATTTTTTTGCGCGGAACCCTGATTATTTTTCTAAAATAAAAGCAGCCTAAGTTACTCCTTGTAACACCTGCCAGTGAAACTCCCGTCAAAATCGGTCCAGCCATTTCGGAGACTACCCGGAACAAACAGACAGACAGACAAAATTTTTAATAATGGTTGTTTTGTTATAGTTACCGTATATACTTTCATATGCATTTAGTAAAAAGCTATTATTTTGTTATTGCAAACAGACACTTCAATTTTATTTATTTGTATAGATTATGTACATATAGACGTATTTCAGTTTCATGGCGTCGTCTTCAATGTTAGGTGAGATATATTGGTCAAACTTAAGGCTTGTATAAAAAATTGTTCTTCATCAGTTTGCAAACAAAGCAGGGGACTCACCTGCGGCACTGCCGGGACGTCATGGGGGGCGTCTTCCGCGACAGCTGCCACTGCCAGGGTCGTGAGGGCTGACAGCCACAGCGCGGCTACGCAGCAACGCATCTGCGGACAAGTCACAAATTACGGTATACTATAGGTTGAATGGTTAAAATCAGGTTAGGTTAATGGTTACAGCTGCATTGTACAGTTGTAGAGGCGAGGTAGGTCTTCAATAATGCATGATGAAGCTCCAGTTATCTTATCAAAGACTAGCTTCCGCCTGCGGTTTTCACCCGCGTTCCCACAGGAACCGTGCATTTTTTCGGAATAAAAAGTAGTCTATGTTACTCTCCGGTCCATAAACTATATCTATGCCAAAAATCACGTCGATCCGTTGTTCCGTTACTGCGTGAAAGAAGGACAAACCAAGGAACCAACAAACACACTTTCGCATTTATAATATTAGTAGGATTAGTAGGATATCAAAATATACTATGCTGTGGTTAAATAGTTATAATTATCCGATTAGATGCGGACCTTCGTAGATGTAGGTAGGAAGGCTGAAGGTAAAATAAAAACCTTTGAAGGTTTCCATTTGGAAACCTTTGTCACCTAAATTAAATTTGAAACAGTATTAAACTACCTACATAGTTTACAAAGACAATTATCGAGTAAGATAATAAATCAAAAAGTCTTATGAAGTCCCGAGAAAATTATGTAACATAGCGCTGCAGAGCCGGAGGAAACTTTCGCCAAGTTTCTGGCAAATGAAAGAGAAATGTCAGTAATTTTACTAAGTCACGACTAAGGCCCAAATTATCAACCAGTCGGTGAAATATTTAACTTCAGGTAAATTGGCAAAGAACGGACCGACTCGAGATTATTCCCTTATTTTGAACACTGAAAGATGCACGAAGCTAAGCTCGGTGGAATCCATTCTCAACTAAATATTTCACTTAGTGAAATATTTAGTTAAGAATGGATTTTGAAACGCTCAAGTTATTAGTTATGAATGAAGTTGTCAGCGAACAAGAAATTAGTGGATAACAAATAGGTTTTAATAAAGATAATACAATTCTAAAGCGTTTCTTAAACCTAGCACGTATTTATAAAAAAAAACTTGAAATAAACTAATGAAGTACTAGTGGTAGGACTACTTCTTCTGCGAGTGTCCGTCTAGGTTGTTACCACCGCTTTGTGAGTGAAGTCTACCGCCAAGCAGGAGTGTGCAAGCATTACTGTGTTCCGGTTTGATGAGCAGAGTAAGTATCCAGTGAAATTACTGGGCTTATGAGACTTAATACCTAATGTCTCAGGGTAACGAGCGCACTGCAGTGCCGCGCATGCCTTTGTGTTTCAAAGTTCTGGGTGGCACTGCTATTGTTGTGGGCCGGCGTTATGCTTACCATCAGGCAAACGACCAGCTCGTCTCGATACCTAATAATTCAGAGCAGGCGCTATAAATTACCTTTAGTGTCATGTTATAGCGGTGCATCGCTGCGTATTGTCCCGTGTGGACCGCTATATAAATAAGCGGGATAAAACGCCGGAGCGCTGCAAATATAGACGTTGTGCAATAGGTTAAGACTCCGGCCGTAGGTCAGGGGTCCTTTGTGGCTATTTTTATTTATAACCCCACGCCTTTTTGTAGGGGCGAGATAATATCAGAAATAATGTGTCTTTTCGTCGCTTAGCTAACAATACCGCGTAAGTCGAAAATTGACCATTTTACGTTTTATACATCATTGGATAGATTTTTTCAGCGCGCATCTAATGACGTTACACAAAATTCAAAATTATTAAATCCCAGGAAGTTATTCAACTAGTTCTGTCACCGCGCAAGTCATTAGTATCGTTAAAACCGCACAAATCATGAGTCCGCCATACTGTTTCGCACTGATGTGTGACTGAGCTACAAAATTGATTAATTTCTTTTTAAGTTTGGTACTTTTATTGATGAGACAGGGAGTTATGATGCACTAAAAGGTAAGCGAACTTAATTGTTTTTTTTCTCTCCTGAAAACTAAGCAAATTTGAGATGCGCGGTATTGTTAGCTAAGCGACGTTTTGCTATATAATAAGAATACCTAAGCATTTACGCGCACCCCTCGTTTTACATTGAGATTTATATCATTTGGTAGGACTAAGTCTTCTGCTGGTGTTCGTCTGGGTGGATACTACCGCTTCGCTCGTGTAGTCTGCCGCCAAGCAGTAACGTGGAAGCATTTCTGCATGCGTTCCGGTTTGATGCGCTAAGTAGTCAGTTGGGTAATGAGCGCGCTGCAGTGCCGCGCAGGTCTTTGTGTTTTCTGAGTGATACTGCAGTTGCTATTACACTTGCCATTAGTCAAACGATCAGCTCGTCTCGTTATACAATAGTATTAATTAAATCTGTAGGGTAGGGAATCAGGAATCAATGTCTAAGCTCTTTTTATAAGTTTTTGTATGAACTGCGCTCCTTCACAACACAAAAAGACATTTTGCCACAGCAAATTACCTCATAATACATTTACTCGGTTTGCCACAGTAGTCAAGGCGGATCATGACAGGATGAAGGATAAAACTTTAACCTTAGTTTAAACGATTTTTTTTTGTTTTTAACTACATACTTCACGAAGCGTGCTGTAGATAATGGCACAAAAATATCATTTATGGAGGTTATAGGTATATTTATAGGTATGTAATAACAATTTAAACCTATACTAATTTTATTAACCGACTTCCAAAAAAGGAGGTTATCAATTCGTCGGGTATTTTTTTTTTATGTTTGTTACCTCATATCTCGGTCATTTATAAACCGATTTGGAAAATTCTTTTTTTTATTTGAAAGGATATACTTTCAGATTGGTCCCATAGAAATTTCATCACAATCGGTTCAGTAGTTTGTCACAGAAGTCGGTTTGTCGCTTTTTTAAAGCAATTTTGTACTTATGTTTTCATTATCCTAAACTAATTAAATTAAATGAATTAAAATAACAAATATTAACCTATAGTAACAATTTGTCACAAACTAAATATAACTTCAAATAACGGGTGAACTTATGTATTGACTCTTGGTTTCTATACTTTAAACCAGCTTTTTCTATTGTTTCATCTACTTTACTTCATAGGAACTTCTAGATTGTGTTTAAAATTAAATTTCAAATGGCAAAGCAGATTGTTACAAATAAGATTGCTCCTTTCAACTCTGTATAAAAACACAAAGGAACTGGAAGAAAACTTCCTTATGCAGCTGGAGGCTGTACTCTGTAACAAACTCTTTGTAAAGGATTTCCGCACGCCATTTGAGTTCTGTTGTTATTGCATTCAATTAGCTCTTTTTTAAATACGGTTCGTTTCATAATTTATAAAATTTTTATATTGCATTGCTCGTAAAGCACTTTGCATAAAAGGAATTATTATTTATTCCTGTGATAAAAAAAGTGGGGCAGGTGGTGGATTGAAAGCTTTTAATGATTGTGCGTCAGTTCTAATATAGGTGGCGACCCGAGATTCGCGAGTGCCGCTGTGAAGATCAGATGGAAAATGAATTTGAGACCCAGTTCTCGTGCAAGCTCAGGTAGCTCACAATCTTCGATTACGTCAGATCTGATCAGCGGCGCAAGTACGGATCTATTCGGGTCGATAAAATTCGAAAATATTCAACACAATTCTATAAAATTGACAGTTCAAATCGATAAAGTGGGTTTTATCGATTTGAACAGTCAATTTTATCGAATTTTATCGATCAAAAAATCCGTACTTGCGCCACAGGTGCGCAAACAGTTCCACGTCCCTAATGTAATCCACACAGTACCTAGTAGTAATTATAAATCCTGCGAACTTGCGTACTCTGTGTGGTTAACCGCTCATATTGGCACATTAGTTCAAGCGCACACTAAATTAACGTCAATAAATTAATGAACCCAAGACGCAAGTGTTTGCAGAGTCGGGAATTAAGAGTCCGCAGGCTTCGGAAGTTTCGGGGCATTCCTGAAATTTCTTGCGAGTTTTGGGGCATTCTATTGAGAACTAATTTGTATTGGCATTCAGCTTCGATTTGTAAAGTATAGTTTGGTGTCAAGGTAAGCGCTTTTTGACTTTTGTCACTGGTTATTATTACACAGATATTTTCTCTTGTCGAAATCTGAAGCGCATTCACTGAATATGAAAGAAAGGTGGAAACGGAAGCGCTGATAATTTCCAAATGTCAATCATCCCAATACTGTTCAAAGAGCGAACGTCGGAGAGCAACAAAGACGTATTCAAATCGAGAGGTACCTGTACCCACGCGCTGCCGAAGTGTGCTGAATGAAGGAAATTGCATCGGACACTGAACTTATTCTGAAAATGTCGATATTTGAGAATGAATGGGATGCAAATAGCCGTGAATAAGAACCTAAAGTATTGTAAGTATGTATAGCATGGCTTGCACATTGATTTAGGTATATTTTGAGTAGTGCCTTATAATATAGCGTGTAAATTTTCCTTTATTAAAAAGTAAATGGTTATTTTGAATACTATTAGATATCGACACGAGCTGGTCGTTTGCCTGATGGTAAGCATAACGCCGGCCCATAACAATTGCAGTACCACCCAGAACTTTGGTTTTTGGAAACTTTTGGACAGCAGCCTTTGTCTATTCATAAATGAAACTCCAGCGAAACTCGACTCCAGGAATGCTACTCGAGTCTATGCATTTTGTTTTGATTAAATATTTGACAGATCCCTAAAACATTACATTTGATGGGCTTGTGTGTCCACTGAGTTGAGTACCGCTGGAGGTTTTTTGGAGTTTCATTTATGGATACGAAGGTAAGACAATTTCTAGACTAGAGAATAGTACCTAGGTACATCCAAATATTTTAGTTAGAACTATTCCGTCAGAGACCCCGGTCCGCGCCGCAGCTGTTGGGGTTGGCTGCCTCATTAGGGGTGTTTAAGAAACTTGTCAAGTACAATACAAGTGTGACAAAGGGTGACCTGCACCCTTTGAGAGCATTGTCTTTAATTAGAGATGACTGATGTTAGGATTAGAGCAGCTAGCACTGTGAGAGGGGTTCATTTAGGTCAGTTTATTTATTAGTTTTACTAATAAATTACGAAAGTTGTAAAATAGTTGTTTACTTTATCATCAATTATTTTTAGAATAGTATATAGTGTAGTAATAGTAGTTTTAGATTTGTAGAATAGTGGTAGCGAGTAGGCCTAGGCGTCATTTTTAACTTCAGGATAACGATGTGCAAAACAATTAGGGCTTTACCACAAAAAAAAATTAAACACACGTTAAACTCGTGTTATTCACTGTTTAACGCCTAAACATGCCTTAGTTGCGCGATTAAATATGAGCAACCACAAATCCTGATTTAAGTAGTGTCTAAATATTGTCTAACACAATTCTATTGGGACATTTCTAATAATTTGACGTTTATCTTTAGATGCTGTCTAGTTAAACAGGCGACTAAAAATGTTTTTTTTTGTGGTAACACTATGTGGTATTAGCTACTTTTACTACTTTTCCTTCCTCTTAGAAATCGTTACTTTTGATTTGAGTGATTAGAAAAACTGATCAATACACCCCAACAAAGACTCTTCAGAAGAACACATCAGATCATGCAATAAGTGTTCGATCTTCTTGAGGTTAACACAACATGCTATAATGATACTTTTTTACAGTGTAACAATTGATCCGCGAAATCAGGTCAAAACAGCGCATTATCTGTGGTTTTCATTTATTCATTGGGCATAAGCACATTCATCCTGCGAACAACACCACGCAGCAACGATGGTAAAACAACAAACGTTATATCAGAGTAGTAAGGTTCATATTGAACCAGATTTTTTAGAAGAGACGTTATTACGCTGAATAATTCATTGTCATAAATGCGGCGATCTCGGACAAGCAAATAGCTCAGGACGGGGGCGGAATGGCGACGGTGCACTCGAATGTGGACGAATTAAAAAGAAACGTGCTCCTGAATGCAATGAGAGGGCATTACATGAAACTGCTACGAGTAATTACCAAGTGGGTGAGAGAGGCTGGCGTGAAGTGCTCGGAAGCGTGGTTCATACTCTGTTGGTTCTAAAATTTAAGTTTGGGTTTACACTTAGTAGGAGAAGGATTAGACTCTGCATAAAGGATATAGTGTAGGTAGATAGTTTTAAATCCAAATTCACTATAAAACATTCACAATGTTACTAAAAAACACTTTATGATGTCGGTTTTAATTAGACAATGCTGTCAATTCTATCATTACATACCTAAACTCATTTTAGTTTCGCTCTCTCTCTCTCTTTCCAATGCATAACATGACAAAGAGACGGAAGATGTCTGACAGATCTAAATTTTGTTTTAGAGCTGTCAAATATCTTTCGATCTTGATAAATTAGACGCCACTGAATTACTTGCCATTGATTGAAAGAGAGAGAGCGAAACTAAAATTAGTTTAGGTATGAAATGATAGAATTGACACCAGTGTCTAAAGATAAAATAATTAGAAAGTCACAACAGAAAAGAGAGAACGGTTAGAAATTTCTTAAATCAACATTTGTGGTCGCCCGTATTTAAACACGTGACTAAGGCAAGTTTAGCAGTTAAGCGTTTAACACAAGTTTAAGGGGTCTTTAATGTTTTTGTGGTCAGACCGAGAAAGTTTAAACTTCATCCCAGTACAAGCGATGAAACTTTTCAGAATGAAGCCATAGTTTCCAGGAGACTTCAACCTATAAACTGATCGAAGGCACGCCGGGCGCCCCGGCCCCGACACATCCCTTCTGCGAGGTATCTATCAGACTGAATACAACCAATTTGCCCCCTAACGCACCGAATCGAGAAAAATCGCTGTAGTTAACCTCCCTATCTGAAGTCGCTCAAGATTGAGGAGGAGCTGCTACACGGTTTTACTACGAATCCAGAAGATTCATCAGTTTAGAAAGCATATATCTGCATTTCAACAAAAATTTCAAATGAATCATGAACTTTTATAATGGAAAGCTACGGAGGATGAAACAAGCTCGCTTAACTACATACACACAGAAGGTATTGAAATATGGTAGGTACGTCGAAATCGTTTCGCCTGGGCCTTTGTTCGGTAGATGAAACCTCTCTAGTGCGTTATTGAGACCAGGGAAAATGATAAAAATAACAGCTTTTGTGAAACATTCCCAATAAACAAACAACATTTACATATGTACACCTACTTTCTCAATTATAAACACGAACATTAAGAAAATATTGTCTTTTGTTAGTGGTAGGACTAACTCTTCTGCGAGTGTCCGTCTGGGTTGTTACCACCGCTTTGTGAGTGAAGTCTGCCGCCAAGCAGTAGTGTGCAAGCATTACTGTGTTCCGGTTTGATGAGCAGAGTAGCTAGTGAAATTACTGGGCTTATGAGACTTAATACCTAATGTCTCAGGGTAACGAGCGTATTGCAGCGCTGCGCAGGCCTTTGTGTTTCAAAGTTCTAAGTGGCACTGCAATTGTCATGTGCCGGCGTTATGCTTACCATCAGGCAAACGACCAGCTCGTCTCGTTACCAAATAACATAAAAAAAGTGGTCTTGGTTAGTAATTAACTTGTCCAGTACGTTCGATACTATAACCAGACATCGGGACTTATCGGGATCTCTCGTTAGCTCCGGATTGATTCCGGACACTTCGCTCGAGACGAGTCGATACAATTCGATTTTATGTATCGACGCGAGAGGATTGTCTTGTCGTCGAGAACAGGCTAAACGAATATCGTTGGATAGATTCCGATATTGCTTACAATTCACTCTGTTAAAGGATTCTAAGAATAATGCTTAAAATGAAGATATTTTTTTCTTTTTCTAATTTTATTTCGAGAGATTTCATGGTCTTATTTGTACAACAGCTACGTTGTGGAATCAAGTTTGCACTTTTGTGATTGAAATGGAGCAAATTCTACCATAATAATGTAATGAATATCTATACATCTATACATCTATACATCTATACAACTAAATAAAATTGAAGTGTCTGTTTGTAATATCAAAATAACAGCTTCTTACTAAATGCATATGAAAGTATATACGGGACCTACACCAAAACAACATTTTTTTTATTTTTGTCTGTTTGTCTGTCTGTTTGTTCCGGGTAATCTCCAAAACGGCTAGGCCGATTTTGACCGGACTTTCACTGGCAGATAGCTGATGTTACAAGGAGTAACATAGGCTGCTTTTATTTTGGAAAAAGAATTAGGGTTCCGCGCAAAAAAATAAAAACCATGAAATCTAATATCTCCGCGCGGGTGAAACCGCGGGGCAGCAGCTAGTTATCAATAAATGTATGAATATGAATAAAATCGTTAACGTTATCGAAATTGTCTCGTAAGTACTTCAAAGAACCACTTTCATTCAGTCATTTGATTTTCTATGAAAGTGGTTAGTACTCAAGCACCAAAGATTGCTAGAACCGTTTAATTATCCACTTACCTATCGATTGAACTACCAGCGAGAGGTTCAATCGATAATGCACTATTAATAGGATGACGTACTCACCCAAACTAAAGAGAACTCTCACCCTCCCTTCGATCAATTCAAAATAGCTGTCACCAGGAGGCCTCCGTTCAGGTTTAATGGATCATGTTAAAATGGATAGGAGCAGGTCATCACACCAGTTCTTAACCATTCAATATTGGCCCCGCTCTTTACTTATACTCTAGCAAAATCAGTAACGATTTTTTGACGTATGATAGCTCAAGTAAAAGTGGACACTTTTAATACGGTATACACACGTATTATTGAACCTGAATGGACGTCTTTTAACGTCATTGATGTATTTTTAGGAATAAAAGGTTTTCAGTGACACCCAAAGTGGACAAAATACGACAAGCAAAGTGTTATGGTCACGCAGTTTTATAAAAAAATAGATAGAGTTATTATAAGCCACAGTACTATAATCCGTAGATATAAGCTGTTTGTTTCCCATGGTAAATAAATAAATAAATAAACAGACTCCATATGAATAATTAATAAGAAAAGGGAAGATTATGAATGCTCTGTCTCTTCCCTAAAAGGATATCAGCAAAATCATAATTATTCTCCTTTCCCGGCCACTGCAATCTAAATTATCTAAAACAAAATATACTCCACAATTTTGGAGAGATTAATTAAATTTTGAATATAAGGTAGTTGTCGGACGTCTGTCCCGTCTCGGCCCGGGCCCGTCCCGGATTGATGTGAAGCCGAATTAATCGCGACGTCATTTACCATAATCTGGGGAGATTATGGTAATGGCAGCACCGTCGAATTCGTGCCCTTTATAATTATAATCTGCGTCTAATATGAGAATTGTGTTTATTCGGCTTGGACGGATTTGGAGCCGGATATAGCCGTCTTATACGTTTAAATGGATCTACAAGCGAGGACACGAGGACACGAGGAGGGCCCCGAACATGTAGGCAACTCACACAAGTACCTACGACATCTATGCCACTGGTGGAGCTTTGCCAGCGCCCCAAGGCCATCCTCCGCTACCTAAAGGGGTTGGCTAGCTTGTGTTACTATACCCTGACATACTGGTAGGGGGAAATGCATAATATAGCCCAAACGGGACGTCAGTGCAGGCCATAGGGGTGGCGTAGACGCTCATGCAAACGTACGTTTGCTTCTCAGAATAACAACGCTTTTGCGTCAAGCGCGGATTTCGTGATACTTGAAATGCGCGCTTGACGCAAAAGCGTTTTTATTCTGACAAGCAAACGTACGTTTGCATAAGCGTCTACGCTGCCCCTTATTGTCCTCACCTACTGGCACGTCGGTGATGACAAAGAAGAAAGAAGCAAATATTAAATCATTGGTATAGTTGTTGCTCTTCCGAAAGAAATCGCTATAAGTGATAAGAGCGCTACTACTACCATAGTTAACCATAGTTAAGAATTATTACATAGTTTTTTAATGGCTAGGTATGCAATAAAAAATTTTAAGTAGTGCTTGTTCCTTTTCTACGAGTTTAGTCTTTAACTTTATGCGTAGATTATATAGAATATATAGACACGGCTCGGAATCCAAGACTATTTATTTAGATACATAAAAACTTCAAGGTATACATTAGGTGCAAACTACAAGACCTCACAAAACCTATACCACAAGCTTAACAATTAATTATTATTTGTTCGCAAATTATTATTGTTTTTCAAACATATGGAAATCACATGAAACTCACTCGAGGGTCGCCATTAAATTGACTCGTGTTTTCAAAATAATTAGTCCACACAACTTTGACAATAACTCATTGAACATTGGAGTTCTGAATGTACATCTATTTAAACTTTACCCATTGTGATTCTGATTATTTTCCCGGTACTCTCGAAATAATAGAAATTGTGCAGTACGACCACATTGATAAATTGCTTGTCATATTCAGTAACTTACTTGTTTACTGTTACTGTGTTATTAGCCTTATATTACTTAACTAGCTGCTGCCCCGCGGTTCACCCGCGTGGAGATTTTGCATTACAGAGTTGTTATTTTTTGCGCGGAACCCTAATTCTTTTTCTAAAATTAAAGTAGCCTATGTTACTCCTTGTAACATCAGCTATCTGCGAGTGAAAATCCCGTTAAAATCGGTCCAGCCGTTTCGGAGATTACCCGGAACAAACAGACAGACAAAAATTTTAAAAATGGTTGTTTTGTTATAGGTACCGTATATATTTTCATATGAATTTAGTAAAAAGCTGTTATTTTGATATTACAAACAGACACTTCAATTTTATTTATAGTTGTATAGACTAGCATCTGCCCGCGGTTTTCACCCGCGTTCTCACAGAAACCGCGCATTTTCCGGGATAAAAAGTAGCCTATGTTACTCGCCGGTCCATAAACTATATCTATGCCAAAAATCACGACGATCTGTTGTTCCGTTACTGCGTGAAAGACGGACAAACCAACTAACACACTTTCGCATTTATAATATTAGTAGGGATTACTAACTAGTTGTGACCGCGACTCTACCCGTGGTTTATCCACTTTTACAATCTGTCAGTTTCAATCTGTTTCGGTCAGTGCAATGAAAATTGAACTTCATTGTGTAGGAAATGCAATCGATAACAGATTACAAATAAAACTTGTCGTCGTCGCAAAACTAGTTTCGGAGATTAGTTTTCTTTCTCGGGAAAAAGGTTGTGTTTCGTTTTCGAAAAAAAATCAACAACGACCAACCTATTTCTAATTTTATTAAACCGTCAATTTATCGACCACTAAGGATCGCCGAGTTCCGTACTTGCACCGTTGTTGAGACAAAGCCACGTCGAAGAAAGTTCTTTTCACGAGATAGGGGCATCTTAGACGCTCAAGCAAACGTACGTTTCCTTGTCAGAATAACAACGCTTTTGCGTCAAGCGCGGATTTCGTGATACTCGAAATGCACGCTTGACGTAAAAGCGTTGTTATTCTGACAAGCAAACGTCCGCTTGCTTGAGCGTCTAAGGTGCCCCTTGGGCTTAGCGGCACGTTTACCTCCTTGTCGCAACCACTCAGCCGAGAACTACCGCGCCAGTAAACATTTTGAATGAAAAATTTCAATACCAGTCATAATCCCAGCGAAGTTAATATTTCCCTATAAACCAGAAATAGCAGTCTTATTGAAGTTTTACTGCATAATCCGGAGATTCTATACCGCTATATAGGTGCCGAGGGACCACGATGCTGGGATGCTCGCGACACATACATAAGTGTACACTCAATTTGTCTGATATCGCAAGATCAGCAGCTCAAGTACGGCCAGTCGGTTCGATAAATTTGTCAAATCGAAAAACTCGATAAATTTATCGAATGATGCGACTACTGAAGTCTGATCGCAAAGTATTGTAGTAGCTCTATATTCTCTTTGGATTCGACCTAGCTTTTCGATAACTTTTGTCGATTGTATCGAGGCTCGACAAATTATATAAAATGTCGATAAAACCCACTCTATCGATTTGAACTGTCAATTTTATCAAATTTAATCGATCGAAAAGATCCGTACTTGCGCCGCAGATTAGAGACTCTTGGTCAGAAAATAATAATTCAGCTAGGTCAACCGAACAAACTGACCCGGTTCTAGTGACTATACTCCCAGCTGTCCCAGCTTTATGTGTAAAGTAGGATTATTGTTTCAAGACTGTCTGGTTTGAACCATCTACTAAGTAGGTACCTACTCATTTAGTTGGAAATAGTTAAATCACTAAACATATTACTTTACACCAGTAATTTAATACTCGAAGTTCGATGGGTCCTTTAGAAAATCTAGATCTTTGAAACACTTGCCACATTACCGTTACCACAAAAAAACCATATTTCGTCGCCTCTTTAGCTAGACAGCGTCTAAAGATAGACGTCAAAAATGATTAGAAATGTCACAACAGAATTGTGTTAGACAACGATCAGGATTTGTGGTTACACTTATTTCATCGCGCGACTAAGGTACTGTTTAACGCCTAGTCGTTAAACTTTAGACACTATCTAGCTAAAAGGCGTCCAGAAATGGATTTTTGTGGTACCACGGTTCGTGTTTAGAAAGTAGACGGAGCCCTTACTGGAAATGTTTTCAATATCTGGAATCGCCACGAGATCTGTGGCGTAGAATACAGTCACAAACAGAAGTGCTCATACTGTATGCAGCGCGTATGCATGGCGGCTTGTAATTCACTTGCTTGTTTGTCTCAGAATAAGCAATAAAATATCCGTGTCAGAATAAGCAATATCCGTGTTTTGAATAATAATATAACTGAATAATAATTATGTGACTAGTATAATAATATAATGTTAAGTTAATGTTATTGATGTATTGTTATTTTTTGAATTGAATTATTATGGCTTTGGGTTTTCGGTGATATAGATGATGATTTTTATAATTTTAATGATGAGACCGATCTGTACAACTGCATGAATTTAATTTAGATTTGACTGGTTAATCCTACTTATGTTATTAATAAGATGTAATAATATTTGCACACCTAACGGTACAAGTATGATGCTCTGAAATGTATGTACCTACAACTACATACATACATCGTACTACATCCACCACTTTGCTCGTGAAGTCTGCCGCCAAGCAGTAGTGTGCAAGCATTACTGTGTTCCGGTTTGATGAGCAGAGTATCCAGTGAAATTACTGGGCTTATGAGACTTAATACCTAATGTCTCAGGGTAACGAGCGCACTGCAGTGCGGCGCAGGCCTTTGTGTTTCAAAGTTCTGGGTGGCACTGCAATCGTTATGGGCCGGCGTTATGCTTACCATCAGGCAAACGACCAGCTCGTCTCGTTACCAAATAACATAAAAAAAAAAAAAAAAAAAAAACATACATTAATGGTAGTATTATCATCACCCATATTTATGAAAATAAATGCATTTGATTTGATTTTTTGATTCGACAGCAATGATGTGGTTTAGTGCAGGATTATCCACCGATGTAAGTCGAGGGTTCGAATCCTACAATCAGTTAGATCGGGGGAGATAGTAATCAAACGTAAAAATAAAAATTGCTAATGCCTCGTGCGCCTGGTTGCAAGTTAACCCAATCCTGCCCATGTTTGTCACGTGTATTTGTACTTATAATTGAGTTGCCGAATCCTCAAAAATGTTGCCATCCTCCGAAATCTCTCGTTCACAAACACATTAAAAAGTAAGAGCAATTAAATTACATGTAGGCACAAACAGTGCCAGCACCGCGGCCGCGTCTCTTATAGAACCTACGTACGTTATTTGCAGGGGCGTATTTACTCTAGGGCCAAAAGGGCCATGGCCCGGGGCGGCAGGCTGCGAGGGGCGGTGCAGCAGAAGAAATTTAAAATAGCCTACCTAACTAGCCTTAGTTATAAGAGCCTTCTTATTAATAAACAGTGTTAAACGGTTGAATACATAGTTCAACAGTGTTTTGTCTCTTTCGATTCAGTTTAAAATTGTCAAAGAACAACAAAGACAAAACATAGTTTAACTAAACCACCTTTTAACACTGTTTATTTATAGGAGCCTAAATATCGTAAGGTGTTCGTGGGGGCTCGTGGGTGTAAGTTTGATAGACATCAAGACGCGGGGCTACCGTATATACTGGCCGGCGTGGTGACGCCAGGGCGGCGGGGCCTGCAGGCCCAGGGCGCTGAATCCTAAAATAATCTACTGGTTATTTGCGGTGTTTTATTACGTTCACGGGCTTACGTGGCGTGCGTAGGTGATGATGAGGTATTTTTTTTTACTGTTTTTAACTAATAAAAAGTTACATTGAAACTTAGAGATGCGCACACAAACCTGCGCTTATATCGACCGAAATGATTTCACGATTTCTACAGTTTTTTTTATCACTTCAACTTATATTTTAACCAACATCTTTGTAACGTTATCTGTTTTTAAATTAGCTACAAAATGAAAGAATAAATTAGAAAAGGACAGCTTCTTTGTTAATTGATATCTCTGGCATCCAATTTGCTTCGTTTGCTCGAGCTGTTTAAATGATGCTGTTCAAAGATAAGGCGAAAAGGGGCGCGTTTTGATTTTTTTAGAAAACCATTTTTTCTAATTAAATTCTCAATTACATCAGTACCAGCTCACTGTGTACATGACTGTGAAGTACAAATAGTAAACTGTGTACTTGTCTATTTAATTTATAGTATATAATAGAAAATAGTCTCATACAATCATTTATTTCACAGGATACTCTGCTCATCAAACCGGAACACAGTAACGCTTGCACATTACTGCTTGGCGGCAGACTTCACTCACAAAGCGGTGGTAACAACGCAGACGGACACTCGTAGAAGAGTTAGTCCTACCACTAACAAGTATCGACTAGTCCATATGAGTATTAATAACCTAAAAGAAGATGAAAAGCCTACAGTAATATAAAACTAGTATAGATTAACTTGGTCGACGTCCTGTGGACTGCAAGAGCCTTTGAAAAAGTATCAAAACTTTTTTAATTTACGAGAGGAGGATTAATTAATGGAACATCAGTTTTTTGCTTCGAGAAATTTGTTTTCTCAATATAAGTACTGGCCTCTTTACAGTCAATATTAGTTCGACTAAGTTATATATTAAAAAGTGAGAAAAAAAGGGACCATCGGAAAACGAACACGGTCGTCAATGGGTTAAAATATAGTTGGTAAAATGAGGTAGGTTTTTTATTCTATTTGATAACTAGACGAGCTGGTCGTTTTCTTGATGGTAAGCATAACGCCGGCCCGTAGCAATTGCAGTGCCACACAGAACTTTGAAACACAAGGCCGGCGTGACACTGCAGAGTGCTCTCCTAAGCCCAGTAATTTCTCTGGCTATACTCTGCTCATCAAACCGGAATACAGTAACGCTTGCACATTACTGCTCGGTGGCAGACTTCACGAGCAAAGCGGTGGTACCAACCTAGATAAACACTCGCAGAAGAGTTAGTCCTATCACTTAGAGTTAGTCCTACTACTTAGAGTTAGTCCTACCACTTAGAGTTAGTTCTACCACTTAGAGTTAGTCCTACCACTTAGAGTTAGTCCTACCACTTAGAGTTAGTCCTACCACTTAGAGGTAGTCCTACCACTTAGAGTTAGTCCTACCACTTAGAGTTAGTCCTACCACTTAGAGTTAGTCCTACCACTTAGAGTTAGTCCTACCACTTAGGTAAAGCATACCTTATATTCACTGTCTCCGAGCACATAGTCACTAGATCAAGCGATATAGTGCTCAAATGATAACCTTTTGAGTATTAAAAAATGTAATGATTAAAAACAGTGAACAAGTAACTAAACCACACTGTTTATCGCCATTGCTGATTGATATTTTACAAAATCGATTTAAATTAGTGAAACTAGCGAGACAATCTGTCACTAATCCCTTCTGATACCTTCGGAGCCTAATGGCTGCGAGTACGAGTCGATCCACTCGATCAGCATAATCGATTCGGAAGGATTTGACAAACAAAATTAATTAAAACAAGCATCGGCGATGTGATCGCCAACTCCGCGGATCACGAAAGTATTCGGGTGCTATTGAAAATGTTCTATTCGCGGGCTTGGGGGGCAATTAGAGAGGTTACGATTTGAGTTACGAGTTATATAATTAATTAGCGTCGTGGGTTTTCATTCGTTGATAATTTTGTGTTATTTGTTTCATGTTCGATGGTTTAATGTTTCACAATTTGGTGCATTTTTAATGCTTGTCAATAAATAGCAGTATAACATTTCAGCGCATCTACGGCCGCAATTGACAGTCCCAATCTAGGCTTAGTTACTACAATCACAATCATCACTTGTTTGTTAGTGGGAGGACTAACTCTTCTGCGAGTGTCCGTCTGGGTTGTTACCACCGCTTTGTGAGTGAAGTCTGCCGCCAAGCAGTAGTGTGCAAGCATTACTGTGTTCCGGTTTGATGAGCAGAGTAGCCAGTGAAATTACTGGGCATATGAGACTTAATACCTAATGTCTCAGGGTAACGAGCGCACTGCAGTGTCGCGCAGGCCTTTGTGTTTCAAAGTTCTGGGTGGCACTGCAATTGTTATGGGCCGGCGTTATGCTTACCATCAGGCAAACGTTACCAAATAACATAAAAAAAGTATTACGCTGAAATTAAATCAAAAGCATACAGTCCACAGTCAATATAAGTACTTACAGATATCATATTGTGTTACAGACGTGATCAATGAACCCGAAAGTACTAAGATATTAAACTACCTTTGAAGTTACGTGTATAAATCTGTTCTGGAACTTTTCAACATTGTAATTGTACCCATAACAATCCCTAAACTATCATATCGGAAAACCTTGTTGAGAAAAGCCAGCAGCCGCGATTGCTAACTAATTAATCATTAGAACTTTGTCGTAATGAGAATACAAGCAAACAGGAGCAAACTCCAAAGAAACTATGCAATAGATTAGTCGTTTCAACACTCTTTTTATAGGGGAAAAGAATTAAGGTAAAAAGTAAGAAATTAGTATCTTCTGTAAAATCTATGAGAAATACATTAGATGCGTTTTTTTTTCGGTTTTTGTTGTAACATATTATGTAACAAAATAAAAGGTATTTAATAGAAATAAGTACTTAGTAATAATAATAGACAGTGTTATCGATTTCGTATTTTTTTTATGGATTAGGAATAATACGTTGTGAAGCATACCTGTACAGTGTCGGGTAGGGTACATCTAGATCAAATTTTTCATGGGACTTTTCAAAGTATCTAAGTTTTTTCTTTTTAAAACAGAGTTAACAAGTAGTCAGTAGTCTGTACTGTCAAAACAAGTCGATGTTTTAACAGTTATTTAAATAAAAAACATGACTGCCCTAGCCAATGTCACTAAGGATGATGTAAGGATTCTAATGATATCCCGTATATCCAAATCCGTTCAGGCATTTAAAAGTTATGGTAAAACAACGACACTCACATACATATATGAACCCTGAAAACATTACACTTCTTTTCGTGCAGTTGTGTAAACTTCTCTATAATTTACAGACAAAAAAAGATTTAATACGATCTCATATTAGTTTGCCGAATCATTGTCGCAACAATTATAATAATATAAACAGGAACAGCGTAACTAAAGTTTTATTAAACCAACAAACTTCTACTCGTTGTATCTCTAAAAAGTTTAAATTCACCGTTTTTGGGCAGTTACGCCAAAAAAATTAAGCACATTTTTCAAAAATATGCCCGATTTTTCAATTTCATCTCGTCGTAGAGAAATGAGACCCAGACCAATCGATGCAGAAAAAAAAACTGATTACTACCTTATACTTAGTCTAGTTACGACCTTTTAACGGGATACGCCCTTATTGTTTTCCACCGACGATATAATGTTATAATAGAGTTTGTTACGTGTGTGTGTGTGTGTAAATAACTTTCTAATTATTCTTATTTTTCCTACAATGTCCCTTCAGCATTCCCATGGAGTGGTATCATACGTCACGCGGACGGTAATTCCCCGCCATGTTCTTTGTTGCAGTTGACGTCTATAATCGATGGTGCTTATTCACCTCGAGGACGCTCGCAACATGTCCACGTAATTCTGGTGTTTTTCGTCTTTGGCACATTACTTATACTGACACTCTGTTATTTGTGGGTGAATAAAATATATGACGTCTATTTTTAGAATTATGTTATTACGTATTTATACCGCTATTTTGTGAGTAGTGGTGTATAGCTACCTATATGTAATGTTAGGTCCAGAAATGAGACACTCGGTTTGAATAATCGACACGTGTATTTCTGCTCGTAGTTCAATGAGGACTGCTGTCCTTCCCCGCGTCTTCCCCTTGCGTAGCGCTGGGACGACTACGGCGTAGCACTGACTTGCTGACGTCATAGCGTAGCACCACACCATGTTCTACCTCTATACTTACAGTACATAGTACATGTAGCTAGTGGGTGAAAATAAATTGTTCCGATGATTTTAGTATATTATTCTACCAACTAGGCATTTAAATCTAAACTTGGTCAACAAACAATATGTCTCCGAAAACCGCTACAGTATCTCGACGGATCATTAGGTTGCTTCAACCTACTGACTATGTAAAATAATGTTAATACACAGAAGAGTGCAACGTAAAAAACGTTTTAATATCTCAACGGTATAACAATAAAGAGTTATTTAATTTTTCTGAGCTATTTTGTATTAATCATCATTAAAATTTCCATTACTGATGAACTTTTATAATTTGTATGTAAATCTAACTTTTAAAAGCCAAAAAAACTGTTATTTTTTCCATTTTATTTTAGCGCTCCACAAGTTATGCTTAAATAACTTTAAAGTAAGCTTCGTACCGTTAGTCTGTAGCCTGTAAACACTAATCTTTACGAAAGGACCGCTCCTTCGGGCAAGTTAACTTCGAGTTAACTTAGTTAAGTTAAAGTTAAAAGTTAATTAGTTTAGCGCCATTGTAACCGTCGCGTCGGCACCTTGCACAACTGTATGCAACTGTAATTTGTTGTTTTAGTTTGTTGTAGTGTTGCCATTGGACCGCGGGTAACATTTTTAAAAATCTACGGACTCTCTGGATTCATACGGTACTGGTAGAGGTTGAAGAGATTGGAAAACTCACATTCAAAATGAAAGAAGTAACTCGTGGATAGAATGAAAAGTAGCCTAGATAGCAGGTAGGTATCTATTATTACGCTGCGATGCCTGCTATAGACGGAATGGACGGATAAACTAAATTGGACTGCTCTTGTGACGGTTTCAGCTGTTTTAGTGCGGAACTCTAAAAACCCCCAAAGAAATATTACTTATTACTAATAAACTAAAACTTACGTCTATAATACAGTATATGTGTCTGACGTCACGATTTTTGTATACATATATAAATCCGGAAAATTAATAAATTACAATTTCTCAATTATTTCCAACATTTTGAGAATAATTTGTATTGTTTGACTCCTCTACTAATTTACTCAGCTGTTCAAACAAGCGTACGTTCCTATTTTTTCAAATTCATAAAAGACGAAATGATAATTTTTACGACATCAATACCAACCGGAAACAAAGACAATACAAACCTGAATATCGCTTTGAGTTTGAACGCGCGCGGTTCTATTAATTTTCCTAAAAATATTATACTCAACCTGTATATCTTATTAGGCACTTATTATCAGTTCTCTGAGCGCCACGTTGTCTTTTAAAATCATCTTTTATTTCCACACAAATTCTATTCTGATTTCAAAACGCTGCTGCATCTTGCGTCATAGGGGCAGCTTAGACGCTCAAGCAAACGTACGTTTGCTTGTCAGAATAACAACGCTTTTGCGTCAAGCGCGCAGTTCGAGTATCACGAAATCCGCGCTTGACGCAAAAGCTTTGTTATTCTGACCAGCAAACGTACGTTTGCTTGAGCGTCTAAGCTGCCCCATACTCGCATTTTCAGCCCTAAATACTTTTCATCACAAAACTGGAGGCGAACTTAGGTAGTATACTGAACCTATTGGCCACCAGCTTAGTACTGTGTTGAGAAACAAACCAACCAAACAGGCTGATAATGATTAAGGATATCTTAAAATATACCAAAAAATGCGATGTCATACTTGACATTACCTTGACATATAGCGTGGCAAAGTTCGTAGCTTTGATAATACGTCATGACTATCTAGTATCTACATATAGATATATACTGGTCTATTTTAAAATATAATTTAATCGATAACTTCTTGAAGTCTATCTTATCGTCACTTTACCGACGAAACATCCTACAAATATTATAAATGCGGTAAATGTGTTTGTTGATTTGTTGGGTTGTCCTTCTTTCACGGAGCAACGGATCGACGTGATTTTTGGCATAGATATAGTTTATGGACCGGAGAGTAGCATAGGTTACTTTTCATCCCGGAAAAATGCACGGTTCCTGTGGGAACGCGGGTCAAAACCGCGGGCAGAAGCTAGTAGATATATAAGACATTGATTTATTGTACTATTTCGTGTTCACAAGCAAAGTGTTACAAATCAAGCAAAAATGTATATTAATTCTAAAGATTAAATTTAATGCTTAAGATTTTTCTCGAACTACTAAAAGAACTAACTTTTGTCTGTATAAATCAGTAGCTGTGGAATTGGCACGTGACTACAATGATGGCCTATATTTGGTACAAAGAATAAAATTACCCACGCCACACCGCGAGGCGGCGACGGGCATCACGTTGGCCGACATCCAGTACTGCCGCATTTCGATAAATTAGCTTCTTGGTAAATACTCCTTTGGGTTAGTTTTAATTTCAAGATTAGTTTAGTTGAATGCATTGATACAATTGGGATGTTGACTCAATTTTTTATGATCTCAATCAATTCGTTATCTCACGAGAATCAAATGTCTATTTCGAATAAACTGGAAATGGAACGCTAGAAACATCAAAAATGAGAGTCAAAGTCAAGCGTATCAACTGGACGCTAAAACGCCCCATACAACTTGGACAGAACATCTGACGTCACTTGTTCAACGCGAGCCGTCAAACTAAACACACGGATTTTGTTGATTTGGTCGTGAAAAACTGCGTCTAAGTACATAGTTGTCATACATTTTTTTATCAATTGAAATGTAAAGGAATCTGATGGTATCATTTAAATTACTAATGGATGATAAAAAAAATCGTTGAATTCGTGAAACTTTTAGATGCAGTATCTTTGCGGAAATTATATATTTTTTGTGAATTTCATTTTTATTGTGTTAGTGTGACGTATAACGACACTAATTTTGTATTTGTGTTTTATGCAACAACCCAATTCTACTTCAAGAGACAATGTGTAGAAAGTGTCATTACGTAGTCTCACACAACGAGTGTTATGCATACTATTACCGCACAAAAATCTGTGAAAAATGTGTGTGTGTGTGAACTGTGACGCGAGCAGCGCTAGCGATGTACTAATAAAAGAAAGCAGTGCATGAAATTAGTTCCTCCCACAAAAACTGTTTGATTAGGGCTCCCACAAACGGAACCCGAAACAGCGTGCCTCGTAATTACGACGTCGCACAAACACACCGACGGTATTGACTCAGCTCGCACGTCTCCCAGATGGCGTTTATTATATTATTATATAAATAAGCTAGCTGAAATGTCTGCGCTAGTGCGAGCAATCATTTGTGTCGAGCGACACCAGGCGGAAACATAGGTAACGCAAGCCAGCAATTTAGTTATTAACGTGAGTGGGCGTCCTACTCGCTTCATTGTACCTAATCAAATTGTATTGTTTTTTATGTTATTTGGTAACGAGACGAGCTGGTCGTTTGCCTGATGGTAAGCATAACGCCGGCCCATAACAATTGCAGTGCCACCCAGAACTTTGAAACACAAAGGCCTGCGCAGCACTGCAGTGCGCTCGTTACCCTGAGACATAAGTTATTAAGTCTCATAAGCCCTGTAATTTCACTGGCTACTTTGCTCATCAAACCGGAACACAGTAATGCTTGCACATAACTGCTAGGCGGCAGACTTCACGAGCAAAGCGATGGTAACAACCCAGACGGACACTCGCAGAAGAGTTAGTCCTCCCACTAACAAAACCACTCCTGCTCGCTTCATAGTACGTAATCAAATTGTTTTGCTTTAAAAAAACATCGACCAATTTAAATATAGTGGAAACATATAGCACAAACACCTGCTCGACTGTAATTAGTGGTTTTGTTAGTGGTAGGACTAACTCTTCTGCGAGTGTCCGTCTGGGTTGTTACCACCGCTTTGCTCGTGAAGTCTCCCGCCTAGCAGTTATGTGCAAGCATTACTGTGTTCCGGTTTGATGAGCAGAGTAGCCAGTGGAATTACTGGGCTTATGAGACTTAATACCTAATGTCTCAGGGTAACGAGCGCATTGCAGCGCCGCGCAGGCCTTTGTGTTTCAAAGTTCTGGGTGGCACTGCAATTGTTATGGGCCGGCGTTATGCTTACCATCAGGCAAACGACCAGCTCGTCTCGTTAGCAAATAGCATAAAAAAATAGTATTTCACTGTAGTTGTAGAAGCAAGCTCTCCCCATTTGTGTCAATTTTTCTTCCCTTTTTCTGTGTAAAATATATAGCTACTACCCTGTTTCATTTCTGGAACACTATAAAGCTATATCTGTGCCCAATTTAAACTCAACTCTTTTAGCCGACGTCGCAGCCAGACTAATATTTTTTTAGATTTATTATATTACTATGGATAGTAAAAATCAACTGGTAATGGTGGTAAATAAAACACCAAAACGGTATCCACCTCTTCACACATTCCTATATTATATTCCTACTTATTCTTGAACATTTCAGATTCCTGGCTCGAACAGAAATACAGCTAACTATAAGGATACAGCCAAGGAAGGTGTCTAATCAGTGGAAACAGCTGCATATTTGTGGAAGTGACTAGGTACTCATAAAATAACAATGCTGTTCTACATATTCCTGACCTTCGTCTGCTTACAAGGTACATATGCAAGAATATCTCAATTGCTTTTCTAGTGACCGGAAATATATCAAGGAGATTAGAATGAAAGATCTTAGGGGCAGCGTAGACGCTTATGCAAACGTACGTTTGCTTGTCAGAATAACAACGCTTTTGCGTCAAGCGCGCATTTCGAGTATCACGAAATGCGCGCATCGAATTCGAGTATCACGAAATGCGCGCTTGACGCAAAAGCGTTGTTATTCTGACAAGCAAACTTACGTTTGCATAAGCTTCTACGCTGCCCCTTAGGATGTTCCTCACACTCTTATAATTACTCCATGGTTAATAGACCTGCCATTCAGTACGCAACTCTGCTGGCCTTCGACGCCACGCTGTCTGGCAGTTCATTTATTACAACGACACCTTACAAGAAGCCCAACTGCTGAAGGGAACAGATTTCTAATTAAAGAGAGCAATTTTCAGTTTAGTCAAGTTAACTTTCAATCTGCGCTTGAAAAGGGGTGATATTTGCCGTCAATTTACATTGATGGTATTATAATTTACATTCCGAAGTGCTATTTTAATTGGGGTCATATGTGTGAATATTTATTAGGTACACAAATGTAGGACAGTTAATGGAGTTGTTTCTTGTTCTCTATGGATTATAATTTGCCGTCCTACCCGTGTTTTTATTCTCTACTTCAGCGGTTCTCAATCTCAATTTTTGGTGACAGAACCCTTTTGGAAAGCGAAATACTTGACGGAACCCTACAATACAACAATAGTTTTTATTAAAAGTGTATGCTTTATTAATAAGCATAATTAAAGTACCATGAATTTTTTTCTAAATTCTTGCGGACCCCTACAGGGGTATCGCGGCACCCTAGGGTTCCGCGGAACACACTGAGTATCGCTGCTCTACTTATTAACTGGTATTTTTTTTTACTTATCTTCCTTCGTTCTCATATGTGGCCAGGAGTCATTTGTTAAACCACCCGAAGGTTTTGACTTGGCCTAATGACGGTTTTTAAAAACAACCGACCCGAATGTCTCTCTAACTATGTAATACTTTCACCACGCTACGTTTCAGAAGCTGCAGGTCTCTGGGTAGAGAAAAGAATGCTACTTCATTACTTTCTCGCATACTTCTTTCGTTACATTTTTTTAATGTTATTTGGTAACGAGACGAGCCGGTCGTTTGCCTGATGGTAAGCATAACGTCGGCCCATAACAATTGCAGTGCCACGCAAAACTTTGAAACACAAAGGCCTGCGCGGCTCTGCAGTGCGCTCGTTACCCTGAGACATTACGTATTAAGTCTCATAAGCCCAGTAATCTCACTGGCTGCTCTACTCAGCAAACCGGAACACAGTAATGCTTGCACACTACTGCTTGGCGGCAGACTTCACTCACAAAGCGGTGGTACCTAACAACCCAGACGGACACTCGCGGAAGAGTTAGTCCTACCGCTAGCATCAATCTTGTAACTTATGTCGGTTACGTCCTTGAGCACACGTTTTATATGCTCTACATTAGGTAAGACTAAACTGGTAACTGAACTACTGGTAAACTTTCTTCCATCCATCAATAAACGGGAACTAAAAATAAATTGACTCCAGCATTTATGAAATATATGCGTAATATCTCACGGTCTGTCAATCTGTCGCATTACTCCGACACGCGCGTGATCGACAAACACGCCGCCGGGGCTGGGATTACGATGTTTGCGGAGAGGAGATACACGCACATACGTTGTACTAGGACGTGGGTGCCAGGACGACTGCAGGATTTGAATATACAGCGAGGACGAGTGCCGACTGTAAAGACACGGAAAAGTAATTGACTCGTACGTAGCGGCGAAAGTATCTTGGAGATGTACACTGATGGAACCATTTTATATACCGCGGTTTCACCAGCGTGGGGATTTTGGTTTTCATGGGTTTTATTTTTTTGCGCGGTACCCTAGTTCTTTTTCTAAAATTAAAGGGGCCTAAGTTACTCCTTGTAACATCAGCTATCTGCCAGTGAAAGTCCCGTCAAAATTGGTCCAGCCGTTTGGGAGATTAACCGGAACAAACAGACAGTAGGACAATAATTTAAAAATGGTTGTTTTGTTACATATAGGTACCGTACTTTCATATGCATTTAGTAAAAAGCTGTTATTTTGATATTACAAACAGACACTTCAATTTTATTTATTTGTATGGATTATTCTGGAAGATCCAGGATCCTAACATGTAACGTTACAAACTTGGAGGCGTCAACGGACCGGGACCGTTGAAGAATGAGAAAGAGATCTTTACCCAGCAGTGGGATACAGTAAGTTGAAAAATAACTGTGTAGCACCTTAATCTCAGCATAGAAGCTGACACGAAACAATGGAAACTCGAGACATATCATAAACTCAAAAACTCCACCTCTATGAAACAACAGATAAATCCTATTGAACTCTATTATGATTCAGATTTATAGTACAACTAGCTTCTGCCCGCGGTTTTCACCCGCGTTCCCACAGGAACCGTGCATTTTCCGGGATAAAAAGTAGCCTATGTTACTCTCCGGTCCATAAACTATATCTATGCCAAAAATCACTTCGATCCGTTGCTCCGTTATTGCGTGAAAGAAGGACAAACCAACAAAACAACAAACACACTTTCGCATTTTATTTTTTTTTAAACGCTTACACACTCATACCCCCGCACTAGGATTCCCTGTGTCGCAGGTGGCATGGACACACACAGATACACATCACAAACATCCAAGACCTGAGAACAAACTTTATGTTTACACAAAATCTGCCCCGGCCGGGAATCGAACCCGGGACCCCTCGCTTTGCAGGCAGGGTTACTACCAACTTAGCTACAGAGCCGTCTAATATTAGTATGGATAGTATGGATGTAAAGAAGTTATCATACGAATTAACATTTATCTGACTTAACCTATATCAATATAATCTCATTGCTTTGTTCAGTAATATCGTCAGTGTGCTCCAATAGGCCTCCCTATACACGGAGTGTAGACATCACAATCATGATTCAATTAGTTACAGAACCGGGAATAGAGTAGTTTCAATAACAACCACAATGTGGTTTAAACCAAATGTAACTAATTACTTCGCCGTTAAGTTTGTGAGAACGACCAGGTGGCGGCTCATTCTTAAACACGAATATTCTTGAGCAAATTGACTCATGTTATGTCCAACACACGCACAGGTTACTGTGGTAACAATGGTGATATGTCAATTTTCTACATTATATTATCGACTAGCTGCTGCCCCGCGGTTTCACCCGCGTAGAGATTTTGGATTACATGGTTTTTATTTTTTTGCGCGGAAACCCTAATTTTTTTCTAAAATTAAAGTAGCCTATGTTACTCCTTGTATCATCAGCTATCTGCCAGTGAAAGTCCCGTCAAAATCGGCCCAGCCGTTTCGGAGATTACCCGGAACAAACAGACAGACAGACAATAATTTAAAAAATGGTTGTTTTATTATAGGTACCGTACTTTCATATGCATTTAGTAAAAAGCTGTTATTTTGATATTACAAACAGACACTTCAATTTTATTTATTTGTATAGATAGCAAAGCGTTCATTCGTACGAACCGAATGCAGTTGTCTATACCCTGTTCCAGAATCTTAGATCATTTTTGTAAACAAAGAAATGTCACAAAAAGTCACTGTCAAAGGGACATGCCAGTAGGCGAAAACATTTTTCACTTTTGAAAATTATTTTTTTTCGCCCCATTTTGTTTTTCCTCGGCTTTGCTCTCGCGTGGCACAATTTCAACAAGTTAAATAAAACCTTTTATTAAAACAAATATGATTGCCGTGCCGTAATGATTTGAATTATTATCTTAGATGCCAATTCCATAGATAGATATGTCATATAATTCTATTTTTTTTTTTTTTTAATCTTTATTAATTTTAAAAAGAGGTAGAATACTCCTTTTTTTGGGGACACATGTTAACTGTGGACTTTCTTGTTATTTTATTCTATGTGTTTAAGAGTTACAACATTACTGATTAACAAACAAACATTCAAACTTTTGGATACATAATATTAGTATATGAAGTAGGATTTTTCAATTCCAAAATTACGAAATTCTAAATGTAAGATAGTATTAGGAAGATGTAACAATAACCAACAAGTCTAACAACAAAGAGTAAACAAAACCGAATGAAATGACGGCGGCAGAAAGCCTTAGACCAGCAAGATACACCCTCGAGTTTGAAGATTGGAACAAATCAACAAACAGAACAAGAAAATGGCGACGAGTGCACCAAATGTTTCAAATCTCTGCTGTGTTCCCAGTCTAAGAAAAATAACTACACGTAAAAAAATTCCTTTTATTATAGTTTTGTTTAAAATAACAATCTTGCAAAAAACGATTAATTCAAAATTTTTCAATAATTCAAGTTTATCATGTTATAATTTAAAATCAATTAATAATAATGTCTATCATCAAATTATGGATTGCATAGTTTTCTATCAATTTTTTCGTTCTGTCAACACCTTTGTTTACATAATTGATCTAAGATTCTGGAACAGGGTATAGTTATTGTCAGTTGTCTAGGTCTCAAGTGATATAGTGGTAGAAACTAGAAAACTTATACTTATTGATAAAAAAAATATTATTTTATTTTCGATTTTGAAAATAAAATAACACTGCTCCTTTTGAGTTTGAGTAATCCTATTCTATCCTACTTATACCAATATTATAAATGCGAGAGTTTGTGTGTGTGAACTTTTGTTACTAATACGTATCTACGTATTTCCTTATGTGATGAAATTTGGAATGTAGATAGTTTAGGTGCTGGAATAACACATAGGCTATAAAGATAAATATACGAAGCGGGCGAAGCCGCAGGCGGAAGCCAGTTCAAAATAAGATTTAACTCGCCGGCCTCAAAAACACGTTAACGATAAACATAAAAAAACTTGTTCAAATTCAAAACTTCAACTTCAACGAACCCGATCGAACTCCTTATCTAGCTACCCTTCAAACTCCTCAGTTCCGGCTGACCACACCCGGCTGTCCGCGGCTCTTCGCGGTTCAACCGGTTCTTTCACGAAGATTAATGGGACCTTGGCGACATCTCACTTTAGATAGATCACAACACTGACTAGCACTTGATGGGATTTGACGGTAGCCGCGATCAAAATGAGGTGTTGTATAATGAATAATATTTTAACGCTTTTTGTTTGGTTTTGAATTCACCTCGCACATATTCTGATATTTTTATTTTAAATTTGGTGGAGAAACGTTATTTTTTTTTCAACGGACTAATAGCCTTTTAACTAGCTAATACATAAATAAACACTTCATCTAACCTAGCTATAAACAGTTCAGTAAACTACAAGCCGGTCAAATGCCAAATGTTCTAGCACACTACCAGTTGGAAGCGTACCCAGCATGCTGGCGGCATTGCCTCGTTGAACCGCAATGCTAATCCAATGATGTAGATTTTGGCTACCAGCATTTTGGTTACCCGTCGCATCAATCAAACGCACTGATGAAATTTAGAAAATATTTTGAGCTCCCGGCCCCCACAGGCCCAATGTTTCAACATCAAACAGCTCGAATTATATGTAACCACTCCTGAGGTTAGCTTTGCACCGCTTGAGTTGCTCAACGTTATTTAGCTTTCTTGTGACTACTGTTGCTTTGCAATTTTAATGTATTTTTAGTGTATTCAAATGTAATTCAGGTGTTTTTATTGCTTTAAGAAATAGTTCATTGTTGACTAACAAATTGATAAACTTTTTGAGTTTCGAGTTGTGAGTTTTAAAGACTTCCCTGACTCGACACTGATGAGTAGGCAAAAATAGGTCAACTAAAAAATAATTAAGTCCAGAAAAAATTGAAGCCTTTGACGAATTCGTAATCAGAGACAGGTAACCAAATCTGCGAGTAGTGTAAACTGTCAAAATAATAATAAAACATATAAGTGATAAAACCGTAAAAACATGTTTAATTCAATGCAAAAGAAACGCAACAAGTAAAAAGCTGTTGTAGACTTTTGGTTCTTAAGTGACTTAAAAAAGCGGGAACCGCAGAAATGTCGCGATATTATAATTTCATCCCCTTTTTACCTACATAAGGCGGTATTTTTTAAAATAAAATGTACAACAACACACACAACAGTTTGTACAGGAAAAACCGTGAATATTCACGGTTGTTCCTTTTATATAGGACATATATCCTATATCATCGTTTAAATCGGTTGTAAATTGACGGAGAAAGTAAGTAACATCACCAAAACAAATATAAATGCCTTGAGAACCTCCTCCTTTATGGCATTTGGAAGTCAGTTCATAACATAATACTTAGTTGTCGTTAGGATCTTCCGAAAATTACATGACTTCAAGAACAAATTACCTGTACAAAAGGTACAAAATATTGGAGCGGTGATTACGTGGGTGGATTGAAGTTTTTGGCTTCTTCAAGCAGCTTAATTATTTAATTGATGTTACTCTCGTTAAATTCGTCTTAATTCTTTGAAAATTAGTTTATTTGTAGGGAAATTATTTATTTTCATGACCATCTTTCATTTTGATGTGGTTGCTATAAGCTAGATGAAGAAAGTGGTATCAAATAAAATATGATCAAAACGAGAGCCTATATTAATATAACTGAGCATAAGATTTGAGTCTATGTAGTATATAGATATTACATAACGATAACCTGTCGAGCGAATTCAACTAGTGACTGATTTTTCGGTTTGAACTAGTTCTTTTTTGAAAGTCCAATATAAAATATAAACACTGATATTTTTGTAAGTATAAAACTTCGTGTGTTTTTAAAATATTATATTCCTTACTAAAGACCGTGAAGTCTGCCGCCAATCAGTAGTATGCAAGCATTACTGTGTTCCGGTTTGATGAGCAGAGTAGCCAGTGAAATTACTGGGCTTATGAGACTTAATACCTAATGTCTCAGGGTAACGAGCGCTGCACTGCAGTGTCGCGCAGGCATTTGTGATTAAAAGTTCTGGGTGGCATTGCAATTGTTATGGGCCGGCATTATGCTTACCATCAGGCAAACGACCAGCTCGTCTCGTTACCAAATAACATAAAAAAGAAGACAATCAAAAGAAACTACATTTTTAATTACTTCCAAACTATCATTACTAGACATCCTGATAGAGCAGTGACACTTCCTTAAAAACATTTCCACCGCAACAAAAACTAATTTCCGCTGCGCCTTTTTGCGCGAAAAGAGCTGAAAAATGAAATGCAAGTTGTGCTGATTAAACGTGTACACTCCCCCCTCCCCCGCCGCCCCTAATGAGGTGGTAATGAGCCGGCCAAGCCGCGGCAAATTGCGTACCTACTGATAAGCGGACTTAGAGATGACAAGATTTTTTAAGAGCTTACCGGGTTATATTAGGTAGGTGGGTTTTAAGAGCTTCAGATCTCGGCGCTCGAGGCGGTGTTGTGGAAAGATTTACAGGGTTTGAGATTGTAGAATCTTAGGATTTATTTGGGGCTCATGCTAATTAATTATGGACGCCTTTTTGGCCTACTAAAAACCTCCGAGATTGCAAGAAGACTGGTTTTTATAAAATGTGCGATTGAAGTACTAGTTGCGCGAAGCGGTTCTTGGAAAATTTTACCAATAGAATTGGAAGAAGCGCATTTCGTGGTTCGCTAAAAAATATAAAAATTCAGAAATCACGAGTGCGGTAAAGTAAAGTAAAAAGCACGCGTGTTTAATATCTTGGATTATGGGCCTAAAAGCGATGTAACAATAACCCACTTTACGAGCAAGTGTGTTGAAAATATAGTGATAGGGTATTCGATCGAATGTCTTTTTCTATAGAGTTCAAAACTGTATATACAAAAAAAAAGACAAAACATTAGTCAATTCCTTTGTAGGAGTAGCTATATAGGCTATATGGATTAGTGCGCCGGTGGTTTATCTTATCATCCCTTTACCTGCTTAATAAATGTTAAATAGTAAGGTCGTATAACTCAGTTATTATCTAACTACCTGATGATTGGAATACGATAATATTTAAATAAGTAGGTAATAAAGATCGACAGCCTCATTAATTATTTAAAATCGTTCGTTGTCCTTTACAAACGCTCCATCAATTTGGGAGACAGGTGAATAATCAAAAATCTCTGATGCCTCGTCACTAATAATTTTTTTTTAATAAAACTTGACCAAACAATCGTTTGTACGTGGATTCCGTACAAATATTGGTTGAATCAAAATTGAAAAGTCGTATTGTCCGTGGTATGGCCGACGCTAGCGCCCCTGGTGGCACATTCGTTGATTTCAATGAAACTTCTGGAAACGCGATCCGTGAAATGAATTTGAGTAACGGAGAATTTATTACTTTTAAATTTTAATTGGGTACCGAGTGAGGTTTATGGCGTGGCTGTTGCATTTTTAGCTGGAAGTTTTATGCGTCTGTGTGAAGGAGATAGATTTAGTTGAATATATTTTTTGGTATAAAAAATTCTGAGTTTGTACCAATTGAGTAATACCTAATTGGTACAAAATTGGTACAATTTTACGGGTTATGTTTTTTTTTTTTTAATGTTATTAGGTAACGAGACGAGCTGGTCGTTTGCCTGATGGTAAGCATAACGCCGGCCCATAACGATTGCAGTGCCACCCAGAACTTAGAAACACAAAGACCTGCGCGGCACTGCAGTGCGCTCGTTACCCTGAGACATTAGGTATTAAGTCTCATAAGCCCAGTAATTTCACTGGATACTCTGCTCATCAAACCGGAACACAGTAATGCTTGCACACTACTGCTTGGCGGCAGACTTCACGAGCAAAGCGGTGGTAACAACCCAGACGGACACTCGCAGAAGAGTAATTAGTCCTCCCACTAACAACATGTGTATGTATTACGTCGAAATTTTATACAAAATGTTACTTTCATTAGTTTCACAGCATTCTTATCTCTCCATAAGCGCCGGCAAATCAACAAAGTTCATTGTGGTATATAGAAGCGAAACATTAAACAAGTTAACAAAATCAAAACCCCGGCACATTTGACAAAATCATTTTTAGTGCACATTCAGTTGTTTATGTAACACGAGTTTAGAAATAACATGTTAAAATCAGCTAATTTTTTAATGAGAAATGTGCACATACTTATGAACAAGTGAAAAGTAACCCCGGGAGTTAAAACTCGTTCTTATAATAATTACCTAGAGTGAAATAGGTTTCACATTCACGCTATTAGGCATGAGCTAAGCGTAGGCGCTTGCTCGACTTGCATCAGTGAAAACGGCTTGAATGGATTAGGATTAAGGTATTTGCGATGCGATGAAGCCATCAAAGAGCTGACCTCTGTCTGCTGTGTGCAGTCGGTCCACTGCGGGTAATGTTGTTACCAGCCGTCACCGGTTGGAAGCGGTTCTCAAAGATAGTTTACGACTTGGAATTAGAACTAGAGGCATCACTTTAAATGAGTAGTCAAAAATACTAAGTTCCAAAAATCACTTCTATAATTTTACAAGAACCTTTCAATCTAAGCAACCTATACGACAATATTTTAAACAATAGTGTTACTATTTGTTATTATTTTTTGTTGAAAAAGCAAGTAGTTTAATTTTAAGACCATCGACTATCATCAGATGACAGTGGTTAAACACACATGCATACTTAGTACTTTAAAAAAAGCTCCTGTCAGAAATTGTTTAAAAATATGTATTACATATTTCAATAAAAATTAGGAGCTGGTTTCTTTCTGTCGCCATTTTACATCATAAAGTAAAGAAATAGTTACAGTTGTAATAGGATTAAAACGGAACAGACGCGCTATTGTAATGCCCGTTAAACAAAAAAGGTTTAGGCTCCCACGACGGGTCTCTTTATGAACAGGCTCTAGTGCCTCCCACGACGGATCTCTTTCTGCACAAACTCTAAATTATACCCTATTTCATTTAAAAAAAGAATAATTTAAATCGGTTGATAAACGGCGCGAAAATCGAGTAACATCGTAGAAAAAGACGAATTGAGAACCTCCTCCTTTTCTGGTATAGTCGATTAAAAAACCAAGATTCAAGGGAATATTCTATTCACTAATCCAATGGATTCGACACATAGGTATGTAGTGGCAATTTTTTTTTGTCAGGTTAGCTTTCGAATTTCGACCACTATTGATGACGTTGTACTTTCTTCCTAAATTTTAAATGTCGATTATTCTGCCCAAATATCGGCGGGCATTAGTAATTTCGTTCATGTATATTATCATAACTATTATTTTACCACTAAACCCGTTTCATTCGCCACAAAGACTCAATAGCACAAATTAAACAAAGAGTAGGGTTTACAAGTACGTGCGCAAACAGGCTTGATTATCGCGATAATGATCCAAGGATCCGAGACAGAAGCACGCGCTGCGGCGGCCACCGGATGTCACATCATCATCTGTAACGACTAGTTACTAATAGGCAGTAAGTAGGACACTATCAGCCCACAAATAGAGCCTAAAAGTGAATGATGCAGTCAGCACCGATGCGTCTTTTGGGCATTGTCGCACGGGGTAGGGTTTTATTCTCAGCTCAGTGATAAAGGCAAAAATAACATGGAAGTATATTCTGGAAGATCTTTTGTACTTATTCTAGAAGATAATTTGTACTTATTTTGGAAGACTTTTTGTACTTATTCTGGAAGATCCTTTGTAGTGATTCTGGAAGAGCTTTGTACTTATTCTGGAAGATTCATTGTACTTATTCTGGAAGGTTCTTTGAAATTATTCTGGAAGATTTTTTGTACTTATTCTGGAAGATTATTTGTAATTATTCTGTAATATCCTTTGTACTTATTCTGGGAGATTTTTTGTACTTATTCTGGAAGATTATTTGTTCTAATTCGGTAAGAAGGTACTTTAAAGTCGAAAATCATCCTAACATCTATCGGTGTATTTTGGCAGCTGTATTGAGTGCTAATTCTTTTCTATTTTCATAATGGCTTCTTTGATCTTTGATCACATCGTCACTTACGATCATGCAAGAATTGAGATAGTACTCAAACGATAACATAATGAGAGTTAAGAAATAAATATGCACTATTTATGGCTATAGGTACCGGATAAAATTTATGATCGACTTGGAGTTACTTAAATATAAAATTAACGATGTCTACCTCTTCACGGTTAAATTACAAAACCCATTAAGTAATTGGCAAAGATGTAACCTAGGTCCCAAGAAAGGGCTTAGGTTAACGGCTAGTAAGTAATAAAGAATTAAAGTTACACATGTACGTGCTGAGAAATTGCCTCAGTTTTTTCTGGATTCGCTTTATTTAGATTGGGATCATAGGTACCCAATCTTTGCTTCAGGCCGTCGTAAAAAGCAATTTCAGCCGATATTTTACAACTTATTACATATACGTATACGTGAACGATGCATATTCCAGAAAAGGAAATAAATTACTTACAAGTTTTTTTGCGATATTCTATCCAAAGAGACGTATTGTTTATAATTGCTTGCACAATGATTATATATTCAATTGTGCGAGTCCCTGTATTGTTCCGCTCGTCCTGCAAACCATTCATTAATTTTAAGTAGTCTTTTGAATGAAGACAAAGGGTAGCTCGATTTATAGAAAATACATGAATAGAATTACTCTTGAGTACTGGAACATGTCAGGAAGTGTACACGTTCACTTACAGCTTTAGCAGCAAGGATATTACCAGACTAGACAAGGTGATTGTAAACCACTTTACTCACATTAATCGCATTACCGTAATAGCTTGTGCCCGCGGTTTTCACGCGCGTTCCCACAGGAACCGTGCATTTTTCGCATTTATAATATTACTACTTTTAAAAAACGCGTAGTAGAAATGCAAAATTAATTAACAGCAACACTGCGTTCCTAAAAATATCCAAAAAGCAGCAACATTATAAAAGTATGGCGTCATCGCACGTCATTTTTGACAGTTTTGACAAATAATAAGCTGGGTTGTCATCTGTCAAATTTTTTATATTGTCTATGGCTACCATTCCATACCCGCGGTTTTCACCCGCATTCAGAACGTTGCATTTTTCCGTAAAAAGTAGCCTATGTTACTCTCCGGTCCCTAAAATATTTATCTATGCCAAAAATCACGTCGATCCATTGTTGACAAAGCAATAAACCAACAAACACACTTTCGCTTTTATCATATTAGTAGGGATTGGTAGGGATAGTAGGGATAACGCCATTATAGTTGAACGAATTTGATTAACTTTGCTCTTATTTGTATATCTAGTTTATGACCTGAAAGCGCATACAATTTCACGAAAAATGCGCAGATTGTAAAAGTGGATAAACCACGGGTAGAGTCGCGGTCACAACTAGTTAGTAATCCATACTAATATTATAAATGCGAAAGTGTGTTTGTTGGTTTGTTGGTTTGTCCTTCTTTCACGCAGTAACGAAGCATCGGATCGACGTGATTTTTGGCATAGATATAGTTTATGGACCGGAGAGTAACATAGGCTACTTTTTATCCTGGAAAAATGCACAGTTCCTGTGGGAACGCGGGTGAAAACCGCGGGCAGAAGCTAGTGTGTATATATACCCTTTGCATCTGATATGCACTCGCATTGAGAAACGTCTACGAATTTATTAAGGTACGTACGTGTAAGAACATTTCTATCTATCACATCATATTCTATAATTAAAAATAATCATATCAAATTAACTTTCCCTAACACGTAACTAAATTCCATAGAGGCTGGTAAACATGGCTCTGTCGGAGTTGAGCAAACACGTCTGGACTAATGTGATGAAACTCACCCGGGTGATCTTTCTGTCGGGCGAGGATGACGAGTAAATGTTAATTTTTAAAATTAGACCTTTTTGGATCGGCTCTCGACTATTTTTACGACTCCTTTCCAAAGACAGTATAGGGATTTACCGAGAGTGGCGCAGTTATTCAACATTACAAAAAACTTGCACCGCGGTTGTGGTCATATTTTGCCTAAATCAAGTCATATTTTCCTGCTAAATACAGTTCATTTAATAACTTATTAAACTTTCGCGAATTGGGTTGTTGACTGTATTCAAATAAAAATATAATTTTGCCGCGAAACGGTAGTTTTTGTGACAGAAATCCTATTAAACACAATATTTTTGTTTACTTTTAAGGAATTTAATTTAAATTAAATAATCAAAATGTAATCACATCAATCCGAAGTCACGTGACCTAAAACGCCCGTGACGTCACGGTTTCAATCGGAATGAGTATATATTTTTTTTGTTTTGTTTTTGGCTCCACGTGATTTGCGCATTTAACTAGTGTCAAGTTATATAAATAATAATATAAATAAATCTCTAGTTTTGGTGCATGAAAGTCGTCAAAGTCACGTTAAAGTTTAGTCTAGGCTCGGTCGAGTCGAAGTGACGCTTCAGTAAATTGGTGGATAGTTTACTGAAGCTTCTATGGAGTTTTGGATAGAATACGAAAATACACGTTTTTCGTCTTTGTACTATTTGCCTTTCACTCATGCAAGTTTACGAACACTTAATGGTTAATAATCCACTATTATTACACATTAACACTCTATAAAACAAAGGTTTTAGTAAATAACACAAAATCAAGAACAGCACATTTTCGCATTCCCGCCAAAACTCCAATGAGTATATAGCTCGTTGCGCTTAACTGCTTAGTATTTTAGAGTGATTTCTGTTATTATTTATCTGTGCTGTGAATTCCGCGCCTATTTTTCTAAATTTATTTCGACTCTTGAATATTCTCCCATGATGGAAAGTGGCTTCATAAAGGCAAATAATTCCAATTTGCCGAGAATTGATTGTTTTACGGTGGCCAATTTCTTCTCGATAAACGATAATTTCTGCTCTGCTGAATTTAGAAATGTGAAGACCTCCGTGTAAGTACCTACTTATTATACCAAAAATCATTATTTCTATAACCAACAATGAATATATAACAGTAATCGTAGATTCTAAGATCCAAAGTGTATTAATTAACCAAAGCATATATATAAATCAATAAGCTCAAAAAACTTAGAACTCATATTTTAATACATACACAGAAAGCATCGAATGAACTTGTCACTAAACGTAGCACAGACTAGGTAGTAGTGGTTATATTCTCTTTGCTTGTCACTTTACAGTGTTATAGAAAATTACTCTGTGGTAATTGAACACGTGACGTCACTGCCGTTTTGGAGCAAAATTTAAAACGGCATTTTAAATACATGATAATTAAAATATTAGTTGTTTTAAAAAGTAAATTTAAATATTTTGGGTTATATTAGGCCCATACGCATCGTTTTAAACACTTTCCCAAAATCAGTCAACATCCCAATTGAACACAGATTATTTATTCGTTGATCAATCTTGATAAAAATGTCTAGGTTAGTAAAAATCATATTTTGATATTAAGTTTTGCGCGAATAGACCCGTTTTATGGAGTGAGAAGCATAAATATTTATTGTAAAAACAAAACTTGCAGAATGATCACAGGATATTTATTGAGCTCGACATTTCGCCGCGCGGCCGGCCTCCCATCCTTAAGGGGCTACTCCAGATATTTCAGGGTTTTTCCACCAAGATGCTGGGTCAACCACATACGTGATCAACTTGAAACTAACATGTATGTTTTATGAGACCTTTATCTCTCTATGATTGAAGACAAAAACACGATTGATACATTTTCATTCGATACATTTTCTTATCAAAAATTATGCTTTTTTCAGTGTAAAATACACTTTTTTACTCAACGGCTTAAATTTTATTTTCAAAATAATTACTCACACCAAGAAAATATATTGTACTATCTACTGACGAAGACAAAATTTACCTAGAAAAATTATTAACCTGTTAATAAAATAAATTAGATTTGAGACTTACGTCATTTAGTTCTGAGTTAAAGTGTGTTCAAACAGTGCACACTAAATTCGACCTTATTACGCTGGCACCTCGCGTTATAATAGTTATCCGAAGCGAGCAGTCCTCAGTATAGCGCCGTGCGCCGATGCGGGTGGACCTGTGATTGTTTTTGTCACAAGCGAGCATGCAACTTTCGATATTACAATAGGGAACAAGGACAATAAGAAATTATATGTTCGCAAAAGAGAGAACCGTTTGGTAGATTGTGCAAGAAAAAAGAAGCAAAGATGTAATTACTCGGAGTTATGGTCTGATTATTTTTCTTGGCATATATACCTATTACCCAGTCATATTCCTGGCAATTTTTATCCGACTTCAAAAAAGGATGAGGTTCACAATTCGTCCGTTTTTCGTATTTGTTTTTTGATGATACTCGATTTCTGTCCTAAAAATTGTCAAACGATAGAGATTCTTTTACTCATGGTAAAATATTTACCCGACTTCAAAAAAGGAGGAGATTGACAATTCGTCCTTTTTCCTATTTTTTTTATGTTACTCGATCTCTCTCGTAATAAAATAGTCAACCGATGGAGATTCTTTTTCTCATGAGTACAATTTTAACCGACTTCAAAAAAGGAGGAGGTTGTCAATTCGTCCTTTTTTCCTATTTTTATGATGTTACTCGATTTCTCCCCTGATAAAATTGTCAATCGATAGAGATTATTTTTCTCATGAGTACAATTTTTACCCGACTGCAAAAAAGGAGGAGGTTCTCAATTCATAGTTTTTCGTATTTTTTTGATGTTTCTCGATTTCTCTCCTAATAAAATAGTCAACCGATAGAGATTCTTTTTCTCATGAGTACAATTTTAACCGACTTCAAAAAAGGAGGAGGTTGTCAATTCGTCCTTTTTTCTATTTTTTTGATGTTACTCGATTTCTCCCCTGATAAAATTGTCAATCGATAGAGATTATTTTTCTCATGAGTACAATTTTTACCCGACTGCAAAAAAGGAGGAGGTTCTCAATACATCGTTTTTCGTATTTTTTTGTTGTTACTCGATTTCTCTCCTAATAAAATTGTCAATCGATAGAGATTCTTTTTCTCATGAGTACAATTTTTACCCGACTGCAAAAAGGAGGAGGTTCTCATTTCATAGTTTTTCGTATTTGTTTGATGTTTCTCGATTTCTCTCGTAATAAAATAGTCAACCGATAGAGATTATCCTCGCTGCTTCGTCCTCGAGATTACCAATAACTATTAATACACATGTAGTTACACCGTACGGTGACGCCAGTTTGCACTGATAGTTGAGAATATTACAATTATTATTATTTTTATTTGGGTACTTTATTTTCCTCCTTACTCCAACTAGATAAAACTTCATTCACAGTGCAGTGCTCCGCCAGTTAGTACATTTTTCAGCATTAGTCAGTTTTCCAGGTAAAAAATGGGTAAACGGAAACACTCGAAAGACGATAATTACGAGTACATTGCAAAAAAGTTAAAAAAAACTGGAAAGAAAACTTAAACGTAGCCGTAAGAAGCGGCATGTCTCCTCGTCTTCTACAAGTTCTGGACCTAATGTCGACGACACAATGTTGGCAGACAAAGAAGGTTAGTTCTCCATGATTTGATACAAAGAATGTCCCTTCAGACAGTTACATGATAAGTCAGTGATATGATTAGACGATCCTCGTAGGATTATCATTTCGCTGACAATACGGTAACAAGGTCAATCGAGGAAGGGTGGCCTACACTTTACTGGAATAAAATTAGTATTAGTAGGCAGTTACATGATAAGCCAGTGTTATGATTTGCCACGAGCCACATCGGAGGGAGAAGTGTTTATGTACGCCGATGACGTCGCAGCCATAGTGACGGCTCCCTCGCTAGACCTCCTAGAGCGACGTCTAAACACAGTTGCGTCTGATCTGCTGATATGGTTCAAACACAACGGCCTGAAACTAAACCTTACGAAAACACAGTTCATGGTTTTTAACCTATCAGGTCGGGTGCGGCGTCACTTGACAGTTGACTTAGGTGGAGAAGTTGTGGAACAGGTGCAATCAGCCCCTTTTCTAGGATTTAATTTGGATCCAGCACTCACGTGGGAGTCCCATATTGACAAATTATGTGGCAGGCTGGGTGGGGCATGTTTTGCGCTGAGCAGGGTCGCGTCTACTCTGCCGAAGGAAGCAGTACGGTCCTGTTACTTTGCGAGCGTGCAATCAATCATCTGATTGTCAAATTTTGCTTCGGATTGACAATACTACCGCCATTTCGTACATAAACCGTATGGGTGGCGTACAATTTCCACATCTTACGCAAGTTACACGAGACTTATGGCAGTGGTGTGAATTAAGGCGCATAATAGTTTTCGCTTATTACATAAGTTTGGCAGAGAATTCGATTGCAGATGCAGAGTCTAGACGAATTCACCCAGATGTTGATGAGTGGGAACTTGCTAGCTTTGCTTTTAATAAAATTGTCAATGAACTTGGAACACCTAAAATTGATATATTTGCTACTAGACTTAATAAAAAGTGCAGCAAATACATCTCATGGAATAGGGATCCCGACGCGTTCGCTACAAATGCTTTTACTGTATCTTGGTCGCAATTTTTTTTATGCTTTCCCACCTTTCACGATGATACTTAAAAGTCTACGTAAAATTAAGAAAGAAAAAGCTGTTGGTATTGTTGTAGTTCCTTGGTGGCCTACGTAGCCGTGGTTCCCTTTATATAAGAAATTTCTAGTTTCAAAATTAATTTATTTTCACCCTAGTGTTAGTCTTATATTGTCTCATTCCAGCAATCGTCAAGTGCACCACCGGCTTACACTGGTTGCCGGAGTCTTATCAGGGCGTCCATTCTAAGGAGACAAATTCCTCAATCGTCTGTGCACGTAATAATAGCGTCTCTATCTGATAACTCAATCAGACAGTATGACACGTGCTTAAAAAAGTGGTTTGACTTTTGTAAAGTTAATAATTACGACATTCTTGATACGTCTATTTCTAATGTGATAGCCTTTCTTACGCAACTTTTTGATTCAGGAGCTCAATACGGTACACTGAATACTTGTAGATCAGCATTATCATTAATTCTTGGCCCTCAAATTGGCTCTGATGATAGCATCAAACGGTTCTTTAAAGGAGTATTTCGATTACGAACCCCCTTAGCAAAATATAATTTAACATGGGATACATCATTAGTACTGAATCATATGATTAACTGGTATCCCAACGAATCAATAAGTCTAGAAAATCTTTCTAAAAAATTAATAACCCTTTTTGCTCTGGTCACAGCACATCGAATGCAGACGTTCTCTAAAATTGATATTAATAATATTGAACGTTTCTCTGATCACATAATAATTAAAATGCCTGATCTCATTAAGACATCCCGTATTGGCTCATCACAACCTATTTTATCGTTACCTCTTTTTCGCGAGAAACCCGAAATATGTCCAGTCGAAACTTTGCAAGCATACCTTAATGCGACTGAGTCCTTACGAAAAAATCATAGTAGCCTCTTCGTGAGTCTAAAACGACCACACCATAAAGTAACCTCGCAAACTTTGAGTAGGTGGGTTAAAAAACCCTTGATGAATGTGGTATAGATGTGTCAACTTTTACAGCACATTCTTAAAGACATGCAGTTACATCTAAGGCTAAAAAATTAGGTATTAATCTTGATTTGATTAGGAAGACCGCTGGCTGGAGCGGTAGTTCCAATACATTTGGAAAATTCTATAATAAGACTATTGTGTCTGAAGGTGATATGTCTTTTGCAAGAACAATTATATCAGAAGTATTACAAGAACACTAGTTCAATATTATGATTTTGGCATATATATTTTAAGTTTCATCATTAGCAGGTAGTCTCTACCAATAACATAATTATTTGGGGTAAATCTCAACAAATGTTATAATAATTGATCTATTGTGTCAATAAAACCAGATTTTTCACAAAGTAAACGGATCTTATATATTTCTCTCAAAATCTACATTTGTATTAATAGTTATTGGTAATCTCGAGGACGAAACAGCGAGGATAATTAATGATTAAACGAACTTACCTGTAAGTGAAGTTCTATCGTAATTATCCGAGCTGTTTCGTCTGAAGAGATTACCAACCCTCCCAACCCTAATAACCCAGTGTCAAAAATCTCAAAACTCTGAACTAAATGACGTTTTATCTAGTTGGTGTAAGGACAAAAATAAAGCACCCACATAAAAAAAAATTATTCTCAACTATCAGTGCAAACTGGCGTCACCGTACGGTGTAACTACATGTGTATTAATAGTTATTGGTAATCTCTTCGGACGAAACAGCTCGAATAATTACGATAGAACTTCACTTACAGGTAAGTTCGTTTAATCATTAATTCTTTTTCTCATGAGTACAATTTTAACCGACTTCAAAAAAGGAGGAGGTTGTCAATTCGTCCTTTTTGATATTACAAACAGACACTTCAATTTTATTTATTTGTATAGAGTACCATCAGTAAGTGTGGGAAAATGGGGGATGTTTCATATATCACGATATTTTCGTCGAAGTCGGTTCCCGCTTTTCAATTTTTATTGATTTGATTTACCTAATTATTTTCTCCATCATTTAAAACGGCGGAATATATGCGTTAGCGTAAACCATCAAACATTGCATTATTATTGAAATTAAAAAATAATATATACTATAATAATAAAGTATTCAAGGGTAAGGAAACTCTATTATGACATCTACGTTCCAGCGCGCAACCGAGAACGGCTCACGCTATAACGGCTCGGGCCGCGGCGATCTAGCAGTGGTCTATCGCCGCGTAATATTAGCGGGGTGTGAGCTCCGGCGCGGCAGTGCTTGTTGCGCGTTGCGGGGTGTGGAGGCGGAGCAAACGTGGGAAAATTATATTGAGAGCCTCGTCTTAAAATGAAAGTGATTTCATGACAGCCCTGGGGAGGTGTTGCCAGCCTCGCGCCGTCAAAATTAAAAATTCAAATTTGGAACCATCCTCTTCTGTATATATTTTTTGGAATTTGTTTGGCCAGTTGTGATTGATTACGGCCGCGACTCTGTTTGATTTGTTTCGTTTGATAATAAAGATCTATACTTATTTGAAAGTTTTTGGTCCACGAGAGTAAATAATGTGCGGGATGTTCATTTTTTTTTTGTGTGTTAGCTATTGACTAGTATTCCATTTGCCCATTACCACTTTTAATGTAAAGCCACGAAAAGTAAAACCAGTGGGTGATCTTCACATTTTAATAATAGCAAAACTCATTAGTGAGAATTAATTTTCAGACTTTCGCATCTGAACATCGAAAAAAAATAAATAAACCGCATAGTTTTGCGTCGCTATTTTGCAATTAAAATCAGATTCTTCACTCGAGGGTGTTTGATCTTGACTCGAAGATGCGACTCCATCTTAGTCGAGATTCACTCTTAATTTTCGAGCGGCAGAGATCCTTATATTTACTGTGCAGCCGTGCAGAACTGTGTCATTAGAGCGAAGAAATTGCTTCGCGATAACGGGATACTTCATGGAGCTATTTGAAATCGCTCTTATTTTCACAATAAGAGTTTGAGTTCTCGAAGCAATCGGCCATGTTAGCGTTTCGGTTTTTAACAGATTTCAAAAATGAAGGAGGTTCTCAATTTTGTTTTTTTTATGGCATGTTACTCGATTTCTTCGCTAATTATCCAACAAATTAAATGATTATTTTTTCAAGAGTAGGGTATATATCAGAATCATATTTATGAAAGGATACAACCCCTAAGGGTAGCAAAACGTGGATGAAATTTCATACATCGCGGTATTTTCGTCGAAATCGATTTCCGATTTTTTTCAAAAGCATTTTTTGTTTTATTTTTCTCGCGCAACACGTACCATTTATACCAACATTACGAAAGAAACATTCGTGAACTTGCCAGTCTTGCCACCACTTTACAAGCCTGGTTGACCCTTGACCCCTGGGAAATATTTAATATTATTCTAGATGGTGAATTTACATGACAAATTGCAGTACTCAAACGAAGAGGACGTAGGGGAAATTTAGAACTTAGATAAACAATCCAGCTTGAACTGGAAGATGACAAACTAGAATCATTGCAAACATCTTAAATGATTGCTCAGTGGTACTTATATAATGACGTTGGCCACTGATCTGTAGGACGTTGGTTTGAATCCTCGAGCTTGATCTTTGGGTGCACGGAGCAACCATAGCTCCATGGTAGGGCATCTTCTAGTGCTTAAACAGCTAGCTACCAACCTCGAGTTGAAAATATGTCGTCAAGGTCCTGTCAGCGTGTTCCAGTAGCTATATTTGAGATTGTCTAGCGTATTCACAATCTTCGATCACATCATCGGTAAGATCAGGCTAGATAGAGGTCAAGTGACAGTAAGTTATCAAGTTTTAAAAAAAAGAACTAGATATACATACGTAACAAATAATAAAACTCTTGCTTAGCTTTACACATAACAACATGCCTGCCCATTCTCTGGACAAACTCTCTATTGTATGAGGTCCATTAGAAATATGAAAATGCGGACAAATAACGTCAGACCGTGATCCATCGTGTTTGACGAACCCCTACCCTTCGAACCCCCCCTTCCCCCCGCGCGGACGTATTCAACAATATTGTGAAAAAAATTACACTGGGAGCTCTAATACTGATCCGGTTGCCGATACTGACCGATACGATTCTAATACCTTTCCGAATTTTTATTAAACATATTGAGAAAGTTGTTTCGTGAAAAATTGGACATTTTGGAGTAATATTTTAAGTAAGTACTTAGTAGTACAGAGGTCTGAAAATACTCTAGTTGCTTGCATTTATCTTGCCTTGATTGTTTGTGCACAACAAACAACAAGTAACTAAATATCGAACCAAAAAATGGCTTGTTGAGAGGACGTTTTATTCATTTGACGAATTGTTCAAATGACAAAATGTATTGTTATATGTAGTTGTTCAAATACAATTTAATTGGTTGATATAATGTATTGAATATTATTTAATTTATTTAATAATGTTATTTTAATTTAATTGACAGATTTTGACATAATTATATATTTGACATTATTATTAATATTGTAAGTACTATTTTGTACCTAACCATATATATTCATTTAAGAATCCAGCATTGGATTGTAATCATAATTCTGTATTGACTTGTAACAAATTTGTTATTAATAAATGAATATGAATATGAATAACAGATAGTTTGATTTAGTATTCGATGTGATTGTGTATTAAATAGGTATTATGAAGTAGCTTCTGCCCGCGGTTTCGCACGCGTGGAATCAAGTGATTTCAGCGATTAGCGGTAACAAACACACACACAAACAAACGACGAAACTTTACCTCTTTATAATATTAGTATAGAATAGTAGTATAACGTAGACTACTACTAAGTACTGTCTGTTTTTCATTGTTGTCGTAAAAACAGCATGTAAATCGTAATGCTCTTCACAGAACAGAATCGTCTTTTCTTTTTATCTTTTTATGTTATTTGGTAACGAGACGATCTCGTCATTTGCCTGATGGTAAGCATAACGCCGGCCCATAACAATTGCAGTGCCACCCAGAACTTTGAAACACAAAGGCCTGCGCGGCACTGCAGTGCGCTCGTTACCCTGAGACATTAGGTATTAAGTCTCATAACCCAGTAATTTCACTGGATACTCTGCTCATCAAACCGGAACACAGTAATGCTTGCACACTACTGCTTGGTGGCAGACTTCATGAGCAAAGCGGTGGTAACAACCCAGACGGACACTCGCAGACGAGTTAGTCTTCCCACTAACAAACAGAATCGTTATAAAAACTGGACGGTATTCCATAATGCATTCATGAGTACTGTGTTCTAGATAGTTTTGGAAATCCTAAGGGTTTTGGTCAGCGGATTTTTTTCTTTCGATGGCAAATGCTTCTCGACCAATACCCTCACTAGGACACCCTGTACCTATCTATCAGGAACTATAGGGGCCATAGTCATCACCAAGACACGGATATTTCTAAATATCTAAAAATGTATTCCATTGCGAGAATCAAACCTGCAACCCTTACGTCTTAATTTAAGTAGTAGGTATATAAGTTCAGTTCTTGACCTATTAAGTGCACCACGGGAGTTTTTAAGGATCCCAAATTGTGACATAAGTTTAAAAATATACCTAAGGAAAATATAACAACTTTTTGGAAGTTTCCATCTAGGCTGTATGCAACTAGGCCGTGAGGAAATCTGCTCCATGAGGAAACTGGAAGTGGAAGAGGAAAGTCCGCGCATTTATGTTTTGGGGAAAAAAAAACTATCCTTTGAATTATAGTGCAACAAGCCCCCTCCAGAGACGTACCTAGTCGTAACTCATGAGGACGATTTATGCGTAATGTGAATGGAACGGACGATCTGTTTCGTACAGCTCCACTGAGATAAATGCGCAAGGCGGATAATTTATTAGTTTTTTATACTTTGGCACTTAAGAAGTTTGGATTGCCCTCGTTCATATTTTCTCTACATTTACCGCACCGGGTCATTGAGAAGTCAAAAGTGGAAATTTTTCTTTTTTTTGTCAATATTTGTTCTTCTACTTAGGGCACAATGGAATCAAACGAAATTAGCAAACCAGGAGTTATACCTATTGATCATGGAGTATACATTATTGATTCATGTTGCCCGAGGAGAATGCTGATGTCCATACTCTGGATATTCCCTTAGCCGACTGTTACGGCACCTACGAGAAGGGATGGGGTAGTAGGTACTATAATTCATACGCCGGGACTGCACGGCCTTTTCACCTTAATACATTTTGTTAGTAGATTTTAATGCCGTAGGTCAACACAATACGAATGTAAAAATACAACAAACTTCGAAATGTCAGATAGTTCATCACCGCAATTGAAAAGGTCATATGTAAGCCCAATTTCCACGAGCGTGTGCGACGCGCGTCTGCCGCGTCACACGCCGCGACCACCGACATCGATTAGGTAAATTGTTCGAATGAAAACAATAAAACTTTACTGTGTATAATTAAAACCCAACTTCAGCGTTCAGTAGTAAAACGTAATGGATTTCCGTTTATCAATTTACAATAAAATAAAAATATAAGGCCGAGTACACACTTAAGCTCGCGCGGATACTGATCCATTTCCATACAAATTGCACCGACAGATGGCCGAAACGAGAATCGAAATATTAAAAAAGAATTTTAATTTTTTTGGTCCATATGCGGGCTATACGCGGTTTGTGATAATTTTATTCTGCGGTATTGTGAACTCTGCGTTAACTTTTAGAGATTTTTTGTCCGGTGTTCTGTTGGCTTATTGCATTTATATTAAAAAATGGGTCAGTTTTGCATTCGCATTGGAATATCGTAATGGGTGTTTGATTAACAATTTAGGCGGCTCAATGGTTTCTGACACAGCTAGTTTTATTACCTATCTACCAACTGCGATACAGGGAATCCTATATGTATGTCTAAGTAAGGTATGGCTGCGTGAACATTATTTTTTTAATGTTTCTTTTACAGTCGATAGGTTTGCATTTGCATTTGTACTGAACTCTCTCAGAGATGTGGTCGAAGATGAAGAACGTGGTAAACCTGTATTATAACTGTCTCTCAAGCACCGGAATACACCGATCAATGATTTGCGACAGAATTTCATCTTGAGCGTGGTACCTAGCCAGGGAAGCGCTAGAGAATGCTCTACACCACTCAAGTAATAAGTTAGGTCCAGACAACTCGGTTTGAATAATTGACACAAGTATAATTTCACTCGTAGTTCAATGAGGACTGCTGTCCTTCCCCGCGTCTTCCCTTTGCGTAGCGCATGGTCGACTACGGCGTAGCACTGACATGCTGAATTGCTGACGTCATAGCGTAGCACCACATCACCACACCATGTTCTACCTTTATTCTTACAGTATGTTTCGACTGCCGCACATGATACAAAATAATGAAATAAGATTAATCCGTGCTGTGTCCTGTGGTACTGTCTGTTTCACCTTCCATTAATTACCGAACAAGATGACACATCTCACCGCACCCATTTCACCGCACCCGCGTCAAGAAACCTCTAATTTATGGTTCAAATGAAACCGGGATCGACACTTGATATTTTCTTGTGCTTATTAAAAGATTGTCCCTCGGTAATTCAACTATGAAGTCTACAAACTGTGTCGCCCATTGATGTAGAATATTTACTATCGATGGTATCGCCATAGTTCTTTATAATTTTTATATGATTTCTGTAAGAACTACCATACACGAGCGTTCTAAATCCATCCCTCCGCGCGTCGTGGATTGAGTGGAACGAAGGTGAGCCCACAGACGGGCACTCAAATCCAAGCGCGCCATCGCACGCTCCATATTTCGGTCATTCTGCGTCTCGAGTACAGCCAACTGAATGTGAAATGGATCGTCGTATCGGTCACTAACGATGAGTAGGAACGTTGGATTTGGAACGTTTGGATTTGGAACGTTTGGATTTGGAACGTTTGGATTTGGAACGTTTGGATTTCTGATATTTCTATCACTCCAAATCCGTCTGAGACTTCCCACACACGGGCGGGTTTTGGAACGTTGGATTGTAGTGCTCGTGTATGTGGGCTCTATGCGAGTCCAGTTTCAGTGGGTCTTATTGAACACAGGGACCAGAACTACAGTTTAAAAATCGAGCTCTTTACCCCGGTTTAAAAAACATTTTACATCAGTTGTGTTTACTTCCAAACATAATAAAAAAAAATAATAATAAAAAACATTTATTGCCAAATATAACGTATCCACACAATTTTGAACACAGTTAAGATTATATAAATATTGGTATCGGCAATAGGGGTAGGCTCAGCTCTTTGCTGCGTAGACTAAGTCTAAGCAGCAGCTGGTTTTCAGCATACCCCATACATACATGCAAAAAGGTTCTGAAAATCTTGAAGGACTTCAATGGTTGCCTAGCTAAGTAAGCTCTCAGCTCAGGGTATGGAAGCACAACACAAAGGCCACAAACGTTAGTAGACATACAATAAAATATAAAGTAACAATATTAAACGTGAACACAAATAAAAACATACATTCAATGGGCTTCCGGCACGTTCCCGCGTCTGCCGCCGGGCCACGGTAAACACTATATCGTCAAAAGCGTCCGCCTGGTCTGGACTAGGGATTTAGGGATCACGCTGGTGTGGATAGTAGGGTTATAATCCTCTGTACTATTATAAATGCTAACGTGTTTGTTGGTGTATTGGTTTGTGCTTCTTTCACGCACCAACGGAGCAAAGTTTGTCAGTCGGTCTGTCTGTTTGTTCCGGGTAATCTCCGAAACGACTGGACCGATTTTGACGGGACTTTCACTGGCAGATAGCTGATGTTATAAGGAGTAACTTAGGCTTTTATTTTAGACAAAGAATTAGGCTTTCGCGCAAAAAAATAAAAACCATAAAATCCAATATTTCGGTGCGGGTGAAACCGCGGGCAGCAGCTAGTTTTAACTAAACCACCGATTAACACTGTTTATTAATAAGAAACTAAATATATGTTTAAATAGTTTATAATTCCAGCGCTATTAATTACAACAACAATGTGAAACCTTACAAATAAATCAGCTTTTGATACGCGCATGACGCTGGGAGTATACACACGCTGCACACGTTGGAACTTGTGCGGGTTGGAAACCGTATGATTCTTTTATGATGTTTTTAATGTAATATTTTGCTTTTTTCGGGCTGTATAGAGTATTTGTGTTAACAGTAACAAGCTAAGTTCCTTTTTTTGATCTTTCTGTTTAGAACGTTACTACCTAAATTAAATGAAACTGTTTATAAAAGGTTGAAAAGCTTGTAAAAATGTCAACTTACATTAGTATTTTTATACTTAATTAAATATATTTTAAAATGTTAACCAACACCAGCGGAATCTTCACGTAAATACACTTTGTAATTGGTGTTCATCATAACTTTTAATAATTAATATTTTTGAAATACAAAAAGAATACGACTTATAAAATTTACGTGAAGATATAAAGAAGATATAAAGGCTGACACATGACAGACATATCACGCTCTATCTCCGTACGTAGTAAATAAAAAGGCGTTCGATAAAACGCGCATAAATAATCGCGACTCGATAACTAACACGTGCGGGGATGAAGACGTACGTAAAATCGGTGCTAACGTCGACACTGATAGGGCTGTCACGCATATTGAGATGAATGTGTCAATCCTACGTGAAGACTGCCATTACACTTTTACGTATGTACGTGTATTGAAATTTATTTTGTATGATTTTATGTACGTGTATTGAAATGTATTTTGTATGAGATGGTTATTTATTGCTATTTATACTTTACGACAAACAAGTATGAAACGATTTTAAAATGATTTTTCATTAGCATTGACAGTTGTTTTTAAGCGATTTACGAAAAGAATTTGAGTACCATACTGTAAAAAAATATACTATTTGAATAAAAATGTAATGCATGTAAATCTATACAAATAAATAAAATTGAAGTGTCTGTTTGTAATATCAAAATAACAGCTTTTTACTAAATGCATATGAAAGTAGAAAATGCCGCGCACTTCACGTTTGAATCAATTATTTGGTATGAATATTTTGAATGACGTATTTCCAAGGGAGGTTCTCACAACTTGTGGACAACCATGGACCTAATCACCCCGGGATAAGATACAAATTCAAACTCACCCTGTATATTTATGTAACTTTCGTTACGTCAACTTGTTTTATTTAAACTTATCTGTAAGTAGTAGTAGGTTCAAGATACAAGAGATCAATAAATAAAATCGAGCTTAAGGTGACTACTCGCTACAGGTAGCAGGATTGACAACCCTTGAATTCAAGCATCTTAAAACATTATACTGTATGTCATAAAATGATATACAGCGTACGGTGGCGACATCTTCTTCGGCAGTGTGAACCGAGCCTTGTAACAACTTTCGGAAAAGTGAAACATACTACTTTTATTACACGCACAGTAGATCCTAGTAGATTGAGAGCATTTTTTATCGAAGTATTCAAAACTTTTGTCTATTGCGTAAATTATAAGATTGAACTCTAACGAAATTTTACAAACATGCGTAGTAAAAATGGACCCGCTTAAAATACTACTGGAATATGGAGAGGCGAGTATTTATGATTTTAATTGTCTACAAATCTCTCCGTGTGCATTCCATCTTTAGAAAATTACTAGCTGTGCCCCGCGGCTTCGCCCACGTAGCCTAAGGTACACCTTGCCACGTCTGCTATCTACCAGTGAAAGTCCCGTCAAAATCGGTCCAGCCGTTTCGAAAATTGCCGGAACAAACAGACAGACAGACCGATAGACAGACAGACAAAAAATTTAAAAATGGTTTATTTGTTGTAGGTACCGTATATACTTTCATATGCATTTAGTAAAAAGCTGTTATTTTGATATTACAAGCAGACATTTCAATTTTATTTATTTGTATTGATATTAGAAAATTATAAGGTTCATTATTTTTCCACAAAAACATGTTTGTCATCTTGATTTTTTAATAACTGAATCTACGTGAACCGTAAAAATGTTAATAGTCACCACGAAATACGAAAAATACTCTCAGAAATGATTAGAGCTCCCGTTAATGAATGCCCCTACTCCGCCACCGCAGCTTCGCCTCATCGCCTAACATTTGTACATAAGTTTGACGAACAGAAACTCTTTGTGAAACAAAAGCAGCAATGGTCGCTTAAAAAGGTGAGTTTCATTCTGCGGTCGGCTAAAAATACTCTCTCATTAGTGACATCCTGAGGCTTTAAACTTTTTAAAACCTTTTCATTTCACGATAAAAACAGAAGTGTATTGTGAAAACATTATAACTGAGTTTCTGTTTTTTTAAATGGTGTTTGAATTAAAGGACGTGAATATACATTACATACATATTTGGTGATTCTTTTTATTCCGAATTGGTCATTTTTTATTCCTGATTTTAATTAAATGAAATCTTTCGAAAGATATACTCACATACTTGTGATAAATATGCATTCTAACACAGTACATACAATATTACAAAATATGGGCGGTCTTATCGCTCATAGCAATTTCTCCCAGTCAATACATATTTATGTCACGGAATTATTAGGAAAAAAGGTTGAGGAGTCAATTGTACCTTTAGTAGCCCCTGTGACGAGAAACTAATTTGTTGTAAGTAAACATATCACAGAGAGTCACAGAAAGATGGTAATCGGTTATTTATTATGTTGACAGATCCCTACTTATACTCATAGCTCCGGGCTTGGACCGACATATTGGACATTTGCTCTTCTTACAAACTTATAGAAATATGTATCTTTTTTATTTTATATGGTAACGAGACGGTGTGGTCGTTTGCCTGATGGTAAGCATAACGCCGGCCCATAACAATTGCAGTGCCACTCAGAAGTTTGAAACACAAAGGTCTGCGCGGAACTGCAGTGCGCTCGTTACCCTGAGACATTAGGTATTAAGTCTCATAAGCCCATTTCACTGGTTACTCTGCTCATCAAACCGGAACACAGTAATGCTTGCACATTGCTTGGCGGCAGACTTCACTCACAAAGCGGTGGTAACAACCCAGACGGACACTCGCAGAAGAGTTAGTCCTACCACTAACAAAGTAGTAGTTTTTCAAGACGAGAGTGAATAGGTTTCTTCTAGACAAGCGTGCTCCATCGTCGACCGCATAGTCTCTTAACATCAGGTGAGATCGTGGTCAAAGGTAAGCCTATACAGATAAAAAAAAGCTAGTTTATCGTAAAGACGGCCAAGGCGACCGACAAACTCGGCTGTTAGGGTGGTGCACGTTTGATTTCCGTTGCGGTACAATTACTTGTCCAAAGAAAGACTTTATTTGTTCCTTGTCTGGGTCGCGCCAGACGTGTTCTACTTCCAAGAAGGGTAAATTCAGGACACGTGTGATCATTTACACATATCAGGTGCTAGGAGTTATATATTTATGTAATAGAAAAAAAAAAATTATAAACATGTTAGGCTAGAGTTAGTGGTTACAATTGGTAACAAGCTAATGTCAGCGAACTTGTAATTGCGTGAGGAGAGTTTTTGAACTAGCGTGATAATGCTAGTTACATTTATGTACGATAAATACCTTTGGTTTTGTGTTCTCACAATGTAGTTTGTGCTTTTAATTGCAGTTATCTTTTAAGGCTCCTTTGGGGCCTATTTGAATAAAGACTTTTGAATATTCCGTCAGGCCTACTTGTACTAAACGACTCATCGCTTCTAAGCCAATAAAAACCGTGGCCCTTATCGTGTGACGGCCCATTCCCAACAATTCTCGCTGATCTCTGGGTGTTGCCGGATTAAGATTCTCAAAATAATCAATTATATAGAGAGGGTAATCCTTGACCACGTCTGTTATCTAGATCATTGATTTGAGTTCTTTTTAACCGACTACCAAAAAAGGAGAATGTTATCAATTCGGTGGGTATTTTTTTTTATGTTTGTTACCTCCCATCCCTCCCATCTCCGTGCTTTTTTTATTTGAAAGGATATACTTTCAGATTGGTCCCATAAAAATTTCATTATAATCGGTTCAGTAGTTTGTCACTGAAATCGGTTCGTCGCTTTTTTAAAGCATTTCTTAATTTAGTTGAGTGTAACACGCGGGTGTTTCCTATTTGCACAGCTACAGTGTATCCAATTGCGTCTCAGAGACGTATTTCGAAGTAGCACGAAGCTCGAGACTAGGTTCCATTAACTTGCAGTCCTCGTGAAGTGCACTTCCGTGTATAAGTTACAGTTAAGTATCAAGGTTCCGGGCAACAGGGCAACAGGGAGTGCTCAGCGATACCAATAGCAAGATCTTACAAACTTGACAACAGGAATAGTTTGGTTTAATATTGGCGCTCGTTTATCTCTGATTTTGTGTTCGGAGATTGTTGTGTGATTGAACCAGACATCTATTTTGGGGTTTGTAGAATCTGACTAAGTTTTCAATTATCTATCCTTGTTTAAAAGCTAGCTACAACATAAATACTATGTAACCTAGTTACAAAAAGTACTAAATAAAAAATAGACATATTATGGTCTTACTAGCTTCTGCCCGCACTTTTCACCCGCGTTCCCACAGGAACCGAGCATTTTTCCGGGATAAAAAGTAGCCTATGTTACTCTCCGGTCCATAAACTATATCTATGCCAAAAATCACGTCGATCCGTTGCTCCGTTACTGCGTGAAAGAAGGACAAACCAACAAACCAAAAAACACACTTTCGAATTTATAATATTAGTAAGATAAGCTTCTGTTTTTGCATAAAAAATATTGGCTAAAAAATTGACGCGTCGTTTTTACGACGAAATTGGTTAGCATCGAAACAATTTGTGCGCCATTGAACCATATACGCCCAAATTGCAATCGACGATGAAGTAGCGACCGAACGCGAACACAATTCGGTTTAGTGCAGGTGTTGCGTGACACACGACAATATACCAAATTGGACAGCTCACACAGTCAATCATCCCAACTGGTCTCTTTATTTTCGGCCAAGCTTTCTCTAGCATTGAACGCACTCGTAGCTTCCAGCACTTAGTTCAATGTCGCGTTACATTTGAACGTATTCTTCATTTCTGAATATTACTTTATTGTGAGCTGGCAAGCTATATCCGTCTGATAAACTGGTTTATATTAAAGTTCCAGGAAAATGTTATAATAAACTCAGAGGAAAAAAAAGAGGAACACCAATAGCTTAAGTTACTGAGTCTATAATCAGATCTTCAACAAACTAAATAGGACGGCGATGGAAGATGGAAAGCCAGCTTTCAAGTCATAAATGCTCCTTTGGGGCCTATTTGAATAAAGCATTTTCAATTTGAATTTGAAAAAGTGCCGAAATGCACCGATAGGTGACAGATTTTACACTAGGTGAAAGCCTGCGCAGACGAGGGACTATTTGTCCACGGACAATTACTTCGCGATGATGAACGCATGGAAATCTATGCGGTAAGGCACACGAAGGGCAAAATATAGTTCAACGTCTGGTCAACGCTTCTCCATTCGTTTTATCGTCACATTCAAGTAGTCCTCGGACAAATAATCTGTCGTCTGTCGCAGGCCTTTTTATAAAATCAAGTAAACAATTTTCAAGTCAACAATTTTTATGTAAAAAATTAGGGAATTTTCCTTTTTTTAGAAAATGTTACCACCATTCGTATCTTACAATACGGTATTTTCCTTTACCAAAAATCTCAAGCTCATTGTACAATTCGGCACAACATTGAGCAATCAATTATAAAGCGAGGTCTAGTCTCCAATAAATCGTTCAGTTATCACACAATTTTCGGCCAGCCGGTCGAAGCCGGTAGCCAAGAAGACTCATCGTCTTGTCAAATTGACAGCGACGTTCGGCAACACGACGCGACAGAGACATTAATAAACTTGGCAGCTTCTTTAATCTCTTCTCCTCTCAATATATCATTCTGTTTTGTTTTTTAAATAGCAACATGACAGCGGCTTTGGTCATCAAATTAAAATCAACTTATTGAAATGGGCCCCAGGCGAGCGCTCATGTGATTTAACGGACTCTAGGTTCATTTATACAACCGTTCGAGAAAAAGGGCAAAAATATTATTTTTCTTATTTCTTTAAATATATTTTTTACAATGTTTTTTAAATATTTGTAAACTACTAATTTGCAGTGAAATATAGCTTAATTGACTTCCGTATCACCTTTTCTAAACCGACAGTAATTTTGTACTAAATCGTTCGACCGTAAATGGTGCGCCTTACCCTCGCCGACCCAAACACCAACTAGTTAATTTTATAAATAAACAACGTTCAATTATAATTGTCACATACATCGAGTACGACTCCAAGTTACTAGGTAGTATTCTGTGTATTTAAGAAATCAGTAACTACAAACCCTATACACGGAAACGAAACAAATGGTTGCGCTTTTTTAAGTCCACAAATATTGGTCAAGTTGCAAAAATCGGACCCGCTACTTAGTACGCGCTACAGATGTTAAATCCATCAATCCATCGACTACACCTTGGGAGCACTGGGAACATCTCATTTTTGTCAGCTCTCCACTGTGTCTTGAGCTGGTCTAATTAATCAAGACTGCTTCAGCCCTGTTGAAGCGCGTTCCGCGCTAGCTCACCGTAAGCTTGAAAGTTAGTAGATATTCATTAACAGAGTCGTTTTGCATAAACCCTTCCAGTAATAGCTTCGTGAATACTGAGCAAATACTGAGCAAATTAATGTCTCTCTCATTAATCACCGGCTCCATTGCAGCCTCCGAATAAATGGTTATTAATCCTTTAGAAGTTTTAAGATGAAATCATTAACATTTGCAGAAAACTCTCAGAAAGGGATATCAAGAAGGCGTCGAACAAAGACGAGACAGATTACAATCTGATTTGATTATTTAGACAGAATAGACCGCTATTAATTACTATAGGCATATTGATTATTTGATTATCTCGGTGTATAGAGGTGATTGATTCTTATATATTCCATCATAATTAAAACCAACATTTTAAGCAAATAAAAAATATTCTATTTTATTCTATTGTATCTGGTGATGCAGCTTAAAACAAGTCGATATAATAAAAGTTACATCGATAAAAAACACGACTGTCTCAGTCAGTGTCACTCGGGATGATGTAAGGATTCTAACGGTACCCCATACATAGAAATCTGTTCAGGCATTTAAAAGTAAAAAATAAAGAAACTCGCATACAAACATAAACCGTAAAAATATTACACTCGTTTTAAATGCAGTTGTGTAAAAAGAAAGATTCTCAATTCAATTTTAAAAGATCTTTATTTAGACATAACAAAATAAAGATATAAAAAGAAAGATTGGTCTTACATGTATTAGATAAAAATACAGGACAGTATGTAACTAGTAGAGCAGGTCGTAGGTTGATGATAAACTTCTAAAATGACCATAAAAAATTCAGTGCTACCATGAGAAATGTATGACTAATACCTGTCAGACACCTTCAGTTCCCATTAGTTCCATTATCAGTTCCATTGACTGAACTTTTGAGACTACACTACGCCGCGCTCACCCCTAGTGACATCAGTTCTCTTCACGTCAAACGCTCCGTAACGTTCTTGACAAACTTGCCCTTCAAAACGGCATTCTTCATATTCATCCACTGATTACGCGACTGAAGTAAAATCTAGTTATTCTACAAAATATGCCAACGACAACTTATTTAGAACAACAGAATGTACAATGTTAATTAAGAGGGACAATGAGATTGTGCTGATTGTGATGAGTTACTGCCAGTTTTGGGACACGATGTTGTCTCAATTTCTTGAGATGACATTATTGTTATCAGTGAATCTGATGGCGTGTCGACCTTCGAAAATTTCCTTATATTTCTGTCTGTGAATATGAAGGTTAACTTTGGACTACCTTTGTAAGTTTGTGTGGCTTACGTAAGTTACATCTGGACCTATTTCGCTAAAATTTTAAATATTGGTTTTAAAAATGTAAACGTCCTGTGAGAAAATTTTGCTGTTCTGTGCTTGTGGTCCTACTTTTTTTATGTTATTTGGTAACGAGACGAGCTGGTCGTTTGCCTGATGGTAAGCATATCGCCGGCCCATAACAATTGCAGTGCCACCCAGAACTCTGAAACACAAAGGGCTGCGCGACACTGCAGTGCGCTCGTTACCCTGAGACATTGGGTTTAAAGATAATTGATATTAAAGATAATTATAATTAGTAGAGTAAATTAGTAGTGTATCATATGGAACTACACAATGAGGCTGATGTGAATAAACCATTGTTCTTAGTTTATGTGACGTTGCGCTTTTGTTAGTCCTAGTATTTTGCCTCTAAAGGTATAGTATCTGTGAAAACTGAAGTTTTCATAGATTACTATATTGTGAACACACTACAACGTATCATCTCTTTATTGGGAACCATATGGAAATACATTAAAACAGAACATTGTTGTGTTACAGAACAATTTTATCGCTAAACGGCTGTTCTCTTCCAGAGATCCTTAAGATAGAGAACACTTTACGAGACGTACAAATAAAAGGGAGAAGAGATCGAGTACCTATATTTTAGGGTAGGTGCAAGGAGGATTTCGAGCAAAAGTATATTAGGGTCAAATCTTCTCTCTACAATACGCTAAAGTGATGTTTTTGGTGTCTGAATAGAGAAATTTCAGCTCTTTTGTGATCTTAGACTAGTCTAAAACCTTGGAACATATAGCCTAATAAGTTTTGGGCCAATGGACGCTTGCAGCAAACCTTACAGTTTCTGGTTAAAGAATATTTATTTCTTAAAAAGAAATTACATTTCACTTATATGAAAAACAATTTAAATGACATTTTATTATGCTTCGACAGCTAAGTTACGGTTAAATTAGTTACAGTTTATAAGAACTGTGAGCTAAGATTCTCAATGAAAACTAACGTGTAGTGAAGGGCGGTGGTAACATTTTTAGTTTACCTTACTATTACTTACTGTAATTGTCACGCCAATTCCTTTAGAAGGCAGCCAGAAAATGTATAAACGTCACTTTATTCTTGCTTATTTCTTTAGCATTTCATCTCAGCTTCATTAACATTCAGCAATCTCTTGATACTGTTTTTTTGAATACAGATTATCAATAATAATGAATTAAAAAATAATGAGTTGGTTATAATGTACCGTAAACTGAAATTAAAATCCTTAAAAATGTATCTAATTGAATGTGTAACACCATTTTGTTTGAAGCTATTTGCACTAGTTTACTTTACTTTTATCGCCATACATTTAAACCAGAAATATCTTCTATCCGTATATATACGGGCATTATACTATTGTTATCGTTACGCAAAGTCCCTTTTTGGGTATAGGGATACTTCCAAACTACCTCCTGTTACGCTTCTACCCTCCATCGGACCGTATCTACCATCTTTTATATTACAACTTTTTTGTTTTAAAAACACTTATTTTCTTTTAAACCTACATAGTGATATGAAAAATGAGACTGAATTTACGATACGTACATAGGTAATGCTAGTGCCAAAAAGGAGGGTTTGATTTTTAAGCCATCCCTTCAACTATGTAGTACTTACATAATTGAGAATGCGATTTTTCATAATTATATAAAGTGATTGTTTATCTTCAGAAATGTTGAGATGCGCGAGCGAGAAAGCGGCGCGAAGTATCCTGCCTTTTAAGGCCTTTTATTGTTGAATGAAAATGAAATACCTCATGTACTAGCTGTTCTATATTTGTACACATAATGTTATCCACCGACTAGTTCTACACCAGTGATGTATGAAACTACAGCTCTCACGTCACAACACGCAAGCACATACCCTGACGTGAGCAGCGGTTATTTGTGTTTCTCTCATTACTGTTATCTGAGAACATAATTACTACAACGTGGGATACATTCACCTAACTTAAATACAACTTGTATGTGAAACTTGGAGCGCTAAACACAAAGACGCCTATACTCGTATAATAGATGCCGAAAATTAGGCCACATGAGGTTAATTTTGAGTTCCACGTGCAAAGATGTACTGTGTCGTATGTTTTGTGGTTAAAAATACCGTGCATACCACACAAACAATCAGCTGGTCTCATTACTTATTATAAAAGTAGTTAATTGTTCACATTGTTTGATTTACGTTTTAATTTTCATGTGAAATAAGATTAATTGAACCCAAAACTTGCGATTGAATATCTTTTTGCTGCGTAGTCGTTATAACGTCTACGATGGTTTCACATGATCGAAAGGGCTACGGCGTAGACCGGCGTAGCCGTTAGTGTCGGCAGGCCGAAAAGTCGTACTCAGCTTTCTCAATATTCTACTTTATATTTATTTTGTTCTACAATTATTATGAGCAAGAAAAGTAAGGCTGTAAAACTTCCTAAGTTTTACAAATATTTAACTTCTTCCGACTCTGTGGTACGTTTAGAAACTTGAGAGTTTCGTGTAAATTATGTAAGCCGTGGTTAACTCTATACCGGAAAGCAAACTGCATCTAGAAATACCTCCAGGGAAACGTCACAAAGCAAAATTTTATATATCCCTAATTTTTTTAATTAATAACGAATTATCAGAAGTAGGCCGACAACTTCCTTCATTAGAGCCTTGGGTAAGGAAATAAGGGTGTAGATTTTTATGTGGGAGCAGAAATTGTAAAAGGCAAATCTCTGGTATAACTCCTATTTGTCTTGTAGAACATTATGTTTTTATGGCTTAACTACGGACATACGTCAGAGTCGGAGTTGGAGGGACCATTTCCGCATAGTAACAAACAGGAATTTATATAGAAGAGCTGAAAATTGAGCTTATGTTTTGGCCCTGTCCGCGCCACACCTTTTTTTCAAATCAAATCAATCATTTATTTGCAGAAAAACACGGTATTTTTACATAAAATGGTCAAATAGATGTTTTGTGACTCTATATGTTTTTTTGCTATAAAAGCATGCAAATGTTTAATATAACAATTATTATACAATGACCAAATAGCAGTCCAAGTAGCAGTTATACAATGGCAAATCGAAATTTACATTTTCACAACAAAATAATCAAAATAGCTTCTGTTTCATACCTAAAACTGCAAGTCACATCAATCATCTTATAATTATTCATCAAATTTTCCTTGCACAACGCTCTGGTACTTTAACCCTACTTTAAAATGAAATGATGAAATTTCTATGGGACCAATATGAAAGGATATCCTATCAATTAAAAAAAATTACAAATCGGTTTATAAATAACGGAGATCTGAGGTAACAAGTATAAAAAAAATACCCACCGAATTGATAACCTTCTCCTTTTTTGGAAGTCGGTTAAAATTGAAATCGATATGTCAAATAACAAAAGTATGAAAATAAACTGGAGTACCGATAACATTACTTGTAGAGTAACACAGCAGTCCGCTCGTTTCTGTTTTGCCTTTACCGTATAGTTCCGAACTTGGTATTAATTACTAAACTCAAAAGCAATCGACCCATTACGATATTTCGATAGCCTGGAAATCAACTGCTATTTCAATTAATCAAAATAAGTTTGAATAATCGGATACTCCAAAAGTGAGCGTTCTGACCGCCGCTGGTACTCGCTGATTTCAATTAATCAAGTGTTAATTAACAGGCCCCGGATAGGTTGTGTTGTTATACTGGCTTTAGTTTACCACAAATTGATATTCAAATATTGAATCAATTTGTGTGAGTACAGGTATATTTATGGGATATGTCAAATGCTCAAATGTCAGTTAGTAATCATCCGCGTGATAATAATGGGTTACGTAAATGTATCAACTGTAATAACTATATTTAGCTGTAGCTTTTCCTGCTTTATTTTATGGCCTTTTGCTCAAACTAGAAACAGTTGAACAGCGAAAAATACTACTTATACAATATGTAATGAAACAAGATATCTGGGTCATTTAGATTTCACAAGAACATGAAAGAATAGTTTGCACCAAAAAAGAAAATTATTTAGATTTTTAACCGACTTCCAAAAAAGGAGCAGGTTATCAATTCGTCGGGTATTTTTTTTTATGTTTGTTACCTCAGATCTCGGTCATTTATAAACCGATTTGGAAATATTTTTTTTATTTGAAAGGGTATACTTTCAGATTTGTCCCATAGAAATTACATCAAAATCGGTTCAGTAGTTGGTCACTGAAGTCGGTACGTCGCTTTTTTAAAGCAATTTTTTTTTCATTTTTGTTCCGTGCGGAAAATCTTTTAAAATACTCGTATACTTTATAGTGTTTCTCCATTATAAGGCTTCAATTATTATATACCTTTTATTTATAGTCATTATTATATTGGATATTTGATTAGAATGGCGCCCTACATACTTAATTAGCTATGTTATATGAATAGGTAAGTGAAGACTTGAAGTTGGGTAAGTTGCTACACAACAGGTAAGTTGGCCAGTAATTCGCGGTCGTACACTTCAAAGAAGTTTACAGAAATAAACCAGTATTAATACTCAAGATGTGAACTTTAACCAAAATACAGATTCATTTCACACTTGAAAAACTTACTGAAAATCTTGTATGTACATTGTAGGTAGTATTAACATTTTTTTATACTATTTGATAACGAGTCGATCAGGTCGTTTGCCTGATGGTAAGCAAGACGCCAGACCATAACAATTGCAGTGCTGGTCAGAACTTAGAAACGCAAAGACCTGCGCGGCACATTGAGGAATTAGGTATTATGTCTCATAAGCCCAGTAACTACACTACACTACTTTGGTTATTAAACCGGAACACAGTAATGTTTGCATATTCTGCTTGGCGGCAGACAACAAGAGCAAAGCGGTGGTAACCACCCATGAGGACACTCACAGAAGAGTTAGCCCTACCACCTATAAAACATCTACTGCTCAACATTGCTCTCGATTGCTTAACTCAACTTCTTTTCTCAACGGATCAGCATTGCGGTTCAACGAGGCAATTCCGCCAGCATGCTGGGTACGCTTCCAACTGGTAGTGGGCTAGAACATTTGGATTATCTATAGGCCTACTAGGGCTTGTAGATTATCCAACTGTTTTTGTAGCTAGCTAGGTTAAAGGTAGTGTTTATTTTGTATTTTTTGTTGATATTTGTAGTTGGTCCTAAAAATAACAAGACAAAAAGTCACCCTCAGGATTTGTGCAAAAATAACAAAGATTCGATCAACGAGGAAACAAGTCACCCTAAAAACTTGATGGATAGGACTTGATAGGAGGAATCGGCAACGTCCGCCGAGAATACAGAATCACTATATAAATACGACAAATAAATGTTTAGATAATGTTAATGTGGAATTAAGAAATTGTGTAAACAAGAGTACACTGATTGACTAATACCAGAGAGAGAGAGAGAGAGAGAGAGAGAGAGAGAGAGAGAGAGAGAGAGAGAGAGAGACCCCCGAGGACCACTAATTGTAACAATTGTGACAAAAGTTATTGTTAGGTCGATAAAGTTTTAAAATTTCTGTATAAAGAGTTTATCTATCTATTTATAATAGTGACATTTAGCTGCAAGGGCTTCTTAACCACGTCAATAAATTCAAAACAAGAATGTCACATATAACCACTAAAGTTTACTCAGTATCATTTAACTACAGCAAGTACATATCTGCAATTCCTGTGTCGGAAGCTTCCGTCCCAGCGGCCTAACGACCAACGAAACTATTCAGGAATGCTCTGCCGTTGTTTCAAAAACAACCCCTTCCGTAATCTCTTCTAAACAGTAAGAACAGACCCACAATATAAAAAATAGGTTTTTAAACTGTCATGGTCATCAACACTTTGAAAATTATTACTAGAAACGGGATATTTACCATGTCTATTATTTGACTTAAGTTTCCGATATTTCGGCGCTGTTGCAAACGCCATGATCACCGGAGAACTGAAGTACTGCGGGTAGATGGTGATTATGGGCAGACGTAGCGATCTACCCTCTTCCTCACTCGTTTATTACGCGTGCCACTACTATTGTCCTCACTACTATCTCGAACTGGATTCCGACACACAATACTGACCGTGTCAGCCCGCATACTCGGAACCGTATTATGTCGGTGTTTACATAACCCTCAAACTCAAATCAAATAATATACATGGTAAATATCCCGTTTTTGTTAAAATAAAAAGTGCCAAAAATATGAACAGCCCAGTTCTGTGCGCAGTTCCGAAACTAAGCTATATTAATGGCACTTGTTATAATTGATAGCGCGAGTCGCAGCCAGTTTGAGATGGAAGTATTTAATTACAAAGACATCCATTATAATTCTTTAAGGGTCGGGGACCGCGGTGGCGCTTTGCAAGTGACGTTAGGATTGACGGAGTTGTAATTTTGGATGGTACTTTTAAACTTTCACGGATTGAATTGCTTTAATCTAGTAAAATTGCGATGAACCGACTTCAGTGACAAACTACTGAATCGATTTTGATGAAATTGCCATAGAACTAAGCTGAAAGTAAATCCTTTCAAATAAAAAAAGAAATTACCAATTCGGTTTATAAATAATGGAGATCTGAGGAAACAAAAATAAAAAATCCCGAATTGAGAACATCCTGCTTTTTTGGAAGGCGGTTAAAAAAAGAATTTTGTTGACGCACATTGTTATATACGCACGTTGTTATATAGTTGAATATATATGTATATCGAATGTCAGAATATAATTTTGATAAACCTTGAGACGTTTAGATCAATCTGCGAAATTTGAATATAAACGAAATAAAGTCAAAACGAATAAATAAAAAAGAAGTCGAAAATAAGTTAACGAATATTCTGTTAGCCGATTCATTTGCGTGCCATTTGAAAACTATTGTTTTATTAAATTTTTAGTTCTTAGTACCTAATCTTTAGCAAAAGAAAGGTATTAAATCATTTAAACAGTTTTAATGATATCCTTTTTAATAAAAATATATATATATACATAACACACCTACGACCTTCCCTTACATTTAACATTTCTAAACGTTTCTACAAATACAATACATCTTTTGTATTGCAGTCTACTCTAATTTAGCTTAAAAAGGTGCAAGTAGAAATTAATGAAGATCAGCTATTTCATTCCTTTGCATTTAAAATGTTTCTTTGTTACTTCTTTTAATCAAATAGGAAGTATTGCAACCATCAATACTGTATATTGTTACTTCTGTCAACGATATTTATCAAACTGTCAGCGCGATAGAAAAAAATACGACCAAATTTATTTCAATACGCATGGGGCTACGAATACGCATGAGGCTACGGACGTGTAGCAGCTGCTACGAAACTTCGTAGGCCCTTCCGCATAGCTAATCTGTTGACAAAAGTTTGCATTTTATCACGCCGAGTCGTTTATTGGTTAGGCAGTGACATTGATATTCTAGTAGTGAGGTTGCTGACGTTATTGAATATATTTAATGCCGTTTTTGTATCGAGGTTTTTATTTCATGTATATGTATTGGTCACAATCCAATTGAGAGGTTTCAATAGTTTCTTTTTTTAAATTACTCACGATGTATGCTGCTTAACGTGGCCAGCATTTGTGTCCATCGTTAAGCACCACTACATAAACTATTTAAATAATACAACAAAATCACGAAAAGTAATAAATAATTTCGCTTTTGTTTGATGTTTCGTAATAATAATTTGAATTTATAAAATAATGTTTCATTAGGAAATGTTTACCTCACTACATAAAACAAAACAAATTTAGAAACTTTACACAAACCTACGTATAGCTTCGACTAATTGGTAAAGATCTATCGGAGATCTTAAAAATGTGTAATTAGTTTGTACATTTTTGTGTATCATAACTAGGAACACACAGACTTTTTAAAATTTAGCTCATTAATAAAATTGAACTAGATTGAAGTGAGAGTTCTATAAATTCAAATTCAAATTCATTTATTGCAGTAAACGTGGTACAGTTTTTGGTCTTAAACATATTTAGAACAAGTCTCGTCACATTTAGCTTTAAATAAGCATGCAACATTAGATAATAATTAAAACAATGTCGAAGTCATCATCAATCATAACTACGGAATTATATGTACTCTCATTACATCCAAATAATACGACGATGATGTCAAAAATAATTGAACAATCTTTTCGTGACATTATTGGCCACCACAATAACCGACTTGCTAATACTAATTTATTTATTTATTAATAAGTACCGCTAATGTCGAAGCAGTCAGCCTCCGATACCTACAATTAATCTCCGGGAGAAATCTACGCCTCTTATTGGATTAATTACTTATAATAGGGAACATTATCACCCATTTGTAGCATATTGGGAGATTTGTGTAAGAAATCCTAGGATATTTGTGGATTTCTTATTTTCGCTGAGAAAACGGATTAGTGAAGTAAATTAATTATACGTTAGAATGTTGTTAGAATTAGTCTTTCACAGTACGATTACGTGTTTGAAACATTGTTTACATTTATAATTTAAATCGATTTATATGAAGTTCCTAATGATTACAGTGTTATAAATGTAAGCTTATAAGACATGAAACTTGCTCTCACTACTAATTAGGTACAAATGAAACACTGTAAGGATACGTATTTTGTTAAAGGAAATTAAAGTGCAGCGTATCATACATCCGGTTCAATATCATTAGTATCAAAGTCAATCAATAACTGTATTGGTTCCTTTTTTGCACTCTGTATTAAATTTGAAGTAAGGACTTTTTAGTAATCATTCAAAAATAATTCATAATCGTCATGATGTTTCACCACTTTTAGTTTGTTTAACAATCATTTAACTCATACAGGATATTTACCGTGATTATTATTGAGCGATGAGCACCCGATATTTCGACGCTAATAATTATTTAATTTAAAATAAGCTGAATGATTTAAAGTTTGATAAACCTCTTTTTGTCATTCTTATTCTGAACCTCTAAACATCATTATGGTGAGCTAATTTTATTCATCTAAAATAGTACTCACCGTTATGTGACTCGACGTAAACTTTTGTGAAAGACGAGACGTGCTCCCTTCTGCAAGTTGTGGCGGTCACTGGCTGTGTCTTCAGCCCTGGAGGCTTATATACAGGTTGGAGGCTTTCGGTCGAGGGGCGGAGTCAGGGCGCGCAACTCCACGGAACCTCCGCCCCATTTTGACAACATTCAGTGACGTAATATGACGTCATTGATATTCAAACGTAGGCCGGCCAGGTTGCATCGCACCTATATTTTAAAAGCTTATAGATTCGTATTTGAACCGGAATTTCGTAACAAAAAGCCTTCACAGAAATTTCCACGAGAGCCAAGACTAATTAAATGAAGTCTAATCAAGGCCCACGTTTTAGTAAAAAGGGTTAATTTGGGATTTAAACGTCTTAATTGCAAGCAAACAAGCGTTAAATGGCGTATAGCTTTGTGTGTGACATTACAAGTGGAACATGATTATTTTCAATTGTTTCGTCGGCGGATCTTCGTAGTAAGTAATTGTAGAAAATTGTTAGCAATTGTGTGAATATCCTTAATTAAAGGAACGTGCTCGGGTGATTGAATAAACAATTTCTTTTTACCTATTTTATTTTTCTTCTGGATGCCAAAACAGCCTAAAAGCATGTCAAACTAGCCTGTTAAAAAAGCATTACCCAGGTGTTCCCACTACGCATCGCCAGAATATACTTTGTGGGACCATGGGCCTCAATTGTTATACTGATGTAATAAAATAACACACTACTACAAATTGTCGTATGTACTATGTATGTGATAAATTGACTTTCTTTCAATTATTTGTTGGGAAATCACTTTTTAGGGAGTTTAATAATATTAAACTCCCTAAAAAGTGACGGATATATGGAGCGGCTGACTCTTAGTACTGCTGCATATAAGGTCACCGGACGCGGCCACACCAAAGCCACCAGAGGTCGCCACAAGATGAGATGAAAACTAATCATTGAGTCAGCTACGTGGTTATGTTGCCTTATGTATAGATACCCTGCCTGCAAAGCACTGGATCCCGGGTTCGAGCCCCAGCGGGACAATCTTTGTGTCATGAGCAGACACTTTGTTGATTTGTGTTGTATAATGGTGTGTGTTCATGCCACCTGCGCAGGGAATCCTACTACAGGGGTATGAGTGTGTAAGCGTTTGTTTCGAGTATGGCTGGTTATTAAAAATGGCACCCAAGCATATCCGGTCCATTTTCTTGCTTATTGTATTGATATAGATTTTACAGTTAGTTGTTAGTTTAACGTGTGTGTAGGCAGGGTATGCAATAAACAGCAATTGTAGAGAGTAGTAAACTCCAAGGAGAAGTCGTAAACTAACTTAAGCCGTTAACTGGACTCAATGTAAGTCACGAGTTCATTTTTGACCGATACATACTAACAATATAATCATGAAGATATTGTTATGTAAAATTTATTTAAAGCTTTAACAAATTTTTATTTTTATATTGGATATAGCTGCTGCCTGCGGTTTCACCCGCGCGGATATTTGGACCCGCTATGGGCCCGGGCCGGGAACGAACACAGGGCCCGTCGCTTTGCAGGCAGGGTTACCATCAAGTTACCTACGGAGCCGTCAAAGCCGTGGTAAACTTTTTATATGTTCATCATGTAAATCATATAATATACTTGGATGGACTGTGTTAAGGCGGGTATGAATGAATGGGAAGTTCATGAAACGCTGACGACTGACAGGGGAGAGTGCAATGGAAGAAAGACTTACTGTCCCGATTACAATTAAAATGGGATAAATGCAAGGAGATGATATATATATATTTTTTTAATGTTATTTGGTAATGAGACGAGCTGGTCGTTTGCCTGATGGTAAGCATAACGCCGGCCCATAACAATTGCAGTGCCACCCAGAACTTTGAAACACAAGGCCTGCGCGGCACTGCAGTGCGCTCGTTACCCTGAGACATTAGGTATTAAGTCTCATTAGCCCAGTAATTTCACTGGATACTCTGCTCATCAAACCGGAACACAGTAATGCTTGCACACTACTGCTTGGCGGCAGACTTCACGAGCAAAGCGGTGGTAACAACCCAGACGGACACTCGCAGAAGAGTTAGTCCTCCCACTAACAAAATAATATAACAAAATATGATAAGGAGATAATCATAGTTGTAATGGTAGCTCTATAGTTAAGTGTAAAAATTAGCATAGCAGTTTAGATGCATGTCCGCAAGCAAACCCGGAGGAATACAACGAGTATTGCAATAAAAACGATCTTTACTCAGCGGACTATAACCGCCAATTAGGGGTGGTGATCAAATCGAATTAACTATTGTTTTACATCCCTCTTTACGTGGTCTTCAGGGTTGAGGAGGGGTCGTTAGAGAACATGAACGAATAACTACTTCGAGTGAACGAAGTGAACGTACAAAAATGAAAAAATAGATAGATATATAGATTCTTTATTTAAACACCACAGTACAAAGAAAATTTAAAAACTAAATCTTAATAACTAAGTGCATTACTGTGTTATAGAATGGTTCTATCTTTTTATATCAGTCCGACATTAGCCAGCACCCAATTGGCCACGACACTGTGCAAACAGCAATCCACCACTCGGCAAACACATCCTGTTGTTGATTCTGCAGATTAGCGCCGGCCCGCCTCCGCGACATGTCATCGACGTTCCTTTGTCAAATGGGATATCTCATGTAAATACCACACAGATTCTACCCCTACTCCTATACATTCGAAAGAACGAAATGCATCATTAACATTAAAAGCGTATAGGAGAGATATCCTACTAATCCTACTAATATTATAAATGCGAAAGTGTGTTTGTTGGTTGGGCCTTCTTTCACGCAGTAACGGAGCAACGGATCGACGTGATTTTTGGCATAGATACAGTTTATGGACCGGAGAGTAACATAGGTAGGTTTTTGTCCCGGGAAATTGCACGGTTCCTGTGGAAACGCGGGTGAAAACCGCGGGCAGAAGCTAGTCAAGCATAAAATAGTGGCGCATTGCTGAGCGTCTGTGGTTGTCCGATTGTAGAATGGAATTGAAGGAATTAAATTATGCAATAAAATGAGTACCCATAATAGTTGTACCTATAACTTTTGTCATAAAACTCTACTGTGGCGATATGCCTTATGGTGCTGCAATTTATATATTTTTGTAAATCATCAAAATCGATCTATCCGTTGCAAAGTTATTGATAATTTTGCGTCAACTAAGTAGTTGTAAGTAGTAAGTTTGTTACTTTTTATTTATCTTTTTACTTACAGAAGAAGATAATTAAAAAACTAAGAATTTATCAATTAAAAACAAAATTAAACAAAACCTAAGTTTGTTACTAAGTTTGTAACTAAGTAGTAAGTTTGTTAAAAAACAATAAAAATCATTTATTTCGACTGATTTTTTAAATTGCGCAGGTCGGTCGCGTGCTGCTAGGATGTCATGAGTCGTCAGACGTCATTGAATGAATAAACATCATACTCGTGTCAAGAATTTCGCAGTTAACATCGATTGCTGCCATAGTCTAGTTTGTTAAAGCGTCTGGTCTGGGTAACAAGAAGACGCAGGTTCGAATCCTGTTGGAAGCGACATTTTTGTGATGTATATATTTGCGTAGCTACTATTAGAATACTTACGCATAACTTTTCAAACAAAAGCGCGTGCGGTCGATCGAACTCTGACTGTTTAGTTGGATTTTGATTGTTTCCTCGCAAGTTGGAGAAAAGTACTATACGAGTCCTGAAACAGCAATCAAAGGCCTCGTTTAAATAAAAAAACGCCTCGGCTTCCCTGCGTCCTTCCAATATGACTCGGCCGTCAATTGCTGTATTTCCGCACTACAGTATTCCGACAGTAATGTACTATTATTTTATTTAATTATTTTACTTTCAGCTACCTGCTGCAAGGCCGGCTTGGGGACCGGTTTGGACATGAAAACAATCTCTGATGACAACGCTGGTGTCGAAACAGTTGGAGCAGCTGTTATCGCAGAATCTGATGCTGCTCAAAATGCGGGATCCAAAGTGATTCCGAATGAAGATGCGGAATCCCAAACTGATTATACTGCTAATACTGCAGGATCACGTTTAAAACCGAAAAATCGAGATATCACAGATAAAGTTATAAATCCTGAATCAATCAATAAACTAGCTCAAACAAATCCTCAATCTCTTGAAACCAATATTGGAAGAACAGGTGAAGGTATCGCATCAAAGCCTGGTGATATCAAAGCAGTAGCTGAGAATCCAGCTGACGAGATACTTAGACTGCGACAGATGTTTGCCAGATTTAATGATTTGTCGCAAGAGGTATTGTATGTCTACATTATTTTGTTATCGGACGTAACTGACATGACAAATGACTGACTAGAGAGAACGAACGAGAAAAGAAAAAACGAGTGACTAGAGAATACTGCCTGGAGAAATGGTGTTCGAAGCGATTATAAGGCCGCTACTGTTAATAAATGATGTAAACTCTATAGGTTTATACCTAATTAATTTACTACTCTTATCAAACTATCAATATAAACTAAAAACATTAATATTGTGTATTCGAAATCTTAATAGATGTACACTTAATTAATTGCTCTTTATATAAACTACTGTAATAGATATAGGTACTTAGGCCTTTGGTTTGGGAAGCAACTATTTATTTATCAAAAAAGGCGTGAGCCCTGGAGCTTGCAGAGTATAGTTTAAAGATTAATAAAAGCATTCAGCGATCTCACTACTGCACAGAGTCACTTCACAAATTATTTAACTAGAAAGTTAAATTACTATATTTCCTTTTTACAGGCCCAGAACTACTACACGAGACATGAAGTGGCAGAAAATGATGGGAGGGACGGGAGACCACTATTCATCATCGTGGAAAACACTGTGTATAATATCACGGACTTCCTTCCATATGTAAGAGTCGTACTACTGGTTTGCTTGACAGAGTTTTTAGGAAGATTTCCGACCACCACTAATGTCAGTCAGCGGCAGCTACTGGTGTCCTCTAGCGGCAGCTATTAGTGTCCCCTAGTGGCAGGCTATTAGTGTCCCTTAGTGGCAGGCTACTATTGTTCCCTATCGGCAGCTATTAGTATCCCATAGCGGCAGCTACTGGTGTCTCCTAAAGGCTTCTATTAGTAACCCCTAGCGGCAGCTACTAGTTCCCCTAGCGGCAACTACTAGTGTCCCCTAGCGGCCACTACTAGTGTCCCCTAGCGGCAACTATAAGTGCCCCCTCGCGGCAGTTACTAGTGTACCCTAGCGGCCACTACTAGTGTCCCCTAGCCGCAACTATTAGTGCCCCCTCGCGGCAGTTACTAGTGTCCCCTCGCGGCAACTGGTTTGTTTTTGTTGTCGAGAGGGAAATCTTCTAGAGATACCCTACCAACTATAAATTATGGGGAGCATGGTTATGTGGGATTTAAAAAAAATTAAAAATCCTGGTGTTTTGTCTCGGGGCTACGAGGGCCCTGAGGTAGTGACAGTGACAACTGGCACCAACGCTTGTTTTTTTTAATCCGCGAACGACATTGTGACTGCAGATCCAGTTCCGTCGCGTGGCTATATTTTCTTCAAAGTCACTTTTTCAGTTGGTCACGATGTTTGTAATGTTGCCATAAGGCGCTCTCTGAAGCAATAATCATGTTTTACGTCGCATAAATGTTAACGCTATACATTAGGTTAAACTAAAAGAAAACGCATCGCCATTTTCAATCTTATTTCTTTACCAAATGATTGATTTAATGATGATGATACCTAAATATGGCTTATATATGATCAAACGAACTTCACAAGCGAAGTTCGATCATTATTATATGAATAGCTCCATTCGAAGATATAGTTATAAATGATTAGATATTTATACAATCATTAATATTTATATCTGAAGAATGGAGCTATGAAATATAATTAATACAGCCCCTTACAACGTAACTGCAACTTCAATGGAACTCGCCGTAACGGAACTAAAAATTCTTTCACTAATAGAAAGCTACATTACCCCTGAGTACTATAAATGAATACCTACTAATATACTTTATTACCTATATTTACGCAAACATAATACGATGTGACGTTGTCCGTTTTTCCGCCTGTCTGAGATATGGACTAATAGATTGTATATTCTAGGCTGCCAGCGCGAGATATAAAATCCTTTACATTCACTTGACTATTGTATCATTTGTTGCAAGCATCCCGGAGGCAAAACGGTGCTACTAGAATACGCAGGACAAGACGTGACGAAAGAGATGCGCGAGTCGCCGATGCCGGAGATCGTCTCCACTACATTCCTGAAGCTGTTCAAAGTCGGCTGGGTTGAGGAAGAGGTGAGTCTTATTCATTATTTAAAATATCGAACAACTAACAATCACGTTACAAATAGTCATCAAATATCATAAATAAATAAACGCTTACACATACCCCCACACTAGGATTCCCTGTGTTGCAGGTGGCATGGACACACACAGATACACATCGCAAACATCCAAGACCCGAGAACGTAGCATAAAGCTTACACGAAACCTGCCCCGGCCGGGAATCGAACCCGGGACCCCTCGCTTTGCAGGCGGATTATTACCAACTTAGCTACGGAGCCGTCAAACGATACATTAAAACTTTTGACTCCTTTCGTCCGTCAAAATTCTCCTAGATAGAGTGACAGTCCAGTAACTGACAATTACGAGACAAAGAGAGTCGATGTCTGAGCTCAGTGGCAAACATTGTGCAAAGCCAACATCTAGAAGTAGATATATAATGTATAGGCTCAGAATGATGAACGTCTCTGCTTGGCCTGGCGGACCTTCTAATTGCTGCTCTACCAGCATTGCCTTCTAGTTCAATCATCACCTATCCATCCTTCTATTTTTCCTTTCCATCGTTCTAATAAATCAAATTCATATAGGCCCCAACGGAGCACTTATGAAGGTTAAAACAAGTGACTCTAACAGCGGGCCTCTGTAATGCTCGCCTACCCGAATCACAGACTAAAACTAATGCTGTCTTTATCAGAACATAATAAATGACAAAGACACCAACAGACCCAAAGTGCTCAAAGTCAACGAACCTTCCAGAATAAGGATGATGTCTAATGTGTATGTCATTCTTAGCACTGATAAGGCGCTTCCGTACAAGATAGATTTATCGCGTCAATGTGTCGTACGAGTAAAAATACGTGATATCCTTTTACTGCATCAGTGCAGCGCCTAATCTCTGAGCAACCGAGCCCTAGAGAAATTCTTATAGACTTATTTTGTGTTGCAGGACTATCCTGACTACGATGACGACTATTAGCCAACGGTGACTCCACCTACCATACTACGAGTATAGAACAACAATGAAACTATCAGTGATTTCACTGTTATTATATTAAACGACTTAATGAACTTCGTTTCTTTTATTTTTACCAGCTGTTCTTCGCTGAGATTCATCTTTGCAAAATTTAAACTGATTCAGGTCAGTAGTAATTTAGCAGTGAAGAAATAACAGACAGATTACTTACATTTATAATAATAGTATGGATGCTCATAAGGTTAGCTTTTACCAATTACTCACCTGATGTAAGGAGTTCCCTATTGGCTACAGCCTGGGGTGCTTCAAGGCGCAATTGAATAGGTATCTTCTAGGAAAGCGTGCTTCATCTTCGACCGCATCGTCGCTTTCCAGCAAGTGAGATAGTAGTCAAACGAAACCCTATTTTTTATGCAATTGGATAACGAGACCAGCGATTTGTTTCCCTGATAGTAAGCGTACCTGTCCATAATTCAATTTATTATTTTAACTTACATGAATAATTTATAGCTTTAAGTAGATATTGATAGATATAATTACATTATTATTATATTATTATTTTCTCTACCAATTTGAATATTTTGCTGTGTCTCTGTCTTATCTGTGTGTTTATCTTTAATTATTGTAATTGGTGCATGCCGTTTTAATTAAAGTAAAATAAAATATATAAAAAAAAAAATATAATAATTGCAGTGCCACGTAGAACTTTCAAACACAAAGATCTGCGCAGCACTGTATCATATGTCCAGTAATTTCACTTACTGCTTTGCTCAATCAAACCTATAGCATAGAAAACCTATTTACAGAGTGTTCCAAGCTCAAATTATGTTTAACGGACGGGCTTATATCTTTAAAATATGATTAATATTAGGCAGATATATTAATATGTCAATTTCCTGACTTTGCGATAGCTAACAATGTATAATAATGACAGTAATAGATAACGAGTTAGCATCGATTATCATATATAAGGGCGACAACACACTTTTAGACCGTTACATTTAATTTAAATTTAACTTTTATGCTTATTTATCAAAACATCTAAAACCTAGGAACATACACCTTAATGATTTTAACTGAGTGTCCGTCGGGGTTGTTACTACCGCTTTGATCGTGAAGTCTGCCGCCAAGCAGTAGTGTGCAAGCATTACTGTGTTCCGGTTTGATGAGCAGAATAGCCAGTAAAATTACTGGGCTTATGAGACTTAATACCTAATGTCTCAGGGTAACGAGCGCACTGCAGCGCCGCGCAGGCCTTTGTGTTTCAAAGTTCTGGGTGGCACTGCAATTGTTATGTGCCGGCGTTATGTTTACCATCAGGCAAACGACCAGCTCGTCTCGTTACCAAATAACATAAAAAAAACTGAAAGACAAGACTGTCTCAAATATACAACAAAACTAAGCTTACTTGTAGTTTTACATCAGTCATGTAAAACCTAAACACTTCAGGTATTTGTAATAATTAAATTAGTTGTTACAAATCTTACAATAGCTTTTATTGTATGAAGCAGAAGTAAGATTGCCACAGCCGAAATCGTGAAGGATGAGTTCATCACCATTTTATTGCATCATTATTCATTGCTCAGCGTGTCATCCGATAACGTCATCACATAACATCGGGTTGATAGTTGTTAAAAGGTTCACTGTTATTATTTGGTTAACAGGTTTAGATAGACATTCTAAAGGTGTCTCTCCGAGAAAGCTTGCTGTGAAGGCAATCTAGGACATTCTAGGAGACAGGATTAGGCACAGCGGATTGTCTGGACAGACTCCGTCATTTATGTAATTCTGAAAACAAACTTCGATATACGTTGCACTTTTTATTACTGATATCACGCTGTCACACTGGAATGCTATAATATGATGACTGTTTACTGACAACTTGGCGTCCTTATCATAGGTAGGTACTCTGTTTAAGAGTACTTACCTATTATTTTTAAGAAAAACCCTTCGACTTGTGTACTTAAGACTGAGGAGATTCATACGAACTAGGATTAATAATAATTTATTTATTTTTAGGTACAAGCTTTATTTAATTTGCAATGATGCATTTTATCGAACGTTCACTCACTTTCGTTGAATTGAAATTCCGCAACGCAGAATAATTCCATATTAATTCTAATGACATCTCCATATTGTGGCGATTCTTATGTGATCGGATGAAGTCGGAAAATGACCACGGACATCGAATGCCCGCCGAGCCGAACAAGCAGAAAGTTTTTGTTTGCTAGAGCAGATGAAAACTTTCGGCTCGTTAGATTGGACAACTTGAGGTCAGAGATTGATGATGGAGTTGAAAGTTCGAAAGGCAGAACTGGATTTCCGCCCTAGTGATCATCGGCATAGCGAGGTTAGGCTCGATCTAAGAGAAGCGTAACGAAGTCATCGATAAACAGCTTGTATCTATGATGTATGGTTAGATTATAGATTCATTTGTTTCAGCTAATCAAATACTTTTAAGAACTTCTTTACTCTGCATCAGTTTTAGTCTGTGATTCGGGTAGATGAATGTTGCAGAGGCTCGCTGTTAGAGTCATTTATTTTAACTTTCATAAGTGCTCCTTTGGGGCCTATTTGAATAAAGCAATTTGAATATGAATTTGACTCTCGATAGAGTAGTTTTTGATCAGTATCTCGCCCTATAACTACTTAGATAACTTAGGTATCTTGCGTATAGTTTCATTAAAATTGGTTCATTAATTTCGGGCATTTCCAGCTGCCTCAACACATCACATTGACTACAGGTTTAAAAGTTTATTTAAAAAATTATATTATATTTTTATACCCCCGTCGCTATTTGCGCCACGAGTGAGCACCCGCCTCGCCCAGGTGCGTCACTCGACGTACGTATCTAAATGAGAGATAGTGCTATCTTGTAGTGTGGAACTATCTTATCGATAGTCGATTTTATCTATCGAGTCGATTGTCGCGAATACGCGCAATCGAGTCTCTGCGGTGGCTGGAGGCCTAGTGTGTGAGGTAGGTGCCGATTTATTTATTAAAAAAGTGTTAATTAAGTAAGTACAGAAAAGTTGATTAGACTAGGCAAAGTATTAAATAATGCGTGTCAACAGCAGTACTCAGCCATATTATAAATTAAATAGGTCAATGTTAGTAATCGCAAGCAGACTTCTGCAAAATTTATCGATGACTAAATATCGTATCTGTTTGATCTTCAATTGTTATTTTTATTGGCAGACATACATAACTTTTTTATCTAGGATAATGTAAAATATGGTCCAGAAAAGATCTCTGCGATCATAATATAAACCAGCTCTAGTAACGCTTGCAATATCAAGCTTGCAAGCGTTACTAGAGCTATGTCTGTTTAATTAGAAAATACTTAGCTGTTTTTATAAAAAAAAATGGTTTTTATATTTATCAGATTGTAATTTAATGTCAGATAATAAGATAAATAAACTCTATTTTCTGACTCTCCGATTCTGTTGTTTATAAACTTAAGTAATTGAATAAAGGAAGAAAGATAGTTTCAACCTGTCAATATATTTTTTCTCCAGCAGGAAAATAGATACTTCTAAATTCACAGACATTAAATTGTGATAAAGTGGAATAATTTAACAGGAGTAAAAGATAAATAAAAAAAAACCGCTGATAGAAAGAGCTTGAACCACACACTCGATCAAGTCAAATTTCAACAACAAAAGTGTACTTTCATTTGAGAGGTGAACGATGCCACAGTCAGATACACTGATATAATATACCTATACATTAAATAAATAAAAGTAATAAAAACAAATTAATACAACTCTGCTTTGGGTGAACATATATTTTATAATTTTCTTAATGGAAAATACATTAAAATGAAATAAGTTTATAAGAATTAGGACCTGCATTGTCTTTTAAAATATAGACACAACTGCAAACGATTACTATTTTACCAATTTAACTACTTACAATACGTAATTAATTATAAACAGCCGTTTATCTTCAGTTAAGTACTTAATCAGATTAAAGACGTAGACTGTGGAATTTCTAATTGCAACTCTATAGAGCCTGATAAGTTTAATTAGACTTTGATAACAGCGTAAGAAGTCTGATTAAATCTAACTAACAATTATTATTGATAAACGAAGATAACGTGTTCAATGAATTGGTAAAACCAATAATACTAACACCTGCCGTCACTATGATGTAACCACAACGAAGTTGGCAAAATATTTGGTTACGGTTAATCAACCAAAATAACCAAAAAATGTTTGTGATAAGTGATAAGTGATAACACTATTAATAGTGTTATCAATGTGCCCTCACCATCTTAAGATGGTGAGGGCACATTTTAGGGCGTTTTTTAATACTATTGGGTAACGAGCCGAGCAGGTCGTTTGCCTGATGATAAGTAGAACGCCGGGCCATAACAATTGTAGTGCCGCTCAACTTTGAAACGCAAATTTAAGCCCAGCCTGGTACTGCTTTGCGTTCGTTACCCTAATGAGACATTGGGTATGTCTCATAACCATAAGCCCTGTAATTTCACTGGAAAGTGAAATTCACACTACATCCAGACTAGATACCATTAGGTATCTTTAGTCGACAAGTAGGGCTTTTGTGGTAGACGACAAAATTGTAAAAAATATTACATACCTACATAAGTCAAGAGGTAAAATTTGGAGTATCGCTAAGGAGTGGAACTCGTTGCCTGAGTCTGTATTTCCTGATCGCTATAACCTGGGTTTTTTCAAGTCACGACCTTCTAGGTAAGCGTGTTCCATTGTCGACCGCATCGTCACTTACCAGCAGGTGAGATATTGGTCAACAAAAGGACAGTCATTTTTTTTAATAATCCCCTGGTCCGCCCATGTTGATATCTATTGCTTGGTGGCATTTTTAGTGCTGGCCTGGTTAGCTACCTCTAGTCAAAATCTGTCGCCAAGTACCTACTTATAGTACTTATCATTTTTTCTGGCATTTGCAATTGAGAGCCAAACCTGAGTTTAGAGTCCATATACGCTAAACCACATCGTCAAAAATCAGCCGAAATAGTGGTCGAAATGTAACGAAAAACAATCGCCAGCAAAAATACCTTTATTTGATGGAATCAGGCGTTACTTTGCGGAAATCCATTTTAAATAAGATTATATAAAGTGAGTAATTTATAGCTATAAATTACTCACTTTATATAATCTTATTTAAAAATACCTTTGCTGAATTGAATTTCAAATGAGGAAAACATTTGGAAATAACATAAACTGTAAGAAGGATATACCCAAGATATACACCTATGAAATATTTAAAGACACTTGTCATTTTGATAAAGATGCGGTGGTGTGAGTATCCATTATCGACAATGTATAACTGTGTGTTAGCGGCTTTTACAATAAACTGAGTCACTTAAACATATAATAGTTCAAGGAAAGTAATTATTCAAATTCAAACTTATTTATACACATGGGCCCCAAGAGAGCACTCATGAAAGTTAAAATAAATGAGCCCGTGCGCGAGGTAAGATGCCCGTTCCAAATTGGTACAAGCCGAAAAGAAGGGCACGAAACTCGACCGCATTTTACAATGATTCTTATGATAGCAATCATGTTTAAAATTTAAAGCTTAGTATTACAGTAGTCGCCAGGAGGCTCCTGCAGGTGTATTCTCATCCAATTCGGATCGGGAGTCTCGATAATTCACAAACTATCGGAAATAGACCTCGCCAAGCAAACTGCCACTTCACCGATATTCTAACCACCTCCCTCGAATACATAATAATTAAATTTTAAAATGTACTTTGTGGTAAACGTAAACCTAACCTCTATAAAAACAGTTAGGTACTTATTATTTCGATTCATGTTAAGAATAATTAGCAAACCAATGCGCAAATTTTTGCATTTGCCAGTAATATTATACTTAATTAAATTTGGCAATGTCCACCGTCACGTTGTTGCCTTTTTATTTCATAAATACTTTGCATGCAAATTAATTCCTTAGATCTCCCTCAAAAAGTTTTAGGGAAACATGAACCCAGTTTTAAAATTCATGTCACATCTTCATAAGAAATTTGCAAAAAGTATCGGAAAAAGTTTCGGAAACGTTTGCTTGAAAGAAATTTTATTTTTTACTATTTTTCGTGTATGTATATATATCTTAAGAAAAAAACTAGTCAAGTGCAAGTGCATGTGTAGGTATAAAAAGTTTTCATCATGGGATAAAAGAAACAAAGAAAAAGGTGTCACACGCCGAAGGCATGGCTGATCATTTTTTTGGACGTGTTTCCATTCCCTCTTCACTTATTTCTTTCTCTTTTTCACTGTACCTTTCATGTAGGTACCTACTTCTGGTTTTGCGTAGGTACTTTAGAATACGAGAAAACGAGCGAACTTCAGTATAATTAGTAAATTATATATCCGTGCTATCTTTCTTAAGCCTTTGATAATCAAGATTTATTTGAAAAATCTGGTTTCAGATATAATACAGAATGGGTGAAGTAAAGAGGTTCACACTAGCGGAGGTGGGACAGAACCACGGCCGCAACAACGCGCCCGTCTGGGTGGTGTACCGGGACTCCGTGTACGACCTCACCAAGTACATCGACCAGGTGAGACCAGCCCTCAAGACCTGGTAGCAGGGGAACTTCCAAGTTCCAATGAACACTATCTTATTAAATAAGTGAGCGTTTGACAACTGATGTTAAAGCACGTAGGGTCGAAGTTTACTCGTTTTCAAGTACCATTGCTAATAATCATCTTTATCATGAGCCTGAAGACGTCCATTGCTGAAAAAGGTCCTACCATATAATATGAAGAAGGGGCTAGCAATAATACACCACGCTGCCACTATGATGTTGACCACGGAGATTGTTGCTGGCCATTCTCTCAAATTCCATTAGGCAGCCCGTACCCCTAATGATTGATGGATAAGCATCAATCACGGACCACGTGTAAAACATTGAAAAACCACGATCACCGCCTTGACGCTTAACGACGGTAATGCATACTATAACACAATTTTGTCTTTCTTCATCACAATCAGCAGAAAAATGTCTAAGATTAATAAAACACAAGACTACACGTACAAATTAATTTTTCCAGCACCCCGGCACGCCAGACCCTATTCTAGAAGAAGCCGGCAAGGATGCTTCCAAAGCCTTCGACGAGGTGGGGCACTCCTCCGACGCCAGAACCATCATGACCAAGTACAAGATCGGAGAAATCGTTGAGGTGAGGAAACATATTGACTTGATAGTCTGTGGCCCTTATAGTAGCGTAAGGCGCGCACGCACATTCAAGCCGCGTTCAATACCTAACAGGCACAGAGTCATTTATCTTTCATGAGAGATCTGGGGCACATGTGAATTAAAAAACAATTGGATTTGTATGAAGATATCAACTTTTCTGTTTCTCTCGTACTATGATCTAAATAAGCTAGCTGCTAAATACCTCTTCAAAGTAAATCTATACTTTTATTAAATTTAGTTACTTACATAATTTTTTTGTTGTTTATGTATAACCATCACCTACTCATATGCAAGAATCGATCTTTCACTCAGTGTAATATAAATCTACTTTTATTTCTCAATGTTTATCCTCTGGCGGAATTTTGTAAACTAATATATTTATGTTAATCTGTGAATAGTGTTGTGGGCTGCGCTATTGTCAGTTTATTTCGTGTATTTCACAAATTATTATATATAGTGTAGTTGTTTGCTGTTCCTAATAAAATTAAATAATGATATGTAGATTAATAGACATATAAATAAATAAACGCTTACACTCATACCCCCGCACTAGGATTCCCTGTGTCGCAGGTGGCATGGACACGCACACATCACAAACATCCAAGACCCGAGAACAAACTCTATGCTTACACAAAATCTGCCCCGGCCGGGAATCGAACCCGGTACCCCTCGCTTTGCAGGCAGGGTTACTACCAACTTAGCTACGGAGCCGTCATAAAAAATTTTGATTTTTTCTGATATTGATTACGGCTTAGTGAGTTCGGCCGTCGATCCGCCGGTCAATGGTTCAACTCCTGCATGGAGTTTGGGCTTTCGGTGAAGAAAAACATCGTGTCGCACCGAAATCCAGATTCATCACTGAGTCATCAAATTCAAATTCAAAAGTCTTTATTCAAATAGGCAAACCAAAGGAGCACTTATGAAAGTTAAAATGACTCTAACAGCGGGCCTCTGCAACATTCGTCTACCCGAATCACAGACTAAAAATAATGCTGTCTTTATCTGAACATAATAAATGACAAAGACACCAACAGACCCAATCCGTGCTCAAAGTCAACGAACCTTCCAGAGACCCACCGTGCCCGTTCGAAATTGGTATGGGCCGAGCAAAAAGAAGAGCAAGAAACTCGTCACGGCATTCTTTTTAAAAAAGTAGTTTTTTTACAATGATTCTAATGCTAACAACTAAATTTAAAGTTTAGTAGTCGCCAGGAGGCTCCTGAGCTGTTTGCCTCCATGCATCCTTGTCATCTACATAATCCTTAATTTTATAATACGCTTTTTTAATTAATACATTCTTGACTATACGTTTAAACTTCCCTTGTGGTAATCATCATCGCTCCAAAACTACCGCTCAGTTTACGTAGGTAATGCTTAAGTCGTAGGTAGCCTGGTCGGCCACAGCTGGCTCGCAGCAAATGGCTCCGTCAGTAATGTGCGTCATCCATTTATAATAATCATACCATAACGGTGCTTTCTGAGCGGTTTTCGATGTACAGAAGTCGAAGTGTTATTGTAATTGCGGGACCAGTCTTTGTGTACCTATTTGTTTCGTTTTAGCTGTTTACTTGTGGATCTTCGCTGTGAACTTCCTCTTTAGACCTCCGAAGAGTATTTTTCGTACCTTTCTGTAGCAAATTGACCTATTTGTATCTAATAGCAATAACTCCTTGACGTGGTCGAAGATGGTGAATATTTTTATTTTATATATTTTATTTTATTAGGAACAGCAAACAACTACACTATATATATAATAACTCGTTTCTGCCCGCGGTTTTCACCCGCGTTCCCACGGAAACCGCGCATTTTTCTGGTATAAAAAGTGGCCTATGTTAGTCTCCGGTCCCTAAATTATATATATGCCAAAAATCACGTCAATCCGTTGTTTCGTTGCTGCGTGAAAGAAGGACAAACCAACAAACACACTTTTGCATTTATAATATTAGTAGGATTTGTGAAATACACGAAATAAACTGACAATATTGCCCACAACACTATTCACATATTAACACAAATACGAGTACTACTCGTAGTAGTTGTAGTTTTACAAAATTCCGCCAGAGGATTAACAATGAAAAAATACCTTTACTTGCGCCTTCACTCAACCAATTTTACAGATTTTGCAGTTTGTCATTAAGCCAAGTTGAAAAGTATGAAGCTCTTGAATAGCAATTTGCTGACTCTTACCCACAAGAATGTAATGACAAATCGTAAGCCAGATTGGACCGTGAGCTTTTAAGATGCGAGAGTTAGGAAGTAAGGATGCTATATAAATATAATTCTAATTGAATATTTACAGGAAGAAAAGAAATACGATGCAAGTGGTAAGAAGAAGAAGAGAGTAATAGCGGCTGCCCCCGAAGAGAGCAGCAGCAGCAAAGGTTTCTGCAGTATGATCACATGTGGACTTGTAGGATAAGTTCATCACCAGCGAAGTTCTTAAGATGTGGCAAATTGCCAGTGAAAGATGTTGACAGGAAACCAGTGGGAACTCCATGACGCTCAATAATGATCACAATTTTATACGCAGATTTTAATATATTTATAATGTAATTTATTATAAAAGCTTTAGGTAATATAATTTTTAGAAAATTGTATGGGACATCTTCATTTCTTACCTTTACTAATTAGTAATACAAAGCAGTACCTAAAGTTTGTAAGTTTTTTTGTTTGCTTGTTCCATCTAATCTCTGGAACCGCTGGTTCGACACGAAAATTTGTTTTCACTCATATAGTAAGATCACAGATCTGTGACTAAGATACATTATCCCTGAGTGCTATAAGCTTTTACCCTGACTTCACGCGTGTGAAGCCGCGCCACACCCTTGTTCATACATACACATTATACAAACAAGTATAAATAAATAAAGAAATTTTAAAAAACACCTAGTCAGTGTCGCTCGGGATGATGTAAGGATTTCTTAAAACTCTTTTTAATAACGAAGCGAGCTGGTCGTTTGCCTGATGGTAAGCATAACGCCAGACCATAACAATTGCAGTGCCACTCAGAACTTTGAAACACAAAGGCCTGCGCGTCACTGCATGTCCGCTCGTTACCCGGAGACATTAGGTATTAAATCTTATAAGTCCAGTAATTTCACTGGCTACTCTGCTCATCAAACCGGAATACAGTAACGCTTGCACACTACTGCTTGGCGGCAGACTTCACTCACAAAGCGGTGGTACCAACCCAGACGGACACTCGCAGAAGAGTTAGTCCTACCACCTATTAATAATTGATTCTAACTATAGATACCCCATCATACATCCAAATTTGTTCAAGCATTTAAAAGAAGGAATAAAGAAACTTACATATATGTATACTGTTAAAGTATTTATTTTTATAGGAGCTGCACAATGAAACAATTAGTTGAGCCATGATTGAATATTTATTCTACCCACATTCACATTAATATAAACAAATAATCAAATACCCACATATACAGGTACATGAACCCTGAAAACATTACATTCCTTTTTTGGTCAGTCGTGTAAAAAGTAAGGGTGTATTTAGTTCTCACCTGGCTAGCTATAGTAGCTATACACTCTAAAGTGCAACGCCCGTTTGCCAAGCACCTCAGTCAGTTTGCCATTGCTTTTGCCCTTATACTCGTCTATTACAGACGTTTGAAACATTGTATATGTACAATTGTACATACCTTATTAGGTACCGGAACACACTATTGTGTGAACATATCGTATCCTACGACCACATACCTAATCACTGTAATCAGCTGAGATAGTGGACAATACAAATGTATCGAGAGATAGGTCTTTTTACCTCTAAGTACCTACCTACCTATTTTATCTATATCTATACAAATAAATAAAATTGAAGTGTCTATTTGTAATATCAAAATAACAGCTTTTTACTGCATATGAAAGTATATACGGTATGTACTTATAACAAAACAACCATTTTTAAAATTTTTGTCTGTCTGTCTGATGTGACTTGAAGTTTTAGGTATGAAACAGAAGCTATTTTGATTATTTTGTTGTGAAAATGTAAATTTCGATTTGCCATTGTATAACTGCTACTTGGACTGCTATTTGGTCATTGTATAATAATTGTTATATTAAACATTTGCATGCTTTTATAGCAAAAAAACATGTGCACTATAATATAGAGTCACAAAACATCTATTTGACCATTGTATGTAAAAATACCGTGCTTTTTCTGCAAATAAATTATTTGATTTGATTTGATTTGAACGGCTGGACCGATTTTGACGCGACTTTCACTGGCAGATAGCTGATGTTACAAGGAGTAACTTAGGCTACGTTAATTTTAGAAAAATAATTAGGCTTCCGCGCAAAAGCATAAAAACCATGATATCCAATATCTCCGCGCGGGCGAAACCGCGGGCAGCAGCTAGTAAGTAATATAGATCTCTAGACCCTATACCCTACGGTATCTACCTAGAATATAGACTAAAGTCGGATTCAGAATCACCACGGGGGCTGTCAATACATAATGCAATTTTGAATCCGGCTTTAGTGTCCATTGCGGGATTTCCATTACGGCCAACTTGGCTGCACCAAGCACCTATCGGTGTGTTCTCCCGGCAGCGGCACTAGAGAGCCATTCTAATCTAGGTGCAGCGCATTCACAATCTTAAGTAAGTAAAAAAAGTAGGACGAGACAGGGGTCAAATGTTAAGTTACGGAGTTAAGTTAAGTTAAGTATCACAGCCTAATTTAACCTGTCGACTAATTTAACCTAGTAAGCGACACGCAGCACAAGCGAATGTTCAGCCGTAATGTGCGTCAGTGAGTGTTTAATATCTGGTTTTATACCACAGTCCGGCTCCGGGGGACACTAATATTTTATAGGAACTTTCATTTAATGTTTTTCGGCTGGCCATTGCTTTGCGTTTGACATAATATTATGCACCTACCCACCTATATAAATATACTGTGCAATTTATCCGTAGTTTTTAAAAAAAGTCTTGCTGACAAAAGCCACGCGTTATTTAGGTACTTTAGTAATTACGTCTCCATAAATAAACATCTACCTAGGTGCTTATAGGTACCTAATAAAATAACAACAAACTACCTAACTATGACGACCCGATTCCCGATCTACTTTTGCTAAGTTTATTGATATAGTACATATTATTATTAGACACCTATTTTTTTTACCTACATGTAAAATTCTTCTACACGTAACGCGCAAGTTATTTAGCCAAGTAATAAATGTGTTTAGCGCCACCTAGCGGCAATTGCGTAAATTGTCTTTAAATTTTGCTTGTAAGGACCTATAGTTATGAATTAGTTCACAGTCACCTACTTAGATGGAGCTGTTAAAAATTACCAATTTCAACATTCCGTAATGCACTTTCTCAACTTCTTGTCTCCTCCCTCCACAAATTCACAAAAAATTTTGGTCAGTGCTTTCATAGCCTCAACACATTTGAATCCAAACGACACCTAAGAATATAAATCTATCTTATTAGGGCTTTCGTGCAATTATATTTATTTAACACTTTATTGCACTAAGAAAAGTACAAAAGAAGGAGCTAATGCATTTTCTATCAGTCAATGCTATATTAATATAAGATTATTATTAAATTATGACCAAGTTCATCTACCTTTTTTTTATGTATTTGGTAACGAGACGAGCTGTTCGTTTGCCTGATGGTAAGCATAACGCCGGCCCATAACAATTGCAGTGCCACCCAGAACTTTGAAACACAAAGGCCTGCGCGGCACTGCAGTGCGCTCGTTACCCTGAGACACTATGTATTAAGTCTCATAATCCCAGTAATTTCACTGGATACTCTGCTCATCAAACCGGAACACAGTAATGCTTGCACAGTACTGCTTGGCGGTAGACTTCACTCACAAAGCGGTGGTAACAACCCAGACGGACACTCGCAGAAGAGTTAGTCCTCCCACTAACAAAACTTTGGTCCCTAACTGCACATGAGGTTCCTAGTGGTGCAATATTTCATCATTATCTACCTAGGCCCAAAGGTGGCAAATATAAATGAAAGTCGCACTTATCCAAATCGTTTATTCAAGCAAATGAACATAATATGAACAAACTATAACATTAAATTTATCTACTTAATGATATTTACATTCCATACCTCGCTTACCTTATTACTTTTACGATTAAACTACGCAAATACATCTAGGACGCTTACGCTATGTATAAAAATGCAGAACACAATTTTACCCCAAGAATGCACACTCTGTATACAATTATACATACCATAAAACAAAAGTAAAAAATATTTTTTACTATTATATTTGCGCGCCATTCCCCCGAGCGGATGCTAACCCTATCATTTCCAGTAGAATTCGCACCAAAATTTTATTCTGCATTTTTACCGAGTCAATTAATATATTCTTACTGAAGGAATTATTGATAAAATACTTATCAATAAGTTTTGTCATAGTTGTAAATTAAGGTGCCATGTCAAACATCACTGAGTTAAAACACGATACAGTTTGAAGACATTTTCAGACAATTTTTAGGCACAATTTCTGTGTCACAAATACAGTATTTAAATTTTATTGCATAATTTTCAGTTGGATCCATGGAGTCTTAATATGAATATAGCCTCAGACTGACTGAATGTTCAAAGACATCACCAACCCAACTTTAGGTACAAAATGCCAAACGTAAAACATTAACAAAGACTCATACAAAACTTAAATAAGTGCATATTATGTGTGATCAACTAAACACTAAGAAACAAAGTTATACCGTTATTGTGAGGGCGGCATCTGCAGTTCACTATGTGAACCGTCTCTAGTAATTGATATAATGGTGCCGCCACCAAAATCAAAGCATAATCAGACATAACTAAAATATTATATTATTTAAATATCTAGCACGCTACACACTGCTTTGTCCAGCATTATGTTGAAAAATATGAAGTAGACAGATTTGGAAAAGCTTAGAAACCGAACAACAGGGAAGACAAGCAGAATACCTATAATAAGTGCATATACAAATATTAATATTAACACAATACAGTACATATGTGATCATTAGATAGTTAAATTTATTCGTTAGCCTCAAGGTGAGGTATGAATATTATTCAAATTAAATATATCAATTTTAGCAGATGTATGTAGAACAATACAAGAACTGCACAGGAGGCACTTTAGCATAGGTTTCAATGTGGGTCACAGCACCACTAAACTTGCAAGTGTTGGTGAGGTATACCTCTATCTATTACATAATCATAATGATTATGTAGTGAATAATATATTATTATGCCAGATCTCCAACTGTTTCTGAACTCAGCATGTACAACAATACAAGATTACCACTGTAAAATTATTTTTAGGAGTAAATAAAATATTTTAGTACAAACTCTATGAGGAAATCTTCTACACAGACCCATTTATAACATACAAAACTCATAAACTATATATCATTATGATTTAAAATATAGAACTATAATAGTCCAGAGCAATGCATGTTCATATAATTTACAATCTAGAAATACCAGCATAGAGTCCACCACTCACTCTGTCCACAGACAAGCCGGCATGGGAAGTGTGCCAGCCGGCTCTCACTCACCAATAGCTAAGGACACTGAGAAGTCACCCGGCACAGGCCTCATTGCTGCTGATTGGACTGTGCAGCCTGGCTCGCAGACTTGGTGATCACAATGGTCTGTTTACCACCCACACCCGACTTACCCAGCTGTAGCATGTTGGAGGGCAGTGTGATTATCTTATTGCCACCCACAGTATTGGAGACCAGCTTAACGATGGTTGAGCCGGGTGCGAGGCCCTGAGCAGACGACACTGGCACCGAAGACCGGTTTTGCATCATCGCCATTTTCGGCATAGTGGCAACCGTCATGCCTGTGGATGTCTTTACGAGTGTCACATACTGTGGCTGGTTACTCGCCTGTGTATTGCCTCCTGCTGTCTTTTTGATGATTACGGGAATACCGGCGTTGCCACCCGCCTGCCGCAGCACCGTGGCGCCCGCCATTCCACCGGTCGTAGTCTGCACCGTCCCTGACTGCTCGCTCGACTTAGCCGTTACAATCTTGTAGACAGGAGTCTTTTGACCGCCAATTCCACTGGCAATCTGTATTGCGCCGCCACTACTCGCTATCACGGGGAGATTGCCGGCGCCTAGCTTCACAGGCATGCCACCCGCGACCTTGGCTTGCATGGGCATGCCACCTGCAGTCTTCACCAGCACATTGCTGGTGCCAATCTTAACGTTGCCAGCACCGAGTTTGAGGGGAAGATTGGTTGCCTGTCCGATTTTTTGCATGGTGTTGCCGTGAAGCTTACCCTGGATGTTGCCGGCGCCTATCTTGAGTGGGAGCGCGTTGCCGGCCAGTTTAACGGGCATGTTACCTGCGCCTAGTTTGACAGGCATCCCGGCAGGGCTTCCTGTCTTCACTTGCACGAACCGCGGTGTTCCGCCAGCGCCCGTCGCAGAGCCAAGCACGATCTGCGCGCTGGACTGCGCCGTGGAGACGCGTACCGGGGTACCCGCGCTGCCCGCGCTCAGCCCGCTCACGATCCTTGTCACGCCTTGCGGCGTCACCGCAGCCACTTTGATCTGTTGCGACGAACCCGCAGTCGCCGGTGATTTGACAATGGTCTTTGGCTGGTAAGTCGCTTGTTTGATGGTAGGTGTGCCAGGTGAGATTTTGACAGCTGCCGCTTGCCCGCCGACTTTGACGGCAGCTTGAAGTTTCTGTGGTGTTGAAACTATGGGAGTCGTAATGGAACTAACCGCGGCGGCGGCAGCCGCGGGCGCGATTGGCGTGAGCACGGGTCGAGGTGGTGCAGGCAGGTCTGGTGTGACGGGCGTCATTACGGGTGGAGGCGACGCGAGGCCAAACGCCTTGCTCGCGTCGGGTTGCGCGGCGATCGGCGAGGCGGGGGGTGGTGCAGCTACTGGCTCTGGAGCTGACGCGAAACGCGACGGCTGTACCTTACCACATTTTTGTACTTGCAGGAGATATGTGGTCACTGTGTTGAGTGCAGGCCAGCACAGCTCCAAGGATGTGGTAGCGGCTCGCACAAGCGCCACGCGGCCAGCCTGCGGCGGGACACCCACTTCCAGATACCAAAGATCCTTGCAGCAGATTTGGTTGTTCCATGTTTTCCTATATCCATCTCTTCCTGACCAGATGTAAAGCCGGGTTTGAATGGCTACTGCGCTGTGGCCAGCTCGAGCCCGAGGCACACATTCCTCAAATTTGTCCAATGCTATGTTGTCCCAGGTCATTGACTCCAGGTTTAGAGAGGCTAGTGTATTGGTACATTTCCATTCTTTTTCATGTGTAGCCAGTTTAGACTCATCAGGCACTAGAGGCACCCATCCACCGTAAACATACATATGATGACCAATAACAGTTGCAGTGTGCAGGGAGCGGGGAAGAGGTGACGGCCCTCCTACTTCAGGCCGGGCCCATGACATGCTATCTACATCAAGGATCCAGAGGTCGCCTAAACGCGAACCGCTCATGCCCCCATATATGATAAGTGATGATTTCCCTGAAGTTCTGTCTGTGTATGAAACACCGCTATGAGACTCTCGCGGCGGAGGCGACTGGCCGTAGGTCAGTGGTATATCCCACGCTGTCATAGAAGAATTTGTATACAGCTCTAGTATGTACAGGTCGTTTAGATATCTGGGTATGTTGTTCTTTGGGTCATCGCTCTCGTTGGCCAGCCCGCCGAAAAGATAAACTTTCCCATTGAGGAGTGTGAAACTGTGGCCTAGTCGGGGGCATGGCGGGAGTCCCTGCTTCGGCGGAAGAGACTTAAGGCGCTTCCATTCCCACCGAGAGGCCTGCAGTTCATAGAGATCGTTAGAATACTTGCCGTACTCCACCATGCCGCCAAAAACTAGAAGGCGAGTTCCGTCGACTACGAAGCCGTAGGCGGCACATCCTGGAGGCACTTCGCCTTTCGTGACGGGGACGAACCATTGGTTTGTAGTTGTATTGAAGACGTGCAGCTCGTGAACTATCCCTTCGTTTCCACCGCCGAAAACTATCATCAAATCTTTTATGGCGACCGCGCGATGGCCATGGCGAGGACGTGGTTGGGGGCCAGTGGGATTGTACACTTTTTGCCACTTAAGTACGGCGTTTTCCTTCATTTTTACTATACATTTGTCACTAAAAACTTTTCACCGTATGTATCGCTCGGGATGCGTATCTACAGCATAGACAATGAGAAACGTCGTAAATAAGCTTTGAAGAAAATATTCAGGTTAGTTGAAGCTACATACCACCATCAGTGTAGTCTTTCTCTTTCGCACTCGTTGTCTACCCCAATGAGTATATTAAAATCACCTTATGAAGCTTCGATTGTATAACAAAAATGGCGTTAGCAACAGCGCTGCCAACCGAACGGAGAAAGAAAGGACGGCGTCGGACGTCAAGAGATTGTCTATAGCCACTTTTAGTTTTTAAACCATAGAATCAAAATCCAGCCAGGTTGTATCAAACACATTGGTACTACACCATCAATATTTAATCAAATTAAATCAAACAATTTATTTGCCAGAATACAGTAAAATATCATGGTCACAATTAAAATATAGAGTCTGTGTATTCAGCCTGCAAGCAGACGTGCAAATATTTAAGACTTATTATTATTATACTTATTATTATACAAAGTTCAATTTTTAAAATCTAAAAATTCCTTAACACTATAAAAACATTTTTTAAGAGCCGGTCACTTAATACTTTTTTAAATTTATTACATTCACTTAATTTTATGTCATTTGGTATTTTATTATACATTAAAATCATCATATTCGTTGGGGTTATATTGTTTGGGATCCGCGTGAGGCTAAATATACTGTTCTGTTAGAATGAGTGCAACGGAAGTTCGCTAGATATATTTATAAAAGGATGTTTAGTTTTTACCCCTACCTCTATCCGTCTTTATTTGTATCAGGAATGGGTGGATTAGAGACATTGGAGTTCAGACGAAAGTTACTGCTTGCGATCCACTACTGCCTTATACTGCGTAATAAAATTAATAATCTAGCTATATTGGCAAGTATTAAGGACGAACTAGTCGTTTATTTCTCCATACCACCGTACTAGGGTGATTACTCCACTATTTGACGTTTTAAGTCCAAAATTAAGAATAATATCGATTTATCTTTTCGTTATCTAGGTCAGCCTGCTAATTATACAGAAAAAAAATAAGTGGCTTAAAAGTAATGAGCCTTCAAACATCTGTATTTTAGCACGTATTTTAACGCAAGTTTGGACGTAAATAAATTACAAAAGGATTACGAAAACTCGAAAATAAGGTACATACTAACAAGCTTTAGTCTATTGACATTTCAAATAACTTTGGTCTGACTAAATACATTTAGTAGTTTTGTCGTAAAACCCCAAGCACCAGAAGCCAGTTCGTACATTTTTGCGCGCCGGTTTTCGACTTTTCGGTTTTCGTCGCGACTTTACGAGAGTGTGTAATTGTGTATGTGCGAGCATTAGCCTCATACTACTCATCGCTGCAGAGTCTTACCTTGTCCCACGAATGTTAGATGAAATAGCATGCATTTTAACCGCGCCCACCGATGAGTTCGCTCCATGGACTAGTAGGCTCTTAAGTTGTACGTTCCTAACAACTATATTCGAACGGGGCGTCGACGGCATCAGCTGTTCGCTTGTCCAGTGCCGCGCACCCATCACTGTGACAACGCACCTACACTTCGGGCGCTTGCTTTACTGAATGAGTTCACGTACGAGTGCCAACATGTTGACATATTTCATGACAGTGTACGTATTATTATTATATATTATTTATTAGGAGTCGTATTCCGGCGCTTCAGAGGCCGGCTACCAGACACCATGTTGCGTCACACGTCGCCGACCAAACGTGCTAATTAAGTGTTATATTTTGTATGTATGTTAGTCTATAAGGTATTTATTCTATGGGCCCGCTACGATGTAGTGTGGCCTGAAATAAACGTATTATTATTATTATTATTAAAAAAATATGCAGCAGTCTAATTATTCCACTAATTAAAATATTTAAAATACTAGCAAGTCTTTTAACTAATTTAATGCAACAGTTTAACACTTATAACATGCCCCACATTTTTATAAATAAGAAGTTAATAATCCTACTTCCTACTTAATATTATAAATGCAAAAGTGTGTTTGTACGTTTGTTGGTTTGTCCTTCTTTCACGCGGAGCAACGGATCGACATGATTTTTGGTATAAATATAGTTTATGGACCGGAGAGTAACAAACGCTACTTTATATCCCGGAATATGCATGGTTCCTGTAGGAACGCAGGTGAAACCGCAGGTAGAATTTAGTAATAAATATTAAACTAACATTTTGGATTTTTTTTCCTATCGAATATTACTTCGATACAATCCGGTCGTTTGCCTGATGGTTAGCACAATTTTTTTTAAGAATAACAAAACATTATGTTAATTAAAAAGTAGATATTGAACGTATGGTAAGTTTTAGCGTATTACGTGGCATGACATAGAGAATGTATTTATATCTTTACTAATTACTATTAAAGTTTGTAATAGTTTGTATAATTATGAGTGTATCCGAATCAATTTTCGTATGGTTTGTAATGTTGGCGAGATTGAAAAAAAAGCGCGGCAATCGTAAACTTCAAACTTGTCAAAAGTCAAATTGTCTATGGTGCTGGCAAGTTTAGATAGTGCTAGATAAAGTCGCTAGATGGAGTTAATAACGCTGTTAGCGTTTTTTCATACTTTTCCAAATTATTTTTATCCCTATTGTTATTTGTCCAAATTCATATTTTTTTGCATTTTGAATTTTCCTATTCATAGATTATGCCTTTTTTCGTATAAGTACCATAAATATTTCACTTCTTACCTACATAACAGTCGAATTAAAAATAAATAATTTGATTGACAATGAATCAAAAATTGAGATGTTAGTTCTATCTAGTTTAAACTCATGAATTTTGGAACAAAAATGAATTTATAAAATAAAAACGTAGGCGTGGTTGGTTCACCTATATATACCTACCTCTCTCTAACTGCTCTAAAAGCAGAGCGAACCGGACTTAGTTCTCGTAGTATAAATTGATCGAGTTACTATTACTTGGTACTTGCTGTCTTTGTTCGATCAATCTGATAAATCGTGTCTTCAAAGTTACAATGTCCATCCGTCAAAGACCTTTGCCGATGAACGGCGAACTCGCAAGAAAATGTCATCCCCAAATAGGGTTCATTACTTGGCTGTCAGTCCCAAAAATGACAAAGCCTAATAATTCAGCTGTATATATTTATGACCGGATATATGCCGGATAGGCCGGATATATGTGGCCAGCATAAAGCCGGACATCGTTAGAATGCCTAGGTACCTATTTCTTTTAAAAAGACTCTAAGGCTAAGATCCAGAGACGATTCTAAGCGTGGACTCGTGCTTTCATATGTCAAAATTCTATAGAGATTTGACATACGGAAGCAAAAGCCCTCGCTTAGACTCATCTCTGAATTTTAGCCTAAGAGTTCATTTTCCCAAGGAAGCGAATGAAGCCAGAACTGCTTGATGGGGCACCAGCAGGTTCATGGGGAGAATGCCACGAATCTGGCTGGATTCAAAGCCACCTGTGCGTTCTATGGCTCAAGAGGTTTATAGAACGGTCACATGCCAGCACAGATGAGCCAGTGCTTTTACTGCGGGATGGACATGCAACCCATGTAAAATCAATTGAAGTTATTGATTTATCCCGTGAAAATGGAGTGGTCCTATTGTGTTTTCCACCTCACTGAACTCATCCTCTGCAACCACTAGACGTTGGGTTTATGAAACTAATTAGTAATTACTACTTACAGCAATGAGGTGAAGAATTGGCTACGGACCCACCCAGGTAGGGTGGTAATGGTAACCCAATATCCGACCGCTGGGCTATTCGGGAAGGCATTCGTAGCAGCAGCTACCATGACAACTGCTATGAACTCCTTCAGAGCAACAGGTATTTGGCCTGTAAATATATTTTGCGATGCGGATTTTGCACCAGCTGCAACTACGGATAACCCTGATAATCCAGAACTTGCTCCTGATGCCACACAAACGAATAAATCACGAAGTTCCTCACGGGCGTCACCTCCTTTGAATATTGCCAAGGTAGAACATCAACTGACAGGCATCACGGTCTACGACGAACAGTTTAATGCCACATCATCTGGTTTCCAAACACCACCACCAGTTATGATGTGTAAATCTTCTATTACCGAATTACAAAGCCATCAAACCTTAACGACCCCACTATGCCCCACCTCCCCTACATAAGCGTTTATAGCCTGCCCTTACACTGTACCCAACGCTCGGAGAGACTTGGTTCAACACGGTGATAGGGCATTATCTAGTCCTAGTGATTGCCTGGTCAGCTACAACTCTGTAATAGACGGATCTAATCTACGCTTATCTACCATATAATGTACCTATTCGTCATCTTCGACTCGAGGTAGTACAGAAATGCTATTCTATCGAGCACAAAAAACCTTTGTCTAGATCCCTTGGCATATGTTTCAATGCTGCCGAATAGCGTGAAGTAGTTTTTAATATTCTCGAGTCGTCCTGAGAGCTGACACCTCCCTGTCTCCAAGAAGAGATTAATATTAGGCCCGGGCACAGAATAGATAATAGTACAAACGGGTAAGTATTCTAGGCACGCTGCCGTCTGCCGGCCAGGACACTCGACCCACTGAATTAACAATCGGTAGCTGCAGGGGCGTATTTACCCTAGGGCCAAAAGGGCCATGGCCCGGGGCGGCAGGCTGCGAGGGGCGGCGCAAGCCGCACCGAGAGAGGCGAGTAGTCGACCCAAGTGGCGTTCTATTTCTTCCGGCTGATGATGGTGATGATTAATAAGAACCTAAATTTCGTAAGGTGGTGGACTTGTGGGTGTAAGTTTGATAGATATCAAGACGCGGGGCTTTCGTATATACTGAACGGCGCAGCACGGCGGTGAGGCACGTTGACGCCTGACGGCATCGGCAGGGCGGCGGGGCCTGCAGGCCCGGGGCGCTGAATTCTAAAATACGCCACTGGGTAGCTGATAGAGTTTTTACTCTAAATCAGTTGATCAGTGGATATTGCTACTTATGTAATGTAAGTAAGAGCATTGTCTAATAAATCGTTCGTGGCTATCACGGTGTTTAGATTCCTTAAATTAAAAGTGAGTTACCACAATGAAAGTTTACACTAATTAAGAATAAGGATTATATAGTAAATCCTTCTGAGACTTTTTGACAATTACTTGAGGTTCAAACGCGCTTTGACCTGCCTAATGAATACCTAAAGTCTATCAAAAGTTGTCTACACCTATACTCCAATCAATTCATTCGAAATTACATTCCTAATAAGCCAAGTTTTCTTATAGACGTTAATCAACGTACCTACTGTTCAATCAGACCTAGGTCTGGCGTGGTCGAGTCTGCCCTTCAGCCTTCAGGTCAGGTAGGTAAATGTACATAGGTACCTATATCAAATAGTCTGCAGTCCGCTTTGTGTAAATGAATGAATAAACATTCATATAGAAACTTTTTAATGTGTAGGTATAGTAATGTTATTAACGCTTAAATACTGCTGACTATATACCAAACTAACTTGCTAAGTAATTTTTCGGTGATCAGTAACAATCAGTAACTCCTTGAATGTAAAATAGACTTTTTCAGCAAATCATTTGTCTTACGGTAAGCAAGTCTACCCTTCCATCTACACTGACATTTATTTACATGGACAGAAGTGTTTCCAGCCAACGAATGGGCAACCACTTCGGCTACGACTTCTACAGCATACCATAAAGTAATGAAATTACCGGGCATAAGAAGAGATATGAAAACTGAGGTCTGATTTAACGTTTAGAAGACGAGCGGGTGGTGAAGAAGCCCGCAGAACTTTGATGTTGGAAGCCCTGAATCAAAGAGAATACAAATATTAGGACCCTGAATGGCACTGCTTTCTAAACTATATTTGACATATATATATATATATATATCGGAGCAACGACGTCACAGGCGAGCTTCATAGACGGTGTAAAATGACAACAATCAAAACATGTTAACTTTGGTTTACTAATTAACGTTTAGAACCATAAATTACTCATTGGATTGTTAATAATTTAACTTAAACTTTGATTAACTAATTAATGTTTGTGAACCATTAATTACTCATTGAATTGTTAAAACTAGACAAATGATTGTAAAACTGAACAAATTCACTGTAAACACAATTTTTTAAAAGATTGCCGACAAGTTTCTTGCCCATTCTTCTTGTACGGCCTATTACTTGGAATGGGCGCCTAGAGTCATTTATTTTAACTATCATGAGTGCTCTCCTGGGCCCCATGTTAATAAAAAGTAATGAATTTCAATTGAAGATTAAAATCTAAAGTAGAATGACAAGATCTAACAAGTTTTATAAAGATTCTTTGTCACAATCTGTTTTGCTATAAATACGAGCGACCGACTGTTGGAAAAAGCAGTATTACGCCTACCGTCGGACCGTTCAGATCTCCCATATAACTTTGCCGCAATAAATGGTTGAGATAAATCGAGCTACTTCGTGTTTTCTTTCTACGAGGGGTGAGCGGTCACCATGATGCTGAAGATGTTGACGTCACCGGTGGTGACGTCACCGTTTTTAAAAAGACCCCTGGACTCGCCGCCCCGTCATCAGAAGTGGGATTGGAACGGAACAACCTAGCTTTCCAATCCTAGCCTTCTCACCCGCTTGACACCTGAAGTACCAGCACAGATGGAGTGGGATTGGAACGGAACAACTTAGCTTTCCAATCCTAGCCTTCTCACCCGCTTGTCACCTGAAGGACCAGCACAAATGGGCAATGCAGCCGAGCCCAGTCGCAGCAGAGGTCCCCACATCAGACACCAGCTCCTGAAGATTATGCTGACACACCACCGTATTGGCGAGAGATGACCCATCACTACCAGCTCCTGAAGATTATGCTGACACACCACCGTGTTGGCGACAGATGACCCATAACTACCAACTCCTGAAGATTATGCTGACACACCAGCCGCGTCCGTGGTATCTACACGAACGGGCCAACACGTGCAACCAAACCAAGAAAAAGGCGATGGACATGGACACATGACATCAGAATACAGGTGAATCGTAACTTTTTCTACCATATTTTAACTTTAGACTTGCATGCGCATAAACGCAACTTACAACTTACAAATAATCCAAGAGATTACTTCTAATTTCACGAGATTTCTTAGTTTCTTGAGTTTTATTTTTAAAAGTTTTCACGAGGTACCCACAAATATCAAAAATCTACGAGTTATCTGTGTGCTACCCACTATTTATCACGAGTTACCCGCGAGGTACCTGGTCTACCTACGATCTTCTAAGCAAAGTCGCTTCTTTTAATTGATTTTGATTATTGTGTTTGAAATTATTGCTCAAGGGTCTTCTGAATTTGTGAAAGTGAGTTATAAGTGACAACAAGCATTCTAATTTAATTTCAACTTATTTTGACCAACTAAATAAAAGGGCCGCCAAATCATTTCAAGTATGGCAGTCTCTTTAATCGACATCACAACTCTTAATTCGGGTTAAGCTTTGTGTGGTGAGCGTGAAGTTTGATTTGTTTGGTTTAAGTTGAACTTCGATGTTTGTGTTGGGAAACTATTACCGTTTTTCCTGTGAATCTGTGTGTATGCTAGTTAATTCTAAAACGCGTTTGCCACTAGCATTTGCGTTCATAATGTTACTTCTATTCCGGTATACGTAAATGCGCGATGTGGTAGTTACAAGTTTGATTGTTTCATAAATTCGCGGCGTTAGCAACAGCGCGATGTGTTCATTTAGTACTGTGTGAGTCGGGAATTGATAAGTAAACTACGCCTACTAATCATTTTTATTATGGTTTCATGTGACTGCTGCATCTATCATCTGATGCCTAAGCAACAGCGCAAGGAGTGCGGTAAAAGGCTGGCGCTTTACATGTGATGGTGACACATGGCTTCTTCGGTCATCAAGAAAGTGGGCTCATCCACTAGTCATCAGCAAGTGAACCTGTGCTCCAGAACTGCGCGAGGAATGTTACAGATAAGTGATATTCGGTTAATGATTCGGGATCCGAATTGTTAAACCTGATAATTTTGAATCATCTTTAAGACTGTACAAATCATTTTATTCCTTATATCCCCTCCACTTTTGTCATTTTCAGAGCCTCTGCGGACCACGGTCATAACAATAAGGCCCAGACCGCAGCATCGACCTGTATCCCATTTCCTTTAGAGCCTCTGTGGACCACGGCGTACAAGACCGCCCAGACCACAGCAACATCCCTGTCTCCCAGTCTCCATGTCTTCGAGAATTTAAAATCGTGCAATGATGCGTGGAGCATTTGCATTGAACCTATAATAAAACTATTCATGCAAAGATGCGTGGAGCATTTGCATTGAACCTATAATAAATCTTTTCATGCCATGATGCGTGGAGCATTGACAAAAACAAATACACACTCTGTTCACATTCCCTTGTGCAGCAAATTTATTTACGTTTGACTATGACTATGACTATGACTATGAATGTTTGCATGTGAACTGTTATGTTTACAGAATATTATTAAGAAAGTACCTACTAAAAGTTGGCTGATAATTTTGTTACGTGAATATTGTTTCACTCTAACATAAAATTAAATCTTCGCAATTTGAAAAATAATCAATGCAGCTTAATTTATGCAGTGATGAGAAACAAAGTTAACAGCTAGTGTACCGGTGTACGGGTACCTACCTCAAAACCAAATTTCTAGTTTTAAGAAACACCGTGCCTGGTGCAGGGCGCGCACCACCTGTCAGAATGGCCGAGTCGGCGCGAAGCAGGCTACGTCTAGGGTGTTGAGCAGGGCAATAGGAAACGAAACTTGTTTACCTACTTTGATTAACTAAATGTTTACCTACTTTGGTTAGCTAAATAGTTTGCTCATTAGATTGTCGAAACTAGATAACTTCACTGTAAAGATAATTGATCAAAGAAAAGAAAGCAAAAAGAAAAGAAAAGGAAAAGAAAAAGAAAAAGAAAAGAAAAAGAACAAAAAAAAAAAAAAAAATTTTTTTCTTTTCTCTTAAAGAATGCAAACTGTTACTCTTGCAAACTTAACTGCAAGCAACGGTGGTTGCTTACAGATACCAAACTCAGAAGGAAACGTCTCATTGTTTCAGAACATAACTGGACTGGTGCAGAGCACGCACCATCTATCAGAATGGCCGTATCGGAGCAACGACGTCACAGGCGAGCTTCATAGACGGTGTAAAATGACAACAATCAAAACATGTTAACTTTGGTTTACTAATTAACGTTTAGAACCATAAATTACTCATTGGATTGTTAATAATTTAACTTAAACTTTGATTAACTAATTAATGTTTGTGAACCATTAATTACTCATTGAATTGTTAAAACTAGACAAATGATTGTAAAACTGAACAAATTCACTGTAAACACAATTTTTTAAAAGATTGCCGACAAGTTTCTTGCCCATTCTTCTTGTACGGCCTATTACTTGGAATGGGCGCCTAGAGTCATTTATTTTAACTATCATGAGTGCTCTCCTGGGCCCCATGTTAATAAAAAGTAATGAATTTCAATTGAAGATTAAAATCTAAAGTAGAATGACAAGATCTAACAAGTTTTATAAAGATTCTTTGTCACAATCTGTTTTGCTATAAATACGAGCGACCGACTGTTGGAAAAAGCAGTATTACGCCTACCGTCGGACCGTTCAGATCTCCCATATAACTTTGCCGCAATAAATGGTTGAGATAAATCGAGCTACTTCGTGTTTTCTTTCTACGAGGGGTGAGCGGTCACCATGATGCTGAAGATGTTGACGTCACCGGTGGTGACGTCACCGTTTTTAAAAAGACCCCTGGACTCGCCGCCCCGTCATATATGTTTGTCTGATTTGAGGTCGACCTCAGAACAACAAAATCAGATGTATGATTGTAAAAATCAGAAAATCTCCTATTGAGAACTCCCAAACACCATAGTTCATACTATCATAAATCTTTCTCTGTACAAGCCGTCCTTCTGTGGAATTCCTTACCAGTCACTATAAAGAAAGCAACTTCACTTCATATGTTTAAAGATCAGGTTAGAAAGTTTTACTTATCCAAATGCTAAGTTTTGCTAACACTTCTATTTAATATCATGAATATTATGTATTACCTTACAATATTTATTGTATATTAGTTTATTGTGTTTAATAATCATACGTATTATATTTTTATTTATTTATGTACATAACCTCCATATATTATACAGAACTATATGTATTATTAATATTATATTATCTATTTCTGTCTATCTATTTATATGAATATGTAGTCTATTTATTTTAATTAATAATATATTCTGATCTAAGTCCTTATTTTATTAATTATGTAATTTGTATCTGCACACTACCTTTTTTAAAATCACACGTCTCTAAACATCCTACGGTTGCCTGGAAGAGATCGCTGCTTAGTGATAAGGCCGCCGATTGTACTAATTTGTAAGAGCTTTTGTAATTATTATTTTTTCCCTTATTGTGCAATAAAGTGTTATCTATCTATCTATCTAACAAACAAACAAACTTGTTTCTATGATTTGTGACCTCGTCATTCACGTAACGATGAAGTTCAAAGGTTTTGCATAGTTTTAAGCAACTGTAAATGTAAAAATCAGCTAACACCAGACAGACATTTGAAGTTTACGGTCAGATAGTTAAATTAATTAACACTAAAATCCACGCGTCTGAAGCTTCCAAATAATATAATGTACCTACTCGTATTTTCGCCCACTCCTTACTTTAGCACGTGGTACAAGTATGGTAATTCCGTCCACGTGTAATAACATGATTCTATTTCAATGAGTATGTTTATTCTTTGACGATTTTAAGGGTTTATAAAGGGTTTATTTTCATCTATCAAGTTCGTGCGCATCAAGCCAATGGGCTATTGAATTCAAATTTAAATAAAAAAGCGATAAGCATCTTAAATAAATAAATTACGAAATAAAGTAAAGAAAAATTCAGACGCAAACTATAAATTTTATTAACTGAAAAAACAAATGGTATTCCCCTTATTTTTTACCAAAACGTAAATAATTGCCTTAATTTTAAATACTCCGAACCCTTTGATAGCTTTTCCCGGTTTTTCACCCCATTAATATATAAGAAAAGGGTCCCTTCAATAACGATAGCAACCTGAAAGGGAGGAAAGGAATTAATGGTGTTAAGGGCAGAAATCCAATGGCTGTGTAAACACCAAAATTAAACCATGTATCCTCTTGTAAAGATACATTTCTTGTCCATGGTACCTAGTTTTCTGGATACACTTGTCTCTAGTCTAGTCTAGGGAAGTGTGCTAAGAGACCCTTAGTAAATTGTTCACTGAAAATGGTAAACTTCTTAAATAATATTTTGAATTTCTTTTCAGCAGTCTGCGAGCTTCTTTTAATTTAAATATTTGGATCTTTCCTTTTGATTGTACAAGGGAAAGTTTCTTTTTACCAGCGGAGTTTTAATTAATATTATTGTATTTTTTTATAATTTGGACTGTTTTTCTGTAAAATTCACAAATTCTTATACAGGTCCTAAAATATTATGTTTATATTGGACAAGCTGTCGTGCGCGACCTTATTCTTACGCGTGGTATTTCTTAATTTTTCATATTATTTTCAGCATCTTCGTTATGCTTACCAGCAGGCAAACAACCCACTCGTCTCCTTATCAAAAAGTAGAAAAAAAAACTAGTAGCAACTAACCACAAAACTGCTGAACTGTCCTGTTACAAGATTACATGCGCATTCTCAATCGATACCACCGGGGTATCAACAACGGGGTACTTACAACTCAAACAACGAAGTTGAAGCAGGATCCTTGTAGTTGAGAACCGACCTACTCGTCAGCAAGTTCGTGAGACCACATCTGCGGCTTCAAACTGCGTTGCGAAGCATGCAGGTATTAGATTCTATAGGAATAACTTGTAGTAGGGAGATAGTTATCGATGACCTTCACTTGAGTACTAGTGATGTAGAGGTATCAGGTAGGTACGCCTTCTGGTTTCAACATAGCGTATGCTATTCTAATAACTTATCTGTAAACAGACACTTGAGCTGGACAATTGGTGAGTATTTATAAGCTCTGTAACTTACTTTTGACGGCTCCGTAGCTAAGTTGGTATAGTAACCCTGCCTGCAAAGCGAGAGGTCCCGGGTTCGATTCCCGGCCGGTGCAAATTTTGTGTAAGCATAAAGTTTGTTCTCGGGTCTTGGATGTTTGTGATGTGTATCTGTGTGTGTCCACCTGCGAAACAGGGAATCCTAGTGTGGGGGTATGAGTGTAAGCGTTTATTTATTTTATATCCGTTTATAATTTTATTGTTACGTTTCTACATTTGGGCAACCTCAAACCACTACTTAACTCTACTTGCGAGGGTGCGCGGTAGGGAGACCAGGGACGAACGTAACAATTTTCATATTTCTCGTAATATCTCACAAAGCTTTTTGAATATCAAAATTCTAATCCGTACACATGATAGATTGGTCTTTTAACTATCTTTTAAAACCAGCTTAAATGTAACCTATATTACAGATTTTGAGAAATACGACCAAACAAAAAAAGTGGAAATTGTTACAACTATCCCTACCCCTAGGGTTGGTTGTAACAGTGTAAGGGGATGGTTGTAACATTGTAAATAAAACCAAAGTTACTTTCATATTCAACATATTAATTTCTAATCAGCCTTTTAGATTTTACATTAGAATCACAACAATTAAAAAAAAACTAGGAAACATAACAATCTTCTTCATTTATAAAAAAAATCAACATTATTTAAAAATTAGATCTCAATCTGGTAAACAATTAAGGCGTAGGTAACTTATTTCGTTATTAGCACAATCTACTTGAGCCCACAGCTGATAGTTTCATAGACTATCAGCTGTGGGCATTCTCATGATTGAGATCTCATTTTTAAATAATGTTGATTACTTAAAAATAAAGAAGATTGTAATTGTTTCCTAGATTTTTTATTGTTCTTATTCTAAGGTAAAATCTAAAACGCTGATTAGAAATTAATATATGTTGAATATAAAAGCAGGTAGCCACAATGCTTAGTATCGTTAAATAAGCATTGTTAGAAAAGGATTTCATACAAATTAACCAGAAGCAATCTTCGCTGTCTAAATGATCACTATTCTTAGTTATTTTAGTACATATTTATTTATTCTTTTTTAGTCTTTTATTTCAATTTTTCACTAGTTTTATTATCAACTGCAGCCCTCGGCTTTTTTGTCTGTTTAGCAGTTTGTAAAATAGGTTTCTTAACTTCTTTGGCTCTACGCTTTCTTTCTTCTTGTTCTTGAATTTCAAGCTTGTTTGGAGTCAAATTAAGCTGTTAATTATCAAACAATGTCTATTTCTGAAATAATTTTCAATGGCAAAGCCATTACTGGTGGCAAAGTTAATTCAGGAGGGGTTCTTGGCAGTAATAGTGAAGCTACCGAAGCCGGTGAAGCTACCAATGGTGGTTTTACTTATGGCTGATATGAATTCACATCGTCTCAAAATGATACATTTCTATAAAGTAAAGTACTTCTGTAGCCAAATCCATTATTTCTGCAGTAACTAAACCTCTGCTAGTCGTTCGTTTATATATGTTAGGTATTCAGGAGAAAGAAAATAAATCTGTATTACTTTGAAATATAAAAAAACACAATAAAATCGTTTCGAGATATCACGATCATAATCGGGATGAAAGTAACAAGTTGTTACTTTCATCCCTAACTATAAATTTTCCCTCAATTTGCCAAATACATGCCTATAACCTAAATAAACTATCGTTTTGAACGCCAAAATAGAAAGACGAATACTTATGCTACTTTACTGTCACTAGACACGCAAGCAAGAAACCTCCCATAATAAAAAAAAACACCTTTGAAAAAACGGTCAAACCTTACTTTGGGGGTACTTTTGCAGCACCAGCTTGCTACCTCCACAACCTGACGGCACAGTGCCAAGAGGGCAACTGAGGTAATAGGTGGTTCAAATTGGAACATATCGGTGGTACCACCCATCAATGTAGCTAACATAGTTTGTTCAGAAACTCATTTGTTACGTTCATCCCGCGTTACTTTCATCCCTGGTCTCCCTACCTACAAAATTGTAAGTAATTTTAATTTTATGTAAGGAATTCCTAAGATAATTATCACTAAATTGAGAGAACAATAGATATTATTTAACCGTTTCACTGTAGGTACTAGCGTTCCCGGGAACTTCTTGATTTGAAATACTCAATGGAATGAAATCATTTAAATAATTGATGTTATTAATTGTTTGGTGAATTTTAGAATTGTAATGTTTTTTGAAATTGATTTCTTTAACGTTCTTTCCTTATCAGTTGTATTATATTATCTCGTCTCTTTTGTATTATATTACATAAGGAGACGAGGTGGTCGTTTGCCTGATTTTTTTGTCGGCGTCAGACTACATGAGCACACTCGACACGACCACACTCCCTGACTACACTCACAGAACAGTAGTCCTATTATACTATCACCTTTAGCGGTCTTTTCTAGTCAACCCAGGCTAAATGATCTGTGAGTCAACCATTACCCTAATGGTTGTCTGGAAAAGACACTACTTAACAATAAGCATTAGGACACGGCTCACGGCAAAGGTATAACAAAATTTCCACTTTGCTCACCCAGGTGAATAAACCCTGCCTATTCATTAAGTAATACTACAAGTTTAAACTTTGACTTAATAAAACCTAAGTACCTAGGTACTTATCACTGCTTAGTTGCTTACGTTAGCAAAAAGTTACGACAATGCGAATAGTTTCGTCTAAGAACTCGACGAATTCCTTTCTCTAGCTTATTAAGTTTAATTATTATTTGTGTGCTTAATTAAATATGGCTTTTTACTTCCGTTTTCTAGATTTTTCTTTTTATAAACAAACCGTGAAGTAGAGTATTTTAGCCGGGATAACCTTCAAATGTTCACCAGGACTAACTCTTCTGCGTCCACCTTGGTCGGTACCACCGCTTTGCTCGTGTATTCTGCCACCAAGCAGAATGGAAGCTTAACTGTGATCCAATTTGATGAGCAAAGCAGTTAGTGAAATTACTGTGCTTACGAGACAAGGTATAACGAGCGCACTGCAATGCTGCGCAGGTCTTTCTGTTCTGGGTGGCACTGTCATTGTTATGGACTGGCGTGCGGTACGCTTACCATCAGACAAACGCTTGTCACAATGTCACGTTACCAAATAGAATGGTTGGATTTTAAAATTTTAATAGTACATTACGATATTAGTGCGTAAAGATGTTATAACCAATACGCACGTATATCGTACGACGTTTTTTAACACACTTGCGAGTAAACAGGAAAAAAAACATTTAAATAAACTCAATCTGTGAATGCACACTGTTGCTTTCCCGCCATTTTACCAGCGCGCTTGAATAGCAACAGCGCGCTGCTCACTAGCTGGAGTGGTGCGGCGGCGATCAGTTCCATATTTGAAATGGCAAATAATACTGTTATGGAATTTGTATGGACTATAACTTAACTATTTGCTTTGATAACACACGCGTTTTTTATGACCCGCTTTACATATTTAAAACCGGTGGAATTATATCAGCTTTACGAGAGAGGGTGTTAAAAAATATAATATAATACAATAGTTTAAATTAATTTAAAATATTTTTTTAAATATTCGTATTCATATTAATTTATTAATAACAAATTTGTTACAATATAACATTGTGTTCCGTAGCTTGATGTTTGCCGAGCCAACTCACTATCATCTCGATGCGAGATAAATTGCAAGTCCTTCAAATGGTAGACCTAAAGATCTGTGGGTAGACCGCAGGATTCCGCAGGCCTCCACAGGGCGACAAGGGACAGAATTAGCCCTTTTATTGGACCCTTCCGAATAATCTTCTTGGAAACATGAAAACAGATACGTTGCACGCTGCTTTCGAATATATGAAACTAAACTTGATTACTTGTATCCACTGATTAGATACTTATAGGTACCTATATCTAATACTAGTGAGAGACAGCATTTGTGTTGTTAATAAAAAAAAAATTGTGGATACAATTCAATAGCACTTTATTGCACATCAAATTAGTACAAGAAAAAAACAATATTTTTAGAGAACAAAATAAGTATGGTAGTTTTTGGGCTGTTTTATTGCATAAAGCGATTTATACCAGACAACTTTTCGATGGATCGGAATTGTATGACAAACATAATGCGGTTGATGGTGTACACAAATCGAATTATACGATATAATAATTCTACATAATTATACAATAAATACATAATATACCTAGGCATCTATAAATAATATACATACCTACTATAAATACCATGATGATCCACATGATGATAATTTATCAAAGTCGCCAACGTCTTTAACGTAATCTCACTAAGTGGTCACTACCTCATTAAATTAAATTAAATTGTTTATGGTGATAAAAACGATAAAAACCAATTACATTTATCACATTAGGAAATAGTAGTTAATATATACAGTTACAGATTACAATAATGTCAATTAAAACTAGAATTAGGTAGTTGAAAACGCAATGTCAAAAAATAAAATAATTAAATAATAGCGTAACCACTTTTTTTGCATGTTTTTTTAATGTTATTTGGTAACGAGACGAGCTGGTCGTTTGCCTGATGGTAAGCATAACGCCGGCCCATAACATTTGCAGTGCCACCCAGAACTTTGAAACACAAAGGCCTGCGCGGCACTGCAGTGCGCTCGTTACCCTGAGACACTAGGTATTAAGTCTCATAAGCCCAGTAATTTCACTGGATACTCTGCTCATCAAACCGGAACACAGTAATGCTAGCACACTACTGCTTGGCGGCAGACTTCACTCACAAAGCGGTGGTAACAACCCAGACGGACACTCGCAGAAGAGTTAGTCCTCCCACTAACAAAACATTACCTACATGCTTAAGTTGCATCATATAGGTAATGTTTTTCTTCACCTAAATGTTCAAGCTTAATATAATGTCAGATTCGAATGACCTACCGATTGACGACATCATACATTCACAACCTCTGTCAACTTTTTAAAACCCGCGATAGGCAAACGGCGCGGCCGGTAACACATCTTTTAGTTTTATTGCTTACTGGATTGAATACGAGTACCTTTCCCATAATGTAAATTCAGATAAATAATTTAGAGGTCTATTGAAGGGTGGGATAACACTCGCGGTTGAAATCTCGAACGCTTTACCAATTTCCCTTCAATAAATCAAAATTTTCTGTAACATAAATTTAGATTTGACGAATATATTATTTCGAATGAATGTGTGGAGGACTGGAGGTGGGCGAGAAGTTTTACGTTTCTAATGAATCGTACAGAAAATGAACAAATTTGTAATATTTTTTTTGGGCCTCATCATAAGAGTGTAAATATGGTTTTTGTTTTTATTATCATGTTAAGTTTAATTATTGTTTATTTTTAGTGCTTAAATTTTTTCAATGAACTGCATAAGTAACCTATTTAGCTATAGATATTACAAAAATAATACTGTTAATGTACATCGAATTTAAAAAATCAGCAGACCAGCGGCGCAAGTACGGATCTTTTCGATAAATAAAATTCGATAAAATTGGCAGTTAAAATCGATAAAACCCACTTTATCGATTTTAACTGTCAATTTTATCGAATTTTATTTATCGAAAAGATCCGTACTCGCGTCGCAGGTGTTGTTTCTCAGTAGGTAACTCTTCTGCGATTTCTCATCAGGGTAGGTACCACCGTTTTATTAGTGTAGTCCGCTGCCAAGCAGTAATGTGCAAGCGTTACTGTCTTCCCGTTTGATGAGCAAATTAGTCAGTGAAATTACTGGGTTTATGAGACTGTTTCAGGGTAACGAGCGCACTGCAGTACCGCCAGGTCTGCGTTTAAAAGTTCCGAGTGAGAGTTTGAAACATAATCAAAGAGCGAGTGGGATTGTTATGGGCCAGCTTGCTTATCTTTATGCAAAAGATTCGCTCGTCTCGTTATCAAATAGTATATAGATAAAAAGACAATTGCAGGCTTATATCATATAATATAATCTAAATACCTATCAGTTGGCAGCGTACGTTTAATTGTGACGGTGGTATTGGACGCCAATGTATGTTTGCGTTTTGCTGTCGAAATACTTGCTTGCGGGCTTGAAGCCCTGCCTGGGCTGAAAGCGACGACTGCTCCATTACATACATCACTTGCGCAGCACCACCAATAACGCGGCTTCAACACTGTACACGCCGTGGTTGTGAAACTATTTTTTACTACTAACTTAGCCATGGAGCCGAACGGGACCTCCATAGATTTACGTGGTTTATTTTCCGCTTATTAAAACTGCAATTAATAAAACTTTGATTAATAAAGCGCGTGTAGAACCACAACCGTTCAAAGCGGTGTAATTTATACACATCATCCCTTTAATTAAAAATGTGGTTTGCGGCGCAATCGATACTCGCACGGGAGTCGGCGTAATAAATTGGGATGTTGACTTCATTTTTTTTATGATGCTAATCAATTCGTTTTCTAATAAAAACTAAATGTCTATATCGAATAAACTGGAAATCGAATGCTAACAACGTCAAAAATGAGAGCCAAATTCAGGCGGATCTAGTGAGTGCTAAAACGCCCCATACACTAGCGTGACGTTACATATTCAACGCGGCTAATAAATTTGTACTAAAACACACATTTTGTTGATTTTGGCCGTGAAAAACTGCGTTTAAGTACATAGTTGTAATACATTTGTTATTCATTAAAATGTAAAGGATCTGATAGTATAGTTTAAATTACTATTTGATGATAAAAAAAGTCGTTGAATTATGGAAAGTTTTAGATCCAGTATCTTTGTGGAAATTATATATTTTTTGTGAATTTAATTTTTATTGTGTTGATGTGATGTTCTTAAACCTGTATAACCACAGTATTTATGTGTTTTTTGGTTCATGCAACTACCCAATTTGATTGCCAAAATCCTTATGAATGTGGTGTAATGTTATGGGGTAATTCTTTTGACGCGTCACCAATATGCTGATATCTGGCTCAACGAATCAGCATTGCGATCCAATGAGGTAATCTGTCGGTCTGGAGCTGATAGGGTTGCTGGCAGTGACTGAAGAAGAAGATCCGCAGATTGGGCTCAATGGCGCACTTTGGGAGAGGCCAGCAGTGGGGTGATACAGGGGGAAGACGTCCACTGCTGAACATTGCAACATAGCCATTCCCCGTAGAACCCCACCTGGATCGGCTACTCGCCACATATATCTATGGATATATAGGTAGTATATACATATTGGGGGGTTGCCATTAGAAACAATACACCACGCCTGGCAGGCGGCTTGGTGATCGAGTTGATTCGCAGCAGAAAATGTTATAGATGGTAGAGTTATTATGTTCACCAAAGAGGATGGTGCTGTCCATTCCCTGGACATTACATACGATCCCCACTGGAAGAGATGGCCGATGGATGGCCACGGCTGTAATAGTTAACAAAAATATATACATACTAGCTTCTGCCCGCGGTTTTCACCCGCGTTCCCACAGGAACCGTGCATTTTCCGGGATAAAGTGTCCGGTCCATAAAATACATCTATGCCAAAAATGACGTCAATCCGTTGCTCCGTTACTATGTGGAAGAAGGACAAAACAACAAATCAAGAAACCAACAAACAACCGTTCGCATTTATGATATTAGAAAAATAAAAATAGGAAGTAGGGTTTTATTTATTCAACATTTATTAAAAAAAATTCAGTTGAAAAAAATTGCTTTAAAAAAGCTACGAACCGACTTCAGTGACAAACTACTAAACCGATTTTAATGAAATTTCCATGGGACCAATCTGAAAGTATATTCTTTCAAATTAAAAAACAATTTTCCAAATCGTTTTATAAATGACGGAGATATGAGGTAACAAACATAAAAAATACCCACCGAATTGATAACCTCCTCCTTTTTTGTAAGTCGGTTAAAAATTCTGAGTTCGTTTGAAAAGCGTTTTTTGCTAACGCTTTACAAATAATTGTATTTCAGTTTAATTAAGTTTGTTGTGATTAAATAATCACTTGCGTCTAGTTGTCAGACGAGTAGTAAAAGAAGCATAAAGTAAATTATATAAATGACTAGCTTTTGCCCGCGGTTTTCACCCGCGTTCCCACAGGAACCGTCGAACCGATCTGTCAAATTAAATCAACTTGTCAACATCATGAAACTGATGATTGACAGCTGTCAATTTATTGACAGTTGTCAATGTCAATTTTATGTCACACTAACATAACCTAACTTCTGCCCACGGTTTTCACCCGCGTTTCCACAGGAACCGTGCATTTTTCCGGGATAAAAAGTAGCCTATGTTACTCTCCGGTCCATAAACTATATCTATGCCAAAAATCACGTCGATACATTGCTTAGTTACTGCGTGAAAGAGGGAACCAACAAATCAACAAACCAACAAACACACTTTCGCATTTATAATATTAGTATGGATATGGATGTTTATACACAAAGTCACCTTTAACACAATCCGTGTATAATTTATGACTGTTTCTCCTGTTTAGAGCTTACTCGAGATATTTTTCATGCTCACCGTGGCTTGCAAAATATATTCAATAATGCAGACGAGTCTTGCGTCTCACTGGAATATTTACATATTTGCTGCTATATGGCAGAGTGCCGGCTTACAGATCGATTTGTAACGTGCAAAGAGATTCCAATATAGTATAGATAGAGTGGGCATAATTACCTATGGAAATATTGTGTTCTAGATATCCATACAATTAATGACGTCACATAAGTCCCGTCCATCGGCAGATTTTTCAAGGCTGACATTTTGTTTTCCAGTCCAGAGCGAGTATTGGAAGTGACATTGAATTCAATCGTGCGACTAAATTAACGTGTTATTATATAAAAAAAATAGTTCTACAGTAGTATTAATGCAAGTGAGAAGTTGCATGTGATACAGGCTACCATGCCAAAGTGCTGTGTGAAGAGCTGTGGCTCGACAATTGACGCCATTTTTGTTTCTGTTTCGGCGCGCAATACGTACCTTTTGTTCATATCCTCTACTTTTCTTTAATCATTGGTAACGTGGTTCAGGGGCAGAAGTAAACGAGGGTCAACTCAATCACTATACCTACCTATCTTTGGGATAATTGGCTTGCAAGCTTGTATGTCTCCTCGAAGAATTCTGAAATCGGCCCTGTACGACGACACTTCTCAAAGTTATTATACAAATACTAGCTCAATTTTAATGCGATGCGTTTTTTTTAGTTTCTGTAGATTAGTATTTGATCTCTATGTCGCCTGATGTTAACCGACGATGTGGTTGAAGATGGTGGTTAACTAAACCTTGATTAAAACTGGCTCTTAAGTGCAGCTGCGGGAACACACCGATAGGAGCTTGGTGTCAGTTTTCCTACTTGAGCGTGGTAGCTAGCCAGGTGGGTACTAAAATGCTCTATCATGATGCAAGGGTTGTATCACGATGTTTTTTTCTCCGAAACGTCGAGCTCATTGTAGGGTTCGAACCATTTTGAAGAGCGTCATTATTAGTCTCTCAATAAAAATTGTAGAAAAGGAAGAAGCTTAAAATAAAAAAAAAAATAAAAAAAAATAAACGCTTACACACTCATACCCCCGCACTAGGATTCCCTGTGTCGCAGGCGGCATGGACACACACAGATACACAACACAAACATCCAAGACCCGAGAACAAACTTTATGCTTACACAAAATCTGCCCCGGCCGGGAATCGAACCCGGGACCCCTCGCTTTGCAGGCAGTGTTACTACCAACTTAGCTATGGAGCTTAAGAATTTACTATTATTTTGCAGCCTCGCCACCATAATCACGCTGATAATAATAATAATTAGTTGCAGTATGTTGCATCAATTATATTCCATTTCAAATAGGTCGGAGTGAAAGGAAAATAATACGTGTAGTTTCAATAGTACGAACAGGTTTTCAGAAAAAACTGACTTTTACCTGACTACTCGTTATCGTGTTCGTGGAATCTAGCGCAAGGGCTCCGTCAGCCAAATTCGTATCGATGTTAGGGCTGCCTCAAATTTAAATCAAAAATACATGTCACGTGTGGGACAGACTCTTTTCGGGGATTACTCGACGCGAACGGTACGAGTGCGACTGCCGTAGCGCGGCATTAGACACTAATGCATGATTGCGTTTTGCTGTACAAATAACCATGGTTTTGCAAGAAGCACGGATTACGAAGTATTACACGCTCACGCGCGGCTTTTTGTTAGTGGTAGGACTAACTCTTCTGTGAGTGTCCGTCTGGGTTGTTACCACCGCTTTGCTCGTGAAGTCTACTGCCAAGCTACTGCTTGTGCACGCATTACTGTGTTCCAGTTTGATGAGCAGAGTAGCCAGTGAAATTACTGGGCTTATGAGACTTAATACCTAATGCCTCAGGGAGCGCACTGCAGTGCCGCGCAGGCCTTTGTGCTTCAAAGTTCTGGGTGGCACTGCAATTGTTATGGGCCGGCGTTATGCTTATCATCAGGCAAACGACCAGCTCGTCTCGTTACCAATAACATAAACATAAAAAAAAAGTTAAAATAGTAGGTCAGTATAAATCAACTTGGTTTGCAACAGTCCTGGTTTCTTCTAAAACAACGATCTGTAAATTTGACGATCTATTCCAATGAATTAAAGCGAGTTTGCTGAGTGACCGAATCTTACTTATCTGTCTACCGCTGTGTCGTGATTTGGTATTCTGTTCTCAAGTTTCCACGCTGTGACGTGGTCTACGAAGTTACCAACTGGCGTTACAATCAAGTACGTAGCTAACTTACTTGACCTTCAAGTTCCGGGATACAAATTCTACGACCTCTGCGCTAACTTTGAGTTGTCATCCAAGTTTCGAAGAGTAAACTAAGTACATAATATCATAATAAGCAGAGCTGTAAAACAAAATCTTTATTCACGGCAGTTAAACTAATCAACAAGTGTGTATTCATTACGACAAATTCCCCTTTATGATGACTTGGTATGACGTTAATAATAGTAGGTAGTAATGAGGAATTCCCATTACGCGTAGTTAACTCTCCAAAATTGCATTTTTCTGACACTGCGCAGTTACTTTTTTCTCTTTATCAACATTTATCGATCTTTTTCATTCACCGGTTGCTTGTACTATCTGAACATCCTTGAACACTAATTTTATTTGGTACTAGCTTCTGCCCGCGGTTTGCACCCGCGTTCCCACAGGAACCGTGAATTTTCCGGGATAAAAAGTAGCCTATGTTACTCTCCAGTCCCTAAACTATATCTATGCCAAAAATCACGTCGATCCGTTGTTCCGTTGCTGCGTGAAAGAAGGACAAACCAACAAACCAACAAACACACTTTCGCATTTATAATATTAGTAGGGATTTAATGGCAGGCCTTGATACAAAATAGAAAACCTTGGTATATTTATTTACTTACGTTTGTCAAAGCTGTAGGCCACAGAAGGGCATAGGATAACAGCTGGACTATAACAGAGTGGTACAGATATCTAGTGTGAAATAATGGTCCCGCAAAATAAAGCTTGTCATACAAAAAGTAACCTAAACCTCTCCTAATCTACATTACGATGGGCTCTCTGAACCACCTGTTCGCTCAATCTCAGACAATCCCAAGGGTTTATAAAGGTATACAAAGGCGAGGATTAATAATTCTAGACTTTGTTCCTTTACCGGTTCGGTTCCCATTTTGGCCCAAAGCCAAGGTGTCTCTGACCTCTGCTATAATTTAGTAATACTAGCTGCTGCCCGCGGTTTCACCCTCGTTGAGTTATTGGATTTCATGGGTTTTACTTTTTTTACTCCTTATAACATCAGCTATCTGCCAGTGAAAGTCCCGTCAACATCGGCCCAGCCGTTTCGGAGATTACCCGGAACAAACAGACAGACAGACAGACAGACAAAATTTTAAAAATGGTTGTTTTGTTATATGTACCGTATATACTTTCATATGCATGCGTCTGCTCCCTAATGCAGACCGTAGACGCTTATGCAAACGTGCGTTTGTTTGTCAAAATAACAACGCTTTTGCATCAAGCGCGGATTATTAGTAAAAGAATCTGATAGTATATTTTAAATTACTAAGTATTTGATGATAAAAAAATCGTTGAATTCTGGAAAGTTTTAGATCCATCAGCATCTTTGTGGAGATTATATATTTTTTGTGAATTTCATTTTTATTGTGTTAATGTGATGTTATTAAACCTGTATAACCACAGTATTTATGTGTTTTGTGTTTCATGCAACTACCCAATTGCAAAAGTTGCCCGGAAAATATGAAAAAAAATAATACTAAAAAGATTTTTGTTTGAAGACACGATCGATCATTAGTCAAATTTGTTATAATCTGGCCTTGGAAATGGGCCAATTACCTAATAATTGACCCATTTCATCCAGGAAAACGATTTAAATCGTAATGCGGAAACCGTCTGCGTCGTCATCCGCCATAAATGTTTGTTTTGATTGGCAGAAATCGTTCGTATTTTAGCCTGATTGGATCCAGACTCTCGGGAAATTAAGGAAATAAATAATTGGTAATCATGCACCCTTGAAAATATAGCTTTTCTTTTTTGTTTCTTTTTTTTGCGTTTGACCGTTGTCTCACCTAATGTTAAGCGACGACGCGGTTGACGATATAGCACGCTTGCCCAGAAGATACCTGTTAACTCGTCTCTTGGAACCTCCCAGATTGTAGTGTTCAGGAAAAACCGACGCCGGCAATGAGTTCCACTCTTTGGCTGTCCGCATGATGAAGGTGGAAGCGTAACGCTTAGTACGGATAGGAGGAATGTCAACCATAAGCGGATATTGCCGTACGTCTGGTCGTCAGATGATGGAAAGAGGAAGGGGAATCAAGTCATGCAGTATCGTTGCACACTCTACAAAAGGTATCCTGTAGAAGACAGAAAGACTAGCAACCTTGCGTGGATGCTTGAGGCTCTGGAGCCTGGCATCTTCTAGCGTGTCGTTTCCAATGAGCCTTTTGGCTCGTCTTTCAATAGTCTCTAAGGCCTCAAGCTTCAGTGTAAGTTAATGTTGGGAAACTGGAATCATGACGCTGGAAAAATATGCACAAGACGTGCGAAGCCAAATCATCAAACAACGACAAAAAAAAACAATGGGGAATTTTGGCGGGAACGCAAAAATATATTTACATTATGACATTTTATTTCATACATTTCCATATTAAACCCAGGGCAGCAAATAATACCAGGTGTAAGTATGAATAAAATTGCATTTATCACATAAAATATGTAATAATGGTGGATTATAAACATTTAAGTGTTCAGGAAGGTGTACGCGAGTACTTAGTACAAAAACGAAAAATGTGTGTTATTGTTTTTTTCCCAAGTCTTTATAGGTACATTGTAACGGGATATTTACCGTGATTTACTATTTATTATCTATACATACAACTAAATAAAATTGATGTGTCTATTTGTAATATCAAAATAACAGCTTTTTACTAAATGCATATGAAAGTATATACGGGACCTACACCAAAACAGCCATTTCTAAAATTTTTGTCTGTCTGTCTGTTTGTTCCGGGTAATCTCCGAAACGGCTGAGCCGATTTTAACCGGACTTTCACTGGCAGATAGCTGATGTTACAAGGAGTAACAAAGGCTATTTTTATTTTGGAAAATGAATTAGGGTTCCGCGCAAGAAAATAAAAACCATGAAATCAAATATCTCCGCGTGGGTGAAGCCGCGGGGCAGCAGCTAGTTATGAAATAATCACGGTAAATATCCCGTTACAATGTAAGTATAAAGTACTAAATAACCGTGAAAGTTTGAAACTGTTTTCCCAAGTCTTAAAGAGGCGTTTAGTAAAATATCTACCGTTTTAAAGCCGAAATAATTTGCGTCGACTGGTATTAGACCTCGACTGGTTGTAGGTATTCTATTTTCATTTTGGTTTTACAACAGTTTTGTGTAAGCGTTCGTCATTACCTCTCCTTGCCTCGGCTAGATGGCCAGCGCCGTTCGCTTTACTACCTCCGCTTGAACCCTAACATAGGCTATGTAAAGCGATTCTATTTAATTAGCCCTATTTACTGCTACCCTCTTAACTAAATTATTTAGCCTTTCTGCAGGATTAGAGGCTTTCTTTGTGGACAAATAAAGAGCCTTTTTAGGCGGTAATTTATTTGTACTTACTTAATGGTTAAATCGTGGCTTTGCAAAACTTATGTTAAGGGTAAAATAAATGGAGAATTTTGATTTTCCATCATCAGAACCTCGACACCAAGTGCAATCTTGGACTAATCAAAGCGCAGCATATGAGACCAAACTCAAAGGGTTTACTTGTAGCCATTGAAGAGTTCCACTATCCACCTCCTGACTCCATCATCAGATCAGCTCCATGATACCAAATTATAGTGTTGCCATCCGAACTACATACAAAATACGATAATTAGTAGTAGATTAAAATTGACTTCTAAGAGTTTATTAAGTACATTGTTTGTTAGTTGGTTAGTTACAAGTGAAGCTAAAAAAAAGCGGGAACTGACTTTGATGTAAATATTGCGATATTTTTCCACCCTTAGGAGTGGAGTCTTTAATAGTTTTACTAAAGAATACTTTAATAAACATATTGACCCAAACCACCCTTAAGATATACTCTAAGATTCATCTAAATCGGTTGACAACTGGAGGAGGAATCGATAGCCACAAAAAAATACAGATGAATTGAAAACCTAGTCCTTTTTAGAAGTCGGTAAAAATAATCATTTACTCCCTAATGACCACAACATGGCCGGAGCGTTCCATTTCATCCCCAGGTTAATTAAGGTGCTATGTCGAGCTAATGATATTCATCATTCTATCTCCTCTTTATTCACACCGACCGCGTCGGTTTGCGTTGATATAAATGAGAAGGAAGACCACGCAGACCTCTAAAATTGAGTAAAAATCTAAAAAGAAGAGTATTACTTCAAAATTATAATGCATAATCGAAAATGTACCACAACCAAGTTTTTTATCGCTATATAATACGTAAGTCTTGTTAATTTTATCAATATATATTTATAATACTGGGGTGCCACTCACCTCTACCTCGAGCGCTACGCATGATCAACGCGGTGTTGCACCAGCAACCACAGCTCGATATATTTCATTGCACTGCACAGGAGTTTCACCGAGCAGCAATGCAATTTGTCCAAAACATTTAATTTAATTTACATGTTTTTGTTTAGTATGTTAAGTTACAGTGTAGTTGTTCGGGCATTATCATTCTTTTTAATATGCGGTCAGTCACAAACCGAAGATACCAACGAGCGACGGGCATTTGGGGGTAGTTTTGGAAAACTCACTCGCCACCGGCCGCGGTGCATGACCGCTAGTACTCCATCGGCTGTAAAACGCGTCGGTTCGGTAATATTGTGCGACCTATTGTGAAATATATATATATATAAACCTGTAAACTGTGCAAGAATATACTTGTGTTTTGTGCCTACACCCGGGTGTCTAGGGTTTGGACAGTGACGGAGTCCCGGCGCCGGAGTTCAGCGGTTTCAAGGTAAGTGGTTGGCTCATATTTGGGGGAACGGTAATCCTGAACAAATTCTAACCAGGGAAAGTCTGGAACCAGTGTGCTTGCTGGGCAATCGAAGGAAACATACGGTTTACACGAACATATAACTGGTCCTACGAACCGGATTGATTTTCGACAAAACTGGTCCGTTTTGAATTTCAAATAACGTCCATTATCTTTTTTTTAAATCTTACGAGGTTCGGTTAACGGCTTAAATTCAAAATGTCTAAGGCACTTGAAAATAAATTTAAAATTAAGTACGATTGGTTTATTTACTCGTTGGAACTAATTAATACAAAACCACAAAGTTCCGGACTTATTTCGTCGCGCCTACGAAAATTAGAGGGCTATTATGTTCTATTAACGGAAGCGTACGAGTCCATTCTGAACGTTTGTACGGAGGCAGCGGACATTGAGCTCGTAAAGGAATACGATTTAAAGTATAGGGAGGCTACCGAGATATACGACAAGTTGGAAGCTACGGCGGCGGCGGCGTATACGTCCTTAGAGGGCAAACACGTACCTACCCCAAGTACACCTTTGGCTAGACTGCCGAGAATTGATTTGACCACATATAACGGTGACATATATTCTTGGAGTAGCTTCATAAGCCTTTTTAATTCTCTGGTGTTATCACGGACAGATATATCAAAAACGGAAAAGTTCCATTATTTATTTTCACATGTCGAGGGTGAACCGCGATCCTTGATACAACATCTTCCGATGGTCGATATTTCGTTAGACTCGGCTTTGGATATTTTAAAGGCCAGATTTGATAATAAACGGCTCTTGACGGATTCCCATATATCTCGGATTTTACTAATGCCGGTTCTTAGCAGAGCGGTAGAACTTAGAACAAAAATATTAAACCCACTATTGGAATCTACACGGGCTTTAGATAATTTGGGTCTTCCAACAAACGAATGGAGCTATATGTTGGTATATATCGGTCTCTCAAAGCTACCTATGGACATTAAAACTCGTTTCGAACAGCAGTACGGCGGGAATAGTGATAATTTGCCCACTTTCAACCAACTAATACAATTTTTACAGAATGAATGTCGACTCATAGACACAGCGGCATCGGCGGAACCGGTTTCTTACGCGGAGCGGTTGCGTAAAACTGATAAGCGCAATGTGCATTTATCACAGTTTAATAACGGCAACCAAAACGATGGCGGTTACAATAAACAATGTAGTTATTGTCAAATTACCGGACATTTAGTTACAGAATGTTTTAAATTCGGTAGTTTGTCAAGACAGGAACGGAAGAGTTTTATTCAAGTGAACGGATTATGTTTTAAATGCTTCGGAAAACACTCGGCGGCTGCGTGCCGTGCGCGTGCGCCTACTCCGTGCGGCCGGTGCGGGAACACGGGGCATAATGAATTAATCTGCACATTCATTGCTCGTTCTGATGCGCCGGCGGACGGCGGGCAACGCACTCGGCACGCATACGTTACTGCTCGCGTTAACGTCGCTAGCGGTAGACAGTCTCCTTGCGAATCACAACGTAGGCCAAGTTTTTCGCGGGAATATTATAATAGTAATCGGCGCGGTTCACCAGCCCGTAGTTATAGGGAACGTTATCACCAGCGCGAGCGCAGTGATAATCGCATGGACTCGGATCGGAATAACGGAGACGCTTCACACTCGTATAATGGGCGTGCCGACCGCGCGTCAAGCCCGCCACCGGTCGATCGTCGCCAGCGCAATTATTCGGAATAGCAATTACAGCAACTGTGTAACATCGCTTCAGTACCTAGGTTAGCTAATAATGTTATCTTGCCCACGGTTATCATTGAAGTAAAAAATGCAAACGGAGATTTCGTTCGGGCAAGGGCCTTGTTGGACCTCGGTGCTCAGTTAACTTTTATCAAGGGCGACTTTGTTTCAAGTTTACGGTTGAAGCGACATTACACACACACACCTTTGGTAGGCATCGGAGGCGCTCGCGCAGCCGGGAGTCAATATGTCGTGTCTATTGATTTTAGGCCGGAAAGAACCGGCAAACCTTTGCTAACAGTTACGGCGGCGGTTTTAAAAAATCCTACGGCATATTTGGCTCGTAGATTAGGAGTAGCTTTCAGCGGGTTACATATTTCGGATAACGGTTCTTGGAATAAATCACAAATAGATATCATTTTCGGTTGTGACATTTTAGGTATGATATTTAATCAGGCGGTTAGCTTAGGTTCAAACGGGCCTTACGGTTTAGAAACTATTTTTGACTTTGTTATTTTCGGTCCGGCTTCGGAAGATACAAATAATTCGGAATATAATTGCTATAATAATTTATTGACCCTTGTTGAAGCGGTTGAACGGTTTTGGCGATCGGAAGAGCCTCCAAGTACTAAAATTAAAGACCCGGCGGATATAGAGTGTGAAAAATTATTTACTTCAACAACCACTAGGGGTGCGGACGGTAAATATACAGTACGGTTGCCACTTTTACCAGACCATAAGCAGTTAGGGGATTCGAGACAGGCAGCGCTGCAGCGCTTTTTGTCTATTGAGCGGCGGATGAAGAGGCAGCCCGAGTTTAGAGATAAATACGTGAAGTTCATGACGGAATATATAGAACTCGGTCACATGGCGTTATCAAATTGGGATGTTAATTCGGAGGATGAACATTATTTTCTAGCTCATCACGGAGTTTTTAAGAAGTCTGGAGACGTAGCCAAAATTCGAGTAGTTTTTGACGGAGCCCTCAAGTCCAGCACCGGGGTCTCGCTTAACGAATGTTTATATACCGGAGAGCGGTTACAGAATGACATCACGGTGATTATTCTCAACTTTCGGTGGCCACGCATCGTGTTTACCACGGACGTGAAAATGATGTTTCGGCAGACCTGGGTTCATCCAGATGACAGAAAATACCAACTTGTATTTTGGCGGTCGACTCCAACGGAGCCTTTGCAGGTTTACGAGCTTACGACTAACACTTACGGTTTAAAGTCAAGTCCTTTCATTGCTATTCGCTGTCTTCATCAAATCGCTAGTGATGAACAGCACAGGTATCCACGGGCGGCGCAGTTATTAGCCAGAAACGCGTACGTGGACGATTTGAGCGGTGGGGCTGATACGCTGAGTGAAGCCCGAGAGGTGAAGGATGAACTGGTGGCGCTCATGGACTCGGCAGGCTATGAGTTGCGGAAGTGGTCGTCTAACGACCCGGCATTGCTGGATAACTTACCTTCGGAACATTTGGAAACTCCTCGGCTATTTAATGAACATACTGATGAACATGGTTTTATAAAAGTTTTAGGTATCCAGTGGGATCCAAAATCGGATTCTTTCACTTATCGGCTAATTTTACCCGCTGAACGGACGGTTACTCGGCGAAATATTTTGTCCCTCGTAGCTCGCTTGTATGACCCTCTCGGTTGGATCAGCCCAGTAGTTTTCAAAATAAAGTTGTTGTTACAGAGCTTGCTTGATAGTGTCGACAGCTCGCGAAAGGTCGACTGGGATGCGCGGGCGCCGGATAACGTAGTTCGGCAATGGCTAGATGTTGTCTCGGATCTGCCTAATTTAGAACGGCTTTCCATACCGCGTTGCTTAAAGCCGGTAACTAATGCACGTTATTCCTTGCATGGGTTTTGTGACGGATCTTCGGTAGGTTTTGCCGCAGCAGTATACATTCGGGCACAACAAGCGGACGGAGAAGTGCTCTTGCGACTACTCATGGCTAAATCCAGAGTAGCCCCACTTAAAACTAAGCGGACCATCCCTAAACTAGAACTGAGTGGTGCGGTGCTTCTGACTACTCTTCTTAATTGTGTGGCGAGTTCAATGAAGGAAGACGTTGTATTTGATGAGGTAGTAGGTTGGTGCGATAGCACTATCGTCTTGTCATGGCTTCGCACGCCTCCACATAAACTCCAGGTCTTTGAGGGCAATCGAGTGTCACAAATAAATTCATCTGTGGCCTCGATCAACTGGAGATACGTTCCCAGTGAGCTGAATTGTGCTGACGTAGCATCGCGTGGAACGACGGCAGCGGAACTTTTACAGCATCGGTTGTGGTGGGATGCACCGTGGCTGCGTGAACATCCAGCCCAGTGGCCGAAGGATTGTACGGAGTTCCCTGCAGAGATACCCGGTCTTAAGAGTATAGCAGTTAATGTCGGTATGATAGATACGGAATTTGACTTGATACAGCGGTATAGTTCTTTTGAGAAACTGATAAACGTTACTTCATTTATATTGCGGTTCGGAAACAATTGCAAACATAAGCCGAAAATGACTGGAAATATTACTGTTTCGGAACGAAGGAACGCTGTTACACATCTCATTAGGTATATCCAAAATATACACTTTCATGATGAGTCTAGGATTTTAAAGTCAGGAAAATCGATTAAAAACTCACTGCGGAGATTAAATTTATTTATTGATGACGATAATATCATTCGCGTCGGCGGTCGAATCAGTGCATCAAGCTTGCCTTACGAAGCTAGGCATCAAATTTTATTGCCAGGTAAATGTCGGTTTACGGAACTATTGGTAACATATTATCATCAAGTACATTGTCATGTCGGTTCAAATACTCTTGCGGCTATATTGTCACGGTTCTATTGGATAGTTTCAGTGCGGCGTATTACCCGGTCGGTTACGTTTCGGTGCATTCAATGCTATCGGTCAAAGGCGCGCCCAAACCAACCCTTTATGGCGGACTTACCACCGGACCGGGTAAAGGGTGTGCGTCCTTTCCTTGGAGTCGGTACTGATTTTGCTGGACCGTTCTATATCAAAACAAGCACGTTACGAAATGCGAAGATACAAAAATGCTACCTTTGTGTTTTTATTTGTTTAGCTACCAAGGCGGTCCATTTAGAAATCGTATCCGACCTGTCAGTAGAAGCCTTTATTGCGACGTTCACTCGATTTGTCTCTCGTCGCGGATTGCCTTCGTTGATGAGGTCTGACTGCGGTACAAATTTTACGGGTTCGGACAAATATCTTAAAGAATTGTACATCTTCTTGCGGAACAATCAAGCAGATATTGAACGTAGGTTAACGATGCAAAACGTGACGTGGCTGTTTAATGCACCGGCTAGCCCTAATCACGGCGGTCTTTTTGAAGCTGCGGTCAAGTCCGCAAAGACACACGCGCGTCGCGTCTTGGGTGAAACTCGGCTCACTTTTGAAGGACTAACTACGTTCTTCACTAAGGTAGAAGCTGTTATGAACTCTCGGCCTATGTGTCCTCTAAGTACGGATCCCGCAGATTTTGAAGTCCTAACACCTGGACATTTTTTGATAGGACAACCTCTGGTTGCACTTCCGGAGTATCCCTATACGGAAATCAAAATGACTCGGCTGTCTCGGTATCAGCAAATTCAAAAGCTGACTCAACACTTTTGGTCTCGGTGGCGAAATGAATATCTCCACACGCTTCAGCAACGGTATAAATGGACCTCGCTAACGGAACCTCCTAAGATAGACGACTTAGTCTTATTAAAGGAAGATAATGTGCCTGCCCTACATTGGAAACGCGGTCGTATTATTAAACTGCTACCGGGCAAGGACGGGATTGTTAGAGTCACGGAAGTCAGGACTCAGAATGGTATCCTTTTGAGGCCTGTTTCGAAACTTTGCCGGTTGCCCGCATGCATTTAGGAACCAAGGGGGCCTTGGTTAGGCGGGGGGATGTTCGGGCATTATCATTCTTTTTAATATGCGGTCAGTCACAAACCGAAGATACCAACGAGCGACGGGCATTTGGGGGTAGTTTTGGAAAACTCACTCGCCACCGGCCGCGGTGCATGACCGCTAGTACTCCATCGGCTGTAAAACGCGTCGGTTCGGTAATATTGTGCGACCTATTGTGAAATATATATATATATAAACCTGTAAACTGTGCAAGAATATACTTGTGTTTTGTGCCTACACCCGGGTGTCTAGGGTTTGGACAGTGACGGAGTCCCGGCGCCGGAGTTCAGCGGTTTCAAGGTAAGTGGTTGGCTCATATTTGGGGGAACGGTAATCCTGAACAAATTCTAACCAGGGAAAGTCTGGAACCAGTGTGCTTGCTGGGCAATCGAAGGAAACATACGGTTTACACGAACAGTAGTACATGCATTGTTTTTTGAGTTTTTTGGTGAGCGCATTGGGAGACTGTAATGCTCACCAAAGGCATGTTGTTAATAAATAAATAAATAAATAATTATAACAGAGTTATTTCATTTCAAACTTATTTGTAGAGGTAACTTTGTAATTTTTTTTATCGAGTTAGCAAAACAGTGTTTTTATCTTTTCAAGATTATCTATACAAATAAATAAAATTGAGATGTCTGTTTGTAATATCAAAATAACAGCTTTTTGCCAGATGCATATGAACGTATATACGGTACAAAACAACCATTTTTAAAATTTTTGTCTGTCTGTCTGTTTGGTCCGGGTAATCTCCGAAACGGCTGGGCCGATTTTAACGGGACTTTCACTGGCAGATAGCTGATATTACAAGGAGTAATTTAGGCTACTTTTATTTTAGAAAAAGAATTAGGATTCCGCGGAAAAAAATAAAAACCATGAAATCCAATATCTCCGCGCGGGTGAAACCGCGGGCAGCAGCTAGTCGGTAACATGATGAATTATGACATTATATTTTTCCAGTGCCAGAAGCTAACTTGATTTTGCTAAAAAACCTTATAGGTAAGTGATGCTATTTAGCTGCTATATACGCCTTAATGACCGTGTACTGTTCCCGTTCCTCCCACCGAGCGAACCAGCCGTATAGTCTCATTACTGCGCCGGGTGCAAAGCAGCTGTTTGCACTGGCTCTCGGTGCTATTTTCCCCTCTAATGGATATTGATTTTCGTTAATCGGGTTCTAGGTACTCCAGTAGGTAAACTCTGTCCTTTTAAAACAGAAGGTAATTGAACTGTGTACTCGTGAAGACGAACAGTCGAAGCGTAAGGAATTAAGATTATGTAAAACTAGCTGCTGCCCGCGGTTTCACCCGCGCGGTGATATTGGATTTCATGGTTTTTATTTTTTTGCGCGGATTTTAGATCAAGCCGCGCTAGTTGCAAAATCATGGTTATTTTGTAAGCAAAAAGCAAACATGTATAAATTCAAATTCAAAATGCTTTATTCAAATAGGCCCCAAAGGAGCACTGATGAAAGTAAAATTAAATGACTCTAACAGCAGGCCTCTGCAACATTCGACTACCCGAATCACAGACGAAAACTAATGCTGTCTTTATCAGAACAAATAATAACAAAGACACCAACAGACCCAATCCGTGCCCAAAGTCAACGAACCTTCCAGAAACCCACCGTGCCCGTTCCAAATTGGTATAGGCCGAGCAAGAAGAAGGGCAAGAAACTCGTCTCGGCATTCTTTTATAAAAATAGTTTTGTACAATGATTCTAATGCTAACAACTAAACGTGTATGGCCGGCCTTACTCTTCAAACTTGAATATAAAACGTATGAAGACTGAGCAATTTCTGGACGCTTTCGTTCTAGCGGCTGAACTCATGACCGATCACAATAATTTATGGAGCTATTCCTGGCAGACAAGGCTTTGAATGGAAAGCAATACGTCTGAGACTAAATATCCCAATCGACGGAATAGAGGTATCAAAATTTTACAATCCAATATCGTTACTGCGTTAAGCGCTTAAAGTTATTGCTTCAGTTTAAATTGGATGAGTGAAAGGCAATTTGTCTAGGTAGGTATTGTATTTCGTGCCTATATTTGTAAATGGAGCATGCACAGTATTATTATACTGTGCATGCTAAAGCAATTTTTTTTGAGTTATTACTTAAAAAAAATTGCTTTAAAAAAGCGACGAACCGACTTCAATGACAAACTACTAAACCGATTTTGATGAAATTTCTATGGGACCAGTCTGAAAGTATATTCTTTCAAATAAAAAACGATTTTCCAAATCGGTTTATAAACGAAGGAGATCTGAGGTAACAAACATAAAAAAAATACCGACCGAATTGATAACCTCCTCCTTTTTTGGAAGTCGGTTAAAAAAAGCCTATATAGCAAAAAAGCCCCAGGGCTCACACCCTTTTTTTGCTTTAGGAATTATTTTTTAATATTATCAGTTAAGTAACAAAAGTATACCTACTCCGAAGGCCTAACTAAAGTGTCACATATATACATACATATTATTATATTAACATACATATTATTACAAAAACAAATAAAAGACTAGGCTTTTGACATATAATAGTCCGGTGTAAAAACGGAAGTCCCGGAGAACCTTATAAAAATTAAAGTTTTTCTGCTACGTCCAACCTCCCTGAATGAATAGAAAGCATTAGCATTAGTTACAGTAATTAGACATTATACCTACCTAGTAGGTACTCGCAGTGTATTTATATTCAAGAAATTAACGTTTTATTTATATCTCTTTTTGAAGTAATGTGTAAAGTGGGATTATTGTTTTTGACAGCATCATAACGCCCTCCTGTGTGGAGTTTTTTTTAATACGTACTTAAAAATATTATGGTGATCTTTTGATAACAGGCGTTGGTGCGCTCTGGTTCCATCGACCAGAAATAAAAATAAGTTATTGCTCAGGAAAATGTAATAAAAACAAATCAAAATAATTAAATAGGGAACGTGGAGATTTTCTTAGTTGTCCAATAATGTAAACAAAGATGGCGGCCCACCGACCAATGACATAAGATAGGAATACATATTCAAATACTATGTATGTCATTGGTAAGCGATCGGATCACTAGGTATTGCTGTCATTGGTTGGCATCGACCGAGTTTGTGTACATAATTTTACAAGAATATAAAACCAGACCGTACGCAGGTTGATATACCTATCAGGAGCTTTATGTATGTCCAAGTTATTTATTGGAAAGAGTGAACGAATCTAATATTAGGTTTGTGAAGAACCAGGGGCCTTACTCCGTAAAACGAACGTCGAAGCTTCGGCTGACAGATCGGCATTTTCCTACTGTGAAAGACAAAATGTCAAGAGCGAACATCGAATTGAACGTTGGATCCGAAACACTTTCATAGTAGGAAAACTGCGATCCGTCAACCGAAGCTTCGACGTTTGTTTTACGGAGTAAGGCCCCAGAACCGCCCTGGTCGTCAAACCGACTTATTCCTTCAACAAAGACCCTTCTTATTGCATTACAGGCACGTTTCCGGCTATCAATCAAAATGTGGTTTCGTCCCGTGGGAGGAATCTGAATGATTCTGTTACATTCCTTTAGATAATAATTTGATAAATCAGCTGGGAGTTCTGTAGTCAAACAAGGAAATATTGATATTTCGTTTCGTTCTTTTAAGTTCTGGGTGGCATTGCAATTGTTATGGGCCGGCGTTATGCTTACCATCAGGCAAACGATCAAATCAAATCAAATCAAATCAAATCAAATGTATTTATTTGCATAAATATGGGTGATGATAATAACATTGATGTAAGGTAGGTACATAAATTTCAGAGCGCCATACTTATACCGTTAGGTGTGCAAATATTATTTCATCTTATTAATAACATAGGTAGGATTAACCAGTCTAATCTAAATTAAATTTACGTAGGTAGTTGTTCAGATCGGTGTCATCATTAAAATTATAAAAGTAGTCATATCCATAATCACCGAAAACCCAAATCCATCATAACTCAATTCAAACAAATTCAAAAAACAACAACATTAACTTTATATTATTATTATTATAGCAGTAGTCACGTAATAGTTATTCAATTATCATTTAGAAACTCGGAAATAGTATAGTAGGCTTTGTCGGTTAAAAAGTATTTTAACTTGCATTTGAAGAGAGTCATGGAGTCAACTTCTTTCAAAGCCTCAGGAATTTTATTATAGATTTTAATACCCATGCTAAAAATACTTTTACTAAAAGTTGTAGTTCTGCAGTTGGGTAGTTGGAGTCTATTTTTTAACCGGTTGCTGTTAAGCGTTCTATATTTATGCAAGTTCTTTTTGACAAGTATAGCCGATTCGCAAATATATATCGAAGGGAGTGTTAATATTCTAAGTTTTTGGAAGTATGGCTTGCAGGAATCTGTTACTTTTATTTGGCACATGGATCGAATACATTTTTTTTGTGCTTTGAAGGCTGTTTCCTTCTCTGTAGAATTTGCCCAAAAAAGAACTCCAAACTTAAGTGTGGAACCCACATATGCATGGTAAGCACTTAACAGCGCATCCTCATTAGCTACTTTCGTTAATTTATACAGGGCGTACGAAAATTTGTTAAGTTTTTTACATACATTTTCAATATGTGGTTTCCATGATAAATTGGAGTCAATATTAATTCCTAAAAATTTTGTCACTTCGATTTCTTCAATTTGTTTGTCAAGATAGTTAATATTTAATTTGTCAAATTTAGAATTTTTATTTTTGAATGTCATAATGTGTGTTTTGTCAAGATTAATTCTAAGATTGTTGTTTTGTAGCCAGTCAATGATAAGTTTCAGAGAATTGTTATCAGCTCGTCTCGTTACCAAATAATATAAAAAATAAAAAAAATAGCTTGTTACGTAATTTCAGGTGCTTGACTTTTGAAGCGCTGATAGTTTTGAGTAATAGATAGTGGGGTGGCACCACGTTCTGTTTATTATCAAATTCAAAATACTTTCCCCAAGGGAGCACTCATGAAAGTTAAAGTAAATGACTCAAAGTGCCCATTCCAAATAGGTTAGGCCGATCAAGAAGAAGGGAAAGAAAATCGTCGCCATTCTTTTAAAGAAATAGTTTTTACAATGTTTCTAAAGTTAATTTTTGCGACTGCAAGCAAGTTAGAACATTTTTGCAGACGTCTGAAATTTAAACTTTTCCAAATCCGATTGCTATTTGCAGATTGAAGTGCATTTCAATTACAACTCGAGTTATCTTCATAGCTTACCCAGGAATCAGTCTTGCGTTTGCAATTTTAAGGTAATAATCATTCTTAAAGATTTCTTACAGATAAATTATTTTTAATTATTATGAGATGAGATTAATTTATATGTTTTGTAAAATCGTGGGGCTGTTTTGTCTGAACGGCATTATATTAATTAGAAGTTATGGTAATAGCATTTTTTTTTTATTTCGCCTAAAAAACCGCGCGGCGTACACATGAAAATGTGTGCGCCGCAAATGCTGAGTTTACCCCTATTGCCCTATACAATTTTGTATGTATTTGTGGTTTTGTATTTTGTATTGTGGCAATAAATTAATTTTTTATTTTTATTTATTTTATAAAAAATATTGTAAGTGTTGTTTGTAAAAATTCGTTAAAAGGAAGCAACCTAGTTGGAACTTTGGAAGTGCACAAAGAGAATATAATCCCGGTAAGAGGCGGAACTCCATAGAGCGGTTTTTAATGCTAACAAATGAATTGCTTTGGCAACATAGAAGCGGATGTCAAAGAGAATATAATGGCGGATGTGTCGAAATGTGACAGTGGGGATAGTGATGTAACTCTTGGTAAAAATATGATCGATATCGATAATAGTGTTGTACCTAATTGAATATCGATATTTGCAGTTAATTAGAATACATTTTATGCATTTGTAAATAAAAAGCCAGTGTTAATCGGCGATAGTTTATTTAAGACAGTAATACTTAACATAGGTACAGCAGTGGCAAAAAGAAACAAAACAAACACTATTATACATTTGACACCCTGCACTAGGAATCCCTGCTATCGACACACACAGAAACACAACACAACACCCACGAACAAAAGTTGTTAAGAAAGGAATGGAATTGCTGACTCCTTGTAAGCAGCGGGAATCACATTGCCCAGGGATACATTCTTGAAACCCTCATTCTGACGGATCTCGTATCTGTAAACAAAATGTTGCGTAAATATCTTATTTAATATTTTGTAAGATATAGGTATAATGTGGGTAATAAAGAATGTCTAATGTCCTAAGTTCGATCTATACCAAATTTAACTAAACGTAACGCGCCACGCTGGACAACGAAACATGGGTTAGTTGGTTATGAAATTAAAAACTTTCTTGTTTTTTTTAGTTACTTTCTACATTAAAAAAATAGGATAGCGTCTGCTATGCGTCTTCTCTCGTGAAGCGGAAGTAAATGCTGCTTCTTGCACCGCGCAGGATAATTGGGATGTTGACTGTATTCAAATAAAAATATAATTTTGCCGCGAAACGGTAGTTTTTGTGACAGAAATCCTATAAAACACAATATTAGTATACATAGGGTTTTCTCCTGGGTTTTCCACTCGTATATTATTTTTACAACTGCTTCTTTGACGCCACAAATCATGCAAGATCTGTGTGCACTTTTCTTCGACATTATGTGTCCTAAAGATTAAGGGGTGTCTTTCTCTAAATATTTAACGAGTCCTATCTCAAAATAAACTAAAAATATGTACACAACTCACACTTATGCTAAAATATCGGTCTTTTCCATTTTACATGTGTCCTTTCTCACAAACGCACTAAGACACATATTTTCATAACTTTCCCAACAATATACCAAGTCAAAACACACCAAATCATAACAAATTAACCAGAAAGTCAACCAGTAACAACAGTAATATTCTTTCTTCTTTCTTTATTTTCTGGAACCGTAATTTTCATTTAATTTTTAATTGTAAAACGACATTTTGATTTTTGACGTCAATTTTAGTGTGGCCAGATGGACATCCTCAGATATACTTGATATTACCATCTACTTACCTGTTAAAAAGAAAAACTAAGTAAATAATACATTTTAACCTCTAGTTTGAATTAAGATAGCTCTTAAAATAATAAAATGTTACTCAAATTAATTTAACAAACACGAAAGTTAGTTCTACAGTGATTTGGATTTTACCATGTTCTTGATCGAATTTTTGGATATGGTATCATATCATTTGTTTTTTATGTTACTGAAAATATGTATTTGTCCCGATACATTTTCCTTCTGTATTCGAACTTTCGAGCCACTGGAAGTGCATGAAGCACTGACGGCTGATAGCTTTACATGGGAGAGTGAAAGGCAAAGACAGCGCCGACTTCAAATAAAATGGAATAAGAGCAAAGAGTTGAGGACGCAACTGTCATGTCACAAAGTTTCTGTACGGTCAAAATGTCTGCATGTAGACGCATCAGGGAAAGTAAGTAGGTGAGAAAGAAAGAGGTTTCGTGTTTTTTGAAATGAGTAAAAAATTTTCGCAGTGTATTTTTGGCGCTCAACATCCTTGCCGCGTACAACATAACAACAAACTGAGGGTATCCCTGACTCAGTACTTTCACACCCAGACCTGATTTTATTGCCCCGCCCGAGTTACTGCCACCCACCTCCACAATTACTGAAATTATGGGTGTACACTGTACAAGGGATGGTTCGCTGTCAAATATTCCGGCGTCTGCTCCGGGAGATATCTAGCGTCGTTAACTGACGTGGAGAGATATTATGTTTTACTAGCTGCTGCCCGCGGTTTCACCCGCGCGGAGATATTGGATTTCATGGTTTTTATTTTTTCCACGGAACTCTAATTCTTTTTCTACAATAAAAGTAGCCTAAGTTACTCCTTGTAACATCAGCTATCTGCCAGTGAAAGTCCCGTCAAAATCGGCCCAGCTGTTTCGAAGATTACCCGGAACAAACAGACAAACAGACAGACAGACAAAAATTTTAATAATGGTTGTTTTGTTACCATATATAATTTCATATGCATTTAGTAAAAAGCTGTTATTTTGATATTACAAACAGACACTTCAATTTTATTTATTTGTATAGATATAGATGACTTGACAGCTTGTGTGGAATAGACAAAAGATCTGCCTGATGGTAAGCATAACGACTGCCCATAACAACTGCAGTGTCTTTAAAACACAAATGCCTGCGTGGCACTAAGCGCTCGTTACCAGAAACTCCTCGACATTCTTTTCAAAAAAGATTTTTACAATATTTTTAATGCTCAAATAAAATCCATACAGATAAATAAAATTGAAGTGTCTGTTTGTAATATCAAAATAACAGCTTTTTACTAAATGCATATGGAAGTATATACGGTACCTATAACAAAACAAGCATTTTTAAATTTTTTGTCTGTCTGTCTGTCTCTTTGTTCCGGGTAATCTCCGAAACGGCGGGACCGATTTTGACGGGACTTTCACTGGCAGATAGCTAATGTTACAAGGAGTAATATAGGCTACTTTAATTTTAGAAAAATAATTAGAGTTCCGCGCAAAAAAATTAAAACCATGTAATCCAAAATCTCCACGCGGGTGAAACCGCGGGGCAGCAGCTAGTTATGACTAAAATGTAAGTAGGTACAGGTACCTTACCTCTCCGTCAGAGTAGTCGCCGGGAGGCTCCTAAGCTGTTTGCCCCCGTGCATTTGTGAGAAGTCTTATAAGACAAGGGCCTCAAGAGACTCATTATCTAAAGTGTTTTTGTTTCCAGGTATAGTTTTAGCTCTCGTAAGTAATACTTCCCTTGTTTCGTGGCCCAACAAATCCAGTTAAAATGTACAGCGATTAATTTCACTAATCTTAATTGAAGACCGCCCTGTGTCTATTAACCGAATAGATCACTTCTATATATCGATTTATCATTATTTTTTGAAAATTAAAAAAAATAGAGTTGTTTCAATCAAATCCAATGTTTTCACACTAATGTGTGAAATAACCAATGCTGCGATTCTGGCTAGATCGTCGGCCCATCTTGTGGGGCCTACACTAATATAACTTGGTATATTTCATTGGGTTACGCCCGCGATTTTTGCATTTCGGGATTAAAATCCGACCCGAAACTATAATATCTGTATGAAGAAAACAAATACACTTACTTTGTATATTTGTTGGTTTTTGTATTTTGTTATACATTTATACAATGAGTATAGTTTACACAATGGGTTGTTTACCTACGCGCATAAAATATGTGCGAAAAAGAAAAACTTCGAGCGAAGTTTTCGTAACTGATATTCATAACTCAGCATTAACGCAAAAACATGATTTAGTATATTTTCAACAACATATTTTTAGCTATAACATATTTTTGGCTACAGAATAGACTTCTGCCTGTCTGATGAGCGTAATAAATGGGACCAGTAATTATACCAAATAGCAGACGCGGATGGTTCTTGTTGACCGGAAGGCTTGGTCTGCGGCCATACGCGAAGTGTTCTTAATTTCCTGTGGAAAAGGTTTGCTTCTACGACAGTTTTAGGATTTTTTCTTATATCTGCAGGACGCGGCTTCGCGTGGAATCGGAGTTAAAACTAGTCCGTAGCACTCAGGGACAATATTAACTTGTAAAATAAATCATGAAGTAGGTAAAATTCGTAGCAAAAAATAGTCTAAATTATGTTACAACGTGGCTCGAGAGTCGAGCCACAATAATACAGTACCTACATCAATCATTGTGGGTCGAACGACAGTAGGTTCTGCAACAATTGTATCTACATTTCTCCAATTTTCAGTACACAACCATCATCCATTATCTTTTTAGACAAATTTTTCGTAAATATGAAAATGTTTTTGTGATTTATTTATACCTACAAGTTTTTAAAGTACCCGCACAAATACGCTTGCTTAGAAACACTGCAAAGGGTTTGAAACGTTTAATGTAAGGGAAAGATAAACTATTTATACCTATTAATGAAATACTGCAATATAGGCAATATCAATAGGCCTTTTTTATGTTATTTTGTAACGAGACGAGCTGCTCGTTTGCCTGATGGTAAGCATAACGCCGGCCCGTAACAATTGCAGTGCCACCCAGAACTTTGAAACAAAGGCCTGCGCGGTACTGCAGTGCGCTCGTTACCCAGAGACATTAGATATTAAGTCTCATAATCCCAGTAATTTCACTGGCTACTCTGCTCATCAAACCGGAACACTGTAATGCTTGCTTACTGCTTGGTGGCAGACTTCACTTACAAAGCGGTGGTAACAACCCAGACAGACACTCGCAGAAGAGTTAGTCCTACCACAAACGAGCATGTATTAAATTTAAGAGTATTAATATAATAGCGACAAAAGCGATCTCTTCCTCAATACCCAAATAATAGCAACATTATGAACGCTGACATTCAGTTGTCAAAACAATACAGTAATTTAGAAATAGTAATGTATAACATAATCGTCACAAAGGCCTGTGCGCAGCACTGCATTGCACTGTTGATTTCCCTGAGACATTAGGTATTAAGTCTCATAAGCCCAGTAATTTCTATGGATACTCTTATATAATTATGTATTATATCTTATAGATATACTCTTCACTCTATTATGAACCAAGTACATATTTACGTATAAAAGAATATTTTCACCAAGCACCACATTAGACGGTACGATTAACGATGCGTCAAGCGGTGGTCGTGGTTTTTCCATGATTGGCGTAATTGATACTTAGGTATCTATCAATCATACATTGCGTCTAACGATCCCCATAGTACAGACTCGTGAGAGTTGTCGTTTTAGCGCTCTACGAAGTATAGCGCTTTTATTTTGTTTATTTTTTGCTGCGTATCAGCGTGTCACTGGTATTTGGCCTTGACTAGAGAACCGGGGCCGGGCGCCCCGCCACGAACGGTTTTGGCCAAGGTCAGGGCCATTGTGTTTATTCAGCCGCTAGCCGGTTCAGACGTTAGGCGATGCCACACGGCGCGTTGCAACACTGCGTTGCATTTGCGGCGCCAGCTATTAGCATCCTACAAAGAAAAGACCATGTCGTACAGCGGGTTTACTGGTGTCACTGCGTTGCTTCTTCGACTTCATTGCAGCATCATAAATAGAAAAAAATTCTTCATACGTGGTACCTATAGAATAGAAAAATATTTGATGCGATGTCGACACCACAGAACGCAGTTGTTTTGGCAAACATACCTACCTAATCATTGCGGTAACAACGCAACGTGTGTCATCTTCCTTACTCAGCCAGGATTCCCCAAGTCCGTCGTGGTAACTGCCACCTAATCTAGAACTTCAACTTACATGAAGCGTTCTGCGTTGTGAACTGTCTGAGCGATGACGTTTAAATCCCCTCCAACTGGCGAACGTACGTGATGCTTTGCGTGCTTTGTTACGCAAACTTCTGGGTGGCATTACAGCTATAAGAACCGCATTATTTAAATGCAGTACCTGGGTAGTTTGTTTACACAATCATGTCTTCTGTCACGTATTCTGTGACAAAGATGTGAATGCCTATTACTCAATAAAATATGTTAATAGGTAGTTGCTTACGACGCGTCTTCCTTTTTTGTAGAATTTTTGGTAGAGATATAATCTGGACCTTGTAGATTAGAAACGCCATTATTCACGATATAATATAAATAAAAAACAATCAATACTTTCGTGTATATTCAAATTGTATTATTATCTATTTCAGTTTTCATTTGTACCCACACGAAGAGATGTTTATCCAGATATTATTAATCAATACGTGCTAAAATGATAATAATAAGATAAGAACGACCGCAACGATATTGACCACACAATGTAGGTAGCCTACCTACAATTTGATTGTTTATACAATATACCTATTACTTAAATATTATATATTTCATGAGACAATAAATGAGAATGAGTCAGACTATCGAAAATGCTTCACTGAGGTCTACCATACCTACCAAGTATTCATTCATTCGCTTCGCAAAAATTGAGCTTGTACGGACGTAAAACAGTTTCAGAGAGAGATAGCGTGATTATTGCAAGCACGAGTGGTACCATGTTAAAATGTTGCAAATTAAAATATAAACAAAGACGCGAATGCTAAGTGTGAAAGATATCAGTCCCGTCTAGAAATAAAGATAAACTCGATTATTTGAAGCGTACTTATCGTGTATAAATAAAGATATCACAAGTGCAAAAATCGGCGTTACATAGTCTGGGAGTGGCCGGCGCGGCGACTGGGCTACCCGTGATAACTACTCGCGAGTGATAACGACCAACAGCCGGCTATAAATAAACAAACAGAACATTCTTAAATTTAATAATGTGAGTTCGTTTATTATCCTTGTGAAGCATGGCGTCGAGCGACGATGACCAACTTAACAAGAACTCGTTTCTGTTTATATCCGTGCGCAAAAACAAAAATACCAAAGAGAAAATTGAAAACATTACAAATTGTTTGAAGCAAGGTGCAGATATCAACGCCGCAGACGGAAACAACAATAACAACACTCCAATACACATAGCAGTGCGCAGAAGTGAAGCAGATATTGTACGACTGCTAATAGATAATGGTGCAGTATTGAACGTAAGAAACTCGAACGGGGAAACCCCCTTGACAATCGCACAACATCTTAATACTGGTAATAAGCAAGAAATAGTAAACTTATTGCAAGCTGCCGACGAACCAGCGAGCAGTCAACCTCTTGAAGAAAAGACGAAAAATGTATTACCAAAAAAAGCTGAAACGGGCTTCAAATATCTAAAAAGAAGTGGGACATCTGGAGTATGTGGGCAGCTTTATGAAACAAAGTTGTTGAGCTTAGTTCTTTTGAGAGCTCTTAAGAATGAAGACATAGAGGAGTTTCACCTCGGAACGAACATCAGTGGCATCGGTGCTTTGGATGATATATGTCTAAGGTGCCATGTCAAGGGATATCAGAAACCTATATTAGTACTTGTGCAAGCTAAGCATAGAGAAGATCGCGAGAAAGGAAAACTGACAGTAGAAGATGTAGAAAGTGCTACCGGAGACTTCAGTTTGCGAAAATACCTCGACAGTTACCTCAAAATCAAAGATAGATTTCAACCCAACAATGAAGACGTCATGTTTGAAGGTGAATTCACCAACGTAGACTGTAACCTAATCATATACACACCAGCAAAAGAATATTTCACTAAGAAAAACACTGAGAAAGATGTAAGTAAAATAGTACATCACTTAATAAACACAGGAAAAGAAACCGAGGTTTTTCAATATGGATATGATGAAGACGATATAGATTTTCTAACAAAATTGACCGTGGTGGAACGAATAAAGAAATTGGGATCAACTTTTTTACATTCTGTCATGGCCGAGGGAGATAAGGCAGATTTGATGAAGTCTGATCTAATAGCGAGATACCATGTAGTCATAGGACGCGAAGTTTTACAGCCTGCCAAAATACAAGAGGACAGCCAACTACATCGTATATGGCAGTTTCGTCCAGATTTTTTCACAAGCGACTGTGAGTATTTAATAACTCTAAAGAACACATTTTACAAAGAATTAGCCACAACACGCTGCGATAAATCTGCAGTTGTTGACGAAGACCGAAAAAATTTGGAACTGATTTTAGAAACATCTAGTGATGAACATGCGTTTACTATAAGTAAATTGATCGGAAAGTTGGTAACATATGACGAGAAAACAAAAAAGTTGAAACTTATTTTAGCAAAAGATATCAAAAAATTATTTAAAGTGAACCACTGCTTTGAAGCATTACAAGAGCATTTTAATAAAAATGAAATAGATGAAAATGTCATAAGAAACGCCATCAGAATAAAGCTTGAGTCATTTAAAATTAAACTTCCTCTTGCGTTTGGAAATTTGGATATGACAGTACGTGGCACCGAAGCCAAGGTCAAAAAAAGACTGAAAACTGTAGCCGATAAAATGATTAGTCTATTTCAAACCCAAACAACTACCCAGACTATAGAAATAAACGACAATATCGTAGGTCCAGGAAAAACTTTAGAACAAGGCATCGTCGATATCAACGGTGGCATTGGAAGCGCAGTAGGGAACTTACTGGTTTTTGACACGGAAAGGAAAACGTTGAAGTTTGACATAGAAAATGCATCGTTGCCAACCAAAGCAGCTTTACTTTTAAACGAATTAAATGAAGATAGGCCTAATGAAAAGATGCCCTATATTAAAGATTTAAGCATATACAGGTTTAAAATTAATATCAACGGGTTTCCGAAAGATACATTTCACGGCGATGAATATGACAAAAGTCAAGCAAGAGATTTTTTGAGCAAGCTCTGGTTTTACACAAACCAAGAAAAAGAGGACGAAGTGGAAGTTACCTTAAAAAAATATATAGACAAATACTACAATAAAGAGAATACATTTAAAATACATTCGGATGCTATTTTCCTAAGATCCCACGATGAAATACAAAAATGGTGGATGAAACCAGGTCAAGCATCGTACCTAAATCGTTCGAGTGAATTTTTTGAACTTGCAAAGCTAGCGGTCATTGACATCCCCTTGTTGACTGTACTTAACTTTATGTACAGCTTAAAAATACAAAACATTGGAATCAAGTTTAACCACGATGCCATAAATACTTTAGAACTAAACAAAATCACCACCAGAATATATAATGTGATCACAGATGCACATGATTTAAGCGGCGTTAAAATAATGCAATACTTTGAAAAACGGGAAAAGTACACGTTTATAGATTTCAATTATGTTCTGAGCCTCCCTTTGAACGACTATAATATGATGTTGATGGAATTGAAAGAAACGAAAATAGAAACTTTAATAGTCGTTTACGAAAAACTAAAATATTACGAAGGGCTTTGCAACAAATTGCACGAAGTCATAAAACTGTTCAAAGGGAGTAAAATTGTCATAGTGACTGACAATATTTTGGCCGATGATATTGAAAAGTACTTTGGAGTAAAATATCGATCAGTGAGAGATAATAAAACATACTTAATAGATCTGACCGAAACATCACAAACAAAGATTTTGGAGGAGTCGACTACTGTGTTTCAAGGTGAAGAGTTACCCATCAAATGTGTATTGTATCAAAAAGCGCGAGCCTTGGTAAGAACGGAAATACTACACAAACTCATTAACAAGGAAAACATCGAAATAGGACATGCACTGATGGATCAAATTTACAATGATATAAAAGATAGCTTTATCGACAGAAGTCTGAGTGATGACGACACTTATCTAGTGAACACTCTAGAAGATATCGAACGTGAAATTGTTGTTGTATCCGGCCGGCCAGGCATGGGCAAATCGGCTCTGCTCACTCATCTATCCCTGAAGACAAAGCTGGTTGATCCTTTGCCGTGGATAGTTCGTGTTAACTTACCGGATTATGAAAAAGTATTTATGCGATGGCAAGAACAGGACATGGCTATTAGTATACCATTAATTCTGCATTTTATATGTACAATTGCACTAAAGAATACGCCAAGGAATTTAGAACTCGTCCACATCGAAGGCAACATAACTGTGTCACATATTGAAGAGGACATAGATCCTATAGCCCTTTTTGAACTAGAGTTGTTTTTATATCTTTACAATTGTGGGAAAATTATATTTCTCTTCGATGATTTCAACGCTATATGTCCACATTATGAAAAAGAGGTCATCAAAATATTTAAACTACTGAAAGACGAAGAGAAACGGATGTGGATAACGACGTGTTCCTACAGACACACAAGAATAGCGCTTGAAAATGAATTCGGATCTCCATATAAACTAGACCCATTTCATGCCGATCAAAAGAAGGTCTATCTAGACAGATTTTTCAGAACCAACCTTAGACTAGAGAGGCTGAATTACGATCAATTCGAAAACGTTCGCTCGTTTATGAAATTCATGTCCAAGGTCACAAACATGGAACTGATAAGCGATCCTGATCGCGAGCTTGTGCCTTTATTCAGCCTCACGTTTCATTTGATATACGTCTTAGCGGTGCAGTTCTTTCAGAGCGAAATAAACCGAGCTTCAGCGTCGACTATCAGAGCCAAGTTCAGAGAGAACTTCAAAATCGACTTGGATCAGTACACCTCAGTAGACGAATTGTTTGGCAGAACACCCGATGACGAAGAGTTGGAACTATCAGGAACGCCTCTTCATCTTTACGTCGCCGCTAACTACTTCAAATTTCGGATAGAAGACAGCATTTCATTTCTTTTAGGCAAACAGGAAGTGAAGAATAAATGGGACTTAGTACTAAACACGTTCACGCTGTATCAACACTTCATCGAAGCTCACATGAAGAGAATATTTTTTAAAGAGGATGGTGACGATGATTCTGTTATTTCAACATACAATCAATCTAGAAGAGAATTTCTCGAGAAACATAAAAAGTTGGGTTTGTTCACGATATGCCGAGAAAACGATCTCACAAAGTTTCTAAAACCGGAAGAAATAAGCGAAATAAAGACCACCATATCCAGAATACACAGTGGAGAAGATCGGTCGAGCCTGATCAACTGCGTGGTCAACGAAGTACCGAGGTTCGCACACTTGGTGTTTGCTGAATATTTTGCAGTAGAATGCTTAACCGATCTTATGAAATCAGTTGCTAATGATGATACCAAGCAAAATTTATTCAAGAACGCATCCTTTTGGCAGTCGATACTGAACATACTGTTGTTTAAGGCACCTCCTGGCGTAAGGAAGGCTTTTGATTACAAGTTACAGAGCGATGGTGCTCTAGCCAAGCTGACAAATAGTGAAGTCTGTCGTGAAGTGATATTCGAGCTCCTGCTAAAACAAGAGAGGCGGGTGATGGAGGTGAACGACGAGGGGCAAGAAGTGAGCGACACTCCAGTAGCCGACGCGCTCGAGGATGGCCTAACAAATATCGTAAACTTGTTCCTCACCAGCGCGCAGGACCATCTCAACCAGGGTAACGTCGACGAGATTCTGTCGCTCTTCAGGCGCACTGGAGAAAAGTTTACAGACTTCGGCAAAGAGTACGCAGAGACCATGAAGAACTTGTTAGATTCCGTTAAAGAGATGAACGTAGGAAAGCTGGCGGATATATTGAAATCGGGTCGGTTGACGGATGTACCAATGAGGCATGCGAGTAACTACTGCCAATCTGAGACTGCAAGCGAGCTGCAGAGACAAGTGGTGGCCACCACGTCACAGCTGCCAGTGTTTGCACAACACGTGCAGCAGCTAGTTCAGAACACGGACAGTGTGGGACAGGTACTTACCTCACTAGCCAAGCTGAGCGTGAAGACCTTTGTCGATGAGGTTATGACTGCAATCAAACCGCCAGAGCCAGAACTTGACTAGATTTTGACGTGGCAACAGCTATTGATGCAGTTGGCCTCATCATATTATCAAACGCAAAATTTAATCCTGTGGTCTCTGCTAAAATATGGTCCTTTTCATATTTTATTGCATTTAAAACAATGTGTTTATTGCTTTAATATTTTTTATTTTCGATAGTTGAGCGTTTTACAACCGCTAATTTATTTTAAGTGTCGATTTTTTTATATTTGATGACCCTCGGTTTCACCCACGGTCTCACATGAACCGTGCATTTTCCGGGATAAAAAGTAGCATATGTTCCTCTCTGGTCCATAAACTATATACCAAAATTCACGTCGATCCGTTGTTCCGTTGCTGCATGAAAGGACAAACCAACAAACATACAAACAAACTTTCGTATTTATTATTACACGGAATGGATTAGATTAGAATAGCGATTAGCTCCTATATGCAAATCAATAAAAACTGATGCATTTTTATGAAAGCATTTATCTACTTACTTAGTTTATACCTACTGAATAGTTTTAGTTATGTACAGTTATTTTATAAAATTAATCGAACAATGACGAGAGAGTAACCATTATGATTTAAAGACCTAACCTTAATTGTACTTAATATGTACCTACTTAATATTATTATTGATACGAATTAAGTTTTACATATAAGTTAAATGTGTAAGGAGGAAAAATGTTGTAAGAAAACAAAATAAAATGTAATTCTCTTTGTTGACTCCGTCGATTGACAGTCATAGGTAGGTACTATAAGATAACAATTGTAAATATTACTAGTACTTGCTTCGGTGATTTTTTTTACTTTTGTAATAAATTCTTAGAAAATGACCACTGAATTTTTTAATTATACGTTTTGTATTACGATTAAGAATGTACGATTGTACGTCCATGGAGTACTTGTAATATACGGAAAGTCAAACTTCAGTAAAGCCGTACATATTACGGTGAAAATACACGGTTCAACCAAATGTACCAAAAAAAAATGTGTTAGAGCTGTTTGCGGAGTGGGACCATTTCAATCTTGTAGACCACTTTTTAAAAAACTAAAATTAATGACATTAACTGGTCTATATATATTTCAAATTGGCTGTTTCGTTAGGGAGCATGCATCATTTTTTTACCATTTCAAAGACAAATGCAACTCTAGGTTAAAATATAGAGACCCTACAAGGCTAATGTTGCCTACGTGTAGAACTGCTTTATGTAGTAAGAACTGTTTCGTCATGACTATAAAAATATTCAATAGAATTCCTAGAGACATAAGAGAGTTACCAATTAATAATTTTAAGACAAAACTCAATAAGTGGCTTATAGAGAAATGTTTCTATGACTTAAAGGATTTTTTTTTTAAAATGTGATAATTTTATCTGTGTTTTTTGTAAATTATTAAGTATCAGAATTGCGTGTATTGACATTTCACTAATCTATTTCTATTTTATTTTATTAACTGAATTTTTCATTAAATGTATTGTAATTATAGCAATTAAATATGTTTGCGATTAAAAATATTGTACGTCCATCATTAATGGGACAAACTGTTGAGACATGTAATTATGCTAAGACAATTAATACGACATCTTGTACCTACACAGTTTCTACAATAAATTTATTTCATTTCATTTCATTTCATTTCATTGAATCACTTTGGTTGAATGGAGCAGAAATGAAAGGAATGCTGTTGTTGCAATGACATTGAATGATTCACTTATAAGTTTACATGGATCAATTTGGTTGCTTCATCCAAATTGAAAGACAAAAGTGAACCGTGTATTTTCACCTTTACTGATGTCTGATCTGTGAGTGAAGCCACAGAAAGTGGTGGATAGGTACCTACATTGCCGCGTCTATCTAAATTTTTTTTTAGTTCTGACCAGACGCTTTTCATCCATTTTTGAATCCTTTCTTGAGGTTTATCGATGCTCGTGTTCAATCATTAATTGTAAATTAAATGTCAGCATTTAATTTTAACCAAAATGCTGGTAACTATTTGGCTCAACGGATCAGCATTGCGGTTCAACGAGGCAATGCCGCCAGCATGCTGGGTACGCTTCCAACTGCAGGTAGTGGGCTAGAACATTTGGATTATCTATAGGCCTACTAGGGCTTGTAGATTATCCAACTGTTTTTGTAGCTAGCTAGGTTAGATGTAGTGTTTATTTATGTATTAGCTAGTTAATAAAGGCATTTAGCCCGTAAAAAAATGTCAGCATATTATATACTTATAAAACAATACGCAACGAATAAGTATTTACGAGAACTTTTTATTTCTATTTTTTACTGGTCGTCAGTCAGGCTCTCTAAAATGACTCTAATTGCCCGTTCCCTAAAACAATTCATCAGCGTCCTATATTTCGTTGGTCATGTGGAATCCTCTTGATTTTCGACCTTATTACCAAAGCGCTGTTTCTTGAGTACACTTTGACCCAATACACTGTAAGTAAAAAAATATGGTGCTGTCATTTTACAAAATACAATTCGTCGAGTGTGCGATGGAATTACATAGCTTAATTCCTTCTATCCTTATCTGTATAAAGACACTAATTTTGTATTTTGTGTTTCATGTCATCCCAATTAGTCACACCATCCTCTCAAATTGGTAGTCTGGAAGAAATGCGATAAGACCGCCCTATTTTACTACTTGATAACGAGACGAGCTGGTCGTTTGCCTGATGATAAGCACACTCTAACACATAACAATTTCAGTGCCACGCAGAACTTTGAAACACAAAGGCCTGCGCGGCACTGCAGTGCGTCGTTTCCACTTATAGATTTAGTTAAAATAAATTTCTTTATTAATTTTGTGTTTTTCATTGTAGCATGCAATTAAAGAGTTTGTCTACGTATTTATGCAATCTCCAAAGCCGTGGCTTACAAAAACTATAAACATTTTTTTTAACTTATTGGGATTTTCATTTGTGTTTTACTTATAGTACCTATATATGTATATGTATAATGAGATAAACCTGAAGGGATGTATGACTCCTATGTCAATGTCCTACGTTATTTTATAAAATGTTTTGATACATACCTGTGATACACACGCAAAACCTGTGCACTGAAATAAAACATTAAAAATAAATTATGTGGAGTGGTATTCCCCCTCTCTATTTACTAAATTGTAAATGTATATATTATAATAAATTGTGGACCTCAACTTCAGTGTGGTCATTATAGTAGTAATGTGAATCCACTGACTTGACCCAGTGGTGGTGAGGTTGACCACTGATCTGTAATTTTTTTATACAATTAAGTAACGAGACGAGGGGTATACTTTTGGCTGATGGTAACCACAGTGCCAGCCCATAACAGTTGCAGTGCCACTCAGATATGCTGTAAGTAGAAGATGGTTTGAATCTTATACAATGAGTTTAAGTTTTCTAGTGCTTGATTGGCTAGCTATAGGAGATTCGCATGAGAACTAAAGTCACCAACATTGTTCTCAGGATCAGCAAGTGCAGCTTGCAATCAGCAAGCGAAGTCGCTCGCAGAATCCACAACCGATGGGTTCTCGAGTGGCGACCACGGACCGGAAGTCGTAGTGTAGGCCCCCACTAAGTGGACTGACGACTAGGGTCGTTTTTTTAACATCCGTATGGCAAAAGCGTGGAACTCGCTTCCGTCGTGAGTCTTTTCTGACATGTTCAGTTTGGGTATTTTTAAGTGAAGAGTTAGGGTTCCTCTGAATGAGCATGTTCCACTGTTCAATGGAACATAATAAAAACCATAAAAATGGCGACAAATTCGTTTATTAATATACGTAGAAATTACAACCACTTTGTTCGCGGTGCGTGTGCGTAGCGAGGAAACAGTAGACAACGGGAAAATTAGAACATATTGACATTGACATTGATAGCTGTCAATACTAGGGTGCGTTTACACGTTACCATCCACCTTAAGCCCCATTCTCGCTTCCCATCAGGTGATATGTGGCCAAACCCGTCTCATATAAAAAAAAACCGCGGGGAGCCGTTGGATGCAAAAGGCGAGTAACAGACCCAAGTAGCACCCGAGAGGCCTATGTTCAGCAGTGGACGTCTTCCAGCTGACGATGATGTATCTAAAGCAAAACCCTATCAATATAATCTGTCAATGAAACCATACCTTCGAAATGCAGCTAGTTCCATTACACTTGAAATTAAATAAAAAAAAAAATTAAAAACGGTTCCATACCCCTGAACTAGGAGTCTACGTGACCCTGTGTCGCAGGTGGCATGAACACATATAAACACACAACACAAATATTTGAGACGCGATGACAAACACGATCATGTGATGAGCAGAACAGACACATAAAAACTTCTAACATATTTGACTCATATTTATTTATACGGGTTTACCGGATTCACTTACATAGGTACTATAGCCGAGTTTCGCGTCAATTGTCCGGCCGGTTTCGAGGTATTCGGTATTTTATCACGGAGCAACACGCGCGCGTACCGACTGGTGGCCGCGCATACACATGCGCAATCATCGACAAATTTTGCTGTACTATGAATGCGGTTAAAAATGTATAGTCTTACATTGTTTGAGTCGTTAAAAACATTTAGTTTAATACTTACAGAAGCAGTACATTTTATTCCGTTACACTGAAAATATACAAAAATCATTTGGAATAGAACCCGGGTGAAAATCCCGTTGGCAGTGATCATTTTGAGATACTTATAGCATTATATTATTTGCTTTACCACCACACCACATCAATTGTTATAAACAATATTTAGAATAATTTATATTTTACTTTAAAAAAATAACAGAAATTACCCAAGCTACACAATTTTCTCCCCTGCACTGAAAAAAATAAAAAAGGTTTAATTAAAGAAACATATTTAAAAGTTTAGTCTATTTGAATCACAATTTATGCTAATTAGTTGGTCTGACCTTTGACGAGCTATGTAGTCGAAGATTCTGACCCATGGAGTTACCTACTCTATGATCTGACCTATTTGCTTGCTGGTAAGCAACGCCTGCCCATTATAAATGCAGTGTCGTACAGAACTTTGAAAACAAAAGAGAACTAGAGAATTAGTAACGAGGCATTCTCTTTATTTTGAAGATGTCACCGGCACCGGTGGTGGCCGGGGACGGCCCTCGGCCATATTAATTACAGTGAAAATTCCATCGTATTAGATTTATGTAAATAAAAAAAAGGTTTTCTTTCCCTTCTACTCAGTCCCTTTACCCCTTGCATTCGTCTCTTATCTTCTCGTCTCACTTATTTCCCCCACCACCAACAATTTCAGGGACTATTTCCCTATCTCCCTCCTCCAACAAACTTATTCCACAACTAACTTCAGTCACGGTCGGGGATTAATTTTCCCCGACCAAGCCTACTCTCTTCAACTCTATAACAAAAAAAGAACATCGTTGATCGCATCGTCGCTTACCATCAGGTGAGATTGCGGTCAAAAGCAAGACTAATCAGTACGTATGTATATAAAAAAATAAGTAGGAAAAAACGCTGACCCCCTTGTTTTCCATTCGTCAAATATCAGCAATATTATATTGAGGATAGAGTTTAATATTCAGTATTTAAGTAGGTTTATTTTTGATAGAAAAACAGTTTTGAATGTAATATATATTTTTATTTCCAACATTTGCCATTATAACATTTTTTTATACATCGTATCATAATTCCTCATTAAAGTAAGTAAATTTGTGTTTTTTAGCGCGATTCTGTTGAGCGACGAGTGATTGTTGCTGTGGCGTGTGAAGTGCGCTTCTGGTGTGTCATAGTGAAACAAGAATAGTAAGTCAACTCCATAGAAACAGCCCAATTTCGTTACACATATCTATACTTATTTACTTACCTTTTAACTTTATACTTCTCCCAATCTCTCGAACCGACAACATTCATTTTTTATACCTAGTTTACATAGTAGTACGTAGCATTGTTCTTTTTCTGTGGAAGCAGCCCGGTTGTGAAATGCTTTATTTACCAAAGACAATAAGACGTGCGCCTTCACTAGATGTTTTCAAAAATAAGGTAATTTCGGTTTTATGTGGCATTGGTTACTTTTTTATTCACTTCTACTATTTTGTTGTATATTGTTATGATTGTACTTGTAACATGTTAGCAGGGTTCTTATCTATACGTGTATTGTTTCATAAGTGAAAACTATTAAAGCTTTTCAATATCCATTACCTTGTAACTATTAGGGCTCCGTAGCTAAGTTGGTAGTAACCCTGCCTGCAAAGCGAGGGGTCCCGGGTTCGATTCGCGGCCGGGGCAAATTTTGTGTAAGCATAAAGTTTGTTCTCGGGTCTTGGATGTTTGTAATGTGTATCTGTGTGTGTCCATGCCACCTGTGACACAGGGAATCCTAGTGCGAGGGTATGAGTGTAAGCGTTTATTTATTTATTGTAACCATGTCGAATAAAATAAAATAACTGTGCATCACTGTATTCCACACGATCCGCGCAATAGCTTAGTGGCTTGGAGGCGACAGCCCTACGTCTTATTTCACGGTGACTGTTCTTCTTTTACTATGGACGTGTGACGGCTGATTGGTGTTGAGTGGATAATTGGTGCTACAGATTCAGTTGCGTGTGTTTCTGATGTCTGACATGTAATTGTTGGTGTTACAGACTGAACCGTATACTGTTCCGGCGAGTAGCTACAGAAAGTTGAAGGTGAAGGTCTCGAGAACTGGGACTGGTACGCGTAAATGTCGACTGTTCTTTGAATGTCATTTCTAAACGAAAGCAACCGTTCTTGTGGAATTTTACGTATATGAGGCAGAAGGCTTTTCATAAACAATAGATGTTCATCGTCTTCATATTTTCTTGCTTTTTGTTGCAAGTATTCCAGCTTTTTCTTTTCAATATCTAGCAAATTTTGATTGAGTGTATTGGCTGTTTTTATACGTGGTACAGCATTATTGACTCTTGTAAAATCAATGTTTGTATTGGTGTCTGTACTATTTTCTTCTAGTACACCACATGAATTCGTATCGTATTGCATATGACTGGCTTCAATGAGTGGATCATCTGAGTCGTCTTGGTAAGAGTTTGAATTGTCTTGGCTATCACATAAATCATTGGTCTGTTCTACAGATGTGCTAGATGACGGACGTCTCAATGATTGGCTTAAATTTCCTGAAGCTTTTCTTGCTCTAACAATATCTTTCAGGAACAGAAGGGAACGGTAATATCGCCATTTTGGCTCGTAGGAAGTTGAGTTAGAGCGTCGAACGGGGATTTTTCCGTATTCGATCGAGAACTGGTCCCTAAGATACTTCCATTTTTTCCTTAGTTTGTTTTCTGAAAAATTAAAGTGTTGTTATTGCTTGGTATTTGGCAACAGCCTACATTTGCATATTTGGCTTCTGAGTTTAGAATGAGACTTTCTGCAATAAATCAAACTTATACAAAAATGGACAAAATATTATGGGATAAATTGCAACCAATAGGTACCTTCACATGCCCAGGCCTACAAAAGAAGCTATACGTTCAATAGCAAACGAATATTGTTTGTTTATTATCAAAGTGTTTTAAGGTGCAGAACCCGGCGCGCCGCTATCTCGCTCGCGCATCTTAACATTTTTGAAGATTAATAATCACTTAATTTAATTATGAAAAATCGCATTCGGCGAAATTGCTGGCAATGACATTGCAAAGGTACGGCAAAAGTATCATTTTGATGCGATCAAGATTTCATACATGAAAATGGGCAAAACATAAAATCCCATTTTTAGGTTTGAAAACTTGAATGGATCAAAATGTAAATATTGTATAACCTTTGTAATGTTATTGTCAGCAATTTCACCGAATGCGATTTTTCATAATTATAGTAAGTGATTGTTTATCTTCAAAAATGTTGAGATGCGCGAGCGAGATAGCGGCGCGCTGAATTCTGCCCCTTAAGATTAATCGACGGGAAGCATGTGCGCATACTCTGACCAGACGGGTCCAGGTTTCAGAATCAGAATATTCACTAGGAACGAATTCGAAGTTAGAGTCATTTATTTTAATCTTCATGAGTGCTGCGTTGGGGCCTATAAGAATAAATCATTTTGATTTTGAATATATAAAAACTAATAAAATATTTAATAATCGTTGGGACGATCTATAGACAAAACAAATTATCTACAAGTTGGTACTTTACTGAGTTTAAATCGGTCTGTTATTCCCAAAGCGGGTCAATCAACTCCTGGAGGTCAACAAGATTTGTTTTACGGGTTTTGTGAATTTGGAGTTTTTCAGAATTGAAGAATAGGGATTTAAAGTTTACGTCAAAATTCTACTACAGAACTTCCGGGCAGCCCTAGATTTACTTGAAATATGTTGAACTTTGTTAAATAATAATGTTGATTAGAAGAGACTTAGAGAAAATGCAGAAATTGCTGCGCACGTCACGTTTGAAGTTTTTTCTTTTTGTCTCACAGCTTGGGACTTTCACTGGCAGATATCTGATATTACATTGAGTAACTTAGGCTACGTAGGCGAAGCCGCGCGGCACAGTTAGTTGCTAATAAATGAAAGAGCAATACATAAACTCACCGTCTTCATTCATCTCGGTGCTTATTTCTCTCCAACATTTGTCGACGACGTATCTGTTGGAATGATTTTTATTTCTTTTGTCCCATACAGGAGGTTTACTAAATACTAAGGAAATCAAACTGTCACTATCCATTTTCATTTCTTCAACACCGATTTAATCAAGTATGATAAGAAAATACGCGTTATTGCCTTGCAAATGAAGCAACAAATGGCGGCGTAACAACAGTTCCAACGCTGATCGGAGCAGGTCGGGACTTGTCGGCCACGTTCGGCGCTTATCGGTGCCGGTTCGGCACATGAATATAGATTAGAAACTGTACTATGTAACTGCCTGCGCGGTGCGCCGACCGCCAGCTATGCATGGACCGGTTTCTACAGGCACTGGTATATCGGAGCAGGCTTCCTGCTTTCTATTATGATATTTGTACCTATACTACGTGTATAGAGTAAAAATTGGAAGTACATTTTAAGGCCCTTAAAGTCGTGTACTCGCGTCTCTTCACATTGTATGCTAGTCTAAACAAGGTCAAACAAGAAAAGGATAAAAGAATGTATCGTAAAGGCTGCGATAAGTGGCAATCGTACGCTTTCAGCTGCTTTAGGATAGGTACTATTGGATTATATTGTATGTTGTTATATTGCTATAGGTACTTATGTACCGAATGTGAACATGTTTCCGCATGCCTGATGGTAGCATCAGTTCTCATGCGTTTGCTGGAAAATATCTTCTCATACACGTTGACGGTCGATATGTACATAACTATCCTTTAACATAAGATATAAGTATCTATATAATGTAAATAATATAATATATAATAGTATAATTGTGGGTAACTTATAGTTTTAATTCCACGATATAGAAAAGGCTACTTATATAAACTGCCCACATTATATATTTTATTTAAAATGGACTTCCGTAAAGTAACGCCTGTTTCCAAAATATTACAGAAAATCCATACCTACTAATATTATAAATGCGAAAGTGTGTGTTGGTTTGTTGGTTTGTCCTTTTTTCACGCAGTAACGAAGCAACGGATCGACGTAATTTTTGGCATAGATATAGTTTATGGTTTTACTTTTTATCCTGGAAAAATGCACAGTTCCTGTGGGAACGCGGATGAAAACCGCGGGCAGAAGTTAGTGTTACATAAAATTGACATTGACAGCTGTCAATAAAGTTTTATAATGTTGACAAGTTGATTTAATTTGACAGATCGGTTTGACGGTTCCTGTGGGAACGCGGGTGAAAACCGCGGGCAGAAGCTAGTGAAGATATAAAAGTAAGTAGATACATTAAACACATTAAAAATACAAAAGTTAGTGAGCAGGAATCTACACCACAGCGGCACAGATCATATGAGTATCCGATTATACTACATACCTATACGTCTTTTATTTTAGTCGCTACTTCAAGTCTTGTAAGTACTGAAACATATTTTTGAAACTTCGTTTCGTTTCCGTTGAAGAGTTTCCATGCGACTAAGTAGTAACTGTGAGTCCGGCCCGGCATCTTACAAAAAGTTTTTGTATTAAGAGTTTGAACACAATGAAGAACAAAGTGCGGGCGCTGGCCCAAAACTTTGAAAGTTCTTCCTTTTACAATTCGCTTGGAACATAGTTAAAGACGAACTTCAATGAAATTAAAAGAGCAAGTTCTTGTAAGAGCTGTTTATTGTAAAAGTGTGTTAATTGGTTGGTGTGTTTGTGTTTTTTGCATAGAGACAGTTTATAAGCCGGTGAGTGACATTGGCTACTTTTCCCCGAAAAACTGTACAGCTCCTATGGGAATCACCACGAGGGGAGAGACCGCGGAAAGCAACTAGTATTGTGTGTATTGTTTGAATAATTTTCCAAGTTCAGAACAAGTTCAAGTGATAAGAAATATATTATATTCACGGCCTTTAATAATATAAAACTTACCTGGGTGACAGAATTGAATTCAGCATTTTTTGAAAAACAATTTTAGCCTTTTCCATGATAGCCGAAATCTTACATAAATAAATAAATAGACGCTTATACTCATACCCCCGCACTAGGATTCCCTGTGTCGCAGGTGGCATGGACACACACAGATACACGTCACAAACATCCAAGACTCGAGCCCAAACTTTATGTTTACACAAAATCTGCCCCGGCCGGGAATCGAACCCGGGACCCCTCGCTTTGCAGGCAGGGTTACTGCCAACTTAGATACGGAGCTGTCTAAAACTTAACTATAACCGTATAGCCGTATATAATTTTAAACAAGCAAAGATACCTTTAGAGGTTGATTCGTATCTGTTTTCGATTTTCTACATGAATAAATAAAATAAAAAATAGAAAATCTCTATGAACATCGTTACCTAAGAGTTTAGGGAACGAGAAATAGATTTGTAAACAAAATTAGAATGAAGAACCTATTTACATAACATAAACATTTCACTAGTGTAAAATAGCAAGGGTAGGTGGCTAGGGGAGTAGGTAAATACACGTCCTTTTTAGACCGGATAAAATTGTTGCGCTTTCCGGATTGATTCGGATATCCGGCCGGTCCGTTAGGTATTTTTTTTCTAACGTTAAGTATGTGAGTTGCCAAGTGCGAGAATGCAGATACGACGCTAATGAATACCCATATAACAGTAAGGCTATGATCTATGTGAATACAATACAAAATAACAACTAAGTACAAATAACTACTATGTTTAAATTATCTGACATTATAATTATTGTGTTAGAAAAAAGACAGATATTACAGGATTTTTGGGTGGTTTCGGTGGTTTTGAAATACGAGTATGCCTTGTCACGTAAGTTAGGGTGGTAGTACAGAAATAATATGAGTTTGCATTCTAGGTTTGGCGTCACATTTTCAATTGACAGTAATAGCTAGCCATCAGGTGCGCTCTAGAAAAGTACCCAATAAGGTTGTTGTATCACTATGTTTTACTTTTCTTCACCGATAACTCAAACCTATTGTAGGATACTTACAATAAGTTAATAAATAATTAGTTATTAAATAAATAAGTATTACTTACATCAGCCAAACACATATTATCTGCGCACTGCAAAATGTTAATAAACCTAATTATAATATAGTTCATATTGGTTTATTTAGTTTTTTAAATACTTTTTTTTAATTTCTTTTTTTAAATACTTACTTTCATACGTTCATATATTACTAGCTTCTGCCCGCGGTTTACAACCGCTTTCCCACAGGAACCGTGCCTTTTTCCGGGATAAAAAGTAGCCTATGTTACCCTCCGGTACATATACAATACACATCTATGCAAAAATCACGTCGGTCCGTTGCTCCGTTGCTTCGTGAAAGAAGGACAAACCAATAAACACACTTTCTCCTTTATATATATATTGATATACTAGCTTTTGCCCGCGGTTTACACCCGCTTTCCCACAGGAACCGTGCCTTTTTCCGGGATAAAAAGTAGCCTATGTTACTCTCCGGTCCATAAACTATATCTATGCCAAAAATCACGTCGATCCGTTGCTCCGTTACTGCGTGAAAAAGTACAAACCAATAAACCTACAAACACACTTTCGCATTTATAATACTAGTAGGATTTATAATATTAGTAGGATTAGTAGGAAGTAGGATTATAGAGATCACTTCAGAGTCGGTAATTAATCTGGGTCAATTTTTATAATCAATCGATTATAAAAAAACGTAGGTAGTAAGTGGGTTTAGGCGCAGAATGGCCAATTCTCAAAATGGCATACCTATGAGTCTTAAAAGGACTAAATCTATAAATGGCAAATTCTACAAATGACAAGTTCTCGTGATGGCAAATTCTACAAATGCCTAATTCTCAAAATGGCAAATTCTACAAATGCCTAATTCACACAATGGCAAACTCTACAAATACCTAATTCTCACTATGGCAAATTCTACAAATGCCTAATTCTCAAAATGGCAAAATAACTCAAAGTTTATCGTCAAAGGTATCGGTAACAACTTACATTTACGGTACAATTAGTAGTTTCTTTTTCGGTGTTTAGCAGCTGAAAAGACACATAAACTTTTTATTGAAACACCACATAAAGATGATTATGAGACTTATGAGACTTAATACCTAATGTCTCAGGGTAACGAGCGCACTGCAGTGCCGCGCAGGCCTTTGAGTTTCAAAGTTCTGGGTGGCACTGCAATTGTTATGGGCCGGCGTTATGCTTACCATCAGGCAAACGACGAGCTCGTCTCGTTACCAAATAATATAAAAAAAAAAGAAAAAAAAAATATTACAGAGAAAACCACTTGTGGGAAAACTTCTGTAGTATACATGATTATAGATACAACTTTTGTTCTAATGAGCAATTAGTTTGTAATGAGCAAGTACTAGGTACCTGAGTTGATACCTATTTGATTTGATCGCTGATAGCTCTTTAATGTTCATATTATATTTCATAGCTCCATTATTCAGATATAGTTATAAATGATTAGATATTTATACCACGTAGTACTTCTTTCACACGGGTAAATTCGCACGCTCTTAGAGTCATATCGATTAAAAAAATCGATTCTATCGCCGGTACCCTCACTACAGCGCCTCCCTATAACGTCATTCTTTTAGAGAAGTTACCCAAAAACTTGTTCACTTACCGGGTAGTGGAGGGAGGGTTCCTATATCTTCGAATAGGAGCTATTCATATAATAATGATCGAACTTCGCTTGTGAAGTTCGTTTGATCATATAGTATTTGTTAGTCTGTATTAATTAACCGGCATTTAATGTTTGCACGCCAGAAACGGCAATTTGACTTGATAACTCAATTAAAAAAAAAACTAACTACAGTTTAGGCAATATCAGCGCACAGATATACTTGATACTACATTAATAACATACGAGGTGTGATCCGCAGCTTCGCCCACGTAGCCTAACTTACTCCTTATCAGCTATCTGCCTGTGAAAACCCCGTTAAAATCGGTCCAGCTGATTCGGAGATTAGCCCGATCAAAACGACAAAAAAAAAAAAAAAATTGTTTTTTTTGTTATAAGGAATAGGTAGGTACCTATACTTTAATATGAATTTAGTAACAAACTGTTATTTTAATTAATCATCAATTGAATGGTATGTATGACTTTTAAACTATAAAAACATTTAAGGCGTTCTTGTGGACACTTACATCAATCGAGCACCCATTTCCTGTGCACTGTAATGTAAAATTAACAAAATATTTTAAATCCTATCACATTATTTCCGTGTGGGGTGCAATGGGGATGAATACACCAAGCGTGGCAGTCATCTTGGTGATCTCCTAGCCGGCTGTTGCAACAGCTGTGGTCATCAGCCTTATTACACTCCCATTGCTGGGATACCGGCCTTCTCTCAAGAGAGAGAGAGAGAGAGAGAGAGAGAGAGAGAGAGAGAGAGAGAGAGAAACAAATGGTCATCCTTAATAGAATTTAGCAAGGCCACGTAAAACCCTGTTAATCTAAAAGATCAGTTATCTTACTTGTGCGATGCACTCGCTTCTGCAGCCCTAGAACAGAGAATACGCAGTTAATGAATGCGACGAGTATGACTGTATGCGTTTTTTACTTTATGCGTGTTTGACTTTATGCGTGTTTGACTTTATGCGTGTTTGACTTTATGCGTGTTTGACTTTATGCGTGTTTGACTTTTTGCGTGTTTGACTTTATGCGTGTTTGACTTTATGCGTGTTTGACTTTATGCGTGTTTGACTTTATGCGTGTTTGACGTTATGCGTGTCTGACTTTATGCGTGTTTGACTTTATGCGTGTTTGACTGTATGCGTGTTTGACTTTTTGCGTGTTTGACTTTATGCTATTATTTAAGTATTTATGATATTTTGTTAGTGGGAGGACTAACTCTTCTGCGAGTGTCCGTCTGGGTTGTTACCATCGCTTTTCTCGTGAGGTCTGCCGCCAAGCAGTAATGTGCAAGCATTACTGTGTTCCGGTTTGTTGAGCAGAGTAGCCAGTGAAATTACTTGGCTTATGAGACTTAATACCTAATGTCTCAGGGTAACGAGCGCACTGCAGTGCCGCGCAGGTCTTTGTGTTTAAAGTTCTGACTGGCACTGCAGTTGTTATGGGCCAGCGTTATGCTTACCATCAGGCAAACGACCGGCTCGTCTAGTTACCAAATAGCATGAAAACCTACTTGAAAATAATGATTTTCTGTATGATGTGGATTGATGAACTCTCAGATTTCGTTTGATTAATGAGTTGATTGATTAATAAGGCGTGATAGAATGATAATTAATACTGTGTTGATGTGTTTGAAAGGCGAAGCCAAAATAGAGACTATAAGCGTATAAAACTACATTAGGTATCAGCTAAAAATGTTGTCAGAACACCAAGGTTGCACCACGCTACTTTCCTTCAACATTTGTACGCGGAACCAAACAACTAAGTAAAACTAATAGGTACTAATTTAAATTTTCATGCAAACCTTTCTGAGACAAAAAGCTTTCACAACCAGATATACCGGCAGACAGATATAAGGAGATAATGTAACCTAGGACTCCGTTCCTTGACTTCTTGAACTAAGATCCAACTAGAAAATAATGGGTAAAAAGTTTTTCTATAGACATTCCCGGTTTTTATCCGCACATCGACCCCTACCACCAATTGTTTATTTTCATTGGAAGAAAATACCCGAAAGAACGAAATAAAAAAGGCTAAGCATTGTCTGTGCAAATAAAAAACCTGGATAGCTGTCAAAATGTCTGCTCGATAAGCCAATATAGGTCTAACAAAAACAGTGTTTTATAGTACAAAGGATAAAGCTACTTATTTGGTGGCTTTGACAAATAAATGTTTTGTAATGTTTAGAAGATAGCTATACTTACTACAATGTTGTGATAACTTCTAAAAACGTGTCTGGGAAAGATATTTCTAAAGCTACTTAGATGTTATCTCCTTTTTTGTTTTCAAGATGCGAATACATGAAATGTTTTTGAGTATTTGAAAGTTAATGCTGAATGAAACGTAGCTTTTGTTTTTAGGATTCTATTGCCAAAGGGAATATGGACGGTGCCTAAGTATGTTGTTTATAACTAGTGTTAATATATTTGACAACAGAAAATCGGCACTATTGATTCTACTTATCTACCTACATCGAAAACTATCTCTGCTTAATTTGGGTTAGATTTTACACTTCATGGTAACCAGTCGAGTTTGGCAAGTGAAGTGTGTTCAAGTGATCGTAAGAATCGATTACTAGGTGGTAGGACTAACTCTTCTGCGAGTGTCCGTCTGCAGGGTCTCTTAGGGGTTGATTTTCAAAAATAAGATTAGCTTATGTGTTATGCCAGTACCAAAAGTCTATACATTCAAAATTTCATCCAAATCGGTTTAGTAGTTACAGAGATATGTGGTAACAAACACTCACACACATTTACACACATACACGAACATTCGCATTTATAATATTAGTAGGATAGAGTAGGATTATTCGTAGTTTTGCAATTACCTGTAGACACAAGATGAAGATCCACAGCCCGCCAAATGACAGCCTCATCGTCCCGCGCGACTGCCGCCGTCTAATTGGAATGTGATTATTAATTAATAATTACACGCTTGAAACTGTAATTATCTCGGCACAATCTGTTTACAGAGACGTAGATTGTGTATCAAATAGATGGATAATAACTCATTATTGAACACCTTTGAACAGGGTGATGTCCCGACTCCTAAGGGCTACACTGATATTTCGGGGATAAAATCAAACAAGTCTTCTCTTGCCACAGGAAAAGTCATGTTTTCAAATTAAGCGCCAAAACTCCATTATGCGCCTGCGAACTTTGTCACCGCGATTCAGAAATATGACGTGTGCGACACTAACGCCATCTAGTTTAAATTGTTGTAACTAAGTTCAACAACCTTGAAATAAACAGACGAATAGCTAAGTTTGTAGCGGACGTACTCTACACGTACTGGAATACAATATCTTACAGGTACTAGTCCAGTGCTGGACGGACGCCTCTCACTAGAGTTCCAAGGCGCACCACTAATGCAGACCGTAGACGCTTATGCAAACGTGCGTTTGCTTGTCAGAATAACAACGCTTTTCCATCAAGCGTCGATTACGACATACCTACTCGAAATCCGCGCTTGATGCAAAAGCGTTGTTATTCTGACAAGCAAACGCACGTTTTCATATGCGTGTACGGTCCGCATAAGCCCTATTGTGTCCCACTGCTGGGCAAAGGTCGCTCATCCTTCCAACGGTCTCGATCCTCAGAATAGAATAAAAAGCGCACAAAAATGCTCCTCTACATATTCATAGATAAGTCAACACGAAACGAGTTCCCCAAACATTTTATCCTATAATGCAACATTTGCAATGCCGATGGTTAGTAAATCGAATTTAAATTGATATTAGATTGCCGAAGCCATCACGTCGATACCTACGAAAGACGTTCATTCAAATTATTAATAGCACATTTGGGTATCGGCGCACTGAGTAGGTAGGTATCTTACCATTCTAAAGGTTCCTTTCTAAATTAATTGTTGTAGGTACAGCGGCGCAAGTACGAATCTTTTTGATCGATAAAATTCGATAAAATTGACAGTTCAAATCGATAAAGTGGGTTTTATCGACTTTTTTTTATAATTTTGCGAACCTCGATAAATTTCGACAAAAGTTATCTAATAACTAGGTCGAATCCAAAGAGAATATAGAGCTACTACAATACTTTACGATCAGACTACGGTACTCGCAACATTCGATAAATTTATCGGATTTTTCGATTCGAAAAATTTATCGAATCGACTTCCGTACTTGCGACGCAGTAACGGATAGCGGTAATCATCGCTAGGTATACTTATACAAAAATTTTAAAATTTGGTAATGATTACAAGTGAATTGGGTTGTTGACTGTATTCAAATAAAAATATAATTTTGCCGCGAAACGGTAGTTTTTGTGACAGAAATCCTATTAAACACAATATTTTTGTTTATTTTTAAGGAATTTAATTTAAATTAAATAATCAAAATTTAATCACATCAATCCGAAGTCACGTGACCTAAAACGCCCGTGACGTCACTGTTTCAATCGGATGTGTATATATTTTTTTTTGTTTTGTTTTTGGCTCCACGTGATTTGCGCATTTAACTAGTGTCAAGTTATATAAGTAATAATATATAATAAATCTCTAGTTTTGGTGCATGAAAGTCGTCAGTCACGTTAAAGTTTAGTCTAGGCCTATAATACATATCTGTGGTCTAGGCGCGGTCGAGTCGAAGTGACGCTTCAGTAAATTGGTGGATAGTTTACTGAAGCTTCTATGGAGTTTTGGATAGAATACGAAAATACACGTTTTTCGTCTTTGTACTATTTGCCTTTCACTCATGCAACTTTATGAACACTTAATGGTTAATAATCCACTATTATTACACATTAACACTCTATAAAACAAAGGTTTTCAAACAAAGTAAATAATACAAAATCAACAACAGCACATTTTCGCATTCCCGCCAAAACTCCAATGAGTATATAGCTCGTTGCGCTTAACTGCTTAGTATTTTAGAGTGATTTCTGTGATTATTTATCTGTGCTGTGAATTCCGCGCCTATTTTTCTAAATTTATTTCGACTCTTGAATATTCTCCCATGATGGAAAGTGGCTTCATAAAGGCAAATAATTCCAATTTGCCGAGAATTGATTGTTTTACGGTGGCCAATTTCTTCTCGACAAACGATAATTTCTGCTCTGCTGAATTTAGAAATGTGAAGACCTCCGTGTAAGTACCTACTTATTATACCAAAAATCATTATTTCTATAACCAACAATGAATATATAACAGTAATCGTAGGTTCTAAGATCCAAAGTGTATTAATTAACCAAAGCATATATATAAATCAATAAGCTCAAAAAACTTAGAACTTATATTTTAATACATAACAATACATACAAAGAAAGCATCGAATCAACTTGTCACTAAACGTAGCACAGACTAGGTAGTAGTGGTTATATTCTCTTTGCTTGTCACTTTACAGTGTTATAGAAAATTACTCTGTGGTAATTGAACACGTGACGTCACTGCCGTTTTGGAGCAAAATTTAAAACGGCATTTTAAATACATGATAATTAAAATATTAGTTGTTTTAAAAAGTAAATTTAAATATTTTGGGTTATATTAGGCCCATACGCATCGTTTTAAACACTTTCCCAAAATCAGTCAACATCCCTATTAGGTAGTGCATTTTCTAGTGCTCGCATGGCTAGCTAGCATCTCAAGCGCCTACACTGAGAAAAATACTTGTTAAAATTTATAAAAAAAGGTGAAAGTGTGTTTGTTGGTTTGTTGCTTTGTCCTTCTTTCACGCAGTAACGGAGCAACGGAATCGACGTGATTTTTGGCATAGATACAGTTTATGGACCGGAGAGTAACATAGGCTACTTTTTATCCCGGAAAAATGCACGGTTCCTGTGGGAACTCGGGTGAAAACCGCGGGCAGAAGCTAGTAGATATATATAAAAATATATGTTAGTGAATAAATAAATGTAATAGATAGACTTGTGGCGTTCGGATATGTTTCCAAACGTCACTCGAGCATTCTACGTTCTCTGTGGTAGAGCTGTCACTTTTTAGCGCGCAAATTTTTCACTAGCTCTCAAAAACTTGCGTTATTAATTACAAGTGTTTTCCTGGTGTTGAGATCGGTGTTTCAGTCCACCACCGACATAGTGGTAACTGGGCATCGCCCAAGTGTATACATCTGTGGTAATTTGATTGTGACTTGTGAAAGACATTACACATAATAGTTTACAAACAGCAGTTTCATTCACCCATCGCACCGCAGCCCTAGATGGGACTTTGAATCCCATAGACTTATATAACACATAATTGATATGATTCACATAAAATAATACATTGAACAAGAAACTAGTCGTAACAAAGCAAGTAGGAATGTTAACTTCATTGACAAGAACTAATTGTGTATTTAATGAGATTTCTTCAGATTATCCTTAAACAGTATAATAATAGCTTTTTTTGATGCCAGGCGGAAAATAGCCTCTTTTGTTGGGAAATTACGAGGAAATTGCCTATTGACAACAAAGCAATAATAAAATAGTTCTATTGTATAAGTAGGCACCTACGTCTAACGTATTAAGTTATTATAAAGTAGTACCTAATCCTGCGGTTTTATCCGCTTGGAGATTAATTCCCACAGGAACCGTTCATTTTTAGGGGATCAAAAATAGCCTATACACACTTCAGTCCAACACCATCTCATGCGAAAAATCACATCGATCCTTTGCTCTGTTATTGCGTGACAGAATGATAAACCAACAAATACACTTTCGCAGTCTTAATATGATGAGTAGGGATTTATTTAGGTAAGTATGTAAGTAATTATTTTTCTACTATATTCTAAATAGGTTAAAATAGCAACGTGGTTCTCAACGCCGATTTTCCTCTAACAACGATTTGTGGGTTTGAACCCATGAAATCCAATATTTCGGCGCGGGTAAAACCGCAGGCAAAACCGCGGGCAGCAGCTACTTAGTTCTAAAATAAAAGTAGACTAAGTTACTCCTTCTAAAATCAACTATCTGCCAGTGTAAGTCCTATCAAAATCGGTCTAGCCGTTTCAGAGATTAACCGGAACAAACAGACAGACTGAAAAACAAAAATTAAAAAAAAAAATCGCTTTTTTGTTATAAGTACCTACGGTATATACTTTCATATGCATTTAGTAAAAAATTGTTATTTTGACGTTACAAATAGAAACTTCAATTTTATACCTCTGTATAGATAGTATACTACAAACTTGAACCATTAAGGCTCATTTCGCTTAACGAAGTAGATCCGGGGTAAATGCTAGTTTTAATTAAACAAAGTACGTTGCCATAATTAAGTACCTACCGCCACTCAGTTCATTACGTATACAGTGAACTGGAGCGGAGACATTCCTCATGGTGAGATAGCTTTGTACCACACAATTATTAATCTTGCTAACATTGTAAATGCGAAAGTGAGATTGTTATTTTATCCTTCATTCACGCGTCAGTGGAGCAACGGATCGACGTGATTGCATGAAGATATAGGCTGTAGAGCGACGTAGAGTAATTTTACTCCCAAATAATAAATGTACTATTCCTGTTGGCTAGTAAGTAAGTATCTCCACAGGATTGTACGCTACGGCTTGTAAGCCGGAAAGAAAAACATCATCAAGAATTTCGCAGTCAACATCGATTGCTCCCATAGCATTGCGTCTGGTCTAGATAACCAGAAGACGCAAGTTTGAATCCTGTTGGAAGCGAAATATTTGTGATGTATATATTTGCATCTCCACAGGAGTATAACCGCGTGCTGCATCTAGTATGTACGATGGTCATATAGAAGGTCGATGGTTGAAATACTAACGTTGAGTTCGTGCTGTCAGTGAAAAAACATTGTGATGTAACAACAGCAAAGTGGTTGGGTCTTTGCTAGTGCTCGACTGAGTAGCTCTTTTTTTATTAGGTAACGAGACGAGCTGGTCGTTTGCCTGATGGTATGCATAACGCCGGCCCATAACAATTGCAGTGCCACCCAGAACTTTGAAACACAAAGGCCTGCGCGGCACTGCAGTGCGCTCGTTACCCTGAGACATTAGGTATTAAGTCTCATAAGCCCAGTAATTTCACGGGATACTCTACTCATCAAACCGGAACACAGTAATGCTCGCACACTACTGCTAGGCGGCTGACTTCACTCACAAAGCGGTGGTAACAACCCAGACGGACACTCATAGAAGAAGAGTTAGTCCTCCCACTATCGAAGCTCCTACCATTATGATGATTCAGCATCCCCTTTTGAAAGCCTGCAGTTCCCATTGTAAGTTTCCCGTAATGTACTGCGTCCAACCAATTGAAATAGAGGAGAGTTAAAAAACATACTTACAAGTTGAAATGAAACAAAGCACCTAGCTACAAGTTGAAATGAAACAAAGCACCTAGCTACAAGTTGAAATGAAACAAAGCACGTAGCATAATCAAATTTTAATAAAAGTAAATCACAATCGTTTAATTGATAATTATCATATAAGTTTACAATTAAATACATATATCTGATATAGAATTTACAAATAATTACTATCACCTTCATCGGTCCGTTCGCGGCTTGCCCCCTTTCTGTCTTTGTCTATTATACAATACAAGTCATCCATACAAATTGTAACTTATGAATTAATTTTTTGAATTAATTAATTTTAAATGAAAATAATTATTTTCATTAAAATTAGTCATGAAATATAAAATTCTAGAAGTCAATTTTCTCATTTGTCCCAACTCCCCCTAGTAGGTACCTTACCTACCTAAGACCAGGAAGAAACACCAACGTAATACCTTCTCATTATTCTGTACTTGATAGTCAAGTACTATTTATATAGTCAAGTCTTGACTATACAAATAGTAAATAACGATGAATATAAGCAATAGTTTAATTTTTGTACCAAACACTAATTTATTGGTCGATATTTTGTAAACGGAGCAAATAACGAAAGTGGGCGATGGACTCGCAAAAAGTATAGAATTTAAAAAAGGGGGCAAAAACTTAACACTTGTATAGATGACTTCTATAATAAGCAAATCCAGAAGGGGGGCAAGCCCCTAACAGACCCATTTACCCTATGTAAAGTATATATTTAAAATACATTTTATCCTTTTGTATTCTTTGATAGCCCCTACTCACGGTGCAATCCATCTCACAATGTGACATTAGAATTTACTGCGAGCCAGCGACTTGCAACGTTAGTAGGCGTAGTGTAGACCGACCCCGTTAGGTGGACAGACGACCTGGTGACCTGCAGTGGACTTGTTCCGGCTGAATATGATTTTTACAAAAACAAAAGAGCGTTGTAACTTTAAAATTTTTGTAAATATTTACAATAAAGTGTCGTCATCCTTGAATAAGTAAATAAAAATATCTTTTCAATAAGTATTGATATACTTATTGAAAAGATATTTTTATTATTAATTATTATATAATTATATTATATTATATTAAGTAAATAAAAATATCTTTTCAATAAGTATTGATATACTTATTGAAAAGATATTTTTATTTACATTACATTTATTTATATTTCATTATAGCCACCCAGCCGAAGTTCACGAAATGGCGCAGAAATGTTTAGAAAATTTACAGTAAAGTTTGTTAACTTTGTGTTAGTATAAATTAGTTCGCTTATGTATAATTATTTATAACATTGTATTGGTTGGTACTGTAATGATGTTTTAATTGTGTCTTAATAAATAAATAAATAATAAATACATAAATCTTCATTTTCAAATCACATAAAGGTCTAAGCACGATTTTATGTATATCACATGTGTGACAGGAGCACAGCCTGGTATCGATTGTGTACCCTAGCCTTTACAATCTCTTGCTCCGAGGTAAGCGGCTTGGGGACTTCTTTATAAAAGCCTCTTGGGATTGCCTTGAATTCTTAGTAGGTACCTAGGGATATTGGTATCAAATACACGGACATTGTCACTAGGGACAGCTTAGACGCTCAAGCAAACGTACGTTTGCTTGTCAGAATAACAACGCTTTTGCGTCAAGCGCGGATTTCGTGATACTCGAAATGCGCGCTTGACGCAAAAGCTTTGATATTCTGACAAGCAAACGTATGTTTGCTTGAGCGTCTAAGGTGCCCCTTATACCCATGAGGCCATGTAGTTTACAGGATCTATTTGAATAGAACCCGCGTTTAACATCTGTAAGATAAAACTCATAAAACTACATAGGTGAAGGACACATCTTATACTTTAATGAGCTCTTTTATATGTAAGCAGATTAAACTATGAATTTTAAATTAGTAATCTGAGCTTGACTAAAAATAACGTTGAAATTGCAAACCTAATTAAAGTTTTGTTTAAATATTATGTTTATGAAGAGCGCTTACGCCTCACGGTTTTTCATACTGTCCAGTCAAATATCCGAAATAAATGAATCGATGGTAATGAAACTTTACTGGCTTAAAAACAGTAATATACCTACCTACATAAGTAGGTAAAGAATATGTTCGAAAAAGAGAAATAATATTAAATTGCATAGCGTGATTTTACATTTTTTATTCAAACACAAAATTTCATTTATGTTTCTTTAAATTAAACATTTTACTATGATTTATAATTATATACACACAAAGGAGTGTTTTCCTTATTTATTCAAGACAAACAGATCAGCCATTTTCTGACCAAGGTACTGTAACACTGACAGACATACGACTCTGTCATTGCTAATCTCTCTCACACACAGACATAAAAAACACTGCAATTTCCCTCTAACCCAACCATCAGTCTTCAGCACGACACATCATCGCTCTCCATTTTATATCCGTTGAAGATGAGCTGATTGGCTTCATTGTTGTTCTTTCCTTTCCTGAACACGTTTTTGTTAGACTGCTTGTAGTGTGCGCAGCGGTCACTGCACAGGTTGGTTGTTTCAGTGTGGAAGCTGTGTTTCCGATGTCTCTCGGAGCGGCGCCGCTGGTTGCTCTGGACGCGCACCAGGTTGGTGTTGGTGCCGTCGGAGGTGTGGTGGACGGTCGTTTCTCTGACGCTGGAGTGCTCGCGTCTGTTCTTATTGCGGACGCGACCGCAGCAGAGAGTCTCGCGGAACGCGAGGCGGTACCTGAAATGGTAATGGGATTTAGAATCCTACTGATATTATAAATGCGAAAGTGTGTTTGTTGGTTTGTCCTTCTTTCACGCAGTAACGAAGCAACGGATCGACGTGATTTTTGGCATAGATATAGTTTATGGACCGGAGAGTAGCATAGGCTACTTTTTATCCCGGAAAATGCACGGTTCCTGTGGGAACGCGAGTGAAAACCGCGGGCAGAAGCTAGTCTTGGTATCTTGGTATACATTGTGAAATGGAAATCGAATGATGTCACATGTTCCTCACAGCAAGTGGTTAGTTTAGAGATTTGCGGTCTTACCACAAAAACCTTAAACACACTGAACCAGTATTCAACAGTGTTTAACTCCTAAACGTGTCTTGGTCGCGTGTTTAAATATGAGCAACCACAAATCCTGACTTAATTACTGTCTAGCCAGTGTCTAACTCAATTCTGTTGTGACATTTCTAATCATTTTAGATATTTTTTATTTTTTTGTTATTTGGTAACGAGACGAGCGGATCGTTTACCTGATGGTAAGCATAACGCCAGCCCATAACAATTGCAGTGCCATCAGAACTTTGAAACACAAAGGTTTGCGTGGCACTGCATTGCGCTTGTTACCCTGAGACATAATTATCGACTACAACTTGTCATTCTGTGTGGAGCGCCTCAGTGAGGCTGGAGGCTTATCTGAGGCTATATTGTGCTCTTCATCTCCCATATGTTACCGGCAATCTGTATAATTCAGGTATTCCATATAATATATCCATATATAATAACTGGGTAATATATAGAAATATATGTGGTATATAACAGTGGTATGGTAAGATAAGTGTGGTGTCTAGGTATTGTATAGAATACCGGATTATACAGATAATTCATAAACCTGCGACGCAAGGCGATGGCATTGTACACGAGATTGAATCCTATTCATAGCCTTATTGGCCATAGGATGGCAATAATCAATAAAAAGTAGGGTTAAGAGGAAATTATAGGGATAGATAGGGTTAATAATCAAAGTAGTTATTTTAGACGCGCATAAAATACCTTTAAACACAATAGCGATAGAAAACAACGCAAGTTGTCGAGTCATTCATAAATTACGATGCTTCATCGCGATTGAATTTCCGGATTGTGACTGTGCAAATAACCATTGTGCGAGTCTTTGTCCTGTATATTTTACAGAGCACAGTGGGGCGGCTTAGGGTTAGCAGCTTTTGTGTTAGATACACCTCGTCCAGAGTGCGGGCTTTTTTTTTTTTTTTAGTTTAATTTATTTTGCTCTGCAAGCTCCAGGGCTCGCACCTTTTGTTTGATATTTTTACATTAATATACTTGAAAAATTACTTACTTATCATCTATTTAACAAAAGTAACTTACTTCGAAAGCCTAACTAAGTGTCATACACATAACATATATAATATATATATAGTTTTATATCAATACAAGTATTACAAACTAGAATGCTGAATTGAGTACACAATCGGAGCGGACGAGATCCCACAAGCAGCACCCGTTCACGAGTTTGACGCATGTGCCAGCCATCGCTCTCCTCAACCATTTCAGAGGGAAGAGGGCGACCCGCCACACGACGCCACTGCAAGCAAGATCATTCCAGTGGCCATGGCCACTCCGGTTGTTCACCCAATTTATTTAACCTATGTTACTTGGTAACCTATATTAATTACTTCCCGTCGCCGCCCCACTCCGTTCGAACTCTGCGATGGCCTCCGCCACCACATTGTTCCCGTCTCTGATGGCCATTTTAAGGTTATAATCAATGATCCTTTTAGCAGAAACCGCCTTAACCCTCATCACGAAGCGGCCTATCGCATCGTCGCTATCATCGGTGTAGTATATACAGCTATTTCGATGACGCGACAATGCCACCACCGCATGTGGGACGCTGTCGTGCAGCTTCAGCTTTTGTCCTTTGGTTTGCATGACGATCACCGACTCGTACGTCAGTCCCTGAGCTTCGTGAATGGTCAAGATGCGTGACCCAGTGCCTCCCCCGTATCCCTTGGTGATCAGGGATTCTTTCTCTTCCTGTGTGTGTACTAGGAAGAGAGTGTCGGGAAGGGTAACGGGTATTAGTGCACCTGTAAACCGCTTCAGCTTCAGAGAATGAACTTTGGATGCCGATGAGTAAATGCCGGAGTACACCTCCCGAAGGGCGTAGGCGACATCCATAGGGTTCCGATGCGTACACAACAGTTCCTGACTGATTGTTGTTACCAGGTTTGGACGACAGTACCTTAGGACAAAGAGGTTCTCCCTGTCAATGAAAGGTAACTGGTTGACGTCTCCAATGAGAAGAAGTTCGTTAGCACCACCCAGCCGACTTGCCATGACTATGGCCCCGAAATGGTTTAAAAGTGCCTCATCAACCAAAAGACGTTTGCACTTATGGGATGCTTTAAAACCATTCACTAAGACAGAGGCCATAGTGCGCACCCTGGTTTTGACCAGGTCGCCTATTCGTTGCGCTAGTTTTTCTCGCAAGTCTTTGGCTGCTTCCGTCGTTGTGGTGATGATAACGTCCTCCTCCCCATTGAAGTTGCCAACAATCCATGTTGTTTTTCCGCTTCCCGGAACCCCGTTTACCCATTCGATCTTAGGCATCACCCAGTCGTCCCAAGATGCTTCGGCTTCAGAGATTCCCAAGACGGATTTCGCCGTCTCAAGTATCCTGTCGTCTAGCATCGTCCGAGTTCGCCGAGCAACGACCAAAATCGGATCGTCATGCGGGGCAGAGAATTTGATTGGACCAGTACGCTCCGTCCCCTCCTTTACCAGAGCCACAAAGCCACTTGTTGCATTAAAAGCTGCCATATAACTTCCCGCCATCTGACCCCGTAGGATTAGGCTGTCGTTGTTGTTGTATATAGCAGCTTCTTCCTCCTCGAGGTACGCCTTCAGCAGATTTTCGTTGATGGCGCCACCCAGCTGATAGCACTGCAGGATCTTCTTGCAGATCATAGTGTCGACCACTATGCTTGCTTTAGTTATAGCTAGGTACTCGATGAAGGCGTTTATTACGTGGTCTCGCGGCCCCGTCGCTGGTCTGAGGCGAGGCGGACTGACTTGTCCCATGTCGGCTCTCGTTCGGGCTGGTTTTGGTTTTACCTGACTCTGCCGTATCGTTTCCTCTTTTCTTTTGGGCAATGATGGTTTCAGCCTTAGGAGGTTTTGTGCTGCACAACTGAAGGCATCCACGAACGCTCTGATGCGACCTGATGACTTACGCTTCGGGCTCTGCTGTATGGCAGCGTTTTTGGCGGATGATTCCGCCTTCTGCTGCATGCGCTGGGAGCCACTGATGGTGCTCGGGTCCGGTACAGGGTGTCCCCAACTGTCGGTTGCGTCTTGCCTTTTGAGGTAACTGAGATTTTCACCTCTATCCTCATACACCACAATCTCGTGGTATTTTGAGGCTTTTATGCAACCCAACCGATCGGTGACTTCACCCCTCTCGTGCCCAACCACCATTGCGTCTACGCTAATTATGCGGGCGATGGTATCCGCTTCTTCTGCAAGCGTAGTCAACATCGTACATGCCTGAGAAAAGGAAGTCTCGTCCGCCCCTTCGAAAAGTGCAATCGTCTTGTTTCGCGATCGTACCAGTCGACATTGGCTTCCCGACACCCTCGTCACCGGCATGGCATCATAGGTCTTGCGTTTCATGGAGATATTGAAGTTGCTGCCGTTCAGAAGCAACCCCAATCCTGGAGAGATGGTAATGTATTTATGTCCCCTAGGTTTGCAGAAGCTGATGCCTAGGCGTTCCTTGGCATCGTCCATGAAGAGGGGCACACCTCTCAATCTGATCCTCGGCACTCCAGTTTCTCCACTCGCCAAAAGGTTGGATGTGGCAGTGGTGCGCAGGGCGATTGGCCGCTGGGTACTGGTGGTGTGTGCGGTGCTTTGGATCTGATCTTGAGGCGTCTGTCTGGGTTGAGGTGGGGGAAGATTACTGTTTCGTTTTGCTGCAATGAGGAAAATTTTCTCGGAGAAGGAAAGGAATGCCGACCTGCTCTTTGGATCCGCTAGGATGTTATGGAGATCCGACTGCTCTAGCTTTCTTTCCATCTCGAACTCCAGGTCAAGTCGCGCAGCCGAGAAACGGGGGCACTCTAGCAGTATGTGCCAAACGGTCTCGTTCACACCGGGATCGCACTCGCAAGCGGGGCTATCCTTCAGTCTAAACCTGTAGAGATACTCGGCAATCCCTCCGTGTCCTGTCAAGATCTGCACATGCGTGGGCGTCAACTTTGTTGTTCTTGTCATCCGGTATGCCTTGTTGACGTCCGGGAGAAACATTTTTGTGACGGCTCCTGTGCTTGAGGTATCATATCGATCCTGCCATTTGCGGACCGATTCCTCGCGGATCTTTTTCTTGACGTAGGACAGCGGGATTTTGTCGTAGTCGAGGGCCGTATTTGCGAGTGCTGCTGACTTTGCGAGCTCATCGGCTCTTTCATTACCAGCAGTCCCGACATGCGGCCTCAACCAGAGCATCCGAATCTCTCTTCCCTGCGCTCTGATTTCTCCAATACAGTTCTTTATACTTCCTGCCAGGGGGTGACTTGTTTTCGGGTTACGTAGCAGTTCGAGTGAGGATCTTGAGTCACTCAGGATACTGACGGTTGGGTCGCTGCTACTTCTCACCATTTGAGTCGCCCTGTAGAGAGCATAAAGCTCCGATTGGAACACAGTGCAGGACGGGTGAAGCCTGAAGGTGGAAGAGTGGAGCTCCTTACCCTTATCCCACCAAGTTAGTGCAGCACCTACACGACCCTCTATCTTACTACCGTCGGTGTAGATTTGAGGTCCGGTAACTTGGTGGGCCTCCTCATTCAGTAACTCGTAGTCGGTGGTTATTATTTTGGACGGATGTTTTTGGTCCAGGTAACCGATGTTAAGTTCGAGTTCCTTTCCTGCTGGGAGGTAATCACGGGTAAGGTTTTTCTTGGCTTTATACAGGAGAGATGCTTCCTGTATCCTCAGGTCCAGGGGGAGGAGACCCGCAAGCACTAGCGCCGATGTTAACGAGACAGTTCGATACGATTTGCATACTTTTTGAGCGAAACCTCTCTGGAGCGTGTTTAGCTGGTCTTTTACTAGCTGTAGTTCTACTGCCTGGGACCATGCGCTCGAAGCGTACAGCATGATTGGCTCTACCACTGCGACGTAGATAGTTCTAATTATCTCGCTGTTAAGACCCCAAGTCACCTTTGCGACACGCGCTAGCTGTTTATATACGTCCGCGCATTTTTTGCATAAGGCGGTTACGTGTGCTTTGAAGGCGAGCTTGTTGTCGATCACAAGACCAAGGAGCTTTATCTCGTCGACGAGACATAGCGTTGTGCCGGCCATAGTCAGATTGGGGATGTCGTATTTCAGCTTCTTTGTCAGCAGCATAGCATTGGTTTTGTGTGCGGCAAAGTTTAGCTTGTTTCGACATCCCCAATCCACAACCATTTCCAGCGTGGCATTGGCTGTCTGCTCTAGGGTGGTGGATGATTGGTCTGTGAAAACGAGAACTACGTCATCTGCAAACGCTTGACAGTATACTCCCTCTGCTTCCAGTTTGTGCAGCAATGAGTCTAGTATAACGTTCCAAAAGGTTGGTCCACCAATGGATCCCTGGACACAACCCTTTGTAGTCTCCTTCTCATATGCTGCTCTGGCGTAGTTGACCTTGATCTTTCGGTCGTTGAGGTACGAGCCTACCATAGCGTACAGATTTCTCGGGCAGTTTTTCGCCCGAAGTTGGTGTTTTAAGGCGGGCCACCATGCATTATCGAAGGCTCCCTCTATGTCCAGAGATATTAGGAGAACAGTCTTTTTACTATTTACTCCTTCTTTCACGTGGTTCACCAGGTCATAGAGGGCGTCTTCGGTGCTTCGTTGCGGCATGAAGCCGTATTGGCGCTTATTTAGGGTGGGGAAGATGTGCCATTGGAGTCTGCGGACCAGAAGCTTCTCCACTATCTTACCGAGCACTGACAGAAGGCCGATCGGTCTATACGATTTTGGATGGGTATAGTCGGCCTTACCGGGCTTTGGAATTACCACCACATGTGCTGTTTTCCATTGCTTGGGGAAGTATGCTAGCGATAGACACTTATTAGCTATCGCCATGAATACCTCCCTTTCGCATCGGATCGCAGCTTCGCATATGTCAGAAGTTAACCCGTCAGGCCCGGGGGCCTTTTTGGGATTTTGTGATTGAAGTACAACTTCCAACTCTGCAAGTGTGAATGGGGGATCATCTTCTCTTAGTGCCTCGGTTTCATAGTTGCTTGTCAGTGCACGTAATTGGGCGTGGCACGGTTGGTCGGTGCTTTCTGCGTCGTCGGGGTAGAAAGTTCTGGCCAGGAGCTCTGCAGACTTTTGTGGGGTTAGGGTGTTGCCTTCGGCATTCCTGAGGAGCTGATCTTCTTTTCTCCCCGAGGCTTTCCTGATCACCCTGTATATCATGTCCCACATGCTCTCTTTGGTTTGTGTCGTGCAGTACTCCTTCCAGCTTTCCGTTCTGGCATTTTCGGCCTCATTGGCGTACTTCTCCTTGGCTTTCCTGTACTCGTTTATGCAGTAGTCGACACGGGAGGGGCATGCGTTCCTGATCCTACGCTTTTTCCTTAGGACGTCACACTGCAACTCATCCAGTTCCTTAGTCCATCCTGGTGGTTTGGCTAAACCTTGCCAGGTTCCTGCTGCAGGAATGGTCTTTTCGCAGACTTCGTGGATAGCTTCAGTGTAAGATGTTATTATGTCCTCAAGCTCGTTAGTGGATCCAGAATCTCCTACGGAAGCAGAAGTAATGTTCCTTTCGTTCAGGGAGATTTTTAGGAGTGAGACAAACTCTGACCATTTTGCCTTCCTAGTATTGTATTTGCGCGTTGTGATTGGCCTTAGTGGTTTTAAGACTTTCTCCAACCGCAATGTGAAGGTTATAGCGTTATGGTCTGAGATTGTAAGATCTCGGTTCACTCTCCAGCCCTCAATTTTACTCAGGAGCGGCATGCTGCAAGCGGTGACATCTACTATGCTCGTGCAGGCTTTGCCGCCCCTGAATACCTCAAAGGTCGGTACGTCTCCCACGTTGAGAATCTGGAAGTCCATTTCGTTCAGGAACGCATTATAGGCTGCCCCTCTCGGGTTCTCGGCTACGCTTCCCCACCAAGGGCTCCAGGCGTTCACGTCTCCTGCAATTAAGAGATTTCGCGTGCCCAGCTTCTCGCACATTGCTTTCGTTCGGACCAAGTTCGATTCAATGTCTTGGTCCCCCTCAAAGTAAACGGATATAACTCCCAACCGTAGGCTTTCGCCTACCAGCAAGACGGCCGCCTCAGTCTCTGTTACCAGCTGCGGGTCGTGTATTACCTCCAGCCGGTCCCCGAAAATGATTACGGCTGCCTTAACCGGTTTTTGACGATCGAGGGTGCATTGGATAACTCGTGTTCCTGGATATTGTTTTAGGACGCCGCTTTTACCCACATAAGGTTCCTGTACGAGGGCGACCGAAACACCAGTATCTTTTGCGACCCGAAGCAGTTCGGTCGTTGCTAGTTTGGAGTGATGCAGGTTTACTTGGATGAAATGCAAACCTGGTTCACCTGATCTCTGAGGGGGTGAGCTTATGGTTACTGACGTGCCCTTAGCAATAGGATATGCGAGACCTCGCTATCGAGTCCCACTTCTCCCTTTCCGGGCATTCGTCGCTGAATGCATTATGTCTGATTTCTTGACCCGTTCGATGGGTGGCTAGGCAGTTTTTACATTTAGGTGCAATTCCTTCCCTTCGCGGCCCGCACTTCTCCCAAGAGTGGGCCCCCCCGCAATGGCTGCATTGGTCCTCGGACTCCCGGCACACCTTTCTCGTGTGCCCGAAGCCCAGGCACTTGGCGCACTGTACGAGAGGCGACTGGTCCATTACAGGTCTCCACTGGATACCTATGTAGACTTTTTTTGCCTCCACTAGGCGCTTATGCAGCTGTGGGGAAACCTCAAACACGGGGTGGCACTCATGCGGGTTTCTGGCCTTTTTGCGGTACCTCACTCTCACTGTTGTCTCTTTGAGGTCGACGCCTTGCAGAAGATGGTTGTTCTGCTTTAAGAGGTTCGCCACTAGTTGTGCGTCGGTGTGGACCGATAGGACGTCCCTCACTACAACCAGAGGGTTACCGGCTTTTGCCACCTCCGCCCTCAAGTCCTTATCGCGCTGAACTTGACCATGAACAAGGTTGAGGTCCTCCTTTGAGGGGCAACTCAGGACCACCCTTTTATTCCTGGCTTTTCGCACCCTGTTAACCTTTGCTCCTGTGGTAGAAGTGTCCAGCGCTACCCTGATTCTTTCTATGACGTTATCCGCGGTGTTATTTGGATTAGTCGACGAGATAATCAGGGTATGGTTGGGCTTGGGGGCGGGTGGTGGTCTAGCGGCAACCTTTGCATAAGTAGGCTTTACACCTTCCACCAGTGCGAGCTCTGCCTGCAGGCTTCTAGTCGGCGGTGGCGATCTCATCTTTTCCGCCCTGATTGTGCGGAGCTCTGACGAGACCGCCTCCAGGCGCTCGGTTATCGGTTGTAGGTGCTCGCCTAGGTCAAGTTGTGGCGTCGGTAGAGGCAAAGGCGCTGTGATCTTATCCGCGGCCATTGTTGTTAACGTTTCTCTCATTGCAGCTAGCTCTCGCTGCACTCCAGGATCCGGTTCGGCGCTCGCTAGCGGCCTCGACTCCAGCTGAGACAGGAATTTTGAGCTCTCCCCTAAGAGTTCAGCTGTGCGTTCCTGATTCTTGTGCAGATCTCTTCTCATCCCATCAAGTTGGGAGGAGAGGGACTCAACTCCGGCTTTCACCGAGGCGTAGTCTCTCCTCAAGGGCTCTATGTCGTTTTTGCCCTCTTTCGAGATGATTTCTTGAAGAGATCCCAACTTGGTGTCAAGACCCCTTGCTAACTGGTGCGTTTCAGCAACCATTCTGTGAGGCTCCCGGGTCTCGTAGCCCAGCCAGTCCCGTATCGCCTTGGTCTCGTTGAGATCGGCAGTGATATCGGTCCTAGCCAAACTAAGCTCCCCTGTGAGCCCCTTTGTCAGGTCACTGATTGCCTTCGAATGAGCCCTTTCCACCCGGACCAGCTCCGTTGCGTGTCTCGTGCGCTCCCTTTCAAGGTTATTTATGTGTCTGAACCTTGAGTCCGAGAGGGATAGCACGGTCTCGTAGAGTGTCTGGAGTGCCTCGAGGGCTTTTGCTTTCAAGTCTTTCCTCATATTTCCCGCGGTCTCGATGGCGTCCTTCCCCCTAAGCAGCATGTCGTTTGCGAGTCTTGTCGCCATGTCCATCTGGACGCCCGTGCGCTTCCCTGAGGGTGCCGTCAGCATGCTGGGGCGTCCTCGACTCGGGGCACAAAAGTCATCGGCATCGAAGGCGGACACATCGGAGTCCTCATCCGACTCTACAGCCTTGGGGGGCGAGATCCCGCAATGCTCCCAGTTAATCACCCTCTCTATTACTGACGGCGTCGGTCCCTGCACGGCCGGAGGGGACGAGGCAGCCATGACGCTGGCCGCGGCCGAGTCTGTGGCCTTCAACGGCCGTCTCCTTCTCTCCGGGACAGCTGGTGGTGGCATCTCAGCTACCGCACCCTCAGAGGCTGCTTTTGCTGTTCTCTGTGGGTTCGTGACTAGTGTTGGGGGCAGCAGCTTTTCGGATGTCACCGACTTTGCCGTGGCCTTTCTCAAAACTTTCTCCCGCATCGTTCGCGTCTGCTTCGAGGCGGGAGTGGGGTGTAAGCTAGTACTGGGTTGGGCGGAGGCGGGGGCTAAGGCTGAGGAAGACATTTTTTTTTTTTTTTTTTCCCTTTCTATTAATTAAACCTAGGTATTAATTGTAAAAAAAAAAAAAAAAAAAGCAATATTAAAAAATACTAAGAAAATAAAATAATAAAAATAAAACTATACAATATATAAATGAACAGAAATTAGCTAACGTATAAAATATAAATTACAAACACTTAACCACGGTCTTCGAAGTACGCCTTCTGTAGCGCGCCGTAACTGAAGATGTATTCCAGTCGCTGTTAGTGGTCAGCTTTGCTACTCGCTATTCAGGTGGCGGTGCGGTGGGTACTGGTTCCGTCGGAGCCTAGCCGAGCGTGATGCTCCAGGGACGGGGTGTTATGTGACGTGCTGGCTATGTCGGCTATGATAGCTATATTAGCCAGGCACAAGAAATTGCTTACTCGCAGTCTCCGTCAGCGTCCTCGACACAGAGTAGTAACTACTTTTGTTCGTCAGCAAACTCAGCAGTAAACGCGAATCGAAGGTCGCCGCGTTTTCTGGGTCACACGCACGCGATGCGGCCGAGTTTCCGCGTTCAACTGTTTGTAGGGGCTCGATGGTGTCTTTGGAGCCCTATAACTCTGAAGTTTACTGACCGAATTGGATGATGGTAGAGTCTGGAGAGAGGGGACGTCCTGGCGATTGCAATGGAGTAAACCGCCAGTCGGAGACTTCAACGACAGCAGCGTTTTCGGCTCGGGAATTTTTCTCGGGAACCACTAGGAACACACACTTGCCCACACGAAACCTGGACAGTCGGGCCACATGAAACACGATTACAAACTGACAGGCGCGTAGCTCTATAAATTCCAATTAAATGAATTTTATTTTAGGAGCGAGATGTTGATGTTACGATAGTTTATAGGCGTTTTTATATGAGTGCGGGCTTAGCGCGGTGGGGACGCGACGCGATAGCGGCCGCGAAATATCAAACGAAATATGCAAACCGTAGACGCTTATGCAAGTATGCGTTTTGCTGTTAAAATAACGATACTTTTGCATCAAGCGCGGATTGCGAGATAATACACGTTCAATCGCTGCTGGATGCGAAACCATAAAAAAACCACGAAATAGACAAGAACGGCAATACGGCCAGATAGTGCTGTCTCGAAGCCCTGCCTGGGCTCAAAGCGACGACTGCTCCGCTTTACGCTACATACATCACTTGCGCACCACCGCTTATTTACCGCGGCGTCTGCACTGAGCACGCAGTGGTTGTGAAACATTTTTTTTGAATAGAGGTCGTAGAAGCATTGGTAGAAGCGGGTGCCGTGCTTGGACTAGATTTTCATCAAGCCACAACCAAAATAGACGATACGATATGCGTCAAGCGGGGATCGTGTTTTTTCAATGGTTTTCTCGTGGTCCGCGATTGATGCTTATCCATCAATCATTAATTAAGTTAGAGGCCTGTCGTAGTAAAGTGACTCACTCGACGAGCGAAGCGGCGATGCGACGTGGACGCGACGGCACTGTCTAAACTGCGCGGTAATTTCAAACAAAATTATCTGCTCGTTGCGGCCACACTGACAGGGCTAGTTAGCTGGAACGTTCTAAATTCAAAATGAAACGCCACAATCACCCGCGGCGCACTGTGGCCACGTACTTAGTCGTTCCTTCCACCGCGCTCGTGCCTGCCTTAGTCATCGCTCGTTCACACTCTGGACGAGACCTTACGGTATGCAAAGTACCTAAAGCTGAAAGTGGTGGTCCAACCTGGTGGTACACGTGGTGATGCGCATTTGATACAGCCCTCGCTTAAAATACCTACGATTTACATGTGTACTACTAGCTATTGCCCATGGCTTTGCCTGCTTGGAATCAGGATAAAATGTAGTACGTATAGCAGTCAGGGATAATGTAGGTTCTTATTTTTTTTATTGAGCCCATTGTGTCCCTTTGGGCAATAGTCTTTCCCTCATTCCATAGATGCCAATCTCTGTTGAACGCGTTTATTACATAGCAGTCGTCCTCCACTGCTTCCTAGGTTCTTATTAGTGAAAGAGTTTTTTGAATCGAACGAACCGTTCCAGATTAGCCTAACAAACAATCTTTACCTCTTTATCCGTTTTATTATAAACGCATGGATATGATGGAAGCTTATTTAAATGTTGAGTAGATTAGTTATTATTGTTAGAGTTATATATCAAAGGCCGATATAAAAACCATTAGCCACTTAACTTCTTTATTTAGGAAATAACAATTTTACAGAAAACATTTTCTCTTAGTACGAGGGAAAGGTGAAGTGACATGACATTGACAGATAAAAAAAATAGATTAGACAAGGTGCGTTCCAGTTTACATAGACTAATAATTGTTTTAACAATTATCTCGTGAACTGCGGCGAAATGCTCAAAACAAACACAATAAGTAGGTACCTACCGTGCTTTTATACATGTACACACATTGACTATAGTTATGCTTCCTTATCTCCTTTTGCCGTTTCCTTTTACAAAAGCATCATTTCTTTTCCCTATCGACTAGTTCGATTAGTTTTATCAAAAAAACCTTTCTACTTTGTCGCTTTACGAGCTTCCATAGGGATGAAATACAAGGTGGCTGTATGGGGTGCTTGAGACTCTATTTATTGACCAATTCGGTGTAAGCGTAAGTTTATACCCTCTTACGAGGGGCACGCGTTGATTCGAGAGTGAAGGCACTATTATATAGTTTATAGCCTGAGATCTAACATGTCTTTGTATATTTATTTGTTTATTTATTTATGCACACATACATACAACTTATACTTAAGCGTAAACATATGCACCCTGTTAGGAGGGCGTTGCAAACTTAAATTAGGTACTTAGTTAACAATATAAAATAAGGACTAAAAACTAATAGAGGCTTAGCAAGTAGGTAATTCTAAGACTTAGAGCTTTTTTTACTTTATTTTTTTTTTATTTCTTTCACTGTATGAACTTGGTGCGTGAGAGCTTAGAGAGGATAGATTTTAAATGTGTGGCCTTCCACACATTTAAACAGTGATACACAACAGTGGGGGACACTGAGGGAACATGAATAATTTACGCTGGTTTTGAGCTTCTTACTGCATTGGTACATCACACATTTATAACGACTTCTACTGAGTTTAACTTAAAAAAACTTTAAAAGTTGAAATCGTCGTCATTCAACCAAAGATTGCTCGACACATTGTAGGTACAATTTACAGAGATCAACTTCAACTTTGACTCATAACATAGGAGCACCTTACAGTCCTACAGTAAAAGTAAAACGAATGCCGATGAATTGCCGTTGTCTTGCTTGTTCTTGATCGGCCTATACCAAGTTGGAACGGGTACTTAGGTTCATTTATTTTAACTTTCATGAGTGCTCACATGAATAAAGAATTTTCATTTTGAATTTGAATAACATACTATTATACCATACCACCACTTTATGTATATGAAAAAAGCAGGGGGACAGACTGGAAATAATTAGTTCCATTTGTCCTCTCATCGGTAAAAGGGGGACAAATTGAACGTTTTTTCCTGTTTTTCCCCCTGGGGGGACAGAATGGTCAGGGTGACAAACCGGAATAATCCCTTTGTGTAGTGAGTATAAGGTACTTGTTCCTGGATCTTCTATGTTTGTGACGTGTATCTCTGCATGCTACCTGCGACACAGCGAATTCCAATGCGGGGGGGAGGGATTGTGCAAGAGTTTGGCTTACGACATTGTATGATTTAGAGACTGACCTGTGACTCATGACATTGTAAAGTATGGGGTTGACAGTCGCTGATATGTAGTAAAGTCCACCGGCTACGTAGAATAAGTACTCGTTGATGGTATGGTAGTGGCTGGAAGCTGTTCCGTAGATGAAGAAGAGACGCTGGAAGTGGAAGGGGGCCCAGCAGACGAAGAAGGCGATGACCACTGCCGCTGAAAAGAACATGCTAGTTACATAAATGGTCTTATACAAATTAGCTGGAGCTAATCTTTTACATCTGAGTACACCCTAAGAAAAAAGCAGGGGGACATACTGGAAAGAAATACTTCGATTTGTCCCCTCATCGGTAATAGGGGACAAATCAAACTATTTTCCCTGTTTGTCCCAAAAATATAAGCAACAATAAGAATTACCTTTTCTCGATTGAGAAACAATTTCACTCCATAATAATTCAATTTAGATCGAATATTAGGGAAGTAAAAGTTTCTATTTCTCCTCTATACTCAAACCCAATTAGCGAATCCAATTCTAAAGGATCGTTCAATAGTTCAGAACATCATCCTTTCGTTTGAGGCTTTCCCGGAACCATAGCTAACTGATAAGCAAGCAGATTGATTGAGAACATGATCCTACTAGTTGAGAGCTTTCAAATCTCCGAGTGACTTCACATCGTGCGAGTTACTAAGACTACTATATGGGGCAGCGTAGACGCTTACGCAAACGTAGCTTGTCGGAATAACAATTAACAAGGCTTTTGCATAAGCGTCTACGCTGCCCCTAAGAGGTTGGAAGAAATGCGTTTGTAGCCGTTGTCTTTCGACTTGCAAATTAATACCTACTTATAGGACTGTATCGCTCTTCATTGTTAACTATCCCTAAGAAACCAGGAATCCTATAGTTTGGGGTCAGGTCTACATGTGTGATTTATTTATTTATTTATTTATTTATTTATTTTTTGATTGTAAGGGGTTTTAAAAAAAAAAACATTTCATGTGTTGTCAGGATACATTGATTTGTTGATTTGTTTGTTTGTTGGTTTGTCCTTCTTTCACGCAGTAACGGAGCAACGGATCGACATGATTTTTGGCATAGGTATAGTTTACAGACCGGAGAGTAACATAGGCTACTTTTTATCCCGGAAAAATCTATGGTTTCTGTGAGAATGCGGGTGAAAACCGCGGGCAGAAGCTAGTTATTACATAAAAGTGTTTCGTGAAATTTTTATAAAATAAATAACAGTAAGAGCTGATCAAGATGAAATAAAAAAAAATATTTATAACAATTAGCCTTAAATACAAATATAGCATGACAAGCACTTGCATAATACGAGGCGTTTCACGCGCGTGTCGAATCGCACCCGATCACGCAATTTTGAGATACAAGCAAAATTCAAACGCGCGACTTGACTCGCGCTTAAAACATCTCACCTGGACAAGCTCTTACCTACATTGCACAAAAGAACATCATATATAAGCGCAAACTAACACAATTCAAGCAAAACAAATTATAACGGCAAAATAGCTTCATAACATAAGAGTAGAAAGGGTGGACGTATCGCTAAAAAAGTGTTCGCTTCCAGATTTCTGACAACACTTGGATGGAGAGAAACTGAGAAATAGCAATAAACGTAGGTGACTAGACAAGTGAAAATAAACAAATTAACAAACAAATAAACGCTTACACTCATACCCTACTACCACCCACCACCACTAGGATTCCCTGTGTTGCAGGTGGCATGGACACACGCAGATACACATCACAAACATCCAAGACCCGAGAACAAACTTTATGCTTACACAAAATCTGCCCCGGCCGGAAATCGAACCCGGGCCCCCTCCCTTTGCAGGCAGGGTTAGCCAACTTAGCTACGGAGCTATCGTATTAATTATTTTTTAATTTATGTTTTTTTTATTTAATTATTATTATTTAATTTATTTATTTATGTTTGTGAACACATGATTTACAGCAATAAATAAATTAAATTAGGCTATGGATAATTAAAAAAACTAATAATTTTTCATTAATTAATTTATCATTTAAATTTAATAGCCGTTTTATTAATAAATATTAATAAAACAAATAAAAGCTTTACTTTTTTATTTTAAGTGTAGTTCAACTGCCTAGGTATTTAAAAACTAGCACACTAGCTCTTACGTTGTAAAGCAAGCATGGTGTCGGTCCAATAGAGCCAATCAGATGATTTCATTAATAAGCTTAAAAGGGCAAATTTCAAAACCGTGGTAGTCGGCAGAGTGACGATAAAATACAAATTATTAGTAGCGAAGATATTCCAGCGATCCTAAAATGACATCGTTACCTAGTTAGCATAGATTTATAAATAAACACCTTACCGATGGAAAATGTTGAAAATGTCCGAAATAGTGTTTCCAAAACGAAATAATCCAATTATTTCATTTACCAAAGTTAAATCTATTTGAGATTAATTACGACTTTTGTAATAAAAGTAGGTTAGACTAAATTGCCAAAATTTAGCAGGAATGCCGAAAATATTAACAATAATAGTAACTTTCCTACTATTTATGAATGCGAAAGTATGTTAGTTGGTTTGTTCCACTTTCAAGCATCTACGAAGCAACGGATTGATTTGATTTTTCACGTATAAAATACTATTATTTATCCTGTAGAAATGCTGTTCATATGGAATATGGAAACCCTACGCAGGTGAAGTCGCGCGTCGCAGCTAATACGAAATACCATACATCCCATAAATTAATAGAGATCACTTTAGCAATAATGCCGCCATACCCAAAGAGAATATAAACACTGGCCATACCCATCGGATACATGATAATTACACATCAACACTCGTAAGTACACAGGTTATGGTAAATACAAAATCAACAGCTGCACATTTCCCTTTGCCGCCAAAAGTCTGCAAAGTGCAAACATCGTGCTTTTGTCAAAAATAAAAACTTTTTTTTTCTTTCTTGGCCAGACACGGTTTGTGTATTTTGCCAATTTCAAGAAGTCGAAACTTAAAAACACTGAAATGAAACAAAAACCGTGTCTGGCCAGGAAAGAAGAAACAGAAACAAATGAAATAAAAAGAAATATTGTTGGCATCCGCTGAGTTTGTTTACATATAGGACAAGACGTATAGAAAATTGTCGCATATCTACATATATCAAAACACATTGTAAACAAAAGGTTTACACGTTGTTTTAATCTCGGATTATTTTCCCGTACTGGACGGTGGCTACGCGTTAAATTGAAAAAGTTAAGTAACGAATTTCCCTATGAAAAATTTTTCATTGCGCGAGATAGGCTGGGAGCCGTCCGGCATTTTAATTCAGGTAACTTTGTTGTGACTAAGATTTCGAGACTTTGCCCAAACTCAAACAAAGTTCTTTAATTAAGAAACGTCGGTAGCCGGTACCCTTTTCAAATCTGGCAGTTTTGAAGTGTTGATAGCTTAGTGGTAGTGTGATCACCGGTCGAAGGTTCGAATCCTGCAGAGAGCTTGAGCTTTTTGTGAAGGTACCACAGCATGGTGGAAGGACATTTTCTAGTATTTGACTGGTTAATTACCACCCTCAAGATGAAAATCGGCCTCCGAATACTTGTCAAAGTTTTTCAGCAGCCACTCTAGAGGGCTAGTCCCATTATATGTTATATTTACAAGGTGGTAGGACTAACTCCTCTGCGAGTTTCAGTCTGGATGTGTATCACCGCTTTGCTCGTGTTATCTGCTGACACGCAGTAATATGCACGCATTACTGTGTTCCAGTTTGATGAGAAGTCAGTGAAATTACTGGACTTATGAGACGGTAACGAGCACACTGCAGTGCCGCGGAGGCCTTTGTGTTTCAAAGCTCTGAGTGGCACTGTAACTATTATGGACCGGCGTTATATTTACCATCAGGCAAACGACCAGCTCGTCTCGTTATCCAACAGAATAAAAAAATCAAGCGCTAACCTAAGATATAATATAAGGGTATAAAATCAAAATCAAAGTTCTCTCTCGGTCTACACATGGTTTTTCACGTAATAGGCACTCATTTCGTGCACTCCATTAAGACGGAAATTTCCTGTAAGATTTTACTAGAGAAGCAATAAGTTTCCAGCTGATTTCTCTGAATAAATGCTGAGTGGGGGAAAACGAATCTAATCTTTGAGTTGTGGAACAGCTTGGTTATAGAGGTTTCATTCGCGCTAATAGGGCTGTCTGGTAAGGCGTTTGTGCTGTGTATGTTCATGCTACTTACGACATAGGGAATCCTTTTCCAGGGGTATAATATGAGTGCAGTATAAGTCAGCATGTTTTTGTTTATAATACCCATCAGATTAATGAATTTAGATTGCGATGTGTTCCGCGAACAGGATTGCTTGTTGTGACGACCTTTCTACTCCTCAACTCCTCACCAAGCATCCTGATGATGTTCTTTTTGGACTGCGCTTGGCGCGCCTCCCCGTGCACGCTGCCGTTGACTCCGTTGAGTGTCCCGGGGTGGCCGGGCTTGTTGGTGTGCGTGGACCTGAGGGCAAAGAAAGCCACTTGTAATACATGACATGTGATTAACTAGTGTTCAGCCAACTTCAACACAACACTGGAGCAGATTTACCAACGACACAAGACCGCACTCCGCTGTATAAAGGAATTGAGCTAGCTTGGGTAGACACCTGCAGGTGGAAATGCACAATACTAATAGAGATCGGTAGCATTACAATGTTTTCATTCACGGACAGCTCAAATTCAAATTCAAAAGTCTTTATTCAAATAGGCCCCAAAGGAGCACTTATGAAAGTTAAAATGACTCTAACAGCGGGCCTCTGCAACATTCATCTACCCGAATCACAGACTAAAACTAATGCTGTCTTTATCAGAACATAATAAATGACACAGACACCAACAGACCCAATCCGTGCTCAAAGTCAACGAACCTTCCAGAAACCCACCGTGCCCGTTCCAAATTGGTATAGGCCGAGCAAGAAGAAGGGCAAGAAACTCGTCTCGGCATTCTTTTCACGGCTCAAGGTCATTGTACAGAGGATTTATTCACTCGACGAGCTACTTCACTCCAAATCAGTCGTCGTCCTCTTAAATTCCGAACCTATACTCAATTGCAATTGTAACAGGTTGGCGTTACATGGAAACAACAGCGATGCCACCCACCGGCCACCACCACTTTGTATCAGTGATTTTAGCGTGAAACCCCTTTGCCGCGTAGCTAAACCGCCAAGTTTGCGGACCGGGCGCAGGTGCGCCGAACAAAGCGACGGAATCCCTCCGTTACAATATGTAAACCGGACAGTAAACCCTGAATAATCTACAGTTTAACCAAGACATCAGTAGCCACATCAGGTCCCAAGGTCAATATTTACGAAGGTCTGGCGCCCGCTGCTTCCAAACAATAGGTATAATATGGAGGTGTACTTTATGCCTATGCCCTCGATTAGCATATGACAAGGGATTCTACTTTGCGATCAAATCTTGGCTAGTACAAGTATGTAGAGCTGCAGCAAACCGTACGTATTCGTTACCGAGTAACGGGTACATCGCCAGATTGAAAGTAACGAAACGTTACTAACTTCGTTACTCGCATGTTTCGTATGATGTCAGTAGGATTCGTTATCCGAAAGAATACAACGCAAGATGCGAGGTACACGATGCGACTCGATAAGATGCTTTATGATACTACTGAATTGGGAGGTTGACTGTATTAAAATAAAAATATAATTTTGCCGCGAAACGGTAGTTTTTGTGACAGAAATCCTATAAAACACAATATTTTTGTTTATTTTTAAGGAATATAATTTTAATTTAATAATCAAAATGTAATCACATCACTCCGAAGTCACGTGACATAAAACGCGCGTGACGTCACTTTCTCAATCGGAATGAGTATATTGCTCTTTCTGCCTAGTATTTTAGAGTGATTTCTGTGAATATATAGTTATCTGTGCCAGGAATCGTGACGTCACATCGACCACGTGACCAGTATTGGCGTTTTGGAGCGAAACTTGAAATGGCATTTAAAATACATGAAAATTAAAGTATTAGCTGTATTTAAAAAGTAATTTTAAATATTTTGGGTTATATTAGGCCCATTCGCATCGTTTTAAACGCTTTCCCAAAATCAGTCAACATCCCAATTGTATCAGAAGTAACTAGTAACGTAACGATATGAAAGTAACGAATACCGATGGATTAAGTAACGAATACATACGGGTACACAATTTCTCGTTACTTTTACAGCTTTAGAAGTATGTAAATCTGAGCTTATACTAACAAAGTAATATTCAAGTAGAAATTGTAAATTTTCTAGTGAAGTCATAAAAGTAATAAGCCATTTTGTGTATAAAAAGTTGGTTTAATTTGCATTATGTATACGGTCACCTTAATAATATAAAATACAATATATGTACCTATATAATATATATACATCTCAGTGAAATTACTGGGTTTATGAGACTTAATACCTAATACCGAGCGCACTACCTATAGTGCCGTGCCGCGCAGGCCTTTGTGTTTCAAAGTTCTGAGTGGCACTGCAATTGTTATGGGCCACCGTTATTACCATCAGGCAAACGTCGCGCTTGTCTTGTTAGACATTAATATAAAAAAAGAAGAAAAAAATCTACTGGTTTGTTTATAAATGCGCGGATCGGCATACATCGGTGACTTGTGTTTCACGAGCACCGTCTGAAAAATTATGTTACGTCTATTGCTGTTCTGAGCTTGAATTTGAAAAGAAAAGGACGCCTTCAAGTTTCAAGGCTTCACTCTTATACGTTTGACGGATATCTTTAGAATAAAATACAGATTGTAATATATTTTTTATCTGAAGGATAAAATCTCCTTAGTGATAGAACAGGCGCGCGTGTCGGCGCTTTCTTCAAAATAAGCAATTACTTGTTGAAAAGGATTTTGTCTTTTCACATATCAATGTCTCTAGAAGTAGGTCGTATAAGACAAATGATAAAAGAGACCTGAAAGAATTTATCCAATTTTTGAAGGTTCAAAGGCGTCCTGTCCTTTGTTTTTTTTTCTTCGCCTGACGTGGCTTGAATGGTGTTGGCGAAATATATTAGTGGGTACTGGGTATATTATATATTTGTATGTGTAGTAATACTTACAGCTAAGTTTTCTTATCCTTGTTGTATTTTTTATGTTTGTTAGTGGTAGGACTAACTCTTCTGCGAGTGTCCGTTTGGGTTGTTACCACCGCTTTGCTCGTGAAGTCTGCCGCCAAGCAGTAGTGTGCAAGCATTACTGTGTTCCGGTTTGATGAGCGGAGTATCCAGTGAAATTACTGGGCTTATGAGACTTAATACCTAATGTCTCAGGGTAACGAGCGCACTGCAGTGCTGCGAAGGCCTTTGTGTTTCAAAGTTCTGGGTGGCACTGCAATTGTTATGGGCCGGCGTTATGCTTACCATCAGGCAAACGATATTTTATTTTACGTTATTTTTTCTGTGCTGCAGACCACAGGAACCGTGTAATTTCCGGAATAAAAAAGTTATTACTCGAAACAAGGCAGATTCAAATAGCTTAGTATGTCACTCTTAAGTCCATAAACCATATGAAAAAAAAACCACATCGAACTGTAACTCCGTTCATTACTGCAAGGTCCAAAAAAAGGACAAAACAAGAAACGCACTATCATATTTCATTTTTCGAACGAATAGGTATAATATAGTGTTTCATTCTATTAATCGGGCATAGACAAAAAAAAACTGAAATTTATATAGGTACCTACTAAATATAAATTCCTAAGTATAAAGAACAAGGACAAGAATAATTATAAAAACAAACTCAAATAGAAGAGAATCACTATAACATTAATCAAGCTTGACCTTTCGAACACGACCACAGTTCAGATGCTCGTTTATTATTAATTTTTTTTAGTTTTTCCACCTCCTTCTATGGCGTGGTTGCTCCTGGGGGGTTTGGGGCGAGCTGCTACGGCTGAGCTCGGAGGCTGCCTGTTAACGGCTCTGTAATTATTATCCAACACTTGTGTTACACTTACCCAAAGATAAGTTTCAATTTAGTAGCGTAATATCGACGCTATCGGAGCCCGCGGACCCAATGCGTATTACGCGGTCAATTATTTCCCGGTGATATGCGTCCCCTGTCAGGGAAATAACAATGGAGGGAGTCGGGTTCGGCCAGACTATCCACGTGTAGTGAATGAATGAAAAGATTGATTCTGGAATGATACTGATATTTAGATTATGGGTGACTAGCTGCTGCCCGCGGTTTCACCCGCGCCGAGATAATGGATTTCATAGGCTTTATTTTTTTACGCGGAACCCTAATTATTTTTCTAAAATTAAAGTAGCCTATGTTACTCCTTGTAACATCAGCTATCTGCCCGTGAAAGTCCCGTCAAAATCGGTCCAGCCGTTTCGGAGATTACCCGGAAGAAACAAACAGACAGACAAAAATTTAAAAAATAAAATGGTTGTATTGTTATAGGTACCGTATAAACTTTCCATATGAAAGTAAAAAGCTGTTAATTTGATATTACAAACAGACACTTGAATTTTATTTATTTGTATAAGTAGATACTGTGCAAACTTACATGCATTTTTGACATTTTACATTTTTTTTTTTTGACATTTATTTATTTCCTATTGTTTCTATTAACTGGCCTTATATGTATGAACTGATAAAGAAACATATCTCATCATTGAAGTGTCAGGTTTTGTTAGGAACACATGAGTGGGTTGTAGTCTGTAGTCTTTTATAGACTACATAAAAGTTAACCGAGTAATAAACATTATAATAACAGCTACTTGCTAAATTTATCGTCTGTTTCGTATTGTTCAATTACTTTGTGAAGTATCTCAGTAATTTGGTTGATTTAATGCCATAAACTTCAGATAGGCAGTTTATTACAATACGCACTGAAGGCAATTAGCGCTAGAACTTTTAACTGATCTGATATCAGGCCCATTTCAGACTGGATAAAAGTGTTACAAGGTGATAGGGGATTTTCTATTTCTCTGCGGAGTATTTTCTATATCTATCTTTTCAGATTTAGGCTAGTGTGTTCAGGCAGCCGCCTTTGTAAGTCAGTTCCCAATAAGCTAAATTATTGCCTACTAGCACAAAGTGAAGATCAGCGGCGCAAATACGATCTTTTCGATAAAATTGACAGTTAAAATCGATAAAACCCACTTTATCTGTTTTAACTGTATTCGATAAAATTGACAGTTAAAATCGATAAAACCCACTTTATCGATTTTAACTGTCAATTTTATCGAATTTTATTTATCGAAAAGATCCGTACTTGCGCCGCAGGAAAGATAGTGTTCAATGAACCTTCGACAGTAAAAAATGATAACAGATAAAGATGAGACACGTACTCAAAGACGCCACTTTCTTATCTACACATAACCCCAATTAAACCAATAAATTTAGGCGAGAGTTGCTATTGGGGAATGAGACGAGCGGGTCGTTTGCCTGATGGTAAGCATAACTCCATCCCATAAAAATTAATTGCAGCGCAAACCTTTACGTGTGAAACATACAAAGACTTGCTCTACACTGCAATGCACTCGTTAACTTGAGACTATACATAAGTACATAATAGAGAAATTAAGTCTCAAAGCCCAGTAATTACGCTGACTATTCTAATGCACGCCTGTGAGCGTTTTTCTTCTCCAGTTCTTCAGCCAGTTTTGTTAGTGGGAGGACTAAATCTTCTGCGAGTGTCCATCTGGGTTAGTAACCACCGCTTTGTGAGTGAAGTCTGCCGCCAAGCAGTAGTGTGCAAGCATTACTGTGTTCCGGTTTGATGAGCAGAGTAGCCAGCGACATTACTGGGCTTATGAGAATGCCTAATGTCTCAGGGTAACGAGCGCACTGCAGTGCAGCGCAGGCCTTTGTTTTTCAAAGTTCTGAGTGGCACTGCAATTGTTATGGGTCGGCGTTATGCTTACCATCAGGCAAACGACCAGCTCGTCTCGTTACCAATAACATTAAAAAAAACCACCAGTGCTGGTGGTGTCCACCCTGTTATATAAAATCTTCAACGCTTCACGTTCCGCCGCGCCCTTTGTTGTAATTACCTAAGCGACGCGGCGTGCAGAAGACAGGTGGTCTACAAAGACAATAATTATCAAAGTAATTAACGCTTATTATCTTTTCGTTATTATTCAACCACCTTTGGTACAGATTTCTTTAAATTATTACGTTTAAACTACGTTAATAGCTCTTATGATTATATTTATTAACATTATTTACGTGAAATTTTAAATTATGACCATATTATCACGTAAATATATACGTAAATCACACTCACTCTAAAACGACGAAGGAAAACATCTCGAGGAAACCCGCATGTTCAGAAAATTCGAGGACGTGTGACATCCACCAAGTCGCACTGGGCCCGCGTGGTGGATTATGGCCCATACAGAGCTCTCTGAGAGAAGGCCGGTATCCCAGCAGTGAGAGGGTAAGAGGCTGATAATGTATATACGTCTTAAAAATTTTGCTACCAACGGGATTCGAACCCGCGTCTTATTATCTAGACGGCTTAACTAACTATGTTATGGGAGCGATCAATGTCAACGTGGAATATCTTGTGTAGATGACTTCTTTGGGCTTTATACAAGCCGTTACATTTATATGAACAATGCCGCTAGTGCCGTTAACACTTCAAAATGTAATATTTAATTAATTAATTAAATTAATTAAATATGACCATATTAATTAAATTAATTAAATATGACCATATTAATTCGTCGAGTGGCCATATTAACATGCTATTATTATGTTTCATTTTAGACATTTTATTGTCCGACATGTCTTTTTTAATACTATTGTATAATATATCGAGATGAGCGGGTCGTTTGTCTGATGGTAAGTATAATGTCAGTCCATAACAACATTTTTCAAGTAACTTCTTATGTAATGCTACGGATGAACAGATATGTATTATTGGTATAGTGCGGTAGAACCTACCTAGTCGTTGTTTAGAACCTGGATCTGACAGACAGCTGAAAAGCGGTAGAGTAGCGAACTAAAATGCTTTCAAATGAATTTCGAACCTAATTTGTTTGGTTTGACATATTAAAGAGAAAAATCCCTGAACAGAAACTGAAATGTTTTAAATTACTTATTATATTATTTAAGTATTTCTGGTTATCAGGAAGAAATCGCTTTAAGCGATAAAACCTCTCTTTGAACTACAACATTAAGTTGAAATAAGTTTCTTTTGCAAAATTGCATTTTTCATTCTTGTGAATAAAAAGTTTATTAGCGTACTTATCCATTTTACTTCTTTAACTGTTGCGGATCGTGTAGGTACCTTAAACGTCTGCCGATAAAACAATTACACTTGTATGTAGAAATTTAAAAACCACACATATCCTGCGTGGCACCGCAGTGCGCTCGTTACCCTGAGATATCAAGTATGTCTCATAAGCATACTACTTGCCATCAAACCGAAACACACTACCTACCACTTGGCGGCAGACTTGTAAGCTTGGTACCCAACGATATGGACGATGGAGAAGAGTTAGTCCTACAAAATGGCAAAAAGAAAGCCAAAATGAAAGCTATCACAAAGAAACATAATTAGATTCAGCGATAAAACAATTAGGTACATTGATATGAAATGAAACATAATTTGTAACAGAATTAGATGTCTGGAGATAACGTACTAATTTTCGTTATAAAATAAATTTATGAGATTCTCTTACAGACAGGGTTCGTCTTCAATTACTAAGTTATGACTGAGTACCTTATTCAACTTTCGGGAATTTAAATCATACAAAAACGGGTCTATACGCGCGCAAATTAATATTAAATTATAATTTTGACTGAACCCGGTATTTTTTAATACTTTTTAACATACTTGTATTAGCTTACTTGTAACTAACTAACTATAAACAACTAACGAACAATGTTATAAAATCTTAGAAGTCAATTTTAACCTACTTCTAATTGTCGTATCGAAATGAAACTTTATACTTATGTATGTGTAGTTAGTATCATGAGTGATAGATGACAAGTCGGTGGCTATACAAGTAAACCGGTCGAGTTTGATTTTTGGCATAGATATAGTTTATGGACCGGAGAGTAACATAGGCAAATTCAAATTCAAATTCAAAAGTCTTTATTCAAATAGGCCCCAAAGGAGCACTTATGAAAGTTAAAATGACTCTAACAGCCGGCCTCTGCAACATTCATCTACCCGAATCACAGACTAAAACTAATGCTGTCTTTATCAGAACATAATAAATGACAAAGACACCAACAGACCCAATCCGTGCTCAAAGTCAACGAATCTTCCAGAAACCCACCGTGCCCGTTCCAAATTGGTATAGGCCAAGCAAGAAGAAGGGCAAGAAACTCGTCACGGCATTCTTTTTAAAAAAAAAGTAGTTTTTTACAATGATTCTAATGCTAACAACTAACAATTTAAAGTTTAGTAGTCGCCAGGAGGCTCCTGAGCTGTTTGCCTCCATGCATCCTTGTCATCTACATAATCCTTAATTTTATAATACGCTTTTTTAATTAATACACTCTTGACTATACGTTTAAACTTTCCTTGTGGTAATTCAGTTAATACTTTAGGAATTTTGTTGTAGAATCTGACACCATTTGCCAGGAACGATTTGTTAGTTTTACTTAATCTGAACCCGGGTACAACAATTTTATGTTTACTTCTAGTATTTAACTCATGTACATCACTTTTTAAGTTAAAT